>OX438884.1:47500-672500 GCA_949315895.1 Anania crocealis
AACCTAACCTAACCTAACCTAACCTAACCTAACCTAACCTAACCTAACCTAACCTAACCTAACCTAACCTAACCTAACCTAACCTAACCTAACCTAACCTAACCTAACCTAACCTAACCTAACCTAACCTAACCTAACCTAACCTAACCTAACCTAACCTAACCTAACCTAACCTAACCTAACCTAACCTAACCTAACCTAACCTAACCTAACCTAACCTAACCTAACCTAACCTAACCTAACCTAACCTAACCTAACCTAACCTAACCTAACCTAACCTAACCTAACCTAACCTAACCTAACCTAACCTAACCTAACCTAACCTAACCTAACCTAACCTAACCTAACCTAACCTAACCTAACCTAACCTAACCTAACCTAACCTAACCTAACCTAACCTAACCTAACCTAACCTAACCTAACCTAACCTAACCTAACCTAACCTAACCTAACCTAACCTAACCTAACCTAACCTAACCTAACCTAACCTAACCTAACCTAACCTAACCTAACCTAACCTAACCTAACCTAACCTAACCTAACCTAACCTAACCTAACCTAACCTAACCTAACCTAACCTAACCTAACCTAACCTAACCTAACCTAACCTAACCTAACCTAACCTAACCTAACCTAACCTAACCTAACCTAACCTAACCTAACCTAACCTAACCTAACCTAACCTAACCTAACCTAACCTAACCTAACCTAACCTAACCTAACCTAACCTAACCTAACCTAACCTAACCTAACCTAACCTAACCTAACCTAACCTAACCTAACCTAACCTAACCTAACCTAACCTAACCTAACCTAACCTAACCTAACCTAACCTAACCTAACCTAACCTAACCTAACCTAACCTAACCTAACCTAACCTAACCTAACCTAACCTAACCTAACCTAACCTAACCTAACCTAACCTAACCTAACCTAACCTAACCTAACCTAACCTAACCTAACCTAACCTAACCTAACCTAACCTAACCTAACCTAACCTAACCTAACCTAACCTAACCTAACCTAACCTAACCTAACCTAACCTAACCTAACCTAACCTAACCTAACCTAACCTAACCTAACCTAACCTAACCTAACCTAACCTAACCTAACCTAACCTAACCTAACCTAACCTAACCTAACCTAACCTAACCTAACCTAACCTAACCTAACCTAACCTAACCTAACCTAACCTAACCTAACCTAACCTAACCTAACCTAACCTAACCTAACCTAACCTAACCTAACCTAACCTAACCTAACCTAACCTAACCTAACCTAACCTAACCTAACCTAACCTAACCTAACCTAACCTAACCTAACCTAACCTAACCTAACCTAACCTAACCTAACCTAACCTAACCTAACCTAACCTAACCTAACCTAACCTAACCTAACCTAACCTAACCTAACCTAACCTAACCTAACCTAACCTAACCTAACCTAACCTAACCTAACCTAACCTAACCTAACCTAACCTAACCTAACCTAACCTAACCTAACCTAACCTAACCTAACCTAACCTAACCTAACCTAACCTAACCTAACCTAACCTAACCTAACCTAACCTAACCTAACCTAACCTAACCTAACCTAACCTAACCTAACCTAACCTAACCTAACCTAACCTAACCTAACCTAACCTAACCTAACCTAACCTAACCTAACCTAACCTAACCTAACCTAACCTAACCTAACCTAACCTAACCTAACCTAACCTAACCTAACCTAACCTAACCTAACCTAACCTAACCTAACCTAACCTAACCTAACCTAACCTAACCTAACCTAACCTAACCTAACCTAACCTAACCTAACCTAACCTAACCTAACCTAACCTAACCTAACCTAACCTAACCTAACCTAACCTAACCTAACCTAACCTAACCTAACCTAACCTAACCTAACCTAACCTAACCTAACCTAACCTAACCTAACCTAACCTAACCTAACCTAACCTAACCTAACCTAACCTAACCTAACCTAACCTAACCTAACCTAACCTAACCTAACCTAACCTAACCTAACCTAACCTAACCTAACCTAACCTAACCTAACCTAACCTAACCTAACCTAACCTAACCTAACCTAACCTAACCTAACCTAACCTAACCTAACCTAACCTAACCTAACCTAACCTAACCTAACCTAACCTAACCTAACCTAACCTAACCTAACCTAACCTAACCTAACCTAACCTAACCTAACCTAACCTAACCTAACCTAACCTAACCTAACCTAACCTAACCTAACCTAACCTAACCTAACCTAACCTAACCTAACCTAACCTAACCTAACCTAACCTAACCTAACCTAACCTAACCTAACCTAACCTAACCTAACCTAACCTAACCTAACCTAACCTAACCTAACCTAACCTAACCTAACCTAACCTAACCTAACCTAACCTAACCTAACCTAACCTAACCTAACCTAACCTAACCTAACCTAACCTAACCTAACCTAACCTAACCTAACCTAACCTAACCTAACCTAACCTAACCTAACCTAACCTAACCTAACCTAACCTAACCTAACCTAACCTAACCTAACCTAACCTAACCTAACCTAACCTAACCTAACCTAACCTAACCTAACCTAACCTAACCTAACCTAACCTAACCTAACCTAACCTAACCTAACCTAACCTAACCTAACCTAACCTAACCTAACCTAACCTAACCTAACCTAACCTAACCTAACCTAACCTAACCTAACCTAACCTAACCTAACCTAACCTAACCTAACCTAACCTAACCTAACCTAACCTAACCTAACCTAACCTAACCTAACCTAACCTAACCTAACCTAACCTAACCTAACCTAACCTAACCTAACCTAACCTAACCTAACCTAACCTAACCTAACCTAACCTAACCTAACCTAACCTAACCTAACCTAACCTAACCTAACCTAACCTAACCTAACCTAACCTAACCTAACCTAACCTAACCTAACCTAACCTAACCTAACCTAACCTAACCTAACCTAACCTAACCTAACCTAACCTAACCTAACCTAACCTAACCTAACCTAACCTAACCTAACCTAACCTAACCTAACCTAACCTAACCTAACCTAACCTAACCTAACCTAACCTAACCTAACCTAACCTAACCTAACCTAACCTAACCTAACCTAACCTAACCTAACCTAACCTAACCTAACCTAACCTAACCTAACCTAACCTAACCTAACCTAACCTAACCTAACCTAACCTAACCTAACCTAACCTAACCTAACCTAACCTAACCTAACCTAACCTAACCTAACCTAACCTAACCTAACCTAACCTAACCTAACCTAACCTAACCTAACCTAACCTAACCTAACCTAACCTAACCTAACCTAACCTAACCTAACCTAACCTAACCTAACCTAACCTAACCTAACCTAACCTAACCTAACCTAACCTAACCTAACCTAACCTAACCTAACCTAACCTAACCTAACCTAACCTAACCTAACCTAACCTAACCTAACCTAACCTAACCTAACCTAACCTAACCTAACCTAACCTAACCTAACCTAACCTAACCTAACCTAACCTAACCTAACCTAACCTAACCTAACCTAACCTAACCTAACCTAACCTAACCTAACCTAACCTAACCTAACCTAACCTAACCTAACCTAACCTAACCTAACCTAACCTAACCTAACCTAACCTAACCTAACCTAACCTAACCTAACCTAACCTAACCTAACCTAACCTAACCTAACCTAACCTAACCTAACCTAACCTAACCTAACCTAACCTAACCTAACCTAACCTAACCTAACCTAACCTAACCTAACCTAACCTAACCTAACCTAACCTAACCTAACCTAACCTAACCTAACCTAACCTAACCTAACCTAACCTAACCTAACCTAACCTAACCTAACCTAACCTAACCTAACCTAACCTAACCTAACCTAACCTAACCTAACCTAACCTAACCTAACCTAACCTAACCTAACCTAACCTAACCTAACCTAACCTAACCTAACCTAACCTAACCTAACCTAACCTAACCTAACCTAACCTAACCTAACCTAACCTAACCTAACCTAACCTAACCTAACCTAACCTAACCTAACCTAACCTAACCTAACCTAACCTAACCTAACCTAACCTAACCTAACCTAACCTAACCTAACCTAACCTAACCTAACCTAACCTAACCTAACCTAACCTAACCTAACCTAACCTAACCTAACCTAACCTAACCTAACCTAACCTAACCTAACCTAACCTAACCTAACCTAACCTAACCTAACCTAACCTAACCTAACCTAACCTAACCTAACCTAACCTAACCTAACCTAACCTAACCTAACCTAACCTAACCTAACCTAACCTAACCTAACCTAACCTAACCTAACCTAACCTAACCTAACCTAACCTAACCTAACCTAACCTAACCTAACCTAACCTAACCTAACCTAACCTAACCTAACCTAACCTAACCTAACCTAACCTAACCTAACCTAACCTAACCTAACCTAACCTAACCTAACCTAACCTAACCTAACCTAACCTAACCTAACCTAACCTAACCTAACCTAACCTAACCTAACCTAACCTAACCTAACCTAACCTAACCTAACCTAACCTAACCTAACCTAACCTAACCTAACCTAACCTAACCTAACCTAACCTAACCTAACCTAACCTAACCTAACCTAACCTAACCTAACCTAACCTAACCTAACCTAACCTAACCTAACCTAACCTAACCTAACCTAACCTAACCTAACCTAACCTAACCTAACCTAACCTAACCTAACCTAACCTAACCTAACCTAACCTAACCTAACCTAACCTAACCTAACCTAACCTAACCTAACCTAACCTAACCTAACCTAACCTAACCTAACCTAACCTAACCTAACCTAACCTAACCTAACCTAACCTAACCTAACCTAACCTAACCTAACCTAACCTAACCTAACCTAACCTAACCTAACCTAACCTAACCTAACCTAACCTAACCTAACCTAACCTAACCTAACCTAACCTAACCTAACCTAACCTAACCTAACCTAACCTAACCTAACCTAACCTAACCTAACCTAACCTAACCTAACCTAACCTAACCTAACCTAACCTAACCTAACCTAACCTAACCTAACCTAACCTAACCTAACCTAACCTAACCTAACCTAACCTAACCTAACCTAACCTAACCTAACCTAACCTAACCTAACCTAACCTAACCTAACCTAACCTAACCTAACCTAACCTAACCTAACCTAACCTAACCTAACCTAACCTAACCTAACCTAACCTAACCTAACCTAACCTAACCTAACCTAACCTAACCTAACCTAACCTAACCTAACCTAACCTAACCTAACCTAACCTAACCTAACCTAACCTAACCTAACCTAACCTAACCTAACCTAACCTAACCTAACCTAACCTAACCTAACCTAACCTAACCTAACCTAACCTAACCTAACCTAACCTAACCTAACCTAACCTAACCTAACCTAACCTAACCTAACCTAACCTAACCTAACCTAACCTAACCTAACCTAACCTAACCTAACCTAACCTAACCTAACCTAACCTAACCTAACCTAACCTAACCTAACCTAACCTAACCTAACCTAACCTAACCTAACCTAACCTAACCTAACCTAACCTAACCTAACCTAACCTAACCTAACCTAACCTAACCTAACCTAACCTAACCTAACCTAACCTAACCTAACCTAACCTAACCTAACCTAACCTAACCTAACCTAACCTAACCTAACCTAACCTAACCTAACCTAACCTAACCTAACCTAACCTAACCTAACCTAACCTAACCTAACCTAACCTAACCTAACCTAACCTAACCTAACCTAACCTAACCTAACCTAACCTAACCTAACCTAACCTAACCTAACCTAACCTAACCTAACCTAACCTAACCTAACCTAACCTAACCTAACCTAACCTAACCTAACCTAACCTAACCTAACCTAACCTAACCTAACCTAACCTAACCTAACCTAACCTAACCTAACCTAACCTAACCTAACCTAACCTAACCTAACCTAACCTAACCTAACCTAACCTAACCTAACCTAACCTAACCTAACCTAACCTAACCTAACCTAACCTAACCTAACCTAACCTAACCTAACCTAACCTAACCTAACCTAACCTAACCTAACCTAACCTAACCTAACCTAACCTAACCTAACCTAACCTAACCTAACCTAACCTAACCTAACCTAACCTAACCTAACCTAACCTAACCTAACCTAACCTAACCTAACCTAACCTAACCTAACCTAACCTAACCTAACCTAACCTAACCTAACCTAACCTAACCTAACCTAACCTAACCTAACCTAACCTAACCTAACCTAACCTAACCTAACCTAACCTAACCTAACCTAACCTAACCTAACCTAACCTAACCTAACCTAACCTAACCTAACCTAACCTAACCTAACCTAACCTAACCTAACCTAACCTAACCTAACCTAACCTAACCTAACCTAACCTAACCTAACCTAACCTAACCTAACCTAACCTAACCTAACCTAACCTAACCTAACCTAACCTAACCTAACCTAACCTAACCTAACCTAACCTAACCTAACCTAACCTAACCTAACCTAACCTAACCTAACCTAACCTAACCTAACCTAACCTAACCTAACCTAACCTAACCTAACCTAACCTAACCTAACCTAACCTAACCTAACCTAACCTAACCTAACCTAACCTAACCTAACCTAACCTAACCTAACCTAACCTAACCTAACCTAACCTAACCTAACCTAACCTAACCTAACCTAACCTAACCTAACCTAACCTAACCTAACCTAACCTAACCTAACCTAACCTAACCTAACCTAACCTAACCTAACCTAACCTAACCTAACCTAACCTAACCTAACCTAACCTAACCTAACCTAACCTAACCTAACCTAACCTAACCTAACCTAACCTAACCTAACCTAACCTAACCTAACCTAACCTAACCTAACCTAACCTAACCTAACCTAACCTAACCTAACCTAACCTAACCTAACCTAACCTAACCTAACCTAACCTAACCTAACCTAACCTAACCTAACCTAACCTAACCTAACCTAACCTAACCTAACCTAACCTAACCTAACCTAACCTAACCTAACCTAACCTAACCTAACCTAACCTAACCTAACCTAACCTAACCTAACCTAACCTAACCTAACCTAACCTAACCTAACCTAACCTAACCTAACCTAACCTAACCTAACCTAACCTAACCTAACCTAACCTAACCTAACCTAACCTAACCTAACCTAACCTAACCTAACCTAACCTAACCTAACCTAACCTAACCTAACCTAACCTAACCTAACCTAACCTAACCTAACCTAACCTAACCTAACCTAACCTAACCTAACCTAACCTAACCTAACCTAACCTAACCTAACCTAACCTAACCTAACCTAACCTAACCTAACCTAACCTAACCTAACCTAACCTAACCTAACCTAACCTAACCTAACCTAACCTAACCTAACCTAACCTAACCTAACCTAACCTAACCTAACCTAACCTAACCTAACCTAACCTAACCTAACCTAACCTAACCTAACCTAACCTAACCTAACCTAACCTAACCTAACCTAACCTAACCTAACCTAACCTAACCTAACCTAACCTAACCTAACCTAACCTAACCTAACCTAACCTAACCTAACCTAACCTAACCTAACCTAACCTAACCTAACCTAACCTAACCTAACCTAACCTAACCTAACCTAACCTAACCTAACCTAACCTAACCTAACCTAACCTAACCTAACCTAACCTAACCTAACCTAACCTAACCTAACCTAACCTAACCTAACCTAACCTAACCTAACCTAACCTAACCTAACCTAACCTAACCTAACCTAACCTAACCTAACCTAACCTAACCTAACCTAACCTAACCTAACCTAACCTAACCTAACCTAACCTAACCTAACCTAACCTAACCTAACCTAACCTAACCTAACCTAACCTAACCTAACCTAACCTAACCTAACCTAACCTAACCTAACCTAACCTAACCTAACCTAACCTAACCTAACCTAACCTAACCTAACCTAACCTAACCTAACCTAACCTAACCTAACCTAACCTAACCTAACCTAACCTAACCTAACCTAACCTAACCTAACCTAACCTAACCTAACCTAACCTAACCTAACCTAACCTAACCTAACCTAACCTAACCTAACCTAACCTAACCTAACCTAACCTAACCTAACCTAACCTAACCTAACCTAACCTAACCTAACCTAACCTAACCTAACCTAACCTAACCTAACCTAACCTAACCTAACCTAACCTAACCTAACCTAACCTAACCTAACCTAACCTAACCTAACCTAACCTAACCTAACCTAACCTAACCTAACCTAACCTAACCTAACCTAACCTAACCTAACCTAACCTAACCTAACCTAACCTAACCTAACCTAACCTAACCTAACCTAACCTAACCTAACCTAACCTAACCTAACCTAACCTAACCTAACCTAACCTAACCTAACCTAACCTAACCTAACCTAACCTAACCTAACCTAACCTAACCTAACCTAACCTAACCTAACCTAACCTAACCTAACCTAACCTAACCTAACCTAACCTAACCTAACCTAACCTAACCTAACCTAACCTAACCTAACCTAACCTAACCTAACCTAACCTAACCTAACCTAACCTAACCTAACCTAACCTAACCTAACCTAACCTAACCTAACCTAACCTAACCTAACCTAACCTAACCTAACCTAACCTAACCTAACCTAACCTAACCTAACCTAACCTAACCTAACCTAACCTAACCTAACCTAACCTAACCTAACCTAACCTAACCTAACCTAACCTAACCTAACCTAACCTAACCTAACCTAACCTAACCTAACCTAACCTAACCTAACCTAACCTAACCTAACCTAACCTAACCTAACCTAACCTAACCTAACCTAACCTAACCTAACCTAACCTAACCTAACCTAACCTAACCTAACCTAACCTAACCTAACCTAACCTAACCTAACCTAACCTAACCTAACCTAACCTAACCTAACCTAACCTAACCTAACCTAACCTAACCTAACCTAACCTAACCTAACCTAACCTAACCTAACCTAACCTAACCTAACCTAACCTAACCTAACCTAACCTAACCTAACCTAACCTAACCTAACCTAACCTAACCTAACCTAACCTAACCTAACCTAACCTAACCTAACCTAACCTAACCTAACCTAACCTAACCTAACCTAACCTAACCTAACCTAACCTAACCTAACCTAACCTAACCTAACCTAACCTAACCTAACCTAACCTAACCTAACCTAACCTAACCTAACCTAACCTAACCTAACCTAACCTAACCTAACCTAACCTAACCTAACCTAACCTAACCTAACCTAACCTAACCTAACCTAACCTAACCTAACCTAACCTAACCTAACCTAACCTAACCTAACCTAACCTAACCTAACCTAACCTAACCTAACCTAACCTAACCTAACCTAACCTAACCTAACCTAACCTAACCTAACCTAACCTAACCTAACCTAACCTAACCTAACCTAACCTAACCTAACCTAACCTAACCTAACCTAACCTAACCTAACCTAACCTAACCTAACCTAACCTAACCTAACCTAACCTAACCTAACCTAACCTAACCTAACCTAACCTAACCTAACCTAACCTAACCTAACCTAACCTAACCTAACCTAACCTAACCTAACCTAACCTAACCTAACCTAACCTAACCTAACCTAACCTAACCTAACCTAACCTAACCTAACCTAACCTAACCTAACCTAACCTAACCTAACCTAACCTAACCTAACCTATCCACAGACATTGCATTACTTTCCAAAAAACATGCGAAAATCGAAAAGAAAACCTAACCTAACCCAACCTAACCTAATTTAATGAACTTAGGTTACACAAATCTGAGGTTAGGTTAGGTTCTCAAAACCTAACTATGAAATTATGACACCAAAACCTAAGATAGGTTAGGTTACAAAAATCTCTCTTTTTTATGTCGAAATTACGCCTTTTATAACAGAACGGTGACCGTCTAATAAAGACCTATCCACAGACATTGCATTACTTTCCAAAAAACATGCGAAAATCGAAAAGAAAACCTAACCTAACCCAACCTAACCTAATTTAATGAACTTAGGTTACACAAATCTGAGGTTAGGTTAGGTTCTCAAAACCTAACTATGAAATTATGACACCAAAACCTAAGATAGGTTAGGTTACAAAAATCTCTCTTTTTTATGTCGAAATTACGCCTTTTATAACAGAACGGTGACCGTCTAATAAAGACCTATCCACAGACATTGCATTACTTTCCAAAAAACATGCGAAAATCGAAAAGAAAACCTAACCTAACCCAACCTAACCTAATTTAATGAACTTAGGTTACACAAATCTGAGGTTAGGTTAGGTTCTCAAAACCTAACTATGAAATTATGACACCAAAACCTAAGATAGGTTAGGTTACAAAAATCTCTCTTTTTTATGTCGAAATTACGCCTTTTATAACAGAACGGTGACCGTCTAATAAAGACCTATCCACAGACATTGCATTACTTTCCAAAAAACATGCGAAAATCGAAAAGAAAACCTAACCTAACCCAACCTAACCTAATTTAATGAACTTAGGTTACACAAATCTGAGGTTAGGTTAGGTTCTCAAAACCTAACTATGAAATTATGACACCAAAACCTAAGATAGGTTAGGTTACAAAAATCTCTCTTTTTTATGTCGAAATTACGCCTTTTATAACAGAACGGTGACCGTCTAATAAAGACCTATCCACAGACATTGCATTACTTTCCAAAAAACATGCGAAAATCGAAAAGAAAACCTAACCTAACCCAACCTAACCTAATTTAATGAACTTAGGTTACACAAATCTGAGGTTAGGTTAGGTTCTCAAAACCTAACTATGAAATTATGACACCAAAACCTAAGATAGGTTAGGTTACAAAAATCTCTCTTTTTTATGTCGAAATTACGCCTTTTATAACAGAACGGTGACCGTCTAATAAAGACCTATCCACAGACATTGCATTACTTTCCAAAAAACATGCGAAAATCGAAAAGAAAACCTAACCTAACCCAACCTAACCTAATTTAATGAACTTAGGTTACACAAATCTGAGGTTAGGTTAGGTTCTCAAAACCTAACTATGAAATTATGACACCAAAACCTAAGATAGGTTAGGTTACAAAAATCTCTCTTTTTTATGTCGAAATTACGCCTTTTATAACAGAACGGTGACCGTCTAATAAAGACCTATCCACAGACATTGCATTACTTTCCAAAAAACATGCGAAAATCGAAAAGAAAACCTAACCTAACCCAACCTAACCTAATTTAATGAACTTAGGTTACACAAATCTGAGGTTAGGTTAGGTTCTCAAAACCTAACTATGAAATTATGACACCAAAACCTAAGATAGGTTAGGTTACAAAAATCTCTCTTTTTTATGTCGAAATTACGCCTTTTATAACAGAACGGTGACCGTCTAATAAAGACCTATCCACAGACATTGCATTACTTTCCAAAAAACATGCGAAAATCGAAAAGAAAACCTAACCTAACCCAACCTAACCTAATTTAATGAACTTAGGTTACACAAATCTGAGGTTAGGTTAGGTTCTCAAAACCTAACTATGAAATTATGACACCAAAACCTAAGATAGGTTAGGTTACAAAAATCTCTCTTTTTTATGTCGAAATTACGCCTTTTATAACAGAACGGTGACCGTCTAATAAAGACCTATCCACAGACATTGCATTACTTTCCAAAAAACATGCGAAAATCGAAAAGAAAACCTAACCTAACCCAACCTAACCTAATTTAATGAACTTAGGTTACACAAATCTGAGGTTAGGTTAGGTTCTCAAAACCTAACTATGAAATTATGACACCAAAACCTAAGATAGGTTAGGTTACAAAAATCTCTCTTTTTTATGTCGAAATTACGCCTTTTATAACAGAACGGTGACCGTCTAATAAAGACCTATCCACAGACATTGCATTACTTTCCAAAAAACATGCGAAAATCGAAAAGAAAACCTAACCTAACCCAACCTAACCTAATTTAATGAACTTAGGTTACACAAATCTGAGGTTAGGTTAGGTTCTCAAAACCTAACTATGAAATTATGACACCAAAACCTAAGATAGGTTAGGTTACAAAAATCTCTCTTTTTTATGTCGAAATTACGCCTTTTATAACAGAACGGTGACCGTCTAATAAAGACCTATCCACAGACATTGCATTACTTTCCAAAAAACATGCGAAAATCGAAAAGAAAACCTAACCTAACCCAACCTAACCTAATTTAATGAACTTAGGTTACACAAATCTGAGGTTAGGTTAGGTTCTCAAAACCTAACTATGAAATTATGACACCAAAACCTAAGATAGGTTAGGTTACAAAAATCTCTCTTTTTTATGTCGAAATTACGCCTTTTATAACAGAACGGTGACCGTCTAATAAAGACCTATCCACAGACATTGCATTACTTTCCAAAAAACATGCGAAAATCGAAAAGAAAACCTAACCTAACCCAACCTAACCTAATTTAATGAACTTAGGTTACACAAATCTGAGGTTAGGTTAGGTTCTCAAAACCTAACTATGAAATTATGACACCAAAACCTAAGATAGGTTAGGTTACAAAAATCTCTCTTTTTTATGTCGAAATTACGCCTTTTATAACAGAACGGTGACCGTCTAATAAAGACCTATCCACAGACATTGCATTACTTTCCAAAAAACATGCGAAAATCGAAAAGAAAACCTAACCTAACCCAACCTAACCTAATTTAATGAACTTAGGTTACACAAATCTGAGGTTAGGTTAGGTTCTCAAAACCTAACTATGAAATTATGACACCAAAACCTAAGATAGGTTAGGTTACAAAAATCTCTCTTTTTTATGTCGAAATTACGCCTTTTATAACAGAACGGTGACCGTCTAATAAAGACCTATCCACAGACATTGCATTACTTTCCAAAAAACATGCGAAAATCGAAAAGAAAACCTAACCTAACCCAACCTAACCTAATTTAATGAACTTAGGTTACACAAATCTGAGGTTAGGTTAGGTTCTCAAAACCTAACTATGAAATTATGACACCAAAACCTAAGATAGGTTAGGTTACAAAAATCTCTCTTTTTTATGTCGAAATTACGCCTTTTATAACAGAACGGTGACCGTCTAATAAAGACCTATCCACAGACATTGCATTACTTTCCAAAAAACATGCGAAAATCGAAAAGAAAACCTAACCTAACCCAACCTAACCTAATTTAATGAACTTAGGTTACACAAATCTGAGGTTAGGTTAGGTTCTCAAAACCTAACTATGAAATTATGACACCAAAACCTAAGATAGGTTAGGTTACAAAAATCTCTCTTTTTTATGTCGAAATTACGCCTTTTATAACAGAACGGTGACCGTCTAATAAAGACCTATCCACAGACATTGCATTACTTTCCAAAAAACATGCGAAAATCGAAAAGAAAACCTAACCTAACCCAACCTAACCTAATTTAATGAACTTAGGTTACACAAATCTGAGGTTAGGTTAGGTTCTCAAAACCTAACTATGAAATTATGACACCAAAACCTAAGATAGGTTAGGTTACAAAAATCTCTCTTTTTTATGTCGAAATTACGCCTTTTATAACAGAACGGTGACCGTCTAATAAAGACCTATCCACAGACATTGCATTACTTTCCAAAAAACATGCGAAAATCGAAAAGAAAACCTAACCTAACCCAACCTAACCTAATTTAATGAACTTAGGTTACACAAATCTGAGGTTAGGTTAGGTTCTCAAAACCTAACTATGAAATTATGACACCAAAACCTAAGATAGGTTAGGTTACAAAAATCTCTCTTTTTTATGTCGAAATTACGCCTTTTATAACAGAACGGTGACCGTCTAATAAAGACCTATCCACAGACATTGCATTACTTTCCAAAAAACATGCGAAAATCGAAAAGAAAACCTAACCTAACCCAACCTAACCTAATTTAATGAACTTAGGTTACACAAATCTGAGGTTAGGTTAGGTTCTCAAAACCTAACTATGAAATTATGACACCAAAACCTAAGATAGGTTAGGTTACAAAAATCTCTCTTTTTTATGTCGAAATTACGCCTTTTATAACAGAACGGTGACCGTCTAATAAAGACCTATCCACAGACATTGCATTACTTTCCAAAAAACATGCGAAAATCGAAAAGAAAACCTAACCTAACCCAACCTAACCTAATTTAATGAACTTAGGTTACACAAATCTGAGGTTAGGTTAGGTTCTCAAAACCTAACTATGAAATTATGACACCAAAACCTAAGATAGGTTAGGTTACAAAAATCTCTCTTTTTTATGTCGAAATTACGCCTTTTATAACAGAACGGTGACCGTCTAATAAAGACCTATCCACAGACATTGCATTACTTTCCAAAAAACATGCGAAAATCGAAAAGAAAACCTAACCTAACCCAACCTAACCTAATTTAATGAACTTAGGTTACACAAATCTGAGGTTAGGTTAGGTTCTCAAAACCTAACTATGAAATTATGACACCAAAACCTAAGATAGGTTAGGTTACAAAAATCTCTCTTTTTTATGTCGAAATTACGCCTTTTATAACAGAACGGTGACCGTCTAATAAAGACCTATCCACAGACATTGCATTACTTTCCAAAAAACATGCGAAAATCGAAAAGAAAACCTAACCTAACCCAACCTAACCTAATTTAATGAACTTAGGTTACACAAATCTGAGGTTAGGTTAGGTTCTCAAAACCTAACTATGAAATTATGACACCAAAACCTAAGATAGGTTAGGTTACAAAAATCTCTCTTTTTTATGTCGAAATTACGCCTTTTATAACAGAACGGTGACCGTCTAATAAAGACCTATCCACAGACATTGCATTACTTTCCAAAAAACATGCGAAAATCGAAAAGAAAACCTAACCTAACCCAACCTAACCTAATTTAATGAACTTAGGTTACACAAATCTGAGGTTAGGTTAGGTTCTCAAAACCTAACTATGAAATTATGACACCAAAACCTAAGATAGGTTAGGTTACAAAAATCTCTCTTTTTTATGTCGAAA
This sequence comes from Anania crocealis, assembly GCA_949315895.1. Classification (NCBI taxonomy): domain Eukaryota; kingdom Metazoa; phylum Arthropoda; class Insecta; order Lepidoptera; family Crambidae; genus Anania; species Anania crocealis. Next base: position 62,671 of record OX438884.1, read on the forward strand.
TTACGCCTTTTATAACAGAACGGTGACCGTCTAATAAAGACCTATCCACAGACATTGCATTACTTTCCAAAAAACATGCGAAAATCGAAAAGAAAACCTAACCTAACCCAACCTAACCTAATTTAATGAACTTAGGTTACACAAATCTGAGGTTAGGTTAGGTTCTCAAAACCTAACTATGAAATTATGACACCAAAACCTAAGATAGGTTAGGTTACAAAAATCTCTCTTTTTTATGTCGAAATTACGCCTTTTATAACAGAACGGTGACCGTCTAATAAAGACCTATCCACAGACATTGCATTACTTTCCAAAAAACATGCGAAAATCGAAAAGAAAACCTAACCTAACCCAACCTAACCTAATTTAATGAACTTAGGTTACACAAATCTGAGGTTAGGTTAGGTTCTCAAAACCTAACTATGAAATTATGACACCAAAACCTAAGATAGGTTAGGTTACAAAAATCTCTCTTTTTTATGTCGAAATTACGCCTTTTATAACAGAACGGTGACCGTCTAATAAAGACCTATCCACAGACATTGCATTACTTTCCAAAAAACATGCGAAAATCGAAAAGAAAACCTAACCTAACCCAACCTAACCTAATTTAATGAACTTAGGTTACACAAATCTGAGGTTAGGTTAGGTTCTCAAAACCTAACTATGAAATTATGACACCAAAACCTAAGATAGGTTAGGTTACAAAAATCTCTCTTTTTTATGTCGAAATTACGCCTTTTATAACAGAACGGTGACCGTCTAATAAAGACCTATCCACAGACATTGCATTACTTTCCAAAAAACATGCGAAAATCGAAAAGAAAACCTAACCTAACCCAACCTAACCTAATTTAATGAACTTAGGTTACACAAATCTGAGGTTAGGTTAGGTTCTCAAAACCTAACTATGAAATTATGACACCAAAACCTAAGATAGGTTAGGTTACAAAAATCTCTCTTTTTTATGTCGAAATTACGCCTTTTATAACAGAACGGTGACCGTCTAATAAAGACCTATCCACAGACATTGCATTACTTTCCAAAAAACATGCGAAAATCGAAAAGAAAACCTAACCTAACCCAACCTAACCTAATTTAATGAACTTAGGTTACACAAATCTGAGGTTAGGTTAGGTTCTCAAAACCTAACTATGAAATTATGACACCAAAACCTAAGATAGGTTAGGTTACAAAAATCTCTCTTTTTTATGTCGAAATTACGCCTTTTATAACAGAACGGTGACCGTCTAATAAAGACCTATCCACAGACATTGCATTACTTTCCAAAAAACATGCGAAAATCGAAAAGAAAACCTAACCTAACCCAACCTAACCTAATTTAATGAACTTAGGTTACACAAATCTGAGGTTAGGTTAGGTTCTCAAAACCTAACTATGAAATTATGACACCAAAACCTAAGATAGGTTAGGTTACAAAAATCTCTCTTTTTTATGTCGAAATTACGCCTTTTATAACAGAACGGTGACCGTCTAATAAAGACCTATCCACAGACATTGCATTACTTTCCAAAAAACATGCGAAAATCGAAAAGAAAACCTAACCTAACCCAACCTAACCTAATTTAATGAACTTAGGTTACACAAATCTGAGGTTAGGTTAGGTTCTCAAAACCTAACTATGAAATTATGACACCAAAACCTAAGATAGGTTAGGTTACAAAAATCTCTCTTTTTTATGTCGAAATTACGCCTTTTATAACAGAACGGTGACCGTCTAATAAAGACCTATCCACAGACATTGCATTACTTTCCAAAAAACATGCGAAAATCGAAAAGAAAACCTAACCTAACCCAACCTAACCTAATTTAATGAACTTAGGTTACACAAATCTGAGGTTAGGTTAGGTTCTCAAAACCTAACTATGAAATTATGACACCAAAACCTAAGATAGGTTAGGTTACAAAAATCTCTCTTTTTTATGTCGAAATTACGCCTTTTATAACAGAACGGTGACCGTCTAATAAAGACCTATCCACAGACATTGCATTACTTTCCAAAAAACATGCGAAAATCGAAAAGAAAACCTAACCTAACCCAACCTAACCTAATTTAATGAACTTAGGTTACACAAATCTGAGGTTAGGTTAGGTTCTCAAAACCTAACTATGAAATTATGACACCAAAACCTAAGATAGGTTAGGTTACAAAAATCTCTCTTTTTTATGTCGAAATTACGCCTTTTATAACAGAACGGTGACCGTCTAATAAAGACCTATCCACAGACATTGCATTACTTTCCAAAAAACATGCGAAAATCGAAAAGAAAACCTAACCTAACCCAACCTAACCTAATTTAATGAACTTAGGTTACACAAATCTGAGGTTAGGTTAGGTTCTCAAAACCTAACTATGAAATTATGACACCAAAACCTAAGATAGGTTAGGTTACAAAAATCTCTCTTTTTTATGTCGAAATTACGCCTTTTATAACAGAACGGTGACCGTCTAATAAAGACCTATCCACAGACATTGCATTACTTTCCAAAAAACATGCGAAAATCGAAAAGAAAACCTAACCTAACCCAACCTAACCTAATTTAATGAACTTAGGTTACACAAATCTGAGGTTAGGTTAGGTTCTCAAAACCTAACTATGAAATTATGACACCAAAACCTAAGATAGGTTAGGTTACAAAAATCTCTCTTTTTTATGTCGAAATTACGCCTTTTATAACAGAACGGTGACCGTCTAATAAAGACCTATCCACAGACATTGCATTACTTTCCAAAAAACATGCGAAAATCGAAAAGAAAACCTAACCTAACCCAACCTAACCTAATTTAATGAACTTAGGTTACACAAATCTGAGGTTAGGTTAGGTTCTCAAAACCTAACTATGAAATTATGACACCAAAACCTAAGATAGGTTAGGTTACAAAAATCTCTCTTTTTTATGTCGAAATTACGCCTTTTATAACAGAACGGTGACCGTCTAATAAAGACCTATCCACAGACATTGCATTACTTTCCAAAAAACATGCGAAAATCGAAAAGAAAACCTAACCTAACCCAACCTAACCTAATTTAATGAACTTAGGTTACACAAATCTGAGGTTAGGTTAGGTTCTCAAAACCTAACTATGAAATTATGACACCAAAACCTAAGATAGGTTAGGTTACAAAAATCTCTCTTTTTTATGTCGAAATTACGCCTTTTATAACAGAACGGTGACCGTCTAATAAAGACCTATCCACAGACATTGCATTACTTCCCAAAAAACATGCGAAAATCGAAAATTTTGCCCTCCCACCCGCCCGTTTTCTTTTAGGCAGGTGGACGAGACGTCTTGGGCGACATACTTTTCATTTACATTCTCCCTTAAATCACGGTTGATTTAATAAATTTCGAAATATTCTCGTTCAGTAAACCTTCATTTTGGAATGCTTCATTTTTTACAATTTTTTTTTTTTAACTTTCAATGTAGGTTTGTTTGTTTGGAATCTTGCAACTCAAATAAGTAGATATCATCTTATTTTATTGATTAATTTATTTATTTTAGGAAGATTTACTGCTTAATCCCTCAATCGTGAGTTATTCCAGACACAATTAAAATCAATTGTTATCGCGACAACCGGTTGTCGCTTGGAGTTGAATGAATGAATAACAACATATCACTAATTCTATACCTATTACAAATCTCCACATGTGAAATCTTCTATGAGTTTATGTCATCTCCTGGATGTATACAGGGTGTAAGTGTGTCCGGTCTTATCCTTCAAATGGGTGATTCAGTACCATGAATAGAGTCCAAATCCATAAAAAAATAATACCCATAAAAAAAAATTTTTATTCAATATATCCCGTGCGAAAAATTGAAACACGTTGCCCTACATAAAATTGCTGAAAGCGACTAAAAACATCAGCCGGTCGACTGAGCGAGGCTCACGCGCCACTCCGCTTCAGTGGTAAACAGCGCATGGGAGCGAACGCACGTCGGCTCACGTATTCCCGCGCAAACTCGCGACTCGCGGCACTCGTAGTGTTGCGTCATTTACTGTTTACTGTGTAAAATTGATGTGTGATTGTTTACTGTGAAAGATGTCGTACACAAACGAAGAATGGTGTGAAATGGTACGGATTTACGCCATTTCAGGCGACAATCTAAGTGAAAGTCGCAGGATGTACGCTGAAAGGTTCCCCGGTCGACGTGTGCCGAGTCGCGAAACTATTTTAGCGGCTACACAAAGGCTACTTACATACGGGCAGTTTACTGTGCCAGCACACGCTCGAGGTGGTGGCCAACCAACAATTGCCAGTGAGACTACAAGAAGAAATTTTAAATTTCTTCGCGGTTCACCCCGAGGAAAGCACAAGGCGGGCTGCAAGAAGATTTAATGTGTCACACTGGACTGTGTGGGAAATTTTGCACAACGACGGACAGCACCCATACCATTTTCAACCTGTCCAGGAATTGAGTATGAACGATTTCGAACCGCACAAAATCGAATTTTCACAGTGGCTTCTAAGTAATTTTGATAATGTAAACATTTTATTTACTGATGAAGCAACGTTTACGCGAAGCGGTATTTACAATGTACATAACGAACATTATTGGAGTCAATTAAATGAATACCGAACCGTGGAAAACCATTTTCAGCGCCGTTTCACAGTTAACGTGTGGGCTGGAATGCTTGGAGGTACTCTTCTCGGGCCGTATTTTATTGAAGGCAGTTTGAACGGCGAATCCTACATGACCATTTTAAGGCATGTTTTTGATAGACTGTTAGACAACGTCCCACTGCAATCATTGCGAAACCTGTATTTACAACACGACGGCGCACCAGCTCATTTCCAGCTGAGAGTTAGGGCTTTGCTGGACGAAGAGTTTTCAGGTCGATGGATTGGTCGTGGGGGACCAATTGCATGGCCACCGCGCTCACCGGATCTTACACCGTTAGACTTTTATTTGTGGGGTGAAGTGAAACGGCGGGTTTATGCCACCGATTACAATAACAGGCATGAACTCAAACTGCGTATTCGCAGTGCCTTCGCAGACATTCGAAATGACACTTGTGTGCTTTCGCGAGTGAGAAATAATCTACGAAAACGTGCAGAGGCGTGTGTAGCCGTAAATGGTTCGCATTTTGAAAATTTATTGCGATTATTGTGAATACGTAACATTAGGTGTAGTCGCAGACATTGATGAAATGACATTGTTGTGCTTTCATTTGCGACTGAACTGAATGTAAATGAGACTAATGTAAGTATTTATTTCAACTGTTTTTATTTAGTTAGATAATATGATTTTTTTATTGAACTGTACCTTAGTAATTAACTTATTAATGAACTTTTCAAATACGCCAAACTACCTACCGGATCGTTTGCTATCTCTCACCGCGACGGGTATTGGAATTTGTTTCTCTGGTTACGAGATAGTAAGTTAGGTATGTTTGCCTGTCCTAAGCCAAGAAAAGTATGAAGGAAAAGTTGCATCAAAAATTGTTTTATTACTAACGTTACGTTACGGGTTAGCACCTTTGAGCAAACAGCTGGGCCACCACGTAGACTCGTAAGCGTGATAACAGCAATGATGCGAGTTCCGTGACTCATGTGCAGTGGCCAAAACATACGTGCAGACTAGGATAAAATAAGAACCGAAAAAAAAACCAAATGTGACGCGATACATTTTTTCAATACTTGGTAATAGTTTTGTATTTAGGTCACCTATCCACAGTTTGAAGAATAAGGCTGCTTACACATACACCCTGGTATAGATATCAAGTTTTGTTTTGATTAAAATGTATGGTTAACTGTTTGACGTTATTTTTAATCTAACATAATTAAACGTCCAAGATGGCAGACTTATTATTTAATGATTGCCTACATATGGGTATCAAATGAAAGGACATACAGAGAATAATGCAAATTTAAAAAAAAATTATGCAAAACTCCGTTATTCATATTCGTTAGGTCCAAGTTAATTAACAATTTGAGCAATTCCCAACGAAAAGTAAAAACAAAAATAATAACTCCCTACTTCAAAAATGTTATTGTCAACTTTAATGTAATAATTACAATTCATCCATACTTATTACTTATCCATATTAGTTTAATATAAAGTCTTATCGCGAGATATAAGTATTCTGTACAATAGAATATAAGTCGTTATGTATTTACCCTATGAACAAAGTGGCATGTAAAAAAGCTATTGAAAAATTGCTAAAGACTAAAACATACTATGATACCGAAAATCTATTATTATTTGTTTCATAATTGCTCTATAAGTAGATTAATTTAATAAATTAATGTAATATTAATAGTTCTAACTTGTTGTAATTTATTGTTGAGTAAGCGCTAACCTACATTTATGAATACCTAAGACTCAGGCAAATTATTTTGCTTAGTTTAGGTATCGACAACAAAATTAGTATACTAATGGAATTATTACATAACTTATGACTTTAATTGTATCTAGCCTAAGTTTTACACAGAATATTTTTTTATCTTATCTTATCTTTCATATTAAATTTTAGTTACTTAGAATTATTTAAATTCGCTTAAAAAAAAATCAGAAACTTTTGCTTTAAGAAAGATTTCCTAAAATAATCAAGTCAATTAAATAACTCGATGTGATTGATGTAACTACAATTTTCAAACTAACTTAAAAAGGTTTTTTGTCGTAATCCTGTCTTTTATTTTTGTCAGTTACTGTTTCTTTTAGAGCGTTTGTTGAAGCCAAGTATAATAATTATCGTGTCGTGTGATTTTCGCACATTAATAGAATATCACCCCAACCCATTCTCTTCCTGTAGTTGTCGTAAGAGGCTACTAAAGGAAGCATGCCTGAAAAAGACGGGCAGCAGCGTTTTTTTTTTAATCAATGTCTTGCTTTTGACTACACACTTAACTTTACGGTTAAGAAGAAGCCTAAGATGGAGCGAGCTTACCCAGAAAGTGGCACTGGTTTTGCCACACACCAACGGAACACAGAAAACCTGTTTGGCGCTGGACTCCGGCAGGAGGGTGGTAGCATCCAGGCAGCCTCTTACGAAGCCAAACACCGCAGAGGGATCTGTTAGCCGTCATCATTGGTTAGGAAACCAAAGATGCCGTTGCCCAGGGTGGACCACTAGGAGGTAGATCCTACCACCATCTCTTTACTCTTTATCATTGGCCAAACAGCGATAGCCAACCCGCCCGCCAAACGTGGCGAAGTCCTCGTTCTGAAGAGGCCCGTGTGCAGCTGTAGACTGCTATAGGCTGACTATTCATTAATTATATCATAATTATCGATGGAATATTTTGCAATAAGTTTTTATCCTGTCCAGCTACCGACTAACCTAACCCCTCTCCTTAAAAAGAAGAGAGGTTAGGTTAGGCCTATAGTGCCTTGTTTACGACTGAAATGATCAGGATAATGATAACCAACAGTAATTGGTTATCACAATGATGAATTTGATAGTATCTTTCTGTGATATCAACCTTCTAATGCTGATTCTAATTGCACGGGTATTTTATGCAACGAAGTCATAACAAAGATCGAACTAAAATTGAGGCGAATTAAGTAAGTAGACATGTAGGATAAGGGATATATTTGTGTTTGAAGCTGTTCTTAAGCATATTTATTCAAGTACTTAATTGTATTTTCAATATTACCTAACACCCTGTATACTACTCGTAGAAAGCCATTGAGGCGTGCTTTACTTAACGCTATAAATAAGAAGTAATATTAAGTCATAATATTATTGCCGCCAGTTATGACTTATGGAACTGAAACGTGGTCGCTTAATATGGGTCTCATAAGAAGGCTCAAGGTCGCACAGCGGGCAATGGAGAACAATGCTTGGTATTTCCTTGCGTAATAGAATCAGAAATGAGGAAATTCGTAGGAGAAGTAAGATAATTGTCATCGCTCTGAGAATTGCGGAGCTGGAGTGGCAACACTCACAATGTTTCCTATTTCTCAGGTAGATGTTGAGGAATCGGCCAGGCTTTGCTCACTGCCTCTATTTCGGAGAGCACAGATAGTGATTCGACGTTTCTGGAATCGTTACTACACAGACAGAAAACATTTCAGATCTACAAAAGCAAATGAAATGGAAACGCAGTACTAGAAGACTACAAGTAGGAGATCTAGCAGTGATCAAAGATGATCGGCTCCCACCTGGCCACGCTGGCTGCTATGTATTTTTAATATTTTTTGCCTTGCAATGCTGTCTCAAGGTAACCGGTTTCAAGATTTCGCCTGCTACGAAGCCCTGGATACGATTCCCCGACACGTAATGTAGAAAAAAGTGTTTTATTCTACATTTCCTCGACTGTGGGTGTTTGTGATACCTCCATTGTTTCTGATTTGCTCAATACTAGTGCTTCAAATAGTTACTTATTTTGGGATCACAACAATGTATGTGATGTTGCCAACATTTTAATGAGACCGGGGCCCTGGGCTGCAGCCCTAAACCTTAGTTAGATCCGCTCCTCGGCCTCATAATACACAAATGCTATACTAGCAACACCTACCTTTTGCTTATTAAAATTCAGTCATTACGCTGCCTTTTCTAAAAGTTTAAATATATTTATTATCAAATTCTTGCTTAAATTATCTTACACTCTGTATCCTAAGCCAAGAAGAGCCAAGAAGTGTACGGGATACACCCATATTGTTTTGAAAAGCTTAAGTTCTTGGAACTTGCTTTCCAAGAATAGACTTAAAATCTAATGAATGTTCTACAGGTTACTCAATTTTGACAAGGTCAATTTAGATTTCAAAACATTGTAGAGGATGCGGATAGGGGTTAACAATAAACACATAACACGGTATACGATTATTAGTCTTTTATTATAATATTATTTATTTTAATTCAAATGCATTTTGGTTTCATTTTATAGTAGGATTACTAATACTTAAGAGTATTAATGTAAAATAACGCTTCGAAGCCGCTGCCCGGGGACTAAAGTAGTTTCCCTTTGATCAACACTCAGGTTATCATAATTATTGAATGTTCTTCGATGAGGCGCAGCGGCACGGCCCCGGCAGCACCTCCGCGACGTCTGCTACGAGACGCATGATATATAGAAAATTTTATAAAAGTGATATCTTTTTAAGCTCTCACTTTCGTTTCACAATGACTCGTCATGATTCTACTTAATAGAAATTTTAAAATTTCACAAAAGCTTTACATAAATAAATATATTTGTGATTAAAAAATACTTCACGATGATTTAACAATAATTATATACAACCATCATAACTATACATAGAAACACATATCGAATACTGTTTTAACCTGCGGTGGCATTAGTGGGGAAGCCACTGGACTAGTAACCTTCCGACGAGCAGTAAGGCTACGATACACATAGACATTAAGAAGCACTTAAATACGATTATTCTAACGCGACTGTCTCGCCGGTTAGTTGGTAGCCCTTCGCAGTCGTCTAGACGTACAACTTATTGTTAACGGTGTGGTTAAACTTTACACTTTTTCACTTTAGGCTGAGTTATAAATATTATTTAAGGCTTGTATCATAAAACTGAGATAGTGAATATGTTAAAGTCAATTAAGCGGCTAAATTTAAGTGTCATTAAAACAGTATTGGATTCGAAACTAGCATAGATTATCAATACGGGCCTCTGGTTTAATGATGCTCCATCAGCCTAACATATTTAATTTGATGCACGTAAAAATATTTTTAAAGGGATCGGAGTAATTTACAAAACATGGAACATCAACACGTGCTAATGTAATACTATTCGTCGATCACTATTCTAACCTCCCGTGATAGATGTAGATATAATACAAGTCATAAAACGACTATAATATAATCAAATATCAAGGCAATATGAATCGTCGATTTGTATCTATTTCTCTGTGATAAATGTTCTCAACCCCGACTCAACTAGAAGCGGTCCCCACGAGGGAGTGAGGAATGGCCCACGGGGCGGATGCGGGAGTCGACCGAGCGACCGCCGCAGAGGTAACAACTGGAATTTAAACTAGCAAAAATAAACGTATTTACAAAATTATTATGCACCTATTTAATAGCCTATTTGTTCGTCAAAGGAGGCCTCCGCCTCCGCCTCCACTGATAATAATTAATGGTACGATTTGTGTGTATAAATTAATAAGAAAGCAACTTAGCTAGCTACTAAAATAATAAAATTGATATTTTCTGCTACCGCCGACGAGATCACGCGGTAAACGACGTCACACTCCTCAGACGGCATTTGTACTAAAGTCACTCACAAAACGCGTGCGGCGCGCCGCCGCCGGCCGGGGTCGCTCGAGCCGCGCCGCACGCACACCGCACCGCACGAGACACCTTCCCGCGTCCTCGTGCTCGCGCTCTACACTGAAGCATCACTGAACACTGGGAGCACGCACACGCACACGCACACGCACACACACAGACACACGCGAGGGGGCCGGTCCGCTCACACGTAGTGGCGCGGCAGCATGGGCGCGTCGTCGGCGTCGGGCGCGTCGGGCGCGTCGGGCTCGGCGTCGGGCGCGGCCCAGGCCGTGGGGCGGGGCTGCAGCAGGCCGCCGAGGCGGAGGCCGAAGAAGTCCGCGCAGTTGTTGAGCGGGCCGCGCGAGAAGGGCGAGCGGCCGCCGCGCGCCTGGAAGTGCCGGTAGCGGCCGCGGTTCAGCTGCTCGTTGGTCGTCATGCCGAGGCACACCACCTGCAACGGCGCCCGTGTCAGTGTCAGCGTCAGTGGGTGTAACAACCTAAACCCTTACAAATCATACTTTACTAAGAAACAATTAAAAATATTCACTTTGACTTTTTTCCGACGTATATCGGTAACTTTATAATTAAACAAACTACATTTACGACGGTAAGCGATACTTTCATATTTTAATAAATTCAATTTATCTTATTGCGTATAAATAAATATCCATAAGAATGTGTCAAATATTTGTCCATGTGTTGCATTCAAGTGGTAAATGTTTTGCGCGAGAGCATCGGTCGGTAGCCAGATGTTGTCAATCTTAGGTTGGAACGAATGTAATCTAATAACTAAGTTAGAACTTGGGTTTGGATTTTAAAATAAAATTAATATTGCTAATTAATTTTGAATCTTTAACGTGATTGAATGGTGAATAGGAACTTTAGTTGGCTTTTCCGATATTAGTAAATATTTTTACCGGTTAAATAAGTAACGAAAGAGTAATTAGTAGGGAAAGCTAGGGGTCCATGTAACCTTCTAGTTAACTATTGATAAAGTTGTTTACTTTAATTGAAATAGGGGAAATTAAATACTGAAGAAATGCTAGAGACCTTTTAGATCCATCATAGCCTGAAATATTTGTTGATTATTTAGAGCAGGTTTAGAACCACTGGTAACTTAAACTTTGTTTGCAAGTGTTATGTATAACCGGAAGACCATCCAAAGATGTCTCATCGCTAAATCACCGCTTTCACCCTGATTTACTGCCACCACATGTAACCCGGCATCAGATAACAATTGCATAACAGTTGGTAACCCGATGCCAGATAACAATGGCAATCCCGGCGCACTTGGACGTCTCGCCATGCCATAACTATTTAGTTGTAATTTTGTATCTTTCTTTTATAACCTTAATGTGTACCCTTCTATTGTCTAATGCAATACAAAGACCAAGTGGTAGTTTACTCGAGACACAAGGATTTTTAAACAGGGAAGTGAGGCGCGGGGCGGGATTGTATGGTTAGATAAATAGTGTTGGGAGTTGAGATTCGGGGGCAGTTCGACGCGGATTTTCAAGAATCTCTAACTGACTGGTGATACCGGTAGCAAGGGTAGAGCGAGGTTGTGCGAGGCTGGAAGACTAATTTACAGGAAGTTAGACGTCATCAATAGTCCTGAAGGCACGATTCTGCTGAACTGCGTGATCTAGGCTGAGGCTGAGACTTAGGGTAAAGGTAGGAGGGAGAGTTGCAGTGTCTGGTATGTGAAATTTGATTAGTTAAATTTTCTGTTGAAGTTGTTTATTTATTTGCAATCATTTAAATAATAATGGTAAAATTAAAAAAATGTATTACTAAAATTTCATCATAATTTAAATTTGTTTACTTTTGATTGATACTTTTAATTAAAATGATAAAGTCATAATTTAATATTCTAGTTTATGTCGTAAACATAAATGATATTCTTCTTTAAATTCTCATAATATTGATTTCAACAGGATGTTTGACATACCTAAATTTTGAATTTATTCTATTGACATTTTCTTGTAGGAATATAAAAGGGTTTGATTAAATATAATTATTTTCATATTTTAGTAGGATTTATTCGGCAATTTATTGACTTTTACTTTACACATTCAAGATCAATCCTAGCTTAGAAATTTGAAACATATATTTAATTAGAGTGACTTTATCTCCTATGTTAAATTCAATGAACTTTGGTTTTAACTAGATTTAAAATATCTCAAACCTATTTTTATGATCTGGCGTTGCAACGTCATATTATTTTCTTTGTTGAATTTATTTGAAAGTTTATTTAATTTTTGTTTGTGTTATGGACTGATGTTATGTGTTTTGTTTTGTCATCCTCACTTTGACAGCGAATAGGAGGGTTTTGTAGATTATCTACGTTTATTAGTTTTCAGATTTTACTTCTTAAATACAAATACTTATACTGTTAAGTACGAGTTAGGTTAGCTATTGCAAAAATAGTTTCTATTCAAATAACAACCCATTTTACAAGTTCAGTACATGAATATATTTATCCCAAAACAATTATTGGCATTTGTATTATAATGCCTTTCCTTACGGCTTTAATTTTCCCTTAGAGTGGAAATTGAAGTGCTATTTTAAATTTTATTAAACGTTTTAAGACGTCATGTTTATTTGCGATAAACAAACATAATAAGTTGGCATTTTATGCTCAATTGAGTGATTATAAATATTATTTATTTTTCTTTCAAATACAAAACATGTTATGAGTTTTATGCCCAGCTAAACTTTAAACCTGAAACAAATATAATTTATTAGTTATGATGATCTTCTGTGAAGATTATTACCTTTTGAAACCTAATTTAAGTTAGATTTTATCTACCATCAAACTTACACGACGTATTGAAGTTTTAACAATTTATTGAATCCTGCTAGGTCTGTTAACATTTATATTTCATCTATTTACCTCCTTTAAGCACCTTAAAATTAAAATTAAGCATTTATTTAAAAGAGTTATTTAAGGACATAATTATTACTACATTAAGAAAATATGACTTCTATATTACGACATTACGTTTAATATCAAACCACAGATTATACAAACGCAACTACTATGATTTAGGGTTATATGGAATATTCATCCTAGATATAGACAGAGGTACTGTTAGGTAGGCAAAACCTTATCCTACCCTACTCCTTTAAACCCTATCCTATATCCTAACCTCTAAAGATAGATCCTTTGGAAACATTGGACTATTTTTAGGCATCCTACCTTTAGAAAACTTACAATACATCCTTATCCTATAGACTGGGAAAAGAGTTTAATGTAAAGATATTGTCGATTTGACATTAAATTACGTTTTCATAAATTTGCAAATGGTTACAATGCTATCTCCGGCTATCATGAATAGACTGCCAAAGGAACTTAAAATTATTCAATCTATGAAATCTAAATAATAGGGGTTGATGTGGGAATGTCGATGGTTCCATAGGCCGTACCACTTTGCCTTCCTTCATTAAAGGCCTATAAAGGAGTCATCGGTATTTTTGGATTAACCTTGTATTATGAAAGAAATTCGTTGTATATGCTTCCGATGGGTTCAGACGGAGTCACCATTGTAACTGTTATCGATCCAAGATCTATGTGTACTCTCGAGGCTGCCCAGGTGTTTGATTATATGGATACCATTTCTCCTGTCCCCTTAGGGCTGTACGGAGCACCAAGGATGCTCCCAGGTCCCGGGTTGTAAGCACTCACCTGATCATCAGTTGATCGAGCTTTGGCGGCTAGATGATTAGATACATAAGGAGATGGGTACTGGTACAGTGCTCACTTAATGTCATGTATTTATCGGAAGTATTCGGGGTTAGTTAGTAAATTAGTAACTTTGGTAGACTTCTCATGAAGTCTTAGTTAGATAAGTAATTAGTACTTATATTAGATTTTTTTATTTCAGTTTACCTCCTTGCGCCTGTTTACGGTTAAACCCGTGATTCAGGTAGATTCCTTTCCAATGGAGGTGACAAGTAGCTCCTGGTTTTGGTCATCACTGTGAATGGGGGCGATGGTGTGGGGCTCTTTCACCGCCCCTCGGGGCTTCCTTTTCCCAATTCTTAAAGGCGCATTCCCCAGGAAACTTATGAGAACTTATTTAGATATCCACGTACCTCTAAAAGAATCAGGGTTACTACTACATACACAACGTACGGTCCTACCATTTTATAACTAGACGATCACAAGGCCAAACTATTTAATTATTAAGGGATTATATTTGTGCTCCACTTCTTCTTCCTTCATTTTATTGAGAGGAGGTGGTGCTACCGACGATGTTGCTCTCTTTAGTAACTGAGTCGAGAGAGTAAATTCATTGGGTCGCAAAGGGGGGTTCGTTACATGGGGTCCGACGCTAAATGTGCACATCGCAGAATGTGCACTTATCTAAGATATGACTGTGTTGTGTGACAAAGGTTAGACCTAAAATTAATTAAAAAAAAAACGTTTTGTAGCCAACCGGGTATTTAAAACAAGGTAAAGATACTGTCCAAAGTAAGTATTTAAGGGTAATAAAATCATTAAACAATTTTTTTTTGTTAAATTGGTTTGGTGAGATTAGCATACTTGATTTAAAATGCTCTTTATTTTTTAAAAATTAAGTAAAAAATAAAGCGAAGTACAATTAAATACTTTAGACAGTATTTATCTTATTTTAAATACCCGGTATCCATAGACCGTTTCTTTATTTATTGTGGGGCTGATCTTTGTTACAAAGTACATTTAGTCATGTCTTAGAGTAGCGCACATTTTGAGAAATGCACATTATTAGAAGTGCCCCTAGTAAGAAGTGCATATTCTGCGAAATGGACGTGTTGAGGTGAGTGCTCATTTTGCGCCTGAGCCGTCAGTGGGTAGGACGCGGGGGGAGGCGGGGCGTGGGGCGTGGGGGAGGGGGAGGGGGAGGGGGGCAGGGCGGCCACTCACCAGGTAGAGCTGGCAGCACAGCAGCACGGCGACCCAGAACAGGTGGAAGGCGGCGTTGAGCGCGACCCACGCCAGCCACGCGTTGCAGCGCGCCCAGCCCCACAGCAGCGCGAGCCCGGGGGGGCCGGGGGCCACGGGGGGCCCGGGGGGCGAGGCGGAGGGGGGCGCGCACTCGGCGCCGAAGTACTGCGCGCAGCCCCACAGCATCCAGCAGCACATGACGAGCAGGCTGGCCAGGAACCCGATGAAGTACCGGTGGTTCCGGGCGCCTGCAAACGTCACACCAGATATTGAATTAAATCTCGCTCGAAAAAAGTTGTAGCTTTGTAACGTTATTTGTGCTCCTACCTTTAGGAGCATCGGTGAAAATTATTGCATAAACGATAAAAAAATCATTTTGAGATCTTCCGCTACGTGCATGCACGTGCGTAAACGTTCAAGTTACGCAAAAAGCAACCAGACCTATAATCAGCAAATAGCAATTCATATACATGAATCTCTATGATGTGTGGTGCACAATCATAGGTTACAACCTTAATTCAAACATACTGTGAATCAAAGTTACAAGGTATGAAATCGAGCATATATTTGTTAATAAATGATTCAATTTCACCTTATTCCAATGCAGGACATTTGTCTCTGTGCGTCAACAGAAGGGAATTTTCTTCATGAGCGTCCAGTAAGAGATATCCCAGAATCTCGGAATAAGTATGGTGACTCCCAGAATCACGGAACGTTTCGTTCCTTTCATTGTTTGTTAGAATTCCAAGATATTCACTATCATATCGATCGCTCGGTGATCGTCGCTGCGGCCGCTGCATCAAGGGCATAGGGCACTCACCGATGCAGTTGCCGACCCAGGGGCAGTGGTGGTCGAAGCGCGCGACGCAGCGGTTGCAGACGGCGCAGTGCTTGGAGCGCAGCGGGCGCCGCACGAGGCACGCGGAACAGAAGCGCGCCGGCTCGAAGCCGCCGCGCGCCGCCTCCGACAGCTCGATGATCGTCTGCGGGCGACGACAGCGACTAACTTATTTATTGCACCATGTTGTTACAGGATCTTACTTGACAATAGATTGGACACAATTATGCAACCCGAGACGACTTACACTTACAAACTTCAATACACAAGGGTCTTCGGTGTCTGATCATACATAATATACTCGAGGGAGACCCCTTCATATTTAGACTTAAATATCGAGTGAAGTAACAAATTTTATCATTGCAAAAACCTACAAGAATTAAGTTACAATAGTCAATGTTATTCTTAATAATCCCATTAATCAGTAAATTATCTTATTAATCTAGGAATAACCGCGCATGCAGCAGATCATATGGTTACGTCTAATAAAAACTAGTAGTCACACCGACTTGATTATGTTAGATTAAGAGTGAAGTGTAACCTTAAACTTGTCGTCCTTGGAGGCGGTGATGACGCCGGGGTCGCTGCGCCACGAGCGCAGGAAGGTGTACCACAGCGCGGCCGAGCTCGCCACGAACGCGGCCGACGCCGCCGCGCCCACCACCGGCCACACGAACACCGCCCACGAGATGTAGAACCACGCCTGCGCAACACGACGACACAAATCACTAATATTACCTACAAACTGAACTAGAAGTCAGCTTTTTTCTCTTAAATCTCCAATACATTGCTTAAATTGCTTAAATCTCTAATACATTCTTACTAGAACTAGTAAGAGCTTAAAATTGGCATTTGTTGTATCCTATTTTAGTCAAAGTGCATTCATAACTCTTTTATAAATTTCATAAAGTATGTTTATATTCAATATTCAATGATGAGAAATCAAAAATAATGATGTACTTTCTTAGCTAATCTAATAAACATAACAAGGACACATCTTTGTAATTCACAATTATTATTCATTATTATATCGAATATACAAACAACTAAAGTGTAAAAAAATACGTAACAGTGTAATATCTACACAAAATCCTTTGCTTACCTTCGTTGCCAGATACACGCTGAGTGGGAATATGTTCTTCAGCTCATCGTCAAATAATAAATTTGAAACAAAGTGCAGCAATGCATAGAAGCAAACCAGAAGAAATATCTTTAGCAGGTACAATGCGTCCATCTCCAGAACTAGGCCCGTCAAATAAAATGCTATGAATGGCATCACCACCACACACCACCATCGAAACTTCTGCAAACAAATTTACATTTCACTTTTAATGTGTTCAACTTGGAGAACTAAATAAATTATACAATGCTTTATAAATTTTAGCCACATACTTGTTTCCACCCTCAGCATTACAACAATAGCATTTCAGTAGTGGTTAACATTAATCAAGTCACACCAGAGTTGTAAGACCATACTTGAAGACAATAAGACATGTCACTGGGCTTTGCATAAAATAAATTATCCTGTCCAAAAAGCAAGTGATCTTAGTAGCAAGTTATCTTGCCTTAAACCTTTCCTCTATGGCAGAGCATCACTGTCCCCTAATTCGCGTAACCAAATCGTATCACAATCATAATTAAATTGCAGGTTTTTGACGGTTCTAGTATGGGCTAAATGTCAACATCGTCCAATTCAATCACGATCGAAATGTGATTGAAATAGCTGAATAAGGCCCCTGGGCTTGTGTGGAGGACCATGCAACAAATGATTTCTTATTTTTAAGATATTTTATATTAAGTGATTAAGTCCCTTACCTTATCATATGCTAATCTTCTAAATATATTTCTCTTACTGGAAGCCAGTGCATGCTCCCTTATTTTATCTGAGACTTTAGAACCCACCCACAAGGAGTTTGCATTGGTCTGCAGCATAGCTAGGGGAGTCACACCGCGCAGGTTGGGGATATCCAAGCTAGCATCACCCTGAAGAAAAGTGAACACTTTGTCAACAAACCACAAACGAGCAATGAAATAACAACTTAGATTTATGTGGTAGATACTCTGTGGCTTTTTCATTACCTTTTGAGCTTAACATAAGATGTCTTAATTTATGGCCTGAAATTCTTTGCACCAGCTCACTATTAGTGACAATTAGACACCATAACATGAGATTTTGTTACACTAACCTAAACATTATTTTTAAAATATGCAATGATTTTAATATTCTATAAATCTTTGTTTTTATCAGCATTAAAAAGATAAAAAGTGACATTAAAAATAGATTTTTGAATAACACATAATTTTCATGATATGAATTTTATTTTAATAGCTAAAAATGTGAAATGCTTTGATGAAAACAATTTGCAGTTGGTTTAGTATTTAATAGTACACTATACTAAACATCACCACAAAATTACTTAACCTACCTGAACTGTTTGAAACTTACATAGAGAAGTAGAGTAGATATGGCAGTGGTGTTCCTAGCGAGGATAGCCCAATGCAGTGCAGTATTTCCATGCGATCGGTCGACAGGGCGCGTCGAGGCACCCAGCGTAAGTAGCAGCCGCGTCGGGTCCACGGCCGACACCTTCCAGCACGACCACATGAGCGGGGTCATGCCGCCCGCGTCAGGCTCGTCGGGCGGCACGCCGCGCGCCACCAGGTAGGCCACGACGGCCGTATGCCCGAACTGCGCCGCCAAGTGAAGGCAGGCGCAGCCCTCGGCGTCACGCAGCCCCGCGTCGGCGCCCGCACGCAGCAGTAGCACGCTGGCCTCCAGGTGCCCCTGCCGAGTCGCCCAGTGCAGCGGGGTGGACTGCAGCTCGCCCCCGACCGCGTCCACGACGGCGCCCTTCGACAGCAGGTACTGGATGATCTCGCGCCGATTGTTGATGGCGGCCCAGTGTAGAAGAGTGACCGTTTCGCGGTCCGGCTGGTTCACGTCCCAGCCTGCCTCGACGAGCTCTTTGACTCGAGCGAAGGCACCGTATTGCGTCGCTTTGACGATATCGAACCCGCTGTAGTCCCGCTCGAGCGGGACCGGCGGCGGATCCCGCGGCGGCGGCCCGTCGCCATCGAGCTGCGCCTTACCGCACTGGCCGCTAGCAGCGGCTCCGCACGTACTGTCGTACATGCTGCTTCAGGTCTAGCTGGCTGGCTTCAGGCGGTTCCCGGAGACGCAGGCATTCTTTGTTTAATGAGTGGAGACTAGTCACCCTCGGGTTTTTCTAATCTTAAAGCTTATAAGATAACGTCTTGTAAGTACACGTCTGCACTGGTAAATATTTTATTAATAATAAGTAAGAACTAGATTAAATTGAACTGTATGTAAATTGAGAAAGAAAATTGACTTCACTCGCACTGTCAAAGACAGTCACAGAACACAATTTGATTATTTGTCACTCACTCTTTTTTTTATAAAGTTTAACGGCCTCGGACGATTCTATACAGCCTAATCCTTAGTAAAAAAGTCATACAATGTTATAAAATAAATACCAAATCGTCATCCAAACGACTCTTTAGGCACCATTCACCAATCACCATCTGATACCTATAATTATAAAAGGTACCTGCTTAGTATAAACGATAGGTATTTAAGCTAAGGTTTTAAAGGTTAATAGCACGATTTTCCGTGGATATTACACTTGTCTTGTTCAGTGGATACCACCACTTTGTTTGACGCATCGAGTTGGCGGGATCAGGCTTCTAGCTTCTGGTGAACTTTGATCAGGTACATACTAATTAACTTACCAACCGCTGTCAGAAGTTCTGTAGTGATTCCATCATGTTGTTATTAAATTTTTACACTAATTTAGGCTGATGTCCGGGATTTCTAGTAACGTAGCTTGGCTCTAGTAACGTAGCTTTCAACGTGCTTGCGTGGAGTGTAACTGTCGGTAGAAACTCGCTTATCTCCCTCAAGATTTTAGACAAAATTATGCTACCGTCATCAGTTTTCAGCGTGGTTAGATGGGTTTACCCAATAAACAGATATTTCGCGAGCACTTCAGAGCCTTTGTTCCGCTCGGTCCACACGCACATCAGATATCGAAGTCTCTGACGAGCGAACTTCGCCAATTTTTAACCAACCGTATTAAAGAGGCCATCTCTTTATTACGGTTGGTTAAAAATTGGCGCAGGTCGCTCGGCAGAGACTTCGATATATCTATTGTAAGTCAATTCTGTATTGACTTACGTCCGCAGAGTTCTATAGCCTTCGTTGGAAGTTATGGAGTTTCTGTCTGATTCTAGTACGGCAGATTTTAAAGCCTTTGGACCTTACCGTTCGGATATATTAAGCGCGATCATACCTTATTGCTTAGAATAATAACGCTCCTTATTGTTTTATTTCCCGTTATCGTTAAAATAACTACGCAACGCAAAGTTTAACAGCTGTTAGATTTTTAAGGGCTTCGAAACGGTTATGTAGGTAGTTCGATTTGAAAGGTCTCGAGGTTTTGAAGTTGTGATGGTATTGGTCAGAGCGTAGACCTATCAGTGGCTTTATTAGTGGAGATCGTTCAAGCCTAATATTGACATGTAATGTGCCTCATAGGCTCATACCAAAGAATATGGTGATTGCGGTCACTTGTTTTAACGGTATTTATAACAGAGACACATTGAATATTTGCTCAACCAGCCATTGTTAACATATGCTAAGACATATGCATAAAAATACTATGGTGAAGTCAGAAATTACATATCATAATTTTTTATTTTCATACAAATTAAAATTTTTAAATTCCGAGTTATATGAAAATATTTATTTTAAAAATAATGTAATATGAAAAACTCTAGTTTGATTACATTCATGTTAAAGGTCATCAATAAAACATGCCGTATCACCTTTTGAATTATATCAATGCAAGGCAAATTAAAATTAATTAAAATAAGCGTAACATACAATAGCTTTGCTTTCGACAAGTATTCTTTTTGTTTTATTTATTTGGGTTTGTTGATCTTCAGGTGGTGTAGGAACAGGAAAGGTATTTCTAAGACAGGAGTAGACAGGTCATCAAAAATATACAAAAAATAAATCAATTCAATAAAGCTCTCGGTTTATTAGTTAAACAAATATCACTTTTATTTACAACCGAAGCGATCACAAATCATAGTACAAACTAAACGTAATCACCTAAAACTACTTAACAGATCGAAATATTTACAATAGAATTAACAACACTTCGACTCGCGGTGCAGTCGGACGCTACGAGCGGTCGCGCGGGCGGCGCGATGCGATGCGATGCGATGCGATGCGATGCGGAGCGGGCGGCGGGCGGCGACGGCCTCTGGCTGCGTCACACGTCATACGGAGGCCGGCGGCTGCGTCACGCGTCACACGGAGGCTGGCGGCTGCGTCACGCGTCACACGGAGGCCGGAGGCTGCGTCACGCGTCACGCGGTGGCCAGCGGCTGCGTCACAACGGGGGAGCGCCGTCGCGGAGACGCCTCGTCCTCGCCGCCGCCCGCCTCCGTCAACCGCAGCGCGATCTCCAGGTCGCGTAACACCTGTAATAAGGAGGAAATTAAGCAATGACTTTATAAGATCGGCGACGAAACAAAGTTTTAAATTTTGAATCTAATTAAGTTTATTAGTTATAAATACATAACTATCTTCATATCAATAAACTAACTTCTGAAATAGTTGCTCTTTGAGGCCCCCTATTTTTTCTTAATTCCGCTTTTAAAGCGTTCACATTCATCGCCAAATAATCCATATTTGCGATAATTTCACGAAAGAGATCACTTTCCAGCAGGTAAATTAAAAAATATATAATTTATGCCACGAAGCCCGCGAAAACCAGTGAAAAGTAAATGTTATTGGACCTCACGCGACAGAAGCGCCTCTAGTGGCAAATTCACTAGCGATAGCCCCCATTGTATTTGATACCATAGTTATGGGTAAGCATAATCGGTCAGACATTCATAGGCTGCTGATGGGCCCGAATGGAGATCTCGAGTGCTATCCAAAGTCCTAAGAGTTCGAGGAACTCAAACACCACCGCGAACATCATCATAACGGACCAGACCGTGTTCGTGACTCTAATTTTGCATAGTTTTCCGAACGAAACGAAACATTCACAGAGTTACTCGAGGCAGTTGCGACCCAGGTATAAGCTTACGAGGATCTCTCACTGACGCGCGTCAACGCTGCTCACATTTCCTGCTCTAGAATCCTTCCCTGCCTAAATATATTTAATGCGATCCAACAAATGCCGCTTTTAGAAAACGACTAATTGCAGTCCTTGGAAGACCAAGGTCTTTCAGTGGGTGAAAGAGTGATTCCGCTGGTTAGCCTTTTGCTCTCACTTTTACTGCATATAAATCAACGACGTAACGATTTCTGATTAACTCATTTGCAAGTCCGTAGAGTGTTTGATTGTTTTAACGCGAGTTCTTTGGATATGTTGGTATCCTACGATACAGTACAGTAGAGCTCTAGACACGTTTGAGAGGGTCTGACGCATTTGGGGCACTTCGCAAATCGTGCACTCGACAAAAAAATTACTTTTCGTATTTGGTGCACTTCTCATTATGAGCACTTCGCAGAATGAGCACTTCGCAGATTGAGCACTTCGCAGATTGAGCACTTCGCAAAATGTGCACTTCGCAGAATGAGCACTTTTTGTGAAAGTTATTAGTTTATAAAAATATATGGCTACTGGGTATTTAAAATAAAATAAACACTGTAAAGTAATCATTTACTTAAGAAGTATTAAGTCCACTAGGTTTTGATTGTCAAAATAAATATTTCCACCACCAGAAACCCCAGAAATGAGGCGATTTCAAAATTACTATGAAAAAACATGGTACCCAAAAATGTTACCAACGGTTTGAACTGTGCAAATCAAAGGCATAGGACAACTAACGCCTTAGAAGCGTGGCATCACCGTTTCAATGCTCGCATACCCAAAAATCATAACTTATACATGTTCATTCACAAATTACAAAAATAAAGCAAATATTGGGATCATGCGTAACAGTTTATTTGAGAATGTCAAAAGAAATCGCAAGCAAAAAGACAATGTTTTTGATCACAAATATAACAGGCTGTGGGTTAAATTAAAAAACGGAAGTATAACAGTGTCTAAGTTTTTAAAAAAAATATTTTTTTTTTCATTTTTTGAAGTTTCTCTTTTAGAATTGTACAATTACCTGCTTAAATCTTCATACAAAGTTTTTTGTGAAATCTAAAATGTGATTGTTATTTGTATTTACGACTATATAATGTGATTCTTTATTCTGTTTTTTATAAAAAAAAGAGTAAAAAAATATGTCGTATTAGGGGTTAAAGTATGAAATTGCCGTTTTGTATGGACGAAATCGAGAAAAGTGATTTTTCCATACTAACAATTTTTTAGTTTTTTTAAAAACGCCTGTTCCGTTTTCGATGCAATTAAAGGTGAAAGTTAGATGGTTATAAAGCTACGCATTATAGTATTTAAATTTCTGAAAATCAAAGTATATAATACAAATATACTTAATTGAAGCAAGAAGGTCAGCTGACACATTGTATGGGGTCTTTTCAACGACTTCCTTTGAAGTAATAGGCACTAGTATTGCATTTTTTTTTTAGTCAAAAGTTACTTTATTTAGTTTTTGATACAATACAAAAAGAATTACGCAATAATATGACTATACTTAAGAGCTATAAACAAAATAAAAAGTGGGAAAATAATCGGCAGTTTCATACTTTAACTCCATGTTGACAATCGTAACCTAGTGAACTTAATACTTCTTAAGTAAATGATTACTTTGTTGCTTATTTTATTTTAAATACTCAGTAGCCATATATTATTTTTATAAACTAACAACTTTCACAAAAGTGCTCATTCTGCGAAGTGCACATTTTGCGAAGTGCTCAATTTGCGAAGTGCTCATAATGAGAAGTGCACCAAATGCAAAAAGTAAATGTCTAGCCCATTTGAAAGAGCGGACGCTCTTAGCGAAAGGTCGACAATTTTATACAAGGAACCATATTTTATGTTCAATATCCTCGTCGTCCTCATCAGTCACTCCCCCCCCCGCGCCAGGCACAGGCCGCTCCAAAGGGGGGGGGGGGTAGTTCCGTCATTATCGTAATCATCACGCGGCGGGCAAGTTGGCGATCGCAGTATGGAAAGAAGACGGCTCATCTAGCGGTACTCCTTAGTCGCCTTTCACGACACTAATAGTCTGCTATGTGGGGTGCTGCTATTTCATTTGTGTGCCGGCACCACACGGCAAGTTGTCAAAATACTACTAGACGAAAGGTTGCGACACGGGTTATGGTCGAATCACTTAGCTTCGGTCGATGCTCAGTGATCGGCACAGGCTAACAGGTTAAGGTGTGTAACCGACTCGACGTCGGCAAGAGCCAATGAGGACTGACTAACTATTGCTTTTAGTTTACCACATTAATTCCTCTTGTTTTTTTCCTAGTAAGAAAATCTAAACACAGTCAGGCAGCTACCACTTTAACCAATTTCGATTTGATAATAAACGCTTGATCGATGTTTCTCTTTTTCTGTTTATTTAGGTTTACTTCTAAGGGTTGCAACAAAAGGAAACCTCTGTTCACAAATTTAGAGAGAGAAGAGACAAGGCCGGCCCGCGCAACCAGGCGGATATGTAGCGATATTGTGTCAATGCAGTAGTTATTATTTTGTAGCGTTTCCTATAAATTAGCGTAATTAACCTAAAATAAAGCTCCATTGGTCAAGTGTTAAGCACCGGGACAAGAAAGATCTCAGGGTCCTCGGTTTGATCTCTGTATCGGCAACAAGAGTTTGGAATTTTCGAACATTGCTCGGATTTGTTCCGAGTCCGACCAACCCGCACGCACAAGCGTGGTGATTATGCCTGCTCCCATCATTGTGGTAGTGGTAGGTTTAAATATTGGGACGTGTAAATAAAAGCCCTCCTGAGGCCTATAATATTGGCAGTAATAAAACAGTTTTTGTTGATTTTTAGGGTTCCGTACCCAAAGGGTAAAAACGGGACCCTATTACTAAGACTTCGCTGTCTGTCCGTCTGTCCGTCGCTCTGTCACCAGGCTGTATCTCAAGAGCCGCGATAGCTAGACAGTTGAAATTTTCACAAATTATGTATTACTGTTACCCCAATAACAACAATTACTAAAAACAAAATAAAATAAATATTTAAGAAGGGCTCCCATACAACAAACCCGTTTTTTTGGCCTTTTTGGTACGGAACCCTTCGTGCGCGAGTCCGACTCGCACTTGACCGGTTTTATTCTGATTGCTGTGTTAACTTTAATTTAAAGTCCTAATTTGCTCTGCAGGGGGATCATTTTTACTGATTGCAGATTATTTTATGCTTTCGAGAGTATTTACGTCCGTAAGAACTAACATTTATTTCTTAAGAAAAGTAACGTACATAATTTCAATACTAGAAATAAACTTGCCATTCCAGGCTTCAGACTGCGAACAGTAGGAAAGTCGTTCATGGGAAATTGTATTCGTATTTTCAACAAATTACCACAGGGTATTGCAGAACTCCCTGTACATAAACTGAAATCTTATGTCAAAGTAATTTTAATAAAAAAAAGGGCTATTACATTATTAAAGATTATTTAAATGATAAGAATGTATGGCATTAAATTGTCCTAGCTCGTACTTGCTTTAGCCTTTTGAATAGTGACCGAGTTTCTTTCGCTGCTTCTTCTCGGGACTAGCCCAGACTTGTCCCGAAGCAGTGGTAGGTTTAAATATTGGGACGTGTAAAAGCGCCTCCTGGGGCCTATTTGCAAAAATTAAACTGATTTAGACCTATATGGAGGCCTTTGCCCCGCTGGAGAGTGTATAAGGTCGTGTGTAGTGTGTATGGTCACTCACGTCCGTCTCCTTGTGGTCGAGCAGCGAGTAGCGCGTGTGCAGCGCCGTGAGGTGCGCGAAGGTGAGGTGCAGGTGCGCGTGCAGCCTGAGGAGCGCGAGCTCGCGGAAGTGCGCCGCGTACATGTGCGCCACGACGTGGAACAGCAGCCGCACCACGCGCCGCACCACGCCGCCGAACGCGGGGGGGAACTCGTTCGCTAAGGGACCAGGCGCGATCAAGTCAATGCCTAGTTCGCATTAGGCCAGTGTTTTAGCCGAGTAACGAGGAATTCAGTAGCTAAACGCGTCTGAACAGAAAAAAATTAAGCCTAGTTCGCATAGGCCAGTATTTTGGTTACGTTACTCGGCTAAAATACTGGCCTAAGGCGAACTAAGCTTTAAGCCAGTATTTTAGTTTTTCGAAATCGTACGTGGGATTCGAACCAGCAACTTTCCGCTCTTCTCACCTCAGGCATTTGAAATTTTTATTTCTTATCTCCGGATTATCCCTTAATATCCCTTTAAAGCTATGCGATTGTGGCTGACATAAAAAATCATAGCAAACGAGATTGTTTTCCCTCCTTTCGAGTAAAAAATGGAGAAATCCACACTTGTATTATGAAACATCCAAAGGCATGTGCTGAGATTAGAACTACGGGCCTGAGAATGTGTGGTAAAATTTTCAGTCACTGTTGGAATAAGTTTTATCTTTCCAAAGAGAAGCATCGGGTACACTTAACTCACCATATTTAGTGGGGAAGATCGTCTCATCGTTGACAGTCTTCTGGGTGTATGTCATGACGTAGTCGACGTACTGCGGCGCGGCGACGCGTGACTTCTTGCCGCGCTCGTCGTACCAGGCGTAGGTGCGGCCGCCGGGGCCCGTCATGTCCGCGCACGACGCCGGCGTGCAGAACTCCGACACGGTGCCGTACAGCAGGTTTACGTGCTCGAACAGCGCCAGCGCTGCGGGCAGAAGCAGGACACCCTTCAATAATGCGCCTAGCTAGAGGCTCTGGTGCACTTAGAGAAACCTAGTGGCCTTATCAAACTTCCCGACACCCACCCCCTTTATGCAGGCGATTTCGTTGTAGAGGAGTTAACAATCAGAAACAAAGCTTGAATTTTAAGTTCGAACTTTAGCAATACATCAATGAAACTGCGTTCAGATTGAGATTTCTGATTAAAGATATTTTTATTGAACTTGATGACTAGTTTTGGCTATCGGTAATTTGATGGCAAGTAATAAAAATCCGGTAGTGTAACTAACTCGCGGTCGGGCAAGTATCTCAAGCTAAATTTTAGAAGCGCGCTTTATTGCCAGTTCCGACTCACCGATAATTTTATTGGCCGGCTCATGTTTCTTATTAAATCTCGCTTGAAGTGTTCGACTTGACATTCAATTTGAGATGATCGAATCGGATTTGAAATGAAAGTAATGCATTGGAAACGGTGGACTGCGTTACCGTTACCGAGGTGAAACGAGCATCGATCAAAGCGGCGATTCCGTGTCATTGGATCCGTATCGTCGGCGTCCGCGGCCGCGAGCGCTTGCTCATCGACATTCAGCACGGAGCGCCGACGCTTTCTATACGCTACGTTTCGGGAATGGTTCGCACAATGTCATGCCATAAAATAACTTCACGATGACTAAGTTTTATTTGCATTAAAAATACAAAAAGACGCAGTAAATTATAAGCACTATTTGAAAAGCGAATACCACTCTAAAAGCAAGTAAACTTTTGCATCTTCTAACTGTACCTACAAGGGGTAGGATATGCCATTTTAAAGTAGTATTAAGCGTAGGTTCTTTATCAGAACACAGAGTAATAATGAATAGTTTGTGTGACGTACTGTGCGAGGCGAGCCACTCGTTGTAGTCGAGGCCGTGCGGCAGCTCGACCAGCTGGCGCAGGTCGATGTCGGGCAGCTTGCGCTCCAGCAGCGCCTCCTGCAGGTAGAGCTTGGGGTCGCCGGCGCCCTCGCCCTCGCGCTCCTTGCGCCGCGCCTTCCTGCAAACGCACAACACCAACACTTAGTCATTGCACTTTGTGACTCATTATTACTTTTGCAAGTCTTGTGTCCTTTTAAGCGGAGGAACTGGAGGTAGGGTATCAGATGTGTGATGGATAAAAAAGTGGTAATATAAATAACAAGGTCAAACCAATAACAATTTAGATAGACAATCACATTGTTTGTCCCTCAACCAAACATTACAGCGTTAAATTATGCAGAAAGTTTGTTAGATTCAGGACTTGTGCTTAGGCATTTTATTGGAAACTTATTATTAATAGTTCTAACTTCTATTATAAACGTGTTCTACAATGTATAAATAATTCCTTTGACGACCTCCGTGGCGGAGTGGCGTACACACCGGTTTCAAGGTGTCGCCTGCTCCGAGGTCCCGGGTTCGATTCCCGGACGGGTCAATGTAGGAAAAAAAAGTGTTTTTCTACATTTTCTCTGGTCTGGGTGTTTGTGGTACCTTCGTTGTTTCTGGTTTCCAAAATACGAATGCTTTAAATAGTTATTCAAATTGGGATCAGAACAATGTATGTAATGTTGTCTACATTTATTTATTTATTTATTCTCTTTGGTGGCCAAGCGGTCACGGTTAAAAAGTTTTTATGACTAAAAAGGTATCTTTTAAGGATTATTGTTAGATATCTACTTCAATAATGACAACACGTCGGAAGAAGTGTATGACATTTAGCATTGCAAAAAAACGTTGCAAAACACTTGGCTGTTAGGTTTATCAAGGTCATCGATCGACATCGGCTGTCCGGCGTCCGCTCCGGTGTCTAAATACTACCTATTTGTATAAATGTGATTATTTGGAAACTCTGTGGTATTAAAATTCGCTGAACAGGTAGGTACGTGGAGTTTAATACGATAAGATTGCGCTATCGTCAGCTTGACATGGTTAGGCAGGCAATCTTATCAGGTGTTACAAGTACTTACAGGTACCTACATTAGTGTGAAGTAGGAAAAAGGAGGAAGCGGCCTGGCCCAGCAATCAAGTGAGGCGTGCTTGGACTTGGACAATGCGTGACGAGTGTCATGAGGTCATGTCACGTTGGAAAAACATAGGGTGTTAAAAGAAAGTGTACGTTGACGCAGACGGACTCATTTGGTGACCTTTTCACTTACTCGCGACCTTGCCAGAAATTATTACGACCATAATTGTTATGATCGTAATTGATATTTTTGCTTCAGCAGTGATAACACTGACGGTATATTGCTTGACATAACAAAACAAGCCTTACAGCAAAAAAGAGGTGAGGGTGTTGTTGAAAAAAGTGTTCATTTATATAGACTGAAGAAGCAGCAATAAGCGAAATTAATTACGTTTTATAGTCATTAGTAGCTAAATGCTCTTTTAGTTTTTACTCAAGAGCCTAAATACTGGTTTAAGTAGAGTTACCAATTCTCATCTTAAATTAATAATTAAAATTATTAGACACTTTTCAGCCAAATCTTAGACCAGAGTCAACTAGGTATATTCGATCAGAAACAGAATGCATTTAAGCAACTTCTCCAAAATTATCGAGTTGGAGGTTCCAAGCACTCTCACGCACGATCAAACCTGACACAGGCGCTCAGCGTCAGAAGTCAGAACGTGATACGGGCCAAACAAAACACAATCGAAATAAGGCGCTCCACCCACTGGGATGGTAGTTCCCGCAGTTCTCTGAGTCACCACAACATTGCCTCGCCTCGCCTCACATTAACCGCAACAAAGTCTAACTAATCTTAATATCTTACTTATATTCTCTTTGAGAAAGTTTGAAAGGATATTTGCTACTCAATCAAACCAGGAAGGCTGAAAGGGTTGGAGTGAAATTTAAAAAGCAGATAAATTTATAGGCTACTTTTAATCCACAGAACAATTTGCGGTTCCGGAGGCACCGGACCGAAGCGCTAGTCGTACATAATAAATATAAAATCCTAAGGAATATGAAATGAAATAACGTAAAATAAATCCGAAAATGTATCGTTTATTTCAATGTATCATACGAGTACAGATTACTACTGAAGTTAGCGTTTTATCAGCGTACATACTCGTATTGGGTGCCTTTACTTTAACATGAAACTTAATGGCATTGGAATTATTGCGTAGCAAGCAACTTGTGTGTGACGTAAGCGAGTATATTTACATTTAGTTAAAGGTTTGTCAAAGTGACTAGTGTAGTAAATTTAAAGCAAAAACCTTGCAAATAAACTCACTGTTTACCTAAACAAGTAGAAACATGACAGTATTCAGGCAGCGTGCTGGTTTTGCTAATCAGAAAGGAGACAAATCTAATGTTTGACATCAAGGCCGACTGAAACTTATTTAGTTCCGGATCCTCAATGACGAAGCCTACGTTTAGGTAGGTATATTGTATTTTTTGCTCTAGCATTACTTCCTAGGTTATCAGTCGCATTCAATATTTTTTTTGAGTTTGTCTCTAAAAAAAACGTGTAAGTACGTGTTGTTAATAAAATGCACGTAAAATAACTTAATTTAATTTCCTAAGAAATTATGCGGTCGATAATATAAGGCCAGAAAAACCTAGCGCTTGGTAGGTATATCAAGACGCACTTTGCCTACCTTGCTTATTATGTTATGAGTTGATAGGTACTATAAAAAACGTTGTGGATATATTATGTACCTACATAGGATCAGCCATAGAGATTTGTGGTTGATAAAAGATAAACCGTATCTGAATATGAAGTGACTAGATATCCTTTAAGTCTCCTAGATAACCGTGTTATTGCTCTAAAGATGCGCTCTTCGAATAGAATTTCACACAGTAATAGGATTCAGAAATTTTAATAATTCTCTTATCTTGTTAATAATAATACTGTTAATTTTTAATATCGTTAATATTATGCTCAATAATAAATACTTATGTCATGGTCAAAAACATGCATGGCAGATCGATATTAAAAAAAATCATTGACCAACAAAGTTCCACCACAGTGAGTCAAGAGATCTACTTGACTTTATTAAACTATAAACTAAACCAGATTCCAAGGCGGTCAGTGGCGGCAGTTAGTAACCAGTGCTCTGCGCCAAGCGAAAGGAGTACTAACTTCCCAAAGATGGCACCGACGAACGCGGAGAGCCACAGCACAAGTACCTCCAGGCATCGATCCATCGCGGGCATGAGCGCCGTGCGCCACCAACGCCCTTACACCAATACCAGTTGCAGACAATGCGAGCAACGCGATCACATCAGCGCCGGTACCGACCGCGTCCGTAGCAAGCCGCAGAGCACAAGTCGTGTGGTGAC
The DNA here is from genome assembly GCA_949315895.1 of Anania crocealis. Taxonomy (NCBI): domain Eukaryota; kingdom Metazoa; phylum Arthropoda; class Insecta; order Lepidoptera; family Crambidae; genus Anania; species Anania crocealis. The sequence goes on from OX438884.1 coordinate 93,730, forward strand.
TCTGGTGACCGCCTTTAGAGGCCATCGCTCGTGACCGCGCTGTTTGATATGTCAATCACTCGCGCCAGCCGGTCGGAAATCGTAATTCATCCACCACTGCATTGTTATTATTACTCTCGGTGTGAAAGTGGCTATTCACGATGAGCGAGTTAGACTGGACAGGACCGGTCCAACGTCCGATAATCCCGAGACAGTTATGATGATACACTTAAACATGAATCGACTAGCGAGCCGGGTCAGTGACGGTTGACCAATAAAATCCATATCGAAAGTGTTATCGCGACAATGAATTTAGTACTCGACAATGATATCAAAGTTAAAAGTCTAAATAAAATACGAAGCACCACAGGACAAAGGACACCAACAGCACTTATAATTTCACTTAGTGAGCGGAGCAGGACGTAGAGCTGCCGTGGAGGTGGCCAGCGCGCTCACCTGAATGGGACAGCAGAGTAGAGATACGAAGGCAACGAGAATAGCACGCCGAGGACCACAGCGTGGCACATCGCGATGGTGACTGTCGGCCGCGTCCGCTAGAGCCCGGAGGCGCACGCGCAGCCCGCGGCCGCGACAAACAACTCGCTATCTTTGTCTGGCCCACCAGCGCAAAGCGTGTGCGCTACTTATTATCACCCACGCAATATAAAATAAAAAGACGAAGGCGAACAAATTACGTTGTTTATTTCGAAACTGGAGTAGGTACCTACATAGTTGCATATTATTATGATTTAACATAATTGACCTTGGGGCTTCGACACGTTCATATCAAATCAAATCAATATCCTACAAGCTACTTTTTATTTATTGCAAGGCTGAGATACGGTTTCAATTGGCTTTTAATACGTTCTTTTAGGAAATGACAGTTATTAATTTAATAAGCAAATGAAATGATTTTAAAAAGTGCTATCAAGCAAGAGGTTACACACTTTAACAACAATAATTAGAGCTCTTAGGGCATACAAAAAATAACTTCCAGTGTTTACGTCAGTCACCAAACAGTTTTGGTAGTGGTAGGTGGTGCTATCTAGACAGGCGCTACAGAGACCGCAGCAGCAGCGAGGGTCGGCGGCGGGCATCCTGTGCAGCCGCAGGAGCGCGCGAGGGTGAGCGTCCCAACTGTCCCCGTGCCGCGCAGATCGTTAACCCGCGCGGGCGGCGTGCCAAACGCGCACACCGACGCAAGCCGGTGTCGCTACTAAACCTCGTTAGATATACTATTATCTATTTTGTGGCCAGGTTCTCACAGCAAGAAGGTTTGGTTCTCACGGTCGAGCGGTCCGCTCTATCGGAGGGTACGAAACTCGAGAGCAGTAAGAACTAATGCGTAAGTCAAGCGCGAACCGCCACAAATTTTTTGCTTTAGCTCTGCAATGTTCAATCATTATTACCCATAATATACTGTGATTTGGGTACAAGAAACACAATAAAGTACAAATACAAAAGTAATGTAGAGCAAGGCAAAGGATAACGAACCCCTGACATCCTATTACATTTCTATTCTCCGGAAAACCCTGAACTGTACAAGTATGTGGCTAGCCGGTGTGCCCGTGCACTCGTATAATTGGTGGGTCTGGATATATACTTTGTAATTCAATAATATGTAGTAAATTGGCTTTGAAATTACGTTGTAACAAACAAACAAACTTTTTGCAGATTAACATATTCATTTTACCAGCTATTGCCCGCTAACTCGCTTCCCGTGAAAACTTTAGGGCCCTCGCCCACGGCGACTTTTTGTAGCGATTCTATCGCGCGTTTCGTAAACGTGGGGATTTTCGCAGGGCCGGGATCTGCGGTGCCAGTGCGGTTATAATCCGCAGACCATGGCCCATTTACCATCTTGCCCCGCGTGCCCGACTACCTGCACTCAGGAGGAGCTAATGGAGGCCACGGATAATGCCATCAAAGTGGCAGAGTACTGGGCCTGTAAGATATGACAGAGTTCGTCATCGACACGAAGAAGAAGACCTACATTACCTGTAATATCAAATCAAATCTTTTTTAATTTAAACAACTAAGTGGATAAATGTGGACAACATCACATACATTGTTCTGATTCTAATTTGAATAACCATTTAAAGCACTCTTATTTTGGAAATCAGAAACCACGAAGGTACTACAAGCACCCAGACCCGAGAAAATGTAGAAAAACACACACTTTTCCGGGATAGTAGCATTTATGCTATTCCAGACTAATTTGTCTATGAGCCAAATTATATCTAGATCTGTTCAGTCGTTCTAACGTGATGGAGTACCAAACATCTACCCAATCTTTCGCATATACCAATACTAGCTATTGCCCGCGACCTTGTCCGCGTCAATTTCTGTTATTATGATCGCGATCATTTTTGCAACATTTTTCACTGATGCCTTGCTCCTATTGGTCGTAGCGTGATGTTCTATAGCCTAAAGCCTTCCTCGATAAATGGACTATCCAAAACAAATAGATTTTTTTTTAAATTCGAACCAGTAGTTCCAGAGATTAGCGCGTCCAATCAAACAAACAAACAAACTCTTCAGCTTTATAATATTATTATTAGTATAGATAATATTAGTTATGACAGATTTTAACATGAGATCTTTGGTTTGTCGATGTTGATTTGTGGGGGTTATGGAAACCCTACTGAATATGGAAACATGTAATATAATAATAAATTAATAAACGAAGTGTGGTTTTGAAGCATTCAGAAAGAGGAAAATGAATGAGAGAAAACCTAGAGGATCACCAATGAGAATTTTACACGAAATTTAAAAGAGAGCAACCTATAAAATTTACCTGACAAATGCAGGTCATCATTTTGAGTCAATGCCAAACAAACAATTAAAGAGGATCGTCATGTGCCACGACGCCACACAAATACGCAAATCATGCTTCTTATTAAAATATTTTTTTGATAATAATGTTTACAGCTATTCGTAATGTCAATTCTACGGATTTTTTAATTTGTATTATCATTACTGGAAAGTTTAAAATTAAATACATGAAATACTGGCCTACTTCGCAAAATTTGAGACGATAATCTCAAAAGTAATTATTTTAAATCCAAACAAAGAAACATTTCCATGACTCTACTAATGTTGGGGGTCGTGGTCTGCGGTCGCGCTCAGAGAGGCGCGGCGCGCGTCCGGCTCCAGCACTTCGGTGACGATACATTCAGCCTTGACTGGATTTAGAATGTTAAAGAAACAATTAAATATCGGTTTTACGCCGTGCGACGCCTCACTCACGTCACCTCACTAGAGGCAGCTAAATCGCGGTAAATAACTAACGTACGTACGAGGTTGTTTCTAAGAGGTGAAATAAATCCTAGAATCTAATGCTTTTTATTGCTATTCATCAATTTGATAAACAAACCATAATTATTACAGGTGCGACAGACAGATACTTCTAACAAGTACCTGATGCAATATAGAAGCGCTGGCGCATCTAGGTACCGAAATTGATTCCCACTAAAACAAGAGTGACAAATAAATCAAATGAATCGTGTAGCTGGAACTACTTCAAAATATGTTTGTTCTGCAATAATTTATCTGCAAGCTGCATAGCAGGGTGTCATGTGGTTGCCAGCAGCCCCCTAGACAATACGCGGGCGCGGCGCGGCGGGGTGGAGGACAGGAGATTGCGGCTGTGGGTGCTCGTGGGCGGTGGGGCGGCTGTGGGCGGCCGTGGGCGGAGGGGGCTGTCGGGCGAAGGTCAAGGCAGCGGAATTTGCAAGCACTCTGCGCGACTTCAGTTTAATATTTACTTCAGCTCTATTGGTTTTCAGCATTTTATTTGCGTCTTTACTATGATGCACTTGAGTAAATTTGGGATATTTTTTGTAATGCAAAAGTGCAGTTGGTATTGCAGTAATAGTAAGAAGTGTAGATACTTAATAAATTCCTCATATTACAGCTTTTACAGTTTCGGTACAATAATCGTCACAAATTAAATGGTTTGTTACCAAAATAGACTACAAGCCCTTGGAAAAAATTAACCTATGAAATTTACCAACGTGAATAACGCTTAGAAGGCTGTTACTATATCAGAAAATAACTCTGAGCACTATGCCGTCATTTCTGAGCGGTACATCATCACCTATATGCTAATTTTAAAAGGGTTGGTGGACCCTTGGCTTTCGACCCCTGCGCTGGAAATATGTACGGCGTTTACGGGTAAAGTATTTGTGTATGTGTACAAAAGGAATAACACAAATGCCGTACAATAATAAACGACCTATATTGCTTCTGCAATTATCGGCGAATTAAAAATTTGCACTGACTTCCGGCACCACCACTTTAGTACGGCACTAGGTTTTTCGGCATTTATTTTTAATCATCTATACACTATAACAAAGCCGTACATTAATAATTAGTAGGATTTCCACATTTGTACCAGAGAAATTCCATTCACACACGTAGATACTCACCTGTACCGCTCAGAAATGACGGCATAGTGCTCAGAGTTATTTTCTGATATACATAGTTACAGCCTTCTTAGCGTTATTTACGTTGGTTCATTTCACAGGTAAATTTTTCCAAGGTAACGACGAAAGGAAAAGACTTTTAGACTCCAAGCGAGTCTAAAAGTCAGTTTTTATTTTCATAATTATTTTAGAAGAGTTTATCTCAGCAAGGTGTAACAGTAAACATACTTATTAAATTAAATAAATTACGAAAAAGTCTAGTATTTTATATACCAAAATACCAGTGGCTGTGTCGCGCTTATTGCGGCATCGCCTCATACTGAGCGGAGACTATTTTGGTGCCATTAGTTTTAGGTTCTATTGTAATCTAGTCTTATAGTTATTTAGTAAGTACTAATCTGTTGGTTTTCTTATTTAAAATATGTACTTATTATACATTGTATGTATAATCATATGTATGCCCATACATTATTCTATAGTACTATGAAGAATACTTGTTTCTTGTGTTCAGTGTTTTAACCCGAAGTACCTACGTAGTACATACCTACGTGGGAAAACAGCGATTTGGAAAGCGCATGAAACAATTACTTCGGAGCGAAGTAGATATATGTTTAGCACGACTTGTACATGAAAACCGTTGACGTCACCCGATCAGATGGCACCTGTAGCTCTCCGCCCACCCTCACCAGGCGCCCGCCGCTCGTCGCCGTGGCGCAGGGGAAGGCAGTGACGTCATCGTTACTGATTACCTTCCCTAATACGTTTCGTTATAATAATCAACTAGTACCGCTGTAGTTGAACAGCTGGCCTTTTCAGGTCGAGTAGTTGGTTATGTAAGAGTTCAAAATGGTATCGCGCTTGTTAGAAACAATATCGGTCGCAAGTTGCAGCGAGAGCGCGGCGAGCGGGCCCAGTGGTGAAGGGATTGACAATCGATCCGTAAAGGGCATTTCGTGCCGCTTCGAGCTCGCGAAGTCACTCACATCACAAGATCAGCGTTTAGCGAACTATTCTTCGTCAAATGAACAGCTTGGATGAATTAATGGTTTTTTCATCCAAGATGGACAGGCATTAAGCTAATACTCGTAGTAACATTATGTTTAACCTGTCTACTATTAGATTAGTTTATTAATAAATTGATAAGTGATGCTTTCTGGGCCCAAATTACAATAAATCACTAGTTCGTAATAGATCAGATGTGGTTAGATAATGAGATAAGGTACTACTAATTTATTATCATTAAATTAGGTGTTTCGTTCAATTACATAATAATGGTCAAAGTGATTGCTAAAATTGTTTAATAAAATTGTTGCGTCAATTAAATAAGGTCGGGAAAAAGTTTCTACTTATTAAAGTCCGGTTTTTTTTCAAAGTTTAAAAACACATTCATGTGTTAATAATTGTATGTATGTATCATTTTGTTCGGTAATAATATATTGTCGTTTTGTTAATAATGATGACATAATCCAGTTGATAAAAAAAATTAAAAAACTAAAAAACCACGCTTTTAAAACAGATTGAACTAAAAAATTAAAAATAAAACTGTAGTAATCAATTGAAAAATTCATATTATTGTACAAAAAGCGTGGGGTGCTTGTTATGATATCCACAGATATAGTAAATTATTGATAAAATATTTACAACAATCTAAATCAAGCCCCCACGCTTTTTGTACAATAATATGAATTTTTCAATTGATTACTACAGTTTTATTTTTAATTTTTTAGATCAATCAGTTTTAAAAGCGTGGTTTTTTAGTTTTTTAAACTATAATTTATTTTTTACTTTTTAGTTTAGTTTATAAGATTTGATTCCTTCTTTACCGACTGTAAGTCCAAACCTATGCAGGAAACATAATTGATACAGATCGCGCGCTAGCTCTATCTCTTTTACTCCCTCTTACAGAGGAAAACTGGGAAAACTGTTATTAAATTATTGCATTGTCATCGGCCCTTGATACGTGTGCAAAGTTTCAAATTAATCAAACTTCTGGAAATCGGTCAAATTTATGCTCAAAGATTCCATTACATAGATACAACCCAAGCTAATAAAAGCGTGGTAATATGTCAAGTCCTTTTGACAGTCCTCGCTTGATGTATAACATAACACTGCCAAAAGCAGCACGCTGTTGTCACCTGTTCGCGAAACCTAAAATAGTGTATCTACTCGTACTAAGCATATTACTAGTGTAAAATTGTTAGAAATCGTTGATAAAAAAAATAAAACAAAAATTCTGACGAAACCGAAACAGGTAAAAATCTGATGGTGAACGTCAGGAATTAGGTGAATGCATTAATTAATAGCTTCCAATAAAGCTCTTACTAATTAACGTGTGTGGTCTGGCGTCATTCACCATGATGCAAGATTGTAACTTTTCTGTTTTAACAATTCCGGCTGTTTTCTCTTTGTTGTTGAGTCTCATTAGTTGTTGGCAGTAGATTCGAATCGAAGCTTTTGCCATACGCACAGCATCACCAAACACCCATAATAATATGGGTTTCGGTAAAGTCTGCCTGTGGAGCTTTAATACCCATTGACACCCAGATTAACCATGAATTTTTCGCACTAGTGTTCTTTCTTCATCGACGTGATCAACTTTTTATCACCAACCGTTTAGTTTCATTACGTATCAGTACTTTTAATAGAGAATCTCGAATGAGTACGCGAGCTTTAGGTTACTTTTATTTTAATGCGCGTGTGGCACCCAAACATCGAAACACTTTTTTGGACAGCTAGAGACTTTTTCCAATAGGTCAAAACTGTTCTATCTTTATTATTAAGTTATTTTGCAACTAATAAGATGCCGAAGTTGCTCTAAATTAAAAAAATAACTTAATTTATATTAGGGCCACCATAAGAGTATGCTCTACATGACATGAAAATTCTACTCTTCTCTTACTAGGACTGGATTATTTTAAGCGCTACATCTTTTGCGGCTTTTATGCGAATTTTCCCTTAATAGGGTTCCGTAGCCAAGATAAGGAACTACAGTTCTGCCATGTCCGTCCGTCCATCTATCTGTCCGGCCGCGGTTGATCTCAAAGTCTTAAGTAAGTACAAGAAACACTAAACGGTTGTTGTTAAAAAAAAATGCAGCACTGGTACATCTAATAAAGTTAAATTAGCAGGAAAATTATCAGACAGAGCTGGGTTTGCAAGCTTAAGAGACATCGACTAAATCGTAAAATAAATTTAATGAAAATTAGATGAAGTTGATGTCAGCACCGATAAAATAGGTTATACGAAATAATGAATATTATCTATTTTCACGGTATCAGGACGTCCAACTACGGAACTCTACTACACTGCGCGTGGCCTGTCATGCAATTAGCCTAATCTTTTGTAATAAAACCACAAAAGTATGAAATTTGTCACTTAATTTAAGTAAAAAAAAAATTGGATTTATCTTCAATGTATTATAAATAAAATACGACTTCAAAAACAAAAAAAGACTTCTTTTCCGAACTAATTAATATAATCCTTGAAATGTCAGGATTCCCGTCTAACAGCATAAAAATAATTTTGCTTATTGCTTCTAATCGGAAGGAGAACGAACCGAATTAAACCGTCTGAATGCAGTAGTCAGTTTCAAAACAAACTTTTGTGCTAAACAACGTTCGCGGCACATGAGTATAGCCACATCGACCTAAATTAGTCTCTCGTGCCTCGGCGATGCAACGCACGCGGCGGCGCGGGCGCAGGCGGAGCGCGTGGCGCAACGCCTCTTCGTGAGCCTCTCGCGTGAAGGCCGTTGCGATTGCCTCCGCATGTTTACTACTGCTTTCACAAGATACTTTTGTAGGTACCTACTTTGAAATACTTTTAGCTGCTAACTATCCGGGGTCGGTTAAAATACGATGTTTAAATAATTGTGCTTGCTGATGCTTGCTTACAACTTCTTCCAAAGCAACTTAAAGTTTCGCGTAGGATAAATAATGTTTTTGTATTAACAATTTAATGAACCTAGTCCTACGTCTATTCCTATACTTTATGTTACAGTTCATTTTAAGAAGACTCTTTCAAAAGTATTAAAATTAAATGATAATGATATTATGAACCAACCAAACTATGACGGTGAAGCCGCTAAGTGTAAAGACAATGCCAAATATGGCAATAGCCATGTCTAGAAATGGACTTATGTGGATTGACGACGAAGATAATGCAAAGTTACGATGCTTATTTTCTCCAGGATTTTTATATCAGTTCCATAGCAGTGAAATGAAACCCTTAAAGAAAGTTAACTGAACATTTGCATCAGGCGACTGGCCAAGGGTCCAGTGACCCACAAGTTCGAGTGCGAGCCACCGCGTAACGCATACTAAGGAGGTGCAGCCCGGCCAGCGTCGCCCGCGCGGCCGCCGCCCGACAACAAAGAAGCACGCGCGACACCGAATCCAAGCCGGGCCTATTTGGTTCATTGTAATATCACTGGCACACTAGCTCCCGAACAACTCCTCTATTTAAATCGATTACAGTGCGGCATAAATAAGCTTTCGTTACATGCGCATAATTATGTAGGTCACTCGCGAAGCCGCCGGCCGTAACCGCCGCCTCGTTTACTACACGACGATCAGCGATCGATATCTTGGAGAACATTCAGCAAGTAGTGTTTTCTTTATTTAAAACAGGCCCATTTCTGTTAGCGCCAATTATTAAGCGTTAAGACGGCGCTCGTGAGTCGTGATAGTACAATGCAGGTATTATCAATAAATGGATTGGATTATACAACTAGCATCGCTCTTGGCCCTATGAGCCTAAAAACCGTTAATTTAATTTCGAAAAAGAGACCCTAACAGAGGCACTGCAAACATTGTCAAAATGATACGAGTGGCCAGAAGCCAAACCACCGCCCTCTACTTATATCTCAATCACTTCCGCATGCAAGTATCTATTTATAATGGCATTCTTGTTTCTAATAATGACAATCACTTTTATTTTATAATATCATGCTCATTTCAAAATGAAATGAGGCACTATACATGTATGTACTCGTAACTATCGGACTTCACTGAGCGTGCGTAAGATGTTCCAATCCAAAGCCTAGTTACTATCTCCGGTTAAGATCGGGATTTATGAGTTCGGACCAGACAAAGCTCGGATTTTATTCAATACGATTTTGATGATTTTTTATCATACGAATACCCGTATTACATCATGGCACTTTTGCTGGAGTTTCATTGGAGCGCGATTCCAGTGTTGGTATGTACAGAATAAATTAGGTAGTAATACCAACACAGTTTTTTTTTCAATCAAAATAGCGGCCTTTTCTACTACTTCCAACGGCCATTGCCATCATAATATTAAGACCTCTACATTTTTTACTCACGAAATAAGGCGCTGAATTTCCGCAATGGTAAGTCATCCTCAACCGCTTGGAACTTACCTGAAAATAAATAAAAAATAATTATAAGATTAAACGAACTTACCTTAAGTGAAGTTCAATCTTAATTATACGAAGATACTTGTCCGAGATGGATTTTTACATGTAGTAACGGCGAAGCACTAGCGCAGAGCCACAATTTTTTCAAAGCTAAAAAAAAAAAAAGAGAAACAGAACGTGTTCTATGGCAACCTATCAAATGTCATTACGTTTAAAGCAATGAGAACAACCCAACTAATGGGATAATACTATAGAATTTAGTATTAGTGGGTGGGTTTTTGGGACTGCCATCTCGGACAAGTATCTTCGTATAATTAAGATTGAACTTCACTTAAGGTAAGTTCGTTTAATCTTATAATTATACTTAATACTTGTCCGAGATGGATTTTTACATGTAGATGTTTGAAGATGGGTTGTGAATCATTAGTACAATTTTTAAAGAATGAAAAAAAATATGTAATTAAGTATAATAATAAACCTTAAAACTTTGTAATTTATACGATAAACAATTTGAGAGAGATTAATAGTAAGTAAAAACATTTAATTTTTTCACTCTGAAAAATACTATTACACACTGTATTATTGAATTCTGCTACAATTTGAAATATTGGCCTAGAATATAGAAGAATGTTGAGATCAACCTGCAGTGTCTTTTATAATAAAATCATTTCTAACACGTGACCTCTGCTGCACAGCAGATGTTGTATGTCTTGTGGTATAATCCAAGAATATATGTATCATTAATACCAGCTTTTCTCAAAATCTACTTAATCCACCAACTTATGACTGGATTTTTGATGGTTAAAATCAAAAGGTTATCATTTTTTCCTTGACAAGTTGGTCTTCTCTATATACGATTTTATTGTAGACACAATATTAATTTATTATTACTGAACAAAGGTTTCTAATTGAAAAGAAGACTGAGGATTTTCTTTTCTTGAAGTATGTGTAATATTTTGAACATCAAGAACGTTTTGCAAACGCCCACAGAGCCAAGTAATGCGTCCCGTTTTTCAATTAACTCTTTTAGTGACACATTCTGTCATCTGATCTAACTGTAGGACCAATCAGTAGAGACAGAGCTGATCATTCTCATAGATCTGTGTTTAAAAAACTAACAATGAGAGGAATGGGAACCTCCTGCATGAGTATCAATATTGTGCTTTTCTGCAAAATAGTCACCATAATTTTAAGAGTGAGTCATATCGCCTTTAGATACCCAAATGGAATACTCTTTATTGCACACCAAATAAAGGAATAACATACTATTTTATAATATTAAGATGTACAATTTTGGGGGTCTTATCGCAAAAGAATGATGTTTACCAGACTACCATAATTGTGTACAGGGAAAAAACTATGACAATATTTAGGGCATTTTAGAAAGAGAATTGACCATTATGACAAGTGCTAAGTTTTGAAGGGCACCACCTTATAAATTCTTGTCTGTCAACAGCCCTACAGCCAGGGTAAGCTGCTGGTATAAGTGATAGTAATCTTTGAAATTAAAATAATGTTCTATTAAGCTCAAATATATTTGCATAGCATTTCTGTTTAGCCCGATGGCAGAGAATGCCTCGTGGCATTAAGTCCACCTTTTGTACAATAACTGTTCGTTTGTGCAATAAAGCTTAAATAAATAAAAATAAATTATTTTAATAAAAATACTAATAAGTGTCGATGGCTTTTTGACTAGGGGAAACCATGGTTGTAATGGCCAATAGAGGAAAACTAATATTTTTGAGTCTTATTTAACTTTTCTTGATTCCTTTTTCCCTAGAAATTTTCTTCAGTATATACTTTCACATTATTGTCACATGTTTTTAGTGATACTAAAACGGATTCTGGCCTAAGATTTTTTATATCGGCCCAATAACACACCCGCATCCGCTTTCTCAAATAGGGCTCGTGAGAATACTAAAATAACTTAATTACAAGGTGAGGAGACTGTGTACCTGTGTATCTATTTTATTAAAATAAGCTATTGCGGTTGTGTTATCAATACTCATTAAAATTTCCTAGTTAAAGTAAAACATTGTAGGTCCAACAGTGCAGTTTTTAATTCTAAATAAGAATAATAATAATACGAATTTATTACACAATTAAGATTTACAATGGTTAATATGATTAATATGATGTGTTTGTTCTGCACGGGACCAAGACCCCGAAGCCTTATTATGGCCCACATACAGCACCCCAGGTCCTGGGGTTGAAGCCTTGGTGTGTATTTCCATGAAACGGTTAAGTTGTTTACTTAATATATAATTTTTGAATTGCTAATTTTCATATTGTTTTTCCCCAAATTAATTATATCTTTATTTCCTTAATGCTAGGCATAACTTAATCCAGTTTTCATGTGATTTTAGTAATTCTTTAAGTCTGTGTTTTTCCATTACTTTTGTATATAGTCATCTATACAACAGCTGGATAAATTGTCTTAAGTGTAGGTACCAAACAATTTCTCTGGATTCAATTTTTTCTTAAAGTAACAGCCTATAATCATCCCACTGCAGGGAAAAAAGGCCTCCATCATTGAATTCAAGTTCCCACAGCAATAATGGGTGTACTGGCATAATCACCACTCTTGCCAAATGTGGGTTGGTGATCAAAAGCCGAGAAATGTTTGAAAATTCAAAATTTTTTGTTGCCCGACCCCGGATTCTAACCTGGGACCCCGAGATCTTGGCCCCGTACCTCAACCACTAGACCAACGGGGCGTTGTTTTTTCAAATTCCTTCTTATCCAACTGTATTTACTTTTTAAGAATAGTCTTGCTCTTATGTTTTTGTATAACTTTTTAGACTATAAGTCCAAAAAAAAAATACAGGGTACTCCAGTTCAGACACAAAGGTTACTTTTGAACACTCTGTATTTTTAGATTTAAGTTAACTTCTCGACTGAAGGTTTAAATAAATAAATTTCAAATCAGTCTGTGGAATTTTAAAATAACTCCTAGGTATTTGCAATTTTAATTGGGAACAATGCACTTTTCTCAAAGTTCATAACTTAAGATATGTAAGAGTTTGCATGCAACAATAATGTTGTCTTTGCAATTGTTTGTTTCCTTCAAATCGTTGAGAAGGTAAATACGATGTTATCTATAAATATATTATATTTAACATTACATTGGAAATCCCGGTTCAGTAATAAGTTTCTTTCAAATCTTTTGATGCCATATAACAGACATAAGTTTTGTAAGCAGTTATAATATTCTCAAAATCAAAATCTCTGTACCTATAATTATTTATAAAAAGTTTTTTCAAGTTCGAAATGAAACTGTAAGTACCATTGGGTTTTGCAACCAAGAATACAGCAAAGTTGTTGAGAAATTATTCTGTACATACAGTATGGGCACACAGATTATGCTCCCTGAATTTTAAGTTACTTTATCTCATAGGCAATTATATTTTTCTCTATGAAAGGCAATTGCTGTGGTTCTAGGAAATCGGAGGGTGGAATGGTGCTGAAAAGGATTTCATATTCCCCATGATTCATCATCCTTTGTAATCTCAAGCCATTTATAAATAAAATATTTAAAGCTGTAAAAAGGAAGGAGTTTCTATTTTCCTAGATATTGGAGCGTACTTCTTTACAAAGACCTTATGTCATAATTTTCGCCCGTGTAGGGAAACTTCTGGTCTGATAGTCTATCCAATTTTTTCTTTTCTCAGAGCCAAAAAATAAACTTTTTTGTAAGAGGGTTGTCATCTCAAAGGAACAATTATTATTGTTCAGTACAAGGAAGCAAATTGCCTACCCGCAATGTGGTACCACTATGTGAAGAACTGGCATAAGCCCATGTACTATAAGGGTAAGCAACTGGCTTACAGCGTTAAGATTATGTTAGAAAAATTTTGCACTGAGTCGCAGTGTCTCGGTGGCTTAACGATACAGCGCCCGCCCCGCATGCTAGGAGATGCGGGTTCAAGTCCCGCCTGAGACATGATTTTACAAGTTTATGTACTGATAACATGAAGGCGTTCTAGTCCCATCGTACTAGCCTGCGCCCTTAATGTAAGCATGTCTCATAGGCCTTCTCTCGTTATATTCGCCCCGTATAGGGAAAGAATCCGGCCTGATAGGCTTTCCCATTTCTGCTTTTCCTACACCCTCTTTTTCCCGAGCCAGCAGAAGCTCTTCTGTAAGATGATTGTCATCTAAAAGGAACAATTTTCATTGTTCTGTACAAAGAAGCAAATTGTCTACAAAAATGTGGTAGCTCTCATGCTCATATAATATGAAGGCATCTAGTTCCAGCATACTAGCTCTTGCCCTTAATGTAAGCATGTCTATCTTCGAGTGATAGCACTTGCCTAATAGAAAAACTCTCACATTTAGCATGTCTAGCCCTTGTTTGTGATTATTCAGAATATCTCGCACAAAATTAGAGCTTGTGGTTCTGTTCATCATACATGAAACTACCCAGACGTTTAAAGTTGTTATAGGGAAAAGTCATATTTGTTGAAATATGTTAGCCTCACCTATTGGTGTATGTGTCATCTTCTATGATAACACATTTAAGAGGGTGTGGTCAAAGATGTTTCCTCATATTGCTCTGAGAATCTTGAAGTTTCCTTTATTAGCTTCCATTTTTCGAATCTTCCTCTTGTTTCCTCGTTTCTTTTCCTTTCTTGATCTTCTTTCTTGAATTTAATTTTCTTCAAACACTTGGATTTTAATGGTGAGATTTTTAAACAAGTGAGTAAAACGGTTACGAAATGATAAACGTGCTCTCCGAAAAGAAATTACGAAAAGCAATCTTGTTTTTACCGTAACCTAACCGAAGGTTTATGCACTAAGAATAAATATTGAATCTGCAGAATGCATAGATATATCATTGCTTTCGTTGTAACGCTTTTAGCCCCAAGCGACAACCGATTGTTGCGATAACAATTGATATTTAATTGTGTCTGGGAATATCCTAACGTCAAAGGTACAACGAAATGAAAACAGAAAAAATGGTGGAAGGTGATATTATAGGTTATGAATTTTTTCTAAAGAGTCAACTCGAAACCATCCTAACTACAACATTGCTCTATATGTGAAAGTAAGAATAAATTGAATCATACCTGTGATTAATGTTATAAATCCCTTCTATTTGCATAATAAGCCTTGAACTTGATTAGGCTTCTTCTTGTCATTTTCCCAAAAATCACAATTCGACCTAAGTAAACACTTTGCACCTTGACTACCTTAATTCTAAAGCCTGATTATAAACTTTTATGGTATATTTCTTAAGAGTAATAGATATTTTACCCATCTTTTATAAAACGACGATGTGACCGCGCTCGCACAAAAACCGTAATGACATTTGATAGGTTGCCATAGAACACGTTCTGTTTCTCTTTTTTTTTTTTTAGCTTTGAAAAAATTGTGGCTCTGCGCTAGTGCTTCGCCGTTACTACATGTAAAAATCCATCTCGGACAAGTATTAAGTATAATTAAATATCAATCAATCCTTGTATGTATACATAAACAGATACGGCAAAATAATACCTTAAATAACTTATAATACGATAAAATAAAAATATTACGTTTTATGAACTAGATGCATGCGAGCTAAACAATAGAAGAGAAGCGAGTATAATAAAAGAAGAATAAGTTTTTGTATACTACATGAATGGTTGATGAGTATGAGTTATGATGACACATGCAGTAGCTCGCTCGGTATCGGCAGCGCGCAATGACGCGAACGTCATATCGCGCGATGTGCGCCAAGGTCGCACTATCTCTCATTGTACATGTACAATAATAATAATAGGGGTTAAAGTATGAAAATGCCGTTTTGTATGGACGAAATCGAGAAAAGTAATTTTTCCATACTAACAATTTTTTAGTTTTTTTAAAAACGCCTGAACCGTTTTCGATGCTAATAAAGGTGAAAGTTAGATGGTTATAAAGCTACGCATTATAGTATTTAAATTTCTGAAAATCAAATACAAATATACTTAATTGAAGCAAGAAGGTCAGCTGACACATTGTAAGGGGTCTTTTCAACGACTTCCTTTGAAGTAATAGGCACTAGTATAGCATTTTTTTTAGTCAAAAGTTACTTTATTTACTTTTTGATACAATACAATAAGAATTCGCAATAATATGACTATACTTAAGAGCTATAAACAAAATAAAAAGTGGGAAAATAAACGGCAATTTCATACTTTAACCCCTATTATTACATATTGATTTATCTAATACGTCGTCGTCTTAAAGTGTTAACCTGCTAACTCCATTTTTATTCCTAAAGAGTTTTTAGTATCATTGGAAAGAGAAAAAAAATACCTATAATACAGTAAAACATGCTAAATCAAACGGCTGTTCAAAAAGATAGAATTCAACCTCAATAAAAACTGATAACTCCATGGTGTCAAAATTCCCCGCGTAAAAATTGACAACTCCGCCATTTTGTTTGAACGCGCGGGCTGGAATTAAGTGTCTGGAATATTTGATTAAAAAACAAATAGATTATCATTGTGAAACGTTTGTTTGATAGTGTTTTTTTAAAGGTAAGTATCACTGAATGTGTTTGTTACATATTGATCGCCTAATCACAAGTAAACAGAGTTTATGATACCTAAATAATAACCTATGAAAAATGTGTTCACGTGTTAACTGGGGTTAGCAGCAGTTTTGACTATGCTTTTTTGTGTGTATTGCGCTTAAGTATTATATAAATATTGCGGAGATTTAATTTTAATTATTTTGAGAAATGTTTTATGGATAAAGCTGTTATTAGATAAAGCATCAATACAATAAGACTACAATACGTGACAAGATATAGGAGTGTTTACGCTTTCTTGCTAGAAGTCTTTTTGTGGGGCCAGCCCCTAAAAGATAAACTGATTTACTTATCATTTAAAGGTCATGGATAACTTCATGCTTATTAAGCTTTTTTTTTGCTTTGCAGATGAGTAAAGATAGTGTTAAAGCTTCAAATAAGTTATCTAGAGGGAAGCGTATTGCACAAATGTGTATAAATGAGACCCCTCCTGATTTAACTAACGCTTTTTCAACCATGGCTGATGATTTCATGACTCCTTGTGCTACTAAAGATTCTGAAAATGATTCTGCTATTTCAAATATAGTTATTTTAACACCTACCGTCTACAGTGAAGTTCAAGCAATAGAATACAATCATACCCAAATTAACACCAACAATCTCTCATTGCATCCGCCTCATAGCACGTTTTCTCCTATCACCAATTCTTCTCTTATGCCAACTCTAGCCACTGAAGTTATTGAAGATACTCATATGCGAGCATGTGCTTTTGCTCTTCAATGTGATGAAGGATCTTTTATTTCTTCTGACTTAGTTTTAGCTCCTAACCACAGCAAGGAAGTTTTTCAGTTTGATACTGACAGGCATGACGAGGAAGTTATTTCTAATATGAATAATATTTCGAATCTACAGGCACCAAGTCTGCAAATGATAAATTTTACTGAAGTTGAGAATGTTGATATAGAAATGGTCGATGCAGGCACTTTACAAGACATCACAAATACTGTAAACGTTTCTTTGGTGCCATATTCAAGTAGTGCAACTGATTCTGATATCGAGTTACCTGTAAAAAGTAAAACTAGAAATGTAAGAAAACACCGTTCACTCTTCAACAATTTGTATAATCTCCACCAACAAGCTGCGTTTCACAATCTTAGTCTTATTCTAACTAAACTAAAACCCTCTTAAATATTATTATCGACAGAGCACGTCCGAACAGTTCTCTAGTCTCAACCCGAATGCCCTGCCCGCCGAACGATATTATACGACCAGTGTTACGATTCGACAAAATCGAGATAACAAATCGACTACTATTTTACGTATAAAATCGCAAACCTTACACTCGTCCATCCTGACGTCGTGTATGTCCCCATACACGGTGCCAAGACGGCGCAACAATTATTCTAGTTCACTTTTAACCTTACACTCGGCGGGGTGGGCATATTTATAATGAATATATTTCACATTTACATTAGAACACAAAATAAAATAACACTTTAATTCTGTAACTCTGTAACCGTATCATATTCCTACGGCATTTTCAGTTAGATGCCACATCTCTCAGGTTATTCTCACACATTTCTCATTACTATATATTAATAAAATAAAATAAAACATCATAATCATTATCTAATAATTCCATAAATCATCCTGTAAACCCATCCAATTCTTACAGGATAATCAACAAAATGTCATCTTTGTCGTAAACCCATCCAATTCTTACGGCAAAGATAACAAGTAACATATTAAGTAATATTGCGAACCCATCCAATTCTCGCAATATTACGCCTTTAACATCTTAATCATGCTAACCCATCCAATTCTAGCATGATTCTCCGTCTTAACCATGATTAATAGTCTTACTAACCCATCCAATTCTAGTAAGACTGTTTTATCATTAACCTTAAAATCAATTTGATAAAACAATGACTAATTTTAAACAATATAGTTTTAATTAAATTAATTTGTTCTATCTTTATTAACATATACACACATAGGTATTTTATCTACATCTATATCTATATTAACATAGCATAGTCCATCAAGCTCATGTTTGTATATTTTTCACTCTAATTAGTACTTAAACTTATGTAAATAATATTCAACATTTTCGTTTATATTTTGATAACATTAACCAAAATTATAATTTGTATATAACCAATCACTAATCATCGATTTCAGAAGCTGAATAGTTAACATTTTCATCATTAGAATCACTATTAACCTCAAGTGCTGCCAAATGAACCCAGGGCAACATTCGTTCGGCCGCTACCGTTGTCTTGCGTTTGTTTTTAGTGCCTGTTATTCCCGGTATGGATGCTAACTTATATCGATCATTCCCTAATACTTTTACTACCCGATAAGGACCTACATATGAAGGTAACAGTTTTGTGCTCTTGCCTTCATTATTGAAGGCCACTTTGGTTATTTTGACCAACTCACCTTCCCTATATGTGTGCGCCGGTTTTCTATTTTTATCATAGTACTCTTTCTGTTTGACCTGATTCTCTTGTATCCTATCTTTTACTTCCTCCCTTATTGTTATGATATCACCATCCTGCTGAGTATTGCGTCTAATTTCATTTAGTTTTGGATCAAGTTCCGCATTCATAGATGTTCCAAACATAACTTCCGCTGGAGTCCTACCAATTGTTTTTTGGTAGGTATTGTTTAGACCCCATTGCACAGCACCAATCTTGTCATCCCAGGACCGTTCATCGGTGTTCAGGGTTTGAGCAGTTAAAGCATCCAGAATGGAACGATTATAACGCTCCACTTGACCATTGGAGCGTGGACTAGAAACAGCGTTTAGAACATGCCTTATACCCTTGTCCAGGCAGAACTTCCTGAACGCATGGGAAGTAAAGCAAGACCCACGATCGCTAATTATGCGATCAGGAAACCGAAATGTGTAAAATACCTCCTCTAATGCACGTATAGAATTTTGTGCATTCGTATTGCGCACTGCCTTAATGTATACAAACTTGGTAAATGCCTCAACAGTGACCAAGAGGTGGGTATTTCCACGTTTGGACCTTACAAATGGCCCAAGATGGTCTATATGGACAGTGTGGAAAGGAACCTCGATTTTTTCTATAGTGTGCAAATGTCCCTCCGGTACATGAGCATTTTTCTTAGCATATGCACACTGAACGCACGCTTGTACATATTTCTTAATGAATTTAGCCATTTTAGGGAACCAGTATGATTTCCTTATTCTCTCGAGGGTCTTCTCCACACCAAAATGTCCTATGTCATCATGGTTTAGGCGACATAACTGCCACCGCGCTCCCTTAGGAACAACCCAACGCAGGTTGTCTTTGTCACCATCAATGATTTTGAATAGTTGGTCGTTCCGAATAACATAGTTATCTTTAAGATATTTAAGACCATCAGCATCCATGTCGGATAAAACAATGTTTTTTATTCTACACAGCTCAGGATCTCCTAATTGTAGAGTTCGTAACCAATCATCGCTGCTTATAGTCATAACCGCTGGATATTGACTCATTGCGTCTATAGACTCGCTATCCCCAGTGGGATTGCGTGATAGAGCATCTACATGGCACATCCTTGCACCGGATCTGTACTCTATCGTGCACTGGTACTCTTGCAACAAAAACCACCACCGCGCCACACGAGGTATTATATCTCTCTTTAGAAATGTGCTGCGCAATGCTGCACAGTCTGTTACTATTTTAAAATTTTGTCCAAGGAGATAGATGCGAAACTTTTTTAGCGAACAGATCACAGCCAAAGTTTCCAATTCATAAGCATGAAAATGCTTTTCCTCTGGCGTGGTCTGTCTACTATAAAATGCAACGGGTCGAAATGTATCTTCTCCTTTGGGTTTTTGCATTAGGATGCCACCAATTCCTATTTGGCTGGCATCTGTATGGAGTTCTGTCTCAGCCATTGGGTCATATATAGCCAAAATGGGTCGCGTCACCAGTCTATCCTTCAGCTCCTGAAAAGCTTTTTCCTGTTCATGCGACCAGCACCATACAGCGTCCTTTTTTAACAATTTATTTAAAGGGTTTGCTAATTGCGCAAAATTTCTTATGAATTTTCGGAAATATCCCACGAGACCTAAAAACTGACGCACTGTATGCTGGTTGCACGGACGGGGAAAATTTGTGACGCTACTAATTTTCTTATCTCCTGGTCTAATACCCGCGGCACTTATTACGTAACCCAGATAGTCTACCTGTTCAGTCAAAAACTCGCATTTGGATAAGTTTAGTGTCAAATTTGCTTTATCTAATAGCTGGAGAACGTTTTCGAAACGCTTCAAACATTGTTCCTTGTCCCTTCCATAAATGAGCACGTCATCAATATATGACGCAGCTTCCGAATATCGCGCAGACCCCAATACTTTATGCATCATCCGCTGGAAAACTGCGGGTGCATTTGCAAGGCCGAACGGCATACGGTTAAACTCGTAATGACCGTCCGGCGTCACAAAAGCGGTGAGTGGTTTAGATGCTTCCGATATTGGGACCTGATAATACCCGGATGCCAAGTCAAGAGTAATAAAATACTTTTGACCCGATAATCGAGCTATTTCATCCTCGATCAAGGGCATTGGGTATCGCTCCTTTATAGTCTGGGAATTAAGTAGCCTGTAGTCAATACACATTCTGGGTTTGCCGTCCTTCTTACGAACCAGTATTATCGGACTGGCGTATTCAGAAATCGATTCTCTTATTATACCGGCATCAAGCATATCGTTTACCATCGTTCGGACTTGCTCGCGTTCTACATGAGATAAACGGTAGGGTCTATAAACAATAGGCCGCTTACTGTTTAATTCTATGGACATTTCGGCCATATCCGTACAACCCAAATCCTTTAATGAAGTAGCAAAACAATGCCTGTATTTTTGTAAAATTCCAAATAGTTTCTGCTTGTCCGAGTCATCGGCCTTATCACTTACGCGAACCTTGGTAATATCTATATCTGGAGAATCCGACACTGAAACCTGCAGTTGTGGTGGTACTATACGATTTACTACATGAACTCTACTAGCGCGACATAAGGTAGTACCTAATGGCAGCCGAAGCCGAAGAGCATCGGGAGCAACACTTATTTTCACCGTACCATTTGAAACTTTGTATATACCGCCATAAATAATGTATTGGTTACCTGGTTTTCCTAAAACTTTACTACTCAAAACAATATTCCCCTCCATTTTTGGCTCTGTAACTGCCTTAATTGTTGCCGGCCCATGCACATCGATACAATCGGTCACAGAAACTTTAACATTCTGAGTATCTTCTAAATTTACTTCAGAAAACGGCAACTCTTTTTCTAGTGTGTAAAACTTTAATTGTTCAGAATTCTTATACACAATCACATGCTTTTGTTCGGTGAACGATTGTCCGATAAGTACAGGTACTTCTAAAAATTTATCATCTACAATGAGAAATCTGACCTCAGCTTGTACACCATCAACTTCTAGTTTAGCTTTGACACCGCCCAAAGAAGTGACAATATCGTTGCCGAAACCTTTCAATGGCAATATTTCACCTTCACGTTCCAGTCCTAAGGTTCGCACAGCTGACTCAGACAAAAGGGATACTTCACTTCCAAAGTCTACAAACCCTTGCAGTTGCAAGCTATTTATATTTACTACTTTGATATATTTAGAGTTTGTCTCAGAAGCAGAAATACACATAGTTTTATGTGAGGTCTCGTTTTTACTGTTATTTACACTTTCAGGCTTGGCGTAACAATTGTCAGATTTGTGACCAAACTTGTGACAAGTTTGGCACTTTATCAGAGGCTTAGGGCACTTCATAAAAGGATGTCCGCGTTCTTTGCAGTTGTAACAAAACAAAGAGGGGTTACTCGCTGATCCAATAGGCCTCTTAATGTCTAGGTTTACATTGTTTAAAAATCTAGAGTCTTGCACAGGTTTATTTCTAAAATTTGTTGGTACTATATGCATCGTATCTTTATTGCTCATTAGAAACTTCAGTAGCTGATTAGGGTCTGTACAACGCAAAGCTAATGCACTAGTTTTTAGGTTTTTGTCGCTCAAGCCATGTATAACGCAATCAACGGCGCGTTTACCTACGATGTCGCACTGGTTCAAGAGGGCCATCTTCTCATAAAAATACACTTCTATAGGTTCGTTAAATCTACTTTTCCGCTTTAACATATCCTCAAGGGACTGGCCATAATTCTGTTCATGGGGAAAGGCGTCTAAAAGCTTAACCTGCCAGTCCGACCAGTTATATAAAATAGAATTCAATCCCTCATACCAGGTTTTGGCCAATCCCTGGAGCTTTTGCATAGCGAAATGGACAATTGTTTTATCATCCCATCCATAAACGGTGGCACACTCGTTTACTTTGCGCAACCAGATGTCTATTCTTTGATTTTTAGATGAAGGGTCGAATTCGGGTAATATATTTTTATGGTTTAAACTGCTTGAGTTTTGTGCTGCCGTTGATGGCTGGGATGGTTTAAGTGATTTTAATATTTGTACTATATCTCTCGAAGAAAAAGCTGGACTCGGAGATTTTCTCGAGGAACATGGCATAGGCTGGTCATTGTCATGGCCATGACGGCAGTGTTGCCTGCCCATACCATCCACTCGAGAAAGTCGTTTTTCTGCATGCCGTGGTGACTCGGTTTCGACATACGCAGGGTTTCGGCTACGCGATCTTGAATAGGATCGCCGTCGACTCCGGCGTCGTTCAAGATCCTCTTCCAACCGCCTAACCCTGTCACGTTCCCGTTCTAACTCACGTTCCTTCTCCCGTAAGCTCCGACTGCACCCGCTGTGATGATTGGAAGTGCGGCTACGACTCCGATACCGGTGGCGGCTTCTGCGATCCACATCCACGGCCACACTCCGTAGACGGCTTCGACTGCGCCTACCCCCATCAGCAACGCGGCCAGCCGTGTTGCGCTCTGGCGTCTGCAAACGACGATCTCCATCGCTTCCGTTTTGATCCATTATCTAAAACTCGGAAACAAACACTTGTTTGTATGCGTCCTTCATACTAGACAAAAAAAAAGTTAATATAGCTAATATCTCGCGAACGCGTCATCGTAGAGCAAAAAGGATGAAATTTTCGTACCCCTTTAATAAACCCCCTAGCTCGTTAGAGCGGACCCAAAATGACCTTAAATTGACCTTGACCCCCAATCAATTTCCCAATCAGTATATTATAACAATCAGTCATTGTATTTTGAAATTTATTATACCGCACGTAGTTAAAATATTATTTCCATGACCCATCATGAACCATTAGCTTAAGCCTCAAGTCTATGACCCAACTAGGTCACTCGTGAAATTAATAAAATAATAATTTTATGTCCACCGGCTTGCATAAAGAAAATTATCATTTGTTGTTACATTCGTTGCAAAATAGTTGGGTAACATAGCACACGTAGGTAAAAATATCAAGGTACCCTCCATGGCAATAAAACATTTCTATGTTATTTTAATGAAAGTTTACAGATTACTTTATACCACAATAACGAGAAAACTTTATTTAGAAAGGATCAAACTGTAGGGTAGTATAAACTAAGCATATGTCTTTAAAATGTGAGCTTCTACTTACCACTTCTGAATTGTAAGAAAACACCGTTCACTCTTCAACAATTTGTATAATCTCCACCAACAAGCTGCGTTTCACAATCTTAGTCTTATTCTAACTAAACTAAAACCCTCTTAAATATTATTATCGACAGAGCACGTCCGAACAGTTCTCTAGTCTCAACCCGAATGCCCTGCCCGCCGAACGATATTATACGACCAGTGTTACGATTCGACAAAATCGAGATAACAAATCGACTACTATTTTACGTATAAAATCGCAAACCTTACAGAAACAAAAAATCAAAAGTTGATCGTTTAAACTGGTTTGCGGAAAAAAATAGGAAGTTGAGGGAAAAGGGATCAAAATACTATGGAAGAGTAAAAAAAAATTCTAAATGGACATACGAAAAAGAAAAAGAACCACGACATATGAAGGAGAGATGCAAATGCGAAGGGTTAAAAAGACTGCAGTGCAAAGAGGTTCAGGAAAAAAACAGAGAAGAAATATTTACTATGTTTTGGAAAAACTTGACTTGGGGAGAAAAGAAAGTCTACGTTAACGAGCATGTTAAATGTGTAGCAATTAAACGACCGAGGGACAGAAAGAATGCCGAAGAATCAAGGCGGAATCAATCTTTCGAATATTATTTAACAGGAGACGGTGAGACCAAGTTAAGAGTTTGTCAAACTATGTTTCTGAACACTCTTAACATTGGGAGGATGACAGTTCTTGGATGGAAGAACACAATGAAAAGTGACCGCAAACCTAGTCAACAACGTGTCGCATTGCAAAATGTTAATCCTCACGAAGAAAGGCAAAAGAGTCTAATAGCATTCTTTGATGCTCTCCCAGTCATGGAATCACACTATTGTCGCTCGTCTTCGTCAAGAATCTATCTGTTGTCTGAGTGGCAGACTAAAAAGTCTCTTTATGATTTTTATGTTTCAGACTGGTGTCGAACACACAGTTCAGAACCATTATCGAGCACCGCCTTCTATAAAATTATGGAGGAAAGAAAGATTTTTCTATTTCGCCCTAAAAAAGATGAATGTGAGAAATGTGCTAGTTACAAGCAAGGAACTTTAGAAGAAAGCGAGTACCGCTTACACATGGAAAGAAAAGATGAGGCTAGGAAAGAAAAAGCTAATGACAAAGAGTCAGACGATTGTTTAATTTTTGCCGTAGATACACAGGCAGTTTTGCTTTGCCCTGTGTCAAAAGTAAGCACACTGTATTACAAAACAAAGTTACAAGTTCATAATTTATGCTTTAAAAATTTAAAGAATAAAGATGCCTACTCATACGTATGGAATGAAAGTGAGGGTGGCATGAATGCAGAAGAATTCACTTCCATTTGGGCGAACTTTTTAGAAAAAAACGTGATACCACATTTACCAGTCGGGTGTAATAGAATAATATTTTATTCGGATGGGTGTGGTTACCAAAACAGAAATGCAGTGATGTCAAATGGGTTGCTAAATGTAGCCGTTAAATATAATCTATGGATAGAACAAAAATACTTAGAAGTAGGGCACACCCAAATGGAAGTGGATTCTATGCATTCTGCAATAGAAAGACGGCTAAAAAATAAGGTCATAAACGTCCCTGCAGACTACATTGATATTATAAAAAATGCTCGTAAGGAGCCATACAATGTGGAGTATTTAAATTACAGTTTTTTCAAAAAATTTGATCTTGTCCAGTGCTACAAAAGTATAAGACCAGGAAGGTCAGTTGGAGATGCAAAAGTAAACGATATTCGAGGACTCCAGTACGCCCCTACTGGTCTTATTTCGTACAAACTGAGATTCAATGAACCATGGTCAGAGCTGCCACAAAGAAAAATGTCTATTGATCATAAATTTTACCATGAATTGCAAAACCTACACGAAAATCGATTGCCAATAAAAGAACGTAAGTTTCAGGACCTGCAACAAATTAAATTAGTTCTTCCAGAAGACTATCGCGAATATTATGATAATCTACCACATTGATCTTACCATTTTTTTTGTTTTTAAGTAATTTATTTCTAAAGATAACATTTTATAATGGTCAAATTTTAAAACCTAGTAACGTAATTCCACTGTTTTAAAAAATAAAAGATGTTAACTCCTGTCCTCATAGTCCTCATAGTCGTAAGTTTAAAAATAAATTGTTATAACTCCTTTTTTTATCTATAACTTCATGAAATTAAGACTTAGGATGTTTTTTGTTATATCAATAATTAATAAATAATATTCTCTATAAACGGTATTTTCAGTTTTTTATTTAGTCACCCAATATAAAAATCGGAAAGTTTTATTTGTCTCTTGAAAATTCGTACTATTGGAGTTAGCAGGTTATCACTTTAAGACGACGACGTGCTACATTACAAAAACAACTCGAACTGACATTTAAACCACCAAAAATCGCCTTCCTAAAATTACATCGTAAACTAAGTGACACAACAATAAACACTTCTACGAGTATCATCATCACATCACTGAAGTTTGAGAACAGTATCATGATCATACTAAAGTACGAGTATATCCTGAAGACTAACATATATTTTTTTGGCGTGGTTTTTTGAAGTCTGACATAAATATTTATGATCATTATTATAAGACTCGCGTTTAGCTTTACTAGTAGCCATAGAGGAAACACAAGGGCCATTTTTACATACAAACGTAGTTCCCTATTTCCTCCCTGGATAATGCCAGTAGAGCAATAATTTTTATTACAAAAATCTATGATCACTATTAGCTATTAAAAAAGGAAACCATAGAAACATGGTTTCCTTTTTTACCACGCTTTTATTAGCTTGGGTTGTATCTATCTATGTATGTAATGGAATCTTTGAGCATAACTTTCACCGATTTCCAGAAGTTTAATTAATTTGAAACTTTGCACACGTATCAAGGACCGATTGATTTAGATTGTTGTAAATATTTTATCTGTGGATATCATAACAAGCCCCCCACGCTTTTTGTACAATAATATGAATTTTTCAATTGATTACTACAGTTTTATTTTTATTTTTTTAGTTCAATCTGTTTTAAAAGCGTGCTTTTTTAGTTTTTTATTTCATAAAATATTTAATGAAAGAGACATAAGCCTTCAAAAATCTAAAAAATTCGCCAAATTTTCCGCTGTGTTCAAACATCTAGAAAACAAATTTGGATAAATTTCAGAAAAAAAGCAAAATATAAAAACACGACCAAAGCCTTATGAAAAAAGTATTTAAATCGGTCTAGTTTTGGAAAAGAAATCGGGGGACTACGAAACGTTGAATTTGTGTGCTTTTAGTAGGTATTTTCGGTCCAAGGTGCAGTTGTCTCTATCACGCTCTGCGGGGAGGCGTTCGGGCACTGCGCGACAGCAATAGATTGTACAAATACCTAGTTTTCAATTCTCTCGACCTTAGTGTTTCCTGTTAAGGCAAATATACGATGGGTTTGTAGCTAGCAGTGACTGTAGCTATTTGATAAGTAAGTGGCACTAATTTTATCGTCTTCAAGAAATTCTTTTTCAGA
This sequence comes from Anania crocealis, assembly GCA_949315895.1. Taxonomy (NCBI): domain Eukaryota; kingdom Metazoa; phylum Arthropoda; class Insecta; order Lepidoptera; family Crambidae; genus Anania; species Anania crocealis. Next base: position 121,080 of record OX438884.1, read on the forward strand.
AACAATAAATGTTTTGAAACATTTTTTAATTAAACTATGTCTAACTAGCATCCTTACACATTTAGCCATTTTTGCGTGACTGAGTAACAAACTTAAATATGATCTAAATAAATCCCTTACCTAAATAATAATTCCCTACCAAAAAAATTTTGACCGAATTATGCGCACAAACAGGCTCGTCTCATAATAATATTTAGAGGTTATACTACGTATTATTTGACCTTTGAAAGTCTAAATGCGTAAAAATCAATAACAATGAGTAGATTATAAAACAGGTTACATATGGACGCAAACTGGTTCTTAGATTGGCGTGATGAACTGTTTCTGTTTAGCTAACGACCTAGTGCGGATCGGACTCGCTCGAATCGACGGTTTCATGTTTCGTGCAACTGCCAATACTGACACCGTATTTAGAGTGAGAGAGAGCCTTAACGCAAACCCGACTCCTACTACTCCTAAGTAACTGTTATTTGTTATTTTTAAAGAGTTCGCGTTATAATCGTACCGGCTGTTGCTCGCGACTTTATTTATACTTGAATTTTGAATTTCACTCTCATTAAAAGTAGAGTCCTTTGTTCTAACATTAAAAGTAGAGTCTTTGCTATTGCAGCCTATTAAATATCTCTGTGACAAATTTCATCCAGACCCGTTCATCCGTTTTGGCGCGATCGACAAACATTCATCCAAACTTTCACATTTTAACTATAAGTAAGATTACATCACACCAAGTTTGACGCTTGTATGTTTAAGCTCTTATTTTACATAGAGGGTGCCCTCATGTATTGCCGGAATGTTAAAAGCATCACCCATTCTCTCCGTATGGATGTCGTTGCCAGGAGGAGACGGGCAGCAGCGCGCTTCCCTCCACCACTGGCCAAACTACATTTGGCAACCGGCATGCCAAGCGCGGCGATTATGACGAATTCCTCCTTTTGGAAAAGGCCGTGTCCAGCAGTGACTTATATGGGCTGGTGATGTTGACGAGACGTACAACGCAACAAACACGAGAGACCAATGACGAGTTTTTTGACTACTTAAACACATAAATGAGGGCAGCATCACGTTAATTGCTCTGACCCCAAAGTAAGTAACTATTATAGCGCTTGTTATGTGGCAATCAGAAACAACGAAGGTACCACAAACAGCCCCTCCTGACATAATACAGAAAAAGCTATATTTGAATGTCATAAACAAGAACCAGAGATGAAGACATTCCTGAATGTTAAAGCCTCGTATTCAATGTGAGACAATCTCCATGACCTGCACGCCGGCGCCCCGTTTTATACGATGTAGCTCCAGAGATTATTTTACAACCTTTTGGACTAAAATGACAGATGTAAGATGTCTGGCGACAAAAGACAGATTTTTCTGAATACGAGGCTCGACTGTGGACATGTTTATTTTGATAATCTCCTCTTCTATTCCAAAGGCTCTCGGCCGAACATAATGGCTGTGTGCGTCGCGCTTCACCGAGCTTCGGCTTCACTTCGGACGACAGACACGGATGCGCCGCTTACTTCACTCAGCCTACAACATTTCTTTTGGCAAGGAAATTACTTTTATTGGACAAGAACCAAATTAGAAAAGAGAAACTTCCAGAGTTGAATATAATAGGTGAAAGTACAATATTCTACAAGCATACGAAAGAGCCTAGTTCATCTATAATGAATGTCATTGGGACTACGTATACATTTTTTACAAAAAATACACATGAAAATTTCGCATAGACCGACAGGGACTTCACGGCTTTCAGTCAGGCACTATATGGACTTATGAGGCCTGTTAATAAATATTAGATGGCTTATCAGTCCCATTACTGCACATTTACAATGTAAATCCAAAATCAAAGGTATATGAACTATAAAATTACAAGAGCTAAACATAAATCTATTAGGGTCTGTGTTTGTTTGAGGTTTTGTGGCAAAAAAACTTTTTTTTATATTTATACCGTGAAAATTTTAATAACCAGGGCCACAGAAAATATGAAAAATTGGAAGTGTATTTAGGCTACGCCGGGTGGCTTAGATGGATAGTGCTGCATCAGAAAGTATGGGCCATAAGCCCATGAAGTCGCTTTCTAGTCAAGTCAATCCAGATAACGAGAGTTGATTTGTTGGGATAGATAGATCATGGCAAAAATAAACAAGTTTGAAGACATATGAGTTAGTTGTTTTAAGATTTCTACCATGTACCATTTTTATGAGATCTGATGTTTCGTCACTGTTGCTAGCGCCATGGTCACGGCGCGGAAGTGGTTGTTACAAGTAGAGTTTAAAAAACGATCTACCCTCCGTCGCACTCCGTTATTACGTCGCACACTTGAGTCGAGGGAGTTGACACTGGTGTTTCTGTTTGAAAACCCACTAACGAGCTTCTTATCCTAAGGGTGTCGTAAGAGGCGACTAAAGGATTACCGCCAAAAGAGGACGTTAGCAGCGTTTTCTCTCCCACCTTTGTCAGAATCTGTGATCGCTACCCGCCTGCCAAGCGTGTTGGTTGAATATAAACAAACTCTCTTTATGAAGATGCCTGTGTGCAGTAGTGGACTGATGTGGGCTAAAACTGATGAAGTCGTACAATGAGATAAAATAATAAAAATATATCATCATCGTGAATTCCCAGCTCCGAGACCATGTGTCAATTTGTGTTGTGTTTAATTTCATGTGCGCATGGCTTTTCTGAAACAGAATAAACGTATGTAGTCTTGCCATCAATAAAAAAAATAAAAAAGTTGTACAGATAGCAAAATGCCGTTTGTAAGTGGCGCTCCTTAGAATTGCTTGTCATTGGTAGAGCGGACTGGAGCGGGTCACGAGTTCACAACACGACACGAGTGAAGTAAATCGCTAGCCGAATAGTCAATGACCTGTGAGTGCCAGATCGTTACCTTTGACTAGAGTACTGGAATATTGCACTCTGTCTACACTTTCACTGTACTTCGTGAACTAAACTTCAAGTAACTACGAAGAGGGCCAACAACTTTACTAATAATGATAATATTATTGCTGCCACAGGGCAGTTTGTGGACAGCGGTTGGCAGTGCCAAAGATGAAGCACCAACCAAGCCTGATCGCTGGTTTGATCGTTGCTTACTCTTGCCGTAACTAGTCGAGCACTTGTATGCTCACCATCAAACGATCCTTAACTCCATAGTCCCGACATAAGAAAAACACTATCACTAAAAAGTCTAACAGATTTATACGACCTAAGGGAGGAAGTGAACGATCGGATACTTGACATTATCGTCTGATTACATATTGCTTTGTGTCTGATTTGATTAGTGATTCGATGTCAATTTTGTAGAAATAAGAAACAACGAATGTACCACAAACGCCTAGACCCAAGAAACATAACATAGTTTATAGCCACATTTCTATGTCCGCGGATCACACCCGGGACCTTAGAGCCTGAGCCAGTCGTCAGATCAGAGATCAGCCTAGGTCAACGCCGAACATAGGCCTTCCCGATGCAATGCAGTGTTGATTTAGTTTGGTTGTGGAATTTTACTAGTGAAATATATTTATCAAGTAGTAAATCAAACGAAGCAGGGATACAGAACGAGGCAGGCGCGCGGCTCGGCGCGTATCGGGGCCGCGCGGGCCGTTACTCGCAACTGTACCCATCCTCCGGTGCGCACAACCAGGGCCCCAATTCTGCTAATTTACAAATGGCTCAATAGAATCGCAATGGCATATATTTTGACATTACTACCACATTAAATGTGTCAAAATATACAATTGCGATTCTATTGAGCCATTTGTAAATTACGGAATTGGGGGCCAGCTACAAAACAGCGACTATTATCACCACAAGCAACGATTTGTTTCATTTCAGAAACAGCAAAGCTCCCTATAGGCGGTTGAACCTGGTTGAACCCTATTAGGTTGAAAGCTCCTTAAGCTGCCAGGTATTACAAAGATTACCGTTTTACAAATCCGAAAGCAGTGGTAAGGTAAACATAAGGATGGTTAAAATGTTAATTTGTACTGTTAATGACACGTTGATTAAATTTGCAAATGCGTACGTAATAAATAAATTATAATGTACTTGTAATTCATGGTGGCAGATTCGGATCTATACATATAGACATCTCAGCAGCATTGTGATGAATCGACCGACAATCTACTTGGCATCGCTGAAGTGACTTCTGGACAGCCCAGGCCTCGGTGGAGTCAAAGGCTTTTTCATTAAAATTTATACATTGTAGAAGTTCCGAAACTATTACGATAGTTACCTAAACATTGTCATATGTACTCAATACTCAATAATTTATTGCAAAACTATAATGCACAGAAAAATGTTATAATTAATAAAAGACCAGTGTTATGGACATGTCGGGCACGCAACTTAGGGCTAGGAAAGAGGAAGCGTCTTCAACTAGGATAAATACAGTAGACTATTCTGTTTATAATTTGAATTGAATTTCAATAAATGTCAATCTATGTCAATAGGATTAAATTAAATAACTTGAAGTTTATTATATATTATTAAAATATTCATTTGTGCTATAATAACATTTATTAATTAAATATTGTTTCAAATTTTGAGTAAATTTGATGTCATTGTTTTTATTTTTTAGAATATCGGGTAATTTATTGTATATTTTTATAGAAGAACTAAAGGTACTTGAAGAATTTAATTTTAATCGTGAAGTTGGCAACGTTAATTTATTTTTATGTCGTAAGTTGTATTTGCATGGTAAATCTTCACGTTTTGTATAAAATTGTTTATATTTTCGAACAAATTTACATATCTCTAAAATATACAGGCTGGGTAGGGTTAATATTTTATATTCAAGAAAGTACGGTCTGCAGCTATCAGTCTGATCTATGTTTGCGATAATCCGGATTAATTTCTTTTGGAGTGTGAATAGGGAGGCTGCGTCTATACTGTTGCCCCACAGGATAACACCGTAATCAGTATTATGTTAAAACTATATCGAAAATTTATTTATACCTATAATAATACTAATAATAAGGCTTTATTTTTCTTCTCTCACATAGAATGACTTACCTAAAATTGTATTACAAATCATTAAGAATATTGAGAATTAGCATGCAGTAACAGCAGATAAGGATTATTAGAACTCATTAAACCCAAATAGCGCAACTCTCAATTCTCATAGAAACCATCTTGGCATTATGACTTCATGCGAAATGGATCCTCCCATATGGTGGGAAATAAGAAGATTACACGTAAACATTTTACTTTCCCAACCCAACTCCTATCTATTATTTGGGAGGCAATTTTTTGCAAAGGATATTAGATTTGGTAGCGGTACAAATGTCTTACTTGTCGATTTTGTAGAGCCTGCTCAGATTTTCCTATAACAATAATAATTCTGTAAATGATGTACCTAGCAGAAATATCAAAAGGATACCTCAATACTTTATTTTTGGAAAAACTTGTCAGTTTTTTCAGAGAAAAAAGTTTTATTAAATTAGGTACCTCGTCAATTGCTTGCTCCCAAACGTGTCAAGGTCTATAACCAAAAATAGTCACTCAGTAAAGAACAGAACATCTTAGGACATCTTAGTTCAAGTGTGCAGTTGAAGTTGTGCAAATTAAGAGAATCGTTTAAGCACGTATTCGCGCCTCAAGTTGACTGGCAAACTTTCCCAGTACCTATAAGATCATAAAGTGGATATTTACTCGTATATGGAATTCCTAAGAAAACGTTCTAATAAATGAATGTCCAATTACCTAGGTCCTTCAGATACCTACATTTTACGAAATTATTACTCAGTAGCTACTGATGTCCTATTTTTTTATATAGCTGAGTAGCCACAAAGAACAGAATCTGTTCTGTGGTTCATAATATTATACTATCTACTTTGTCTGTTCTGTGATGATACCTATGCACCAGTCTTTTTCCGCAGTCAACAAGGATGTGACAAAGTGGTAAAATAATCTTATGAGATACTGTTTTCTTGAGTTTACGCGAACACTATACATTGAAATGAAAGATAGTTTACGGATTTAGAACGCGTTTATTTTTGATTTAACCCGACGTTTCGAACCCTTTACAGCGTTCATGGTCACGGGTAGACTAAGGTGTTATTCGTCTTTAAGATGGTAATTTGAAAAAATGTTTAACTACCGCCTCTAATTTTTATCGTCAGTTATGTTCCTTTTCACACAAAATGAGCTAACTGTGTCCGGAGTCTTCGCAGTGTTGCCATGGTTTGTGGACTTCAATGATGATAAGACAGGGTCCCAAGCAGCTGGTAAATTCCAACCATCTTCTCTATTGAAATTAGGATGTTTTTTAATTTCTATTGCTTCGCGTATCATTCTAGGTACATATCGGTTTTCCTTAGCAAGAACTTTAGGTTTATCAAATCTAATGAAATGGTTGGGCTTATCAAACGCATGACTACAGACTGCAGATTTCGTTATACGCATGTTTTTCATATCGGCTATGTGTTCTTTTACCCGAGTACCTATACTGCGTTTAGTTTGACCTATGTAAGAGAGCCCACATTCACAGTCGAGTTTGTATACGCCTGGTACTTGAAGGGGAATTCTCACAACACAACACAACACAACCGCGTTCGAAACTCCGTCTACCGCCGAGACAATAAAAACCATAGACTCACGCGCAGTTGTCAATCTGTCAAAACAAACGTTAGACCGCGACACCGTGTCGGTATTAGAAAAAGGACTTAATTTTGCGGTAGCGCCGAAAAGAATACCGTATGAGGAAATTATTAGCAACGTCGAGGATTGCCTATTTAAAAATAAACTCTCAAAGGAAGATGCGGAGGCAGTACGGCAAGACATATCATCCGTCTTACGTCGAGGTAAAGTGCCGAAATTAAATCTTCCTTTGCAACAATATAATGCGTTAAAGAACTTGCGTAATAGGCCTGAACTGACTATCCTCCGGGCTGATAAGGGAAACGCGACGGTTGTAATGGATACGTCAGATTATAACGCTAAAATGTCACAAATACTGTCGGACGAGAACACATACAAGCCGGTTAAAACCGATCTAACAACTAAAGCTTTAAAGAATACTACCGACTTGATCAAAAAGCATTCTGAAAAATTAAATCTAGACGTAAATTCATTGGTTTCTAGCTGCGCGAAAGCTCCTCGTATGTATGGGTTGCCGAAAATACACAAACCGAATGCTCCACTACGACCAATTGTTAGCCAGATTGACTCACCAACTTATCTTCTGGCTAAACACGTAGCTAAAGTCCTATCCTCCTTACGCGGACAAACAACAGCTTATGTGAAGGATTCCTACCAGTTTGTTAGTGAGATTAAAAACCTTAATCTATCTAACAATGAAACCATGGTTAGTTTTGATGTCCAGTCTTTGTTTACATCGCTACCAGTACAAGACTGCATTCAGATCATGACAAAGAAGTTAACTGAAAATGACATGCCTCTAGAATATGCAGAACTACTTGAACATTGTCTTACAAGTAATTATTTATTGTGGAATGATTGTTTCTACCAACAACTGGATGGCGTAGCTATGGGTTCTCCTGTGTCCCCCGTGATAGCTGACATCTTCATGGAGGATTTCGAGGACAGGGCCCTGCGCACAGCCCCAGTAATACCTAGATTTTACAAGAGGTATGTCGACGATACTTTCACAATATTACCATCTAATAAAGTTTCTGCATTTTTAGAACATCTCAACTCTGTTCATCCTAAGATTCAATTCACAATGGAGTTGGAGGCCAATAATAGGTTAGCTTTTTTGGATGTGTTGATTATCAGGAATCCGGATCATAGTTTGAGCACCACAGTGTATCGGAAAGCAACTCATACTGATAGGTACCTAAACGGTGACTCTCACCATCCCCCTTCACAGTTAGCTACTGTTGGAAAAACTTTGTTTCAGAGAGCCCAGCGGATCTGTGATGACCACCACCGGCATGTTGAACTCCAGCATGTCAAGCGAGCACTTAAATTCAATAAACTCCAAGTACCGCGTCTCCGCTTCACGGACCGTCAAAAACCATCCACAGTTGAGCGTCTACCAGCGGTACTCCCATACATGAAGGGTGTCACAGACAAAATTGGGAACATCTTGAAGCGTGCTTCTATCAAGACCTACTTCAAGCCGCCGAAGAAGATCAACCAATTCTTACGACCAGTCAAGTGTAACATTCCCCTTCAAGTACCAGGCGTATACAAACTCGACTGTGAATGTGGGCTCTCTTACATAGGTCAAACTAAACGCAGTATAGGTACTCGGGTAAAAGAACACATAGCCGATATGAAAAACATGCGTATAACGAAATCTGCAGTCTGTAGTCATGCGTTTGATAAGCCCAACCATTTCATTAGATTTGATAAACCTAAAGTTCTTGCTAAGGAAAACCGATATGTACCTAGAATGATACGCGAAGCAATAGAAATTAAAAAACATCCTAATTTCAATAGAGAAGATGGTTGGAATTTACCAGCTGCTTGGGACCCTGTCTTATCATCATTGAAGTCCACAAACCATGGCAACACTGCGAAGACTCCGGACACAGTTAGCTCATTTTGTGTGAAAAGGAACATAACTGACGATAAAAATTAGAGGCGGTAGTTAAACATTTTTTCAAATTACCATCTTAAAGACGAATAACACCTTAGTCTACCCGTGACCATGAACGCTGTAAAGGGTTCGAAACGTCGGGTTAAATCAAAAATAAACGCGTTCTAAATCCGTAAACTATCTTTCATTTTAATCTTATGAGATTCCAATGTAACTATAATAGTAAACTGCACTTTGGTTTTATGTTTGTGCAAGTCCAATATATTTCATATTACATAATTTTCTATTCCAGACAGGCACAAATAATACCATGCAGATACTAGGCGCAAAGCGAAAATATCGTTTTCTAGAAAATAAATTCCCTTTTTTTTTATTGTTTTTCTGCATATCAGTGAAGGATTACCTAAATTTAATGAACTAAAAAACTATCTCGCTAGCAACGGTACCACCTACCTATGTGTTTATCGTTTAGTAAACATTTTGTTTTTCTGAAATGAGGCCGACTAGATATAGCAAACATTTTTCTTGGACTACCTAGTTACCTACTTCGCTGCACTGCAAACAAGTGTCATTTATGTCAACATATTTGGGACATCCAAAATCACAGCATGTTTTTACGCAAAACCAAATAAAACTCGGTCTTGGCTGATAGTTTAACTTATACACCTACATGCACATTAAGCAACAGTTTGCAGTTAGTTATTTTATTAGAAACAACGAGGCCGGCCGCGGTTTGTCAGCCGCCAGTCGCCGCGCGTCGAGCCGCGCGTCGACCACAAACAATGAGAATTGAGGTCAAAACATTAGGGATCGTGAGATGCGTTCCGGATACCACCTTGTGGTTTGCGCGCACATTTAGACCGTGTCGTTGCTGGTTGCACCGTTACCTAATATACAGTATACATTCGTGTACAGTTTACCTACATTATTATGCAATTTATGAATAATTATTTTTCTCAACTAAGTTCATCAATTGTTGACGTAAGGATTAATTATGAATTATAAAGGTTTGTGAACTCACGCAACGAGTCCTCCCAAAAAAGCAACTGGTCCACCTCCGATAAGTCTAATTTTCCTGTGACAAGAGTCGAAGAGCGAAAGACGCGCGTGTGGCGGCGGCGGGAGGCCCACCATTCCGCCTGGAGCAGCCGATCGCAGCATCGCGTCACATGCCCGGAGCCGAGATGCGGCTCCAGGTCCGAGTTCAGGCCACACTGCACTGCCTACCCTGGAGCGAGCGCGAGACTACAGACAGCTGCGAGCGGGCGCGCTCCGCGGGTCATCGCGGGCTGTTATTCGAGCGGCGGTCTGCGCGGAACTGATCAACTGACGGCCGGCGCCGACCGTCACTGCCGAGAACGAGAACCGACCGACACAACACATCGGCCCCCGCCTCCCCTCTGGGCTGGCTCTACCTCATCCCACTCCCTCCCGCGGGCCGAGTGACTTTGAACCGTCGTACTATTGATTCAGCTTATTTTTTTTATATAAACGTTTCATATACATTTATTTTAAATATTATATAAAAACCAGTAATGTTTGAACAAGAAACATTCGTAGTAGCCGTTATATTTCTTACATAGGTACTTCGGAGTACAATCAAATTTCACTTAGGCAGGTAGCTGGGTACCTACACATATATTTTATGAAAGACAAACGAAATTGTGATTTCTAAATGCATGGGTGCAGCGCTGAACTCTGCCGTAATAAGGTAACTGACTGATACATGCCAATTCAATTCTGAAATGCTTATTTCAATTACGTATTTTACCTATGTATACGCAAAATAGGTTAGAAGACACCTATGCGGTAGTAGTAGATACAAGCAAGGTGTATAATGAAAAATAAATGGTGCCAGATGAAATTACAGAGGATAGAGGTTTTTGTAATGTTGTCAGTCTTGTCAGTGATCATAATTCATTGCGCTCTTATGAGAAAGATGGCACGATATCTCATCAGTATGAGCAGAATTAAGCTAGACTGATCGTGTAACATGAAATGAGACACTTACTAATGGTTTAGAATAATAAGTATAAAATATTTCCGTCATTCCGGTCTCTTTTTATTATACATAGTTTACATCAGTCAGCACCAGTCAGTGCGAAACAGGTGACACGGTGACCAACATCCCACCAGTCCGCCATCATTCTGGAATGATCTTGTAACTCGGTGCACTAATCTCAAAATATCTGGCAAAGAACTTCACAAACTAACAGAATATGAATTCATAATTTTTTTTCAAGCTTGTGACGTTTGAGAAAACGGAAACGGGGAGTATTAATTATGGCGCAGATTGCGCAAACAAGGAAATGGTAATCGCTCAGCAAATTCTAGCCGGTACACAAAAGGAAACAAAAACAACAACAACAAAGCTCGATGCCTAGTTCAATTCAAGTATTTTAAAACTGGTTTGCTTAATAGATCACTGGCGTTAGGTAATCATCACTCAGCCACGATGGCAGGTAGATGAAAGTGTGGGGGCGTGTGCGGCGAACGTTCTGGCGACAGGGCGACAGGGCGACAGGCAGCAGGGAGCCAGGGAGGAGGGTGCGGAGCGTGCGAACAGCTGATCGGGATGGGGCGGGTCGCGGACTCGAGGGTGGCGGACGACGGGCCCGGCAGCGACTGTCGCAGTCGTGTCACTCGCTCCAATTATTTATTATCATTGCGGGACCTGCCAGAGATAAGAGGAGGATGTCTGATAAAAATTACTAATAGGTATATTACCTACTATCTCTTCGCCCGCGCCTCTGCCCGCGTGAACTCCACGTCATATCGCGCGGTCGGAAACCTGTGCCTAGCGGTGGCATATAGAAAGATAGGTTATGTAGGCTTAATACACGTGAGTGTTTGTGTGTGTGTGTGTATCTGTAAAACCATTGAAATACATATTTCTTTTTTTTTATATAAATAATGGGCTTGCTCTTGACAACATACTCAACTATACGGTTAAGAAGAAGCCTAAGATACAAAATTTCAACCCTTCCGGTCAAGCCGTTTAGCCGTAGTTAACATACCGACAGTAGCGCCACCTACCGGGCCCCGCGGTAATAAGTAGCCTACGTTTACCAGGGATACTGTCTGCTTCTAATGGTAAAATAATTTTTCAAATTGGTCTTTTAGTTTTACAGAGCCTATTCAAACAAACAATTAAAATTTTCCTCTTTATAATATTTGTCTAGATGTAGATACACAAAATGTTCTTTATTATCAAATTATTATTTAGACCATTATAGAACTGGGCGTTAGATACCCCCTTTTATCCTCGCGCGCCTAAACCACATTTATGATGTTTGTAGGTATCTGAATATTATCCACACGTGAACAACCTCAGCAAAATGTTTTAAATTGAATTATACATAACATTATCACTATATGCTGTGCAGTGTACATAATCCAGAAAATGTACGACAACAAGACTAGCCTGAGAATTATTTTGCAGAGTTCATAAAGATACCGAAAGAATTAATAAGTTCATATTTAATAAGTGACATATAAAGTAGGTAAATAATGAATTAACAATGTAGCAAATGATGTTAAACACCTACTCTCGTAATAATATTGTATTAGTTTAGTACCTACTGGCGCGATGGCGGTGGAAGTCGTCCTCGCATTATTTGTTTGCCGTTCCGTCCGTTATATGTATTTACTGTCGCAGCTAAGATAAATAAATAGTTCATAACATGTCCCCAAAAAGACGAAGGTAAATAACAAACTATGGCTTTATGGCTGTATAACGTCTCAGCTGACTAAGGGGTACTGATAGCAGCCAAAACAACTATACAACTACCGTAGTGTATGTTAAAGCGGTCCTGAAAAATACACGAGAGCTCTTTTCGGTCAAACGTAGCATTTTTGTTATTATAATTCCAGTGATTCACCTATTGACCTACTACTAAATATCATCCAAACCCGTTCAACGCGGGAGTCTCTAACCAAGTTTCTCAATTTTGAAGTTAATAATTTTAATAGGATCGATATTTAGGAGTTTATTGTATCAAAGTAAATCATAATCATCATAACAAACACGACGAAGAAGGCAAATATGCTTGTTTAAATACCTACTGGTGAGTGCGGGGGCGCAGGCGCAGGCTCGAGGCCACTACACACAATGCGCCCGCGCGTTGCACAAGCGGGGCCCGCGGCACATTATACAACCATATGCCAGCAGGCAGCATAGTAAGTATTAACTTACTTTAAGAAATTGATTATAAATGACTAAATAAATAAACGTAGACAACATCATATACCTTGTTCTGATACCAATTTGAATAACTATTTAAAGCACTCGTATTTTGGTAACCAGATACAACGAAGGTACCACAAACACCCAGACCCGTAGAAAAACACTTTTTTTCTACATTGACCCGTCCGGGAATCGGACCCGGGACCTCGGAGCGGACCTTTAGAACCGGTGTGTACGCCACTCCGCCACGGAGGTCGTCAAGATTAGAGGCAGAACAGAACTTGAATTTTGCATTTCTATTTCACCATATAGTGTGAAGTGTGAACTTACTCGTACTTAAGTAAGCCACGCTTTCAAGAAGTAACCATACTCGTAGCATCTTGCACAAGTTCCACATTTTTGGAGTTACAAACTAATGAAAATCATTTTCCTCTAAACATAACATGAGCAAAGTGGCATAAACGAGGCTCTTGCGCTAACCTCTAGCGCCTCTATTCAAAAAGCGCAATATCCATATTCAAACAACAAAGTGTAATTATCTAAAATATTTTGTTAATTTTTTTAATTAGATACTCGTATGTTAGGCCCTTAAGACGCTGACATGAGCCAAATTGAGCTCAATGAAGATTGTTTTGCTTTAAGCCTATGGCTCGTATTGTTGCTAAATTCTATGTAGTTGTAATTGATCATATTTTCGACCAGGTGGCTGTTTCCAAAACACGATTCTAAAAACTTTTCTCGATAGAAAAAAATCTCAAAGTAGCCTCTGAAAATACATAAATTACCATTTTTCTCAGCAGTTCGTATAACAATGATAATAAAATTTTGCTATATTGTATATTACATGTTGCTTAAGCAAATGGCTGATTTAGATTTTTAATAAAATGGCAATTTTAAATTGCACAACGAATTTTGTTGTTTGGCACTTAGGCCCTTCTATTCCATGCGCTTTTTCTCTGTCACTCCTACGAGAATTGACAGTGATAGCTGTGGCGCGTTCCAAAGAAATTCAAAGACGAATAAATTTGTGGGCGTGTTCATTGCTCAAGGTCATCGGCTGCAGTCAGCGTCTTAAGCTTAGAAATATGTATATCACTTTTTGAACAATAGAAAAACAACAGTTCTGTTATAAACTCACATGTAGTTCATACAAAATTAATCTGTTGCTTGATCGATTGAAATATTTCAGATTCTATATCGAAAAGGTGTTACTCTTAAGATAATACAAGAAGAACCAAGGCGGAGTCAATGGTGGTGTGTGCGGCAGGATGAGGGCGCGTGCTTGGCCGACTTACCAGAGGCAGTCCAGCATGACAGAGACATGCACGTGGCGCCCGCGGGCCCCCGCACTCACCTGCAACAAGCGACACACCGGTCAGAGCTGCGGCTCTCGATGGCTAAGGAAATTTGGGCTCCGGAACGTGGTGGACTCTCAGTCAGCCGCCTTTGACACCGCATTGCGTCACGAGCAGATGCGGTCGGCGCAGAACACACCGCGTTCTCGGCACGTAATGCACATTTTGCATAAAAACAATTATAAAACCGTTTTCCTCCAAGAGGTTTTACTTACATCACTATTTGAGAAATGTTCCAAATCTATTTCAGTTGGACGACTATTTGGATCAGCGGTAGTTAACGCTGCTTCTGAGCCATGGGTCGCGGGTTCGATCCCCGCACAGTACAAATATTTGTGTGCATGAACATGTCTGTTTGTACTGGTTTGGGTGTTTTCTATGTATTATAAGTATGTATTTACAAAAAAAAAAATTTATATAAGTAAGTTTATCGGTTGTCTAGTACCCCATACGACAGGGTACTTAATAGTACCTTAATTTGGGACTAGATGGCTCTGTGTGGCCCAGTGAGGCATGTCTTAAAATATTTATTTATTTATTTATTTATTTCAGTCTCAGAAGATTACATTGAAAAATATAACATCTAAGTATTAACTTTCATAGGAGGACTATTTTTTCCCAACCCATCGAAATAGCATCAAATTACTCGTATTGAAACTCTGAGGAACTAAACAGTATTGATGAAACAACCTTCAAAAGCTTATTCCCAAGGTTTACTTTAGCCTCGTTTATGTTGGGAACTTGAGATCGAAAAAGTAGAGCGTATTGTAAAAGCCAAACAGACGGTCAAGTACGTGACAAAGCACCACTATTGAATTTTATTCTTAAGTCAAAAGACAATGGCCCAAATCCAGTGTACTCTGGACTAAAATTTGTAGTGTTAGTTTTCATAGTTAAAAATAAATATTATACCTTTTTTATTGAAATTTTCCGACGAAACTTCTTTTGGGATTAAGTTTTTTACAAAAATTAGTAGTTTTTTTTATTTCTTTTTGACTTTCCTTAACATTTCCGCCATAAGGCTAGGGATGTTTTTATTCCGATGAATAATAATTCCACGGATTCCACCCGATTATGATTTAAAAAGTCGTCCATAACATTTATCATAGATTGGGACTACAAATTTATACGCGAAGTGCACTATTCATGCGCGTGCAGAGGTGTAGTAGACTTATAAATTTTTGCCTACAGCATATAAATCTCTATAAAAGGTAAACCTGTTTGTCATTTTATGCAGAACATCCACCTTATCTAGTCTGAATAAAAGTACTTTTTCCTGTACCTTTTACAACCTCCAAATAAAATGATTTATGATCTGCGGAAACGAAAATAAATATGATTTGGTAGGTGTATAAAACATTACATAAGCTAACTACACCATTTTTATTATGACACAAAAATCTTTAGGGCATTGTCCTTTGTACGTAAAATCAAAGAACTGATATTTTGATAATTTACCTAATATCTGTCCACCTAGAATTCTAACGGCCGGTTCCAATAACCTTTCTATCTCTGTTTTTGCCGTCCAAAGAAACAAAGACAGAAGTTGTTTTCTATCTCCGATATGCCAAAACTGAAGATAGATAGGTTATTGGAACTGGCCGTTAATGATAATAGAAACAGTCATTTACGTCCGTCCTGAACTAAAGGGAAGGCAGTGAAGCAGTAGCAGGTTAGGTATAGCACAATCTCGGTGTCAGATAAAGTGGCGCGGGTGCGCAGCCGCGGACGCGCCGCTTTCCTGATACCTACGTGTCGGATTTCTATTGTTTCATGCACGATGCGCCGCCAACGAACGTGTAACATAAGTTATAACGGTTAAAGTTATTGTTCACTTGGCTGTTTCCGCATAAATATCAACCAACCCGGCGAACGTGCTCATTGCTTAGTTACAACTCGGCTCATATAAAAGTAGACCACAACATTGGATGAGATCGCAACACACGTCAACAATTATTCGTAGCATGAAAGAAGAACACTATCCCAGCGATGCGGATATTAAGGAATCTTTTCTTTCATAAGCCAGGGCAATGGCACGGGCCGTGGCGCGTGAAATCGGTGCGCATAGATGGCCGCCTGCGTGGACGGCAAATAATTGTTTGCCTTTGGAGGCTGGCGTCATCGCGGTGATTA
The DNA here is from genome assembly GCA_949315895.1 of Anania crocealis. Classification (NCBI taxonomy): domain Eukaryota; kingdom Metazoa; phylum Arthropoda; class Insecta; order Lepidoptera; family Crambidae; genus Anania; species Anania crocealis. The sequence goes on from OX438884.1 coordinate 137,260, forward strand.
TTAGCAGGACAATCGCAAAACCTTGACGGCAGCGTGCGCTTCACGAGTCACGCTCGACACATCTGAAATAGACGCAACGCGCGTAACTATACCTACCGTTCACTGGCAAGTAGCAACACATGGAGTTTCAATACTCAATTAATATCGCGTAACTCTTTAAAAGGATTTTATAGACATATTAATGGTTAAGGAACATGGGCGGCACAGACCAAGTTGCGAAAAGAAAAGCTTGCTTTCTGCCAGAGAGAAATACAGAGGCGTATAACCGCGGTGAGACAACAGGATAGGAAACATAGACCTCTGATCAACCACAAGGGTCACAGATATCCTAGTCAGAATTGACAGCCTAAAATAGAAATGGACAGGCCACATGGTGCACGACACAAAAGGCAAATGGTGTAAAGAAGTACCCCAGAGAAATGAGCCAGGGGAAGGCAACTTGTAAAATAATTGCATTCATAGAAATTGTAAGATGGGAAGACGATTTACTACACGGAATGACGATGTAAACTACACAAAATAATCAATACACAGTCGGTAGATGAAAAGTTAAGTGACTTTCGAGCTTAGTAGATCAACACAAATCTACCAGATACAACTGGGGCAAAAAGGATTTACATGGCGTAGGTAGGTACGAGGTTTTTAGTAACAATGCCATCTTTCTAATCGGACATGGGTCATTCCATTTACTATTACTGTATAAAGGCAATAACAGTATTGCTATTTTGTTGGGCGAACGTGAGCTCGTGGAGCGCGAGTGCGTTGCGTGCGCGCAAGCATGCGGCGCGGCGGGCGCGGCGGCCACGGCGGCGACGATGCCGCGTCGCTGCTGTTCATTGTGTTTCAAGAGAAAACGCGGCGTGTCTCTACAATTACTCCTTCACGGCCTCGTTCACATCGCCGGCGCGGGCCTGACCGCCGGACCGCCGTCGCTACGCACAGCGATTTGCGACTATGACCCCGAAGAAGGCCCTGGCTCTAACCACAGGCTAAATACCAAATTAATGAACTTTAGTCACGCCGGGAATAGCGGGTATCCGTAACGGTTCGCCCTTGACCTAATGCGCCAGAGGGAGGGCCCGCCCGCTGAGCAACCCCTTTATAAATAGGCAGGTTAATGGTAAACACATTTGTGTTTTATGTGATTTTACGTTTTTGAAATCACGTAACAACGCGCAACGTCAAAATACTGTTGCACACATACAGGCAGTAAATAAACTTCCTACCTTAGAGGAGTAACTTAATCTTCAACATAAAGCAAACGAACATACATATGTATACTTGCCGTATTACTTGCTACATAACTACGCCGCCATAATTGAATATAACATGCGTAAATCAAGTTTTACAAATATCTTAATACTAATAATATTAAAAATGCGAAAGTTTGAATGGATCTTTGTTCGAATCTAGATGAATTTCGACACCGAGATAGATAGGCTGATATAGCTATTAAGACACTTTTTGTTACAGATAAAATTACAGGATGTTTCTCAAATTCAAAATATAGGTATATATATAGGTAACTAGAACAAAACACGCCGACATGAATGAAGGCATTATCCGATCAAATGCTTTAACAATACTTCTCATTCATTGAGTACTTTGAAACCGAAGGAGACAAAAAGGTAAGTAGTCGCAGAATCGAATGTTTTCCATTCATAAAATTATGATAACATTTTAAGCCCACAACATTCTGATTTGCGTAAAGAACTTCAAGAGCAGCAGCTCATAGAAGCATAATCTTCCGAAAGACCAGCAATACAGTTACAAAAAAAACTTCTTTAAACTTAATGACTCGTCTTCTGTCTATTTGTAGAACTAACTTAGGGGGTAACTTTATTGCTTTAATGCTATCATTCGCAAAAAGATATCATCACACACAATTATACATAGCATAATTGGAGATGTAAGTTGTGGAAGGGTACCTGATGCAATGCACCACTGTTCCAATAAAATCCAGAAATTTGTTTTCAACACCTTTCACCAAACTATAGACTATGCTTTTGGTTATTACGTATTACACTATCACTGATAGGTATAGTTAGTTATACTTAATCAAAAATAAATTGTTAGTAATACAACGCTCTTTTTCCTATTGAAAAAACCATGAGGAAACATTTTACACAACCTCGGGTAACTTGCCCGGTAATTCCCGTAAAGTACTTAGTTTTGACCTAACGCCATCGAGTCACTTGTTAAGTCTAATCGCTAGGTTTTTTATCTACCCACTGAGACAGCAGGAACTACGCATCGCATGCAGCCAGCGCAAGATTAATCTGCTACTCCTGGCACGAGGGTCAAGGCTCTCACGGCACAACAACAGTGCTGCATCGTTCCATTATGTGTCGTAATTAGGTTTGGGTTTTTATGTATAACTTTGTTAACATACAATATAGCTAATTATTTATTGTTTTTATGGATATTAAGAATTCAATCATGAAGTTTAAAATGCGTATATCGAATTGATAATATATCTTTGTTTTTGTTTGCAAACGCATACATTTTTCGTAGGAAGACCGGTTTCGTGGATTTTATTTTTATATGTTTATACTCTAAGAATAGTATAAGATATTACTAATTTGACCCTAAGCTTTATCCAGCTCAAAGTTGGTCCCATTAAAGCCATAAATAAAAAAATAAAAGGGTACTTTCTGTCGCGGTCGGTGCGAACCAATCAAAAAAGACAAAAAAACAACTGAACGACGATTGTTGATTACTTTAAGTGAGTTTATTTTTAAATTCAAAGCTAAAACTAAAGACAACAAAATGTTGGTCTTGCTACTAGGTAGGTACTCGTATTTCTCCAAGGGTACGTTTGTACGTTTGTATGTAACATTAGCATAGCGTGGCGCTTGTTGATGTTGCAACTCCGCTTACGAAACCGATAGTTCATCATACCTACTACTCTTATGAATATTTATTTAACTAGCTTAAGCTCGCCTTGGACGGTGCGAATGTCAGAAGTTCGGCTCTACGTCTAATCTTATATATATACATTAGCCCATTAAGCGATATTCAAATCGCTAAATATATGGCTAAATAAACATGACTAAAACATCGAATTTCAAAACTACGGACCACGACCAAGTATTGTGGCTAGTGCGCTGGCTGCGCTGGCCCAGCTGAATGGAGAGTAAACGTTACGTTAGCAGAAGTAAAGTTCATCGAGATAGTATTGTCTGATTATGGTGACAATCAGCCGATCTTTGGACAACGTGATCTTGTTTGGGGTCCGTGTCAAACTAGAACTAGTATTAAATTAGCAGGGTCCTATCACTAAGCCTCCGCTTCTCTTTAGACTGAGGCTTTGTATACCAAGAATCAAATAACGTATTAAAAAACTTCCAGTGTGTAGGTACTACCACTACTTATTTTTAGGTAGGAATTTTTTCTCCAACTTAATATTTGATGTGTAAGTATACAAGTAAATCATGTAGGTACGTACTTAGGTACCCCCTTGAGTCTGACTTAAACATGGCCTTAGCCTTGTTATACCCGAAACAAAATATCGACACTCAAAAGAAATATTAAAAAAATTATCGGCTTAATGAGATTTAATTTAACGAGTCTCAGCGACAGCGGGCGTCAAAAGCGTCTGTGCTGATTGGCTCCACTTGACTCCGGCAGCAATTGCGGACCATAGAGAAAACAATAGCGCACCATCGAGACGGTCGTTACCCGTAATTCCCCTGTTGTTTAAAACTATTTAAATAATGAGAAAAATGAAAGGCTTCATATTCGGCTAATATATTTGCCTACAAATGTAGATTCGCATAATTACATATTGAGAACCGTATTCGTATAATAATTTAAATTTATTTTATACATATTATAAATGCGTGAATTGGTTTACTTCACATACCTAAAATACATACTTATTTTCCAAGCAAACCTAAATGTTTATTTTTGCTTCATATTATTACAAACAACCTTACATTATTAAGAGTATGCAAAACTATTATGGATATAAGTTTTAAACACAAAAAACAAATTGGCCACAGAATAAGTGTGCGTTATCCCAACAAAATGCCAAAAAATGTGCTTTGAGGTGAGAATATAATAGATTATCCTAATTAGTGTGTCGTGAGGAGCAATTATTTTACATGGCCTAAATTACATAGTATGGAACCACTGAATAGAGTGGCGTCACTGCCACCACTAGTGAAGTCAGCAGCTCCAGTTAACAGAACCTACTATAGTGGCATCGCTATTTCATCAATGCTTCATGTATATCTTGGTAAATTTCTTTATAAGTAATAAAAAGTGGTCAAATAAAAATAATGTTGCATAGCACTGAAAATAATAATTGCTTGTCAGAGAAACATGATACCGTTATTCTATTGTTTCTATATTTATAACAATTGCGATCTATGCTCAGTCGAAGCCTGAGTGTACCAGTCAGACGGTAAATCTAACAAACCACTGTATCATACTGTGTTTGTGTTAATGTCTAACAATGAAACAAAGGGGTCGCGAGCGCTGGTGACGTCACACAGGTGTACGCTGATAAGCCCGTGCGCGATAAGCGCCCGCGCACCGCGCCCCCCGCCCCGCCCCGCCCCCGCCGGCGACGCTGCCTCATCATCACGTCTAACAAACAAGTAACTGGGTCGACTCGACTAAGCACATTAGCTAATTAAATCTTCTTTACATTTAATATTCATTTTATGGAAAATGATACATACCTTATTATATTTTTGTACTTTATTTGACATATTACTCTTATGTTTGTAAATTTAATCAGAACTCAATGTTAATTATTTTAGCGTTAACCTGCTAAATATGAATCACGAACAAGGAAAACAACTTTTTTTCAGTGAGCGCTCGAACAAACCGTACTTGTTGGGTTTTTCCTTCAGTTTGTAAATTTTCCACAATCTGCGCCCGCGCAAATCTATAACAGCACCTTCCTATAAAATAGGAGGTTGAAGAGACTTGACCCAGTCTGACCATACCAACCAACCCCAATCGAGACTGAAATAGCAGTGATGCTCGACGAGTGAGCTCACCTGCAGAAACATGAGACGGTGTCGTCAATGTCGAGGGGCAGCACGGCCGGCAGCGGGCTGGGCGCGGGCGAGGGCGGCACGCTGCGGTACTTGACGTGCAGCACGCGCCGCGCCGCGCGCACTCCGCTGCGCCGCAGGATGCTGCCCGGCCAGCGCAGCCCCGAGCCCTCGTCCTCGCCGCCCCCGCCCCCACCGCCCTCGCTCATCCTCCGGATCCAAGCCTTCACTACCATGCACTATACTGCACCGTTCACAGCGGACACTAGCACCGGACCCACGGGACGACGCCGGAGGCAGACGGGCGCCGGACCTTCGCGGAAGCGGTGAAGGTGGCGCGAGAGGCTAACGCAAAAAAACGGCGCTCACGATTGCGCGCCGCGATCGACTGAGACGGCGCGCTCACCGCTCGCGGCCGCGGCGAGAGCACGCTCCACGCCGCTGAGGTGACATCACGCCTTATCAGCTCGCACCTGAAACGCTACTACACGCAATCACGACTCCCATCATAACGCACGATAGACAAAACATCGAAAAACATAAGCTGATGAATGGACAAATATAACAGTCCCTACGATTCATTTGCCAAATTATTGGATACCGTAATCAAGTTTAAAAAATATACATGTTAATATTTGGACGACCATTTGGATCAGCGGTAGTTAACGCTGCTTCTGAGCCATGGGTCGCGGGTTCGATCCCCGCACAGTACAAATATTTGTGTGCATGAACATGTCTGTTTGTACTGGTCTGGGTGTTTTCTATGTATTATAAGTATGTATATAAAAAAAAAAAAGTATATAAGTAAGTTTATCGGTTGTACCCCATACGACAGGGTACTTAATACTACCTTAATTTGGGACTAGATGGCTCAGTGTGGCCCAGTGAGGCATGTCTTAAAAAATATTTATTTAATATTTATTTATATTTATTTATGATGGTAACAGCCTATAATCATCCCACTGCAGGGCCAAGACCTCTATCATTTAATTCAAGTTAGTTATGTGTACAGGCATAATCACCACGCTTGCCAAATGCGGGTTGGTGATCACGAAACCAGAAGAAGTGATGTGAATGTAAGTGGTTGCTGGGATTCGTTTTTTTTTTCATAAATATAAATTTCAATCGTATATGCAGTACAAAAACAGATTGAATATCAGTTTTCCAAATGACATTAATCTGTGAAAGTAAGTAACATCTTTCTCACAGCATAAGCTCTGAACTAAGTATTTTTGGCCTAGTCGTAGTATGAGCGAGAACCCCGGTGCAGATGAATTTGAAATCGTATACAATTACTAGCTGTTGCCCGCGACTTCGTCCGCGTGCATTCCTGTTATTACTTGGGTATTTACTTTTTGGGTAACTTGAACCGTTTACGCAGCGCACGCAACGGAAGCCTTCAAATATGAATAATTTCCCCCGTTTTTGCAACATTTTTAACTGATGCTTCGCTCCTATTGGTCGCAGCGTGATGTTATATAGCCTAAAGCCTTCCTCGATAAATGGACTATCCAACACAAAAAGAATTTTTCAATTCGAACCAGTAATTTCTGAGATTAGCGCGTTCAAACAAACAAACAAACAAACTCTTCAGCTTTATAATATTAGTATAGATGTATCGTATTTAACTAGCTTTACACTAGGCATTCAGATCAAGGATTTAATGTCATCTCATTCGAAAAAATATGCAAATTTTTCAACACTGAATTGCTACCTTTGTGTAAAGCTTGAAAGCTGTCAAAAACTCATTAAATACAAGCTTTGGGCTTGTTACATTTCGATTCAAATTACTTTACATAAAGAACTGAGTTTTTTTTTCTTTTTAAATAATTCAGGACAACATGTTACCTACTTACTTAACTAGTCATGTTTTCTGATCCACAACAGCCAAGGGTGTCTTGCGGATATTAGCATCCGCACCGGCTGCGGAATCGCGGAGCTTTAACGATGCGCCCGCATCGGGCGCAAATCTGGGGCCTACGCAGTGCGAAGCCCGTACACTCGCATGGGGATCTGTCTGTCTTTGTCACAGACTTAAAGACGTTGGCATGAGTAAGAGAGACAGATGGAGTCGAAGATACGGTCATTGTCTTTCGTATCGAACGAAAAGAGAAGAAAGTAGACGGAATCAGAGTGGCGCGTGTCTCGGTCATGTTATTAGTTGCTAGTTTAATTGTTAATAAAATAATATTTAAAAAATAACTTAATATCTGCCAAATCCGACTAGATAACCATTTGAACAAGTAGCCACTAGCCGTATAGTAACGAGCGACGCGGCGACGCCCTATAATTAATCATCTCATTGCAGCCACTGCAGGGCAAAAGCCTCCATCATTAAATTTAAGTTACCAGAGCATTGATGGGTACTGGCATAATGTTCGAAGATTCGAAACTTTTTGCTGCCCGACCCGGGGATCGAACCCGGGTCTCTGAAATTTTGGCCCGGTATTTAAACCACCAGACCAACAGGTCATTCCCAACTAGCACATTAGTCATAATTGTAACTAAGTTTATAACTAAAAGGTCTTTAGAGACGCTATATGGGTGGCGAAAGCAGCGCGGCGTTCTGCTGCTTAGAAGTGGCAAATATGAGTTAAGGCTACATACTGAACTCTCGGTTGATTATTTTAATGTAAAAACACTTTGAGGAATAAAACCGCGGATTTCGCAGCCACTTTACCACTCAAAGTCGCATTAGAGTTTGACATGCTACTTCAAGTCGTAAACAATATCTTAAAACACCTGTTATACATCCAATTGCCGCAAAAGAGAAGCAGTAACTACTATTATGCAAACATTGCCTAAAGGACGCAAAATTAACTATTAGACTACTTAAGTATGTATATGTGTTTAAAATAAATGTTTGTGCCACTATAGGTAATAAATGAAATCTAATTTTCCCTTTTATGTTTCTAACAATCGCAAAAGAGTAGTAGTGTGAACTTTAAAAGGGTTTGTGTTTGTATCATAGCATAGCTTTGTCTGTTCTCGTTTTGTATTGCGTCAGTTAATTCTAACGTGCAATTCTAAATTGTTTTCAAGGGTGTTCGTTATTGCCAACGTGCAGTTTCGTTGTGTTGCAAATCTAAAAGAAAGCAAATTGTAACTAAAGTTTGTAAATGTCACTTAAATGGCCCTTGTATAAAACACATAGTAATAAAAAGGTACTTTTTAGCTTTTTGGTCTATAAAGGTGAAGCAAACTAGTTCAAATTAGAACTAATAAGTACATTTCGTTTCGCCATCTTTTAACAGGAAGGTTTGATAAAAAAAAGGTTATTTACATATTTTTTACTAACTACGTTTGATTTGATAACTGATTAACAAATTTTAAAACTATGCAAAGTCAATTATCAATAAATACTTGTAATACATCTTTTTTCTTATCAAATTTTGTGAAAACTATTATAACTGTTTTTTATTTAGATTATTTTTGGTCAAAATTCTCACTAAACCGATGGCACGTGAAAATTTACTTATAAAACACATAAACATTTGTCAGTAAAACGATCTCCCCACTTGATTTATCAATGCAGATTGCAGACATCTAATGTAAAAAGAAAATTATTTGCACTTCCATTTTGTTTCGTAGATGTCTAACTGTCACACGATTCCCCATTGCTCGTAGCTCGTAGGTGTAATAAAAATAAAAAAGCGTATAAAAATGACATTTGAAATGAACGAATTTAAACTCAAATTGTTGTTCATTGTTTAAAGTTCCAAGAAAGGGCTATGAGAGCAGTTATTAGCACCTATAGGCACTATTGGATACGCTCTAGACTTGTTATGCGATGTGCCCACTTAGCGCCATATCGGTTGATTTAGGGTTCTAGAGCAGGATATAGACTTGGCCTTTTACAACTATGAGTTACAATTCGATACGCTCTAAAGCCTATTTGCAACCGATCGGTGCTAGTTGGGTTGCTATAGACAAATAACAAAATACCTACATGTCTCTAAAGGAAACAAAAGTCAAAGGAATATTTATTTGGAGCTGTAAAAAATCGTGGCTAACAGATATTGTGTACCTACTCGTACCAAGCAATCAATTGGCATTGACCGTTCAATGATTCTCAAGAAGAATTGACATCTTGTGCATGACCCGATTGATTATTATTTTTCTGACTAATGAAAATATATTATTGAATATCTGGTTACGTAACAATACATGATAAAAATGGCGCAGTCATAATCTCATGAAGCCAAAAAGACCAAAGAAGAAGCAATTTTTACAGAGGAGAAAATTCCAAAATTTGCAAGGTTGACGGTTTGTTTTTCACTGGACATAGTATAGGTAGCTAGCCCGATCAGAATACAGACTAATCAAGCGAGCCTAGTTTTCCCAGAAATGTGATTAACTTTTAAAATAAATTTTTGAACGAATTTGTACCATATAACTTTTAATCCCTCGGTTGTGAGTTATTCCAGACACAATTGAAATCAATTGTTATCGTGACACCCGGGTGCCTCTTGTGGTTCAAAGCATTAAGCTTAGGCCTTAGAGCAAAAGAGTCATATTGTAACTAAATATAACACTTGTCAAATATGATTTTATGATTCAAGTGGGCGTGGGTAGGCTCACACACTTATTGAGAGACTTGATAGATAACTAATGTCAGCCTCTTTTTAAATAAATGTTTACAAAAGGTTTAAGCAAGGACGAGCTAGGACAATATAATGCCATACATTCCTATCATTTAAATAATCATTAATAGTGTAATAGCCCGTTTTCATTAATATTATTTTGACATATGATTTTAAAGCAGCATTCCCTATTATTATTCGATGCAAGTACTGTGAACGACACTGTGACACACGGAAAAGACGAGCTTATAAGGTTTGCAAAACAAGTCTGTTTCGGCATAGATATGTTCACAGGTTCTTTAACTTTCTTGGTCCACATTTGTATAATCAAGGAATGTCGTAAAGAGTGTAAGAGAAGGGTTCCTTCGATTCCTTCCTCTTTTTATATTTTATATTTTATTTTGTTTATCTTCCATTTGTCTACTTGCTTTTAGTGAACAGCTTTCATAGGCTATCTGATCCCAAGGCCGCACTCTTTTATCATTATTGTTGTATCTATTCTGAACAGTGAAAAGTTTGTATGTTTTGTGATATGTATGTAATTGATCGATTTCATAAGTTGCACACTAATGTTATAAACATAGGGCATATTAACTATGTATAGAATAGTGAGGAATTGTTGTATTGTTTTAATCCACCAGCCGGCTGCTAGGTGTTGTAACGCATCTATTATCTGTTATCTTTTCCTTTTTTCTTATGGGGAGGGGGAGCTACTGCCTGAGATACGGGTCCACTCAGTTTAGGCAGTAGTTTTGTACTGCCTACTTACTATAGTTGTCAGGGTCTTAAGTTATAGCAGTGTAGCATGTAAGATTAGATATTTCATTACCTACTTCATTTATATCTACTTTAAGTTTTGCATGCATGTAATGGAAATATACGTACCTAAATTGTAGTGTTGGTTGTACAAAATAAATAAAAAATATTTCATTTCATTTCATTTCAAGTTTATGTACAGGGAGTTCAGCAATAATACCCTATGGTAATTTATTGAAAATACGAATGCAATTCCCATCGAATTTCCTACCTTTTATAGTCTGAAGCCTGGTAAGGCAAGATTTCTGGTATTGAAATGAAGTGTGTTACTTTTCTTAATCCCTCAACCCCCAGGAGGCACTCGGGTGCCACGATAACAATTGATTTCAATTGTGTCTGGAATAACTCACGATCGAGGGATTATGAAATAAATGAAGTTTCTTAAGACGTAAATAATATTCTATAAAATATATTGAGAAGCCACTGTAAGCATATTAATCCCTTTGAAGAGCTCCTTTAGCAAGTTATGGGGTCGAAGGCCGTAAATAGCCATTAATGCACATTTTTATAATATAAAAATTTACTTAATATCTGCCGCTGAGCCTCACAACAGAATTCCGTATGACATTATGCTATGAAAGCAGCTAAAATACACTAGGTAATCTTGGGAATCTCGCAATATCGGAATCTCGGAACGAATTTCCGATATTACAATTCCGATATCGAGTGATACAATATCGTATAATATCAGAATCAGTGTAAGTTTCTATTTGAACTAATAAATAAAGTGTTCAAGAGCACCAAAAGGTATGGTCATTCTATAAAAGTTAATATGAATATATTTGAGCTACAAAAAAAAAACAATAAATAATAAATAATAATAATAAAAATAGCTAGTAACAATTGAAAATGTTTAGAAAATGAAAAACGGCTTAATGTAGAAAGTTGCCAATACTTTTATTGTTTTTCGAAGTAATCTCCGTTTCTCTCTACACATCGTCGCATTCGATGGAACCACTGAGAAAAGCAGTGGGCCCATTCTTCCTTAGGGATCTCTTCTATGGCATTTTCGTACGCTTTCACCGCATCTTCAGGGCTCGTAATGCCTAAATTTTATCTTTCATTTATTCCTTTATTTTTCATTTATTCCCAAGAACTAAAGATAAAATTTAGGTATTTAATTAATAAATACCTAAATTTTATCTTTAGTTCTTGGGAATAAATGAAAGTCGCACGGCGCCAGGTCAGGACTGTATGGCGGATGACTCATTATCTCAAATCAACTGAATCTGTACGACGAACTGAATACGACGAAATCAAGTCAAACATTCAACAGTCCGTTTTGCGGAGTGCGCTGAAGCATTGTCGTGGTGAAGGAGGATCCTGCTTCGAGGGCGCTGCTGTCGAAGTTTTTCCAAGACAATAGGCAAACAGCGATTGACATACCAGTCTGCAGTAACTATCCTTCCATCTTCTAGCACAACTGTCGCAAAATGACCTTTCCGACCAAAGAATGAGGCAATCATCTTTTTTCCTTGACTTCTTCCTTTCTTTAGGTGTTTCTGGTCGTCGGTTAAAGTATGGGGAATTCATATGGTACAAAGCTTCCTGACGCCTAAATGTTCGTGTAATATTTTTTGAACTTGACACATACCAATGCCTAGGCTTGCGCGTATCTGCTGATAGGTCACTCTACTATCTTCCTCTATCATGCGTCGCACAGCACTGATGTTATCTTCAGTAGTCGCTGTTAAAGGACGTCCCTCACGCGGATCATCATTGAGATTGCTACGTCCACGCTTGAACTCGTCAAACCAATTGTAAATAGTGGCACGAGATGGGGCTTCATTAAGAAATGCTAATCGCAGCCTATCATAGCTTTGTTGTTGAGTAAGTCAAGTCATAATAAATCATTGACCGAAAATTTTCTCGCGTTAGGTTCATTTTCACGTGTAACAAGAGTTTTAGATTTGCCGCCAATTCACAAAAACAAATGACAAATGAATGCAATATACTACATTCATACTACATTAGGCTACCAAAGAGTTCTAAAATTGAAATTCAAAAAAAGTTTTCATTAGCAATGTTTCTAACTGGCCAGTTCTAAACATTTTCAGTGTTACCCACGTATAACCACAGAGCTCTGAAGTCCATACGTGTCGCCCTAGGAGAAAGGGGAGTACATCTGACACAGGCATATACTTCTGTCATCAGTGTTGCCTACAAGTGTTGAAAGTGAGGTCGTCTTTTCGTCAGCAGGATATTTTTGTAATAAGATACGAAAGTCTTACTTGACTTAATGTCCTAGGTCCCCAAGCAGAGGGCGTCCACTGTAGTCCTCCATTGCGTTCGGTCTTGAGCTTCGCGTTTAATTTCACTCCAAGTCTTACCGATCTTTATCTCATCTGCTACAGTGCGACGCCAAGCTTGTTTGGGGCGGCCATGTTTACTTTTTTCTTGGGATTCCAATCTAGAGCCTGTTTGGGAATATGATCGGGATCCCTCCGGAGAGTGTGGCCAATCCAGTTCCACTTGTAAAGATTTAAAGATTTATTATGAAATTGCATAAAACACGGTACATGATGTAGATGTTATAGAAATTATAGAACATTCATGTTTTGCCAAATTATAAATAGCATGCAATAATTAAGGAATACAAGAACCATATTTTAACATTACTCTTTTAAGTCATAAAACTCCTTTACACTGTAGAAATTGTGCGTGCTAAGCCATTTAAATAATTTATTCTTAAATTTTCCATTGTCAGCATTTTAATGTCATTCGGTATTTTATTAAATATGTTGATAGTCATAATCAAGCAACTTTTGCCGTATTTGGCCAGTCTGGGAGCACCTTCCAATACAAGTCTATTTGGGTTCCATGTATTACGTGGATAAATCTCACAAGCCTTCTTAAACAGATTTGGATGTCTACGAACAAATAGGCATACTTCGTGCTTGATCTGCTGCGGCAGCGTTCCAACAGGTGTTCGTTGGAACTTTTCTCGGGCCAGTACACACCGGGAATTTGGCGAAGACAGCGGTTGATGAAGACCTGGAGTTTGAGCGAGATGGACTTGGTGGACCTTCCATGCTTCGCACTCATATAGCAATACGGATTGAGCGTTGGACCCCAAAATCTTGATTTTAATCCTCCGAGTCAATTTCCATAACCGCCATACGGGTCGAAGTTGCGCGAAAGTCGCTCGAGCCTTGGCAATGCGTGAAGTGATGTCCTCCTCTGTACCTCCAGTTTCTAACAGGACACTCCTGAGGTACGTTTAATTGTGGACTCGTACCACATCCTCTGCATCAATCCGTAGCGGTGTGCAATTTTTCACTCCAGCTCGCATCTCTTCGGTCTTCCGACAGTTGTTAAGCTCCGTAGATAATGCCCGCCTCTCGATGTAAGTCGTCGATCTTGGATTGCATGTCACGGTGTGTGTTGCTCGACAGGCAGATATGATCGGCACAATCTAAGTTCTCTCAGACATCGGTTATGCTCCAGCCCCCACTCTATCGCAAGTCGCTTGGTTTCGTATGAAAGATACAAAGTTCACTGTCCGGTAAAATGCTTGATGCTTTGTCGTTTTTGAAAACGTATGCTAAAAAAATTGATTATAATTGTTGTATTTTTATCACGGTTTAAAATTTATGTTGATGTCTATTTTACTTATTTAATAAAAGTGATAGAAAATAATAATAACAAATATGTGATAAACCCATGAAATTTTGCTTTGTATAACCAAGCTTTGTTATGTTTGAAAACTTGTTACCACAAAAAACGATCACGTAAAATATAGGTAAGTAATCAGAATTTATTGCTAATTGTAAATTTTGCCTTCATTTTGAAACTATCGGTCATTTCCAATAACCTATCTATCTTCAGTTTTGGCATATCGGAGATAGAAAAGAACTTCTGTCTTTGTTTCTCTGGACGGCAAAAACAGAGATAGAAACTGTTTCCTATCTCCAATATGCCAAAACTGAAGATAGATAGGTTATTGGAAATGGCCATAGAAGTTATATTCATAGTTTATTCAATTACAGTAATGGAAAATAAGAATGGACAAAATATAAACATGTAAATTTTGTGCCAAAATTAAAAACTTTTTTTTAAATATTTTATCCAACATTACAACGTTTTCCATTTGGTGGCTCGTCTGCTTGTTTGCCTTGCCAATATCATAAAATAAAATATGACATGCGAAAATCCGATATTGAGATCTAATATCGGAAATCAGTATCAGAATTAAAAACCTTCCGATATTACATGCCCTAGACCCAACTAAGGCAGTTGACATTTTTATTCAATAAACTGTATAATTGTATTTACAAAGCATTACATGTTAAATTAAATTTTTAGATTAGATTCTACAGGGCAACTAACACAAGCTTATGGTATTTTATAAAGTCATAACTAAATTTGTGCATTAATCTCTATTTTCTAACATAGAGCTATTATTGGTTAGGCAGCAGAAGATGTTCAAGTATGATATGCCCCATCTCTTACTATTGTAAGTATTATTGCTAAAATAAATTATGAAATTTATAATGTAAGACTTCTGGAAAACACTATTAAGGGGCAGCAGTTGAGCATACTCCAATTGCAGTTTATGGAAAACACAAGGTATTAAGCAATACAAACTTTTATAATTTGAACCAAACGTATATCCCTCAACCCCCAGGAGGCACTCTGGTGCCACGATAACAATTGATTTCAATTGTGTCTAGAATAACTCACGATCGAGGGATTAAGACTAATAACATCAGTTTGCATTGTGGTTTAGATCAGAGAAAAGAATACAATTTGTAGCAAGTGATCATCAGCATATCAGCTGACAGAATAGCTATTCATTAGTTTAGAAATGAATGTAACTAATAGTGTATGATGAAAGAACTCCTAAAGCCATTGAAATCCATTAAATCAGATAAAATAAGGTAACACAACTCACCCCATGAACCAGTCGACGGTATCGCGCAGGTACTCCGGTAGTCGCTCCAGCTTGATGAATTTCTTTCAGCTGGTTCACGAACAAAAACAACTGGTCCCTACGATTATTGCAGGACAATGTTCAGTCGTCAGCGACTTTAGAGGACAACATTGATCAATAGTTCCATCGCACTTCCTATTGTTAATTCAACGGATAACTAACTGCATAGACATTGAGCAATCTAAAATCTTCAGTTAACTAGAGCGTGTCACAATCACAAAAATCATTGAAATTTTCTTTACAGCAGCTGAGGCGAATTCGCCATGTTGCGCAACTCCACAGTCCACTCTCTTCGATTTATTTTTAGTAAAAGGATCTATCTAAATTTACTATGAGATCATAATAATATACACATTAATATCATCGCGGGCCTTAAATTCAGTTTCTGAAGTCAGTTTGATGTTATTGTAGTCGAAAATGACTTGATGAACCAACCAGCAGCAATTTAACGACAAACAACAAATAAAATATTTACAATGATTGGCAACATCGAACATTTGCCTCTGTCAAAGATATTTTTTCCCCGTGCAACATTTTTTGAGAATGTCAATCAATTAATATGCTTGGTGTGATTTTCGAAGCTTTGCGTGGGAAACTAAAAAAGTAAAGATGGGTTTATTAGTTTTGTGAAATTGTCTTATTCAGCATCATAGGTTTAGGATACACTACGTTTATGCTCCGCATATTGTGATAGATAAAACGGTGCTATTGTTATAAACATGTGTCAGAAAGTAGGATAAATGAAATAAAAGTAAGAAATAATGAAAGGCGCTCCTATCTGACTAGGATCGACGTTTTCGTGTACAACTCCTGTGATCTCAAAAAAAGCGAGAGAGAGAGGTTCTAAAGTAGATGTGCGTCCTTTTCTAATACGGTGTCCATAAAATATTATCTTCTCGGATAGCCTTACTGGATTGATAAATACTTATTGTATTAAAAACTATCTAAAACAGATTATAAGCACTTATAGTCACCTGCTAGCCCATGCTATTTATCTTTATTTAATTAGGTATGTTCTTTACTATTGTGGAATAGGAGAGTTACAGTAGATCGTTAAGTTGAAGTGGTAGTAGACTCGTTTAGGACCGAATCGGAGCAAAGGAAATAAAACAAGAAATGAATGACAAAAAAAAAATTAGATCTTGATTAGAGATGTAAGGCCGGTATAATACCAAATGTGCTCCTGTCAAATGGTATAATCGGTATTATACCATTTGACGGTATTATTATTGTGCATTTTATGTATAGAACAAATACTGTTACTGAGTCAAAGTTGGTTAAATTTACTTTTTTATGGCTACTGGACATGGTAAATATTTAAGCCTCGCTAGTTTTAATTGCTTTTTTGTTATAAGATCACTACATGACCTTCAGAATATTTGTAAGACATCTGACTTAGTGGCACTTCAAGAGACTTGTTTACTCCCCCATGATGTCTCATTTCTGGGTATGATATCTGGTGACTTTGAATATACCGGTAAGTCAGCTGTCGATTTATCGAAAGGACTGTTGAAGGGAAGGCCGTATGGGGGAGTGGCCATTCTGTGGAGGAAGGGTATTTTTGATAGCGTAACGGTTATAAATTGTTGTAGTAATCGGTTAGTAGCTATTAAGGCTACTCACGGAGGACGTAGTATTGTTGTAATCTCGGTGTACATGCCCACTGATTCCGTCGATAACTTGCCTGTTTTGTTGAGGTTCTAGGTGAAATAAGTGCAATTGTAGAAAGCGTGGCAGTTGAAAATGTATTCATCTTAGGCGATTTTAATGCGCATCCCCATGAATTGTTTTTCGATGAATTGTCAAATTTTTGTGATGACCAGAATTGGATCTATGCGGACATTGAAAAACTAGGATTGCACTTTAATACCTACACTTATGTAAGCGCAGCCCATGGATGTAAACGTTGGTTGGACCACTGCATTGTATCTAAGTCAGCCTGGCAAACTGTTGTTGAGGTGAAGGTGGTGAAGGATGTCTTTGTGTCAGATCACTTGCCTTTAATTGTTAAATGTGATTTTAATATTGTGCAGCCAAAACAGATAGCACGTGACTTGCATATTAACTCAGTTGTTTGGGGTGAAAGAGACGATGCGCAAATACATAAGTATCGAGAACTCTGTCATAGTATGTTGCGCAAAATTGATTTCCCTTCGGAGTTTATTCATTGCAGTCATGGCTCCTGTGGTTTGGAAGAGCATAAAATGGTGTTAAATGATTTTTATCTTAATATTGTAAGTACCCTAAGTGATGCAGCTATTAAAACAAAAAAGTCTTTTAAGAAACCTTGCTGTAACCAAAACAAAAATAGGCATCTTTGTGGATGGAATAAGCACGTCAGTGAAGCTCATAGGGTTGCCAGGCGTAATTTCAATATATGGCTTTTGTGCAATCGACCATCATCTGGAAAAGTCTATGATGATATGTACGAATCCAGAAAAATATTTAAGAGTCGTCTAAATCGGTGTCAACGTAACCAAGACCAAATTAGAATGGATGTTCTAACCAAACACCGGATAGCGAAAAACATTAAAAGTTTCTGGAAAGCTACGAGAAAGTGTGATGTTAGGCCTGGCCCCCCTGTGAGCGTGGATGGGAGAGTGATCCAATAGAGATTGCCAATTCTTTTGTGAGGCACTTTAGGATACACTCTCCTCTGGGTCCCTCAGTCTCTACGCGAAGCACAGGGTCGTCATTTCAGGGGGATGTACTGCCGTTATTCATAACTGCAAAGCAAATTAGAGAGGCATTAAAGAAAATGAGTGGCGGAAAATCTCCCGGCCATGACGGTATCAGTGTGGAACATCTGAGATACTCTGGGCATCATCTGCCCAGGGTGCTGGCCTTATTCTTCTCAATGTGCATAAGTCACACACATTTACCACCGGACTTAATGAAAACGATCGTTGTTCCCATTGTGAAGGATAGGACTGGCGATATCTCGGATAGGGGAAACTATCGGCCTATATCTCTAGCGACAACGATTGCTAAGGTATTGGACAGTGTGCTTAACTCTGAATTAGAAAAATATTATAAGATAAATGACGCACAGTTCGGGTTTCGGACTGGGCTTTCTACTGAAAGCGCAATCGTAAGTCTTAAGCATACTGTCCAATATTATACAGACCGAGGGACGCCGGTATACGCATGTTTCTTGGATTTTCCCAAGGCATTTGATTTGGTGTCATATGATGTGCTCTGGGAGAAGCTGGGGAGGATGGGTGTGCCAGAACATGTGCAAGCATTGCTTAGTTTTTGGTATGCAAACCAAACTAATTATGTTAAATGGAACGAGGGTATCTCAAATCCGTACATCTTGGAGAGCGGCGTGAGGCAGAGTGGGTTAACATCCCCCAAACTCTTCAACATGTACGTTGACGACCTCATCGTGGGGCTGAGCAGCATGCGTGTTGGATGTAGCATAGATGGCGTAAGCATAAATAATATTAGCTATGCTGACCACATGGTCCTGCTGAGCCCCACGGTGGGTGGCCTCAGAGATATGTTGCAGGTCTGTGAGACATATGCTGCTAAACATGGGCTTGTATATAATGTGAAAAAGACTGAATTCATGGTCTTTGAGGTGGCTGGCAAATGTCCCGATAATATATGTAATATTACCATTAATGGCGAGAGCATAAATCGTGTGAAAAAATTTAATTATCTGGGACATGTCATTGCTAGTGACCTCAAAGATGATGGAGATATTGAGAGGGAGCGTAGGGCTCTGTCGATTAGAGGTAACATGTTGACCCGCAGATTTTCTCGTTGTTCTGAAGACGTCAAAGTCACACTTTTTAAGGCATATTGCCAAAGCATATACACGGGAAACCTGTGGGTAAAGCATACTAAAAAGTCGATGGAGACCCTGCGAATCCTTTATAATAATGTATTCAGGATGTTGCTGGGTCTGCCTCGGTTCTGCAGTGCATCCGGCATGTTTGCTGAGCATCAAGCTGATGGCTTCGAAGCCGTGTTACGTAAAAAGACAGCTTCATTAGTTAGCAGAGTGCGAGGCAGTCAAAATAGCATTCTAAAGACCCTGGCAGATCGATACACTTCCCCGCTGTGGAAAGGCTTTTGTAAAAAGTGACAGCCACCGGAGCTTACCCCTTCCTCTAAGAATTGGTATTACTGTGTATTCGTGTTTAATGTAATGAATGATAAATTAATTTGAATTTAAATAATATAATATAATTTAATAATATAATTTAATTACTATTTTAACGCAATGTACTGACAAATATGGATGTAATTTATCTGAAATAAAATGTATTTAATTGTAAATTAATTTAATTAATTAAACGTAATGAAAAAATATCGTTTAACCGGCATCACGTCATTTGGTACGGTATTTATGGTATATTATCTTTTAGAACGTGTAATAAGCAGAAGTCTCGTGTTCGTTTGGGAAATTATTAGTTAGTAAGACCAGCTAAATAGTTTTCGGATGCTGATGTGCAAGTTGTGCAAGTATCCCTTCCTTAAAAAAATAACTGTTTTCCCATAATAACTCCTCCACTATTATAACCTCTTGAGTTTTTATATTCGTAACGTACAGCCTATGTTAGAGTCCGTAGTCCAATACATCTCGATGTTGAAATTTCTCAAAATCGGTTCAGTTCTAGCGTGAAAACGGAACATAATAATATCATTATTTGATAATATTGCCACGTGTCTGAAGTTCATCGAGGCATTGTACTTTTACTAGGAACATCTAGGCGCATCAACATTTCCCACGAAACTACAAAACGCGATTACTACAGAACGAGAAAGGAGGATTTCACTCGCGAAGTGATGCACAAAGTGGCAACGTCACACAAGCGCAAGTTTTGCGTCTTTGCTAGGTATTGTGCATTCCATTTACGAAAAAGCTTTGTTATTCGTACGCGTGAGTGCGATTAATTTAAATAAATAAGGTAAAAAATGTAACGAAGTTGAATTGAATTTTTATGATCAGTTAATTCACCGGTGATACGTAAAAAAGACAAGTAAATTGCATTTGTAAATCAAAAAATAAAATACCAAAAATACCGTATTCTATTGTAAAATACTTGAAAAATACCGCCCATTTCGTATTATATCGTATTTTTACATCTCTAGTCTTAATAAAATATATTTTTTTTCGAAACATTTTGTTGTCATTGGTGGGTAACAAATATTTTACTATATTTATTATTATATCTATATTATTTAAATACTTTCCAGCAACAGATTCATCCTTAGGCATCCTATACAGCAATAAAATACACATAGAGTAGAATCCATCCCTTTCATTTTAAATACCTACGGTAAAAGTCAAAGTAAATATTTTTATTTAATAATTTGTGAGCCGTGGTAGCCCAATCGGAAAAATGCTTGACTCACACTATGAGGTTTCAGGTTCAAGTGCCAGCAGTAGCTTTAACTAATGATTTTTAGTAAGTATTTAAATTTATGTTTGGTTCATAAATAATTATCATACTACACAATAATATCACACATTTTGAGGATTAATTAATAAGCTACTCGTATCATTATTAGGACACACTAATATTTTAGTTATCTCCTTGGCTCGTTTTTCTACTTTTCCATTTGGCAGATAAAAAGTAATCTTAGCGCAGTTGTTTTAGAGTGCACATTTGAAAATATGAGATATAGAAGTTCTCGATCCAGGTTAATATTTAAATCCGTGGGCACGGGAGTTAAGTTAGTTAAAATTTTAAAGTATTTATTTTTTAACCATATGTAAAAAATATACTCACCGGGCACATTTACCTGCCCACTATTATAGTTGTAAGAAGTGAGGGCGGTGAGGTATGCCGCAAAGTAGGTGCATAACCTCGAGATAAAACCAGTGTGATAGTAAATATTATTTACCAAACGAACTGCAATTCTTATCGATAGTCTAAAAATGTTAAAGGTACGTCACTAGTTAACACAAACATTAACGTGTCAAAACTGGTCACGCATTTTTGGGCTGTCAGTCGATCTACTTGTATCCTAAAAATCTATGTTTGTACCTATCGTTATTTTGTGAAATTATCCTAAGCGGCATTTATTGTGATAGATAATGTAATGGCATTGTTACGATAATGTGTCAGTGAGTAGGATAAATCAAATCAAAGTGAGAAACAAGGAAAGCCGCTCTTATTTGACTATGATCCAAGTTCTCGCGTAAAACTCTCGTAATCATTATAATGTATTAACCACCTATACATTTCAATGAGTTAGGTTAGTTTAGGTTAGGTTAGGCTATTATGTACCCCCCGGGGGAGTTTAAGGTCTCCTACCGGGCGCGTCCCCAGGTGGCAGATAGGGGAACGCCCTCCAGACATGGAGGGTACCGGCCATTTGACGGCGCGGACCAAAACCCACACGGGAGGCGCATCCAGGGGGCTAGGGCAGCCCGCTGTTGAATGCGTCTCCAGACGGTGGTAGCGGGCTTCGGCCCGTGGCCTGTTGCGGCCGTTCGCGCTGGAGGGTGCGACGGCGGTGTTGCCGTTGGGACGTCAGCCTCGCGGCGGACGGTAGTCGCTCGCTTTAGTAGTATAGTTTGAGTTATGCTGGGCGGCGAGTGGGCGTGAGACGTTGGCGGCCCCTTGCAACGAAAAAAAAACAGACAGACTGAGGAGGACTGAGTTTCCTCTTAGTCACAGACTACTAAGAGGATACTCTCTTAGTAGTCTGTGGCTAGGGATGTTTGATCCAGCTGCTTTGTATCGATATTCTGGATCGCAATGGATCGTAATACACTGTATCTATCCAAATAATTTAATACGATTTTTTGGATCGATCCAATATCGTATCAAGTATTATTTAAAATTGAACATGTTATCTTTTAAACCACCACCAAGTTAATTTAGAACAAAAAATAACATTTTTTTACATAGGTCAATCTTTAAAAGGAATTGTACGTAAAAATAAAACAGACGTGTGGCACTCGGAGACTGCCGTGGTAAAGCTATTGCTGTTGACAGATGAAAAAACTAAAAAGTATTACCGCTGTGCCGGTCGGAGTGGGGGTGTTAGGTTATTTTCGTTACGGAATTTCTGGATTCGGTCTCCACACTCAAGGCCCGCGATAGAAGCTATGCAATAGCTTAATAATTTTTATAGCCTCTCTGGATCAAGGCGATTGCGGCTTTCATTCAAAGTATTGTTGGCCAGCAAGAAAAGTCGTTCAGAGGGCACAGACGTTCCTACAACTAACAAGTAACGTACTGCTGTATCGCTTAGTTCCTCAAACGACTTTTCTTACTGACCAATATTTAATTGCAGCAAAGGCTCCGATAAATACTATATAAAATATGTGTGGAGTCCTTCCTGTAAATCATCAGATATTGCGATCCGATCCTCATCCTACTTCATATCGATCCACTATCGATCCACTATCGGATCGAAAGCCATTGTATCGATTCAAAAATCGGGTGGATCGTATTGCTATGTATCGATCCACACAAGTATCGGATCGGATCGAACATCCCTATCTGCGGCATAGATAATAATACAGGACAGCACCAGCAGACTGACAGACGGTTTTTGGCGGGAGTTCGTGAGATACGTTTGGAGTCCATTTATTTTATCGAATTTTCATTGTTTATAGTGAATTTTGGGTCGTAAAAGTGGTGTTATTTTGCGAAACAAAGTGTCGTGCGAGTGAACAATATACAGTTCGGTGAAATAAGATGGTGTATGGGTCGTAACCAAGAAAAGTGGACCGTGAATTTTGCGCGGGAACGCGAACACTTTACCTCTTTCTTGGGGACTTCTCTACATTCCTTCAATCTTTCGACTTTCGCCAAAAACTCCATCGAAGCATTAAAACGTCTAACGTTAACGTTTTAATGCAAAAATAAAGACAATATTACTAAAGAATTGGCTGTATGGACAAGTATCCGAGGCCGTTAAACTTACTAAAGAAAAAAAAAAAGACTGACAGACAGTGGCTTTTGGCTTATCTAAATAAGGAGTTTTTGGCGGGAGTTCGTAAGATACGTTTGGAGTCCGTTTATTTTATCGAATTTTTATTGTTTATAGTGATTTTTGGGTCGTAAAAGTGGTGTTATTTTGCGAAACAAAGTGTCGTGCGAGTGAACAATACACAGTTCGGTGAAATAAGATGGTGTATGGGTCGTAAACAAGAAAAGTAGACCGTGAATTTTGCGCGGGAACGCCAACAGTTCACCTCTTTCTTGGGGACTTCTCTACATTCCTTCAATCTTTTGTCTCTCTCCAAAAACTCCATCGAAGCATTAAAACGTCTAACATCAACGTTTTAATGCAAAAAATAAAAAAATAAAAAATAAAGAAAATATTACTAAAGAATTGGCTGTATGGGCATAGTTCCCTTTACCTACCCAGAATGGGTGAAGAAAACAACAACAACAACAACATTATCTAAATAATAAAAAAAAATAATCAAACTTTATTTTTTAATTCATCAAGCGTGGTGCAGTTATTATAAATCATGTTTCGTCTACCGTACGGCGAAAGGGTAGACCCTATGGAAGAGAAGCGTCAGGCTCGGGAAAATACCATTAACAGCGTTATATCTTTCTGTGTTTTATGTGCGGCTATCAGAATTGGTAAGTCGATTGATAACCTAACTCATTCATTCAAGTGCTGCAAAATCGATTACTTAAATATTTAAAAAAATTAAAATTAATATTTATGTATTTTAAAATCCACTTAAGAGTAGGTGTTGTATTAGGTTGATTTCATGTCAAAAAACTTTCTTTTACTAATCTTCGTATTTTATTATCTTTATTTAATAAAGGAAATTCGCGTTTGTTACTCCACTTCTAGCACACGACCAGCTAGACTGATTTTTATGATTAATGTTTTAGATTAGTCTGCGTCTGGAATAGGATAATCTTCAACACTCCAAAATACTCCTTTACTACCAACCGTGGCATGGCAAAACAATGTTTGCTGGGTCGGCTAGTTAATGCTGAAGTTTTAGTTTGAAAGAAGTGTCCTCCTTAATGGATTTATTCACAATAGAACTATTTACTTTAACAAAATAATTTAATAACAAATAAATGGGTTACTTTTAAAGTATGCGTTTGCAAATGTTTACTTAAGTTATGTAAAGATTTTCATATCGTCATACATTTTCTTATATACCTAATTTTATATTTTGAAGTATATTTTAATTCTTTAGGATTTTAAAAATATCCTTACTCATTCTAAGATGTTTTAGGTTTTAATATCTAAACAATAATTTTTTAATTTTTATTTTTGTAAAATGTAATTTGATTAACCTTGTGTTTTCTCTTTTTCAGCTCCACTTATTCTAGAGCAGGGCGGTTTTCAAGTGTAACAAGATCTATAGTTGTTCAGTGGCTCATGAACACAATGTCTGTAACTAGGTTTTGTGAAAGAATGAATTGTCTAGTTTAATTATTGTGATTATTATATTATAGCTGTTTAATAAAATAAAATGTGACACTAACTTTGATTATTTCAGTTAGAGAAAAGTCATGGGCTATGATAACTCATGGCTAACAAACCCTCACCATGATACCAGTCCAAAAGACTAGCTATGTTGGCATTGTTAACAACATAGACATAGTATAATAACAAAAGGGTGTTATTACTTTTATCACTTATTTTTGTTGCTTATTATTGCTGCCTTGTGGGCAAAGAATATTATATTATTTCTTTTGGGAATTGCTCTGGCCAGAAGACTTATGGGTATAATGACAGAAATACTGACTTCATTCTGGGTCGCCATTTTAAAAAGTTTTACTATATGTAGATTCTGCCGAATTTCAGTTAGGAATATTAATTGGGGCGCGCGTATAAACTTTTTACGCGCGTTACTTTATCTTTATAATAGGGGTTAAAGTATGAAATTGCCGATTATTTTCCCAGTTTTTATTTTGATTATAGCTCTTAAGTATAGTCATTTTATTGCGTAATTATTTTTGTATTGTATCAAAAACTAAATAAAGTAACTATGACTAAAAAAAAAATGCAATACTAGTGCCTATTACTTCAAAGGAAGTCGTTGAAAAGACCCCTTACAATGTGTCAGCTGACCTTCTTGCTTCAATTAAGTATATTTGTATTATATACTTTGATTTTCAGAAATTTAAATACTACAATGCGTAGCTTTATAACCATCTAACTTTCACCTTAAATTGCATGGAAAACGGTTCAGGCGTTTTTAAAAAAACTAAAAAATTGTTAGTATGGAAAAATGACTTTTCTCGATTTCGTCCATACAAAACGGCAATTTCATACTTTAACCCCTAATACTATAAAGCATTGTTTCTTGTACCAGAGATAAGATAATACTTGCTTGTACCATCTTGTAAATAAAAAAATCACCATATGGGCTTTTTTTCGAGTTCACATGTGGCTGTTTATGATGCAATATGTGCAGATCATGGATGTAAGTAGTTTTTTTTTACCTTTGTATGAAGAAGTCTCGTGTTACTATGATGGCCAAACCAAATGTGTGAATGTTTGTGCATTCAGTACTCGTACGTTATGCAGTTTGTATACAACCCTTATTTGATTCGTAAATTGTTATTTGGTCAATGTGGACTGATCAAAAAGAGTCAAAAGTTGGTGCAATAATAAAAACCCAACTCTAGCAAAGAATTTGTTATAGCCCCGTCGATGATTGGTGTAGTGCCACTAAGCCCATCCAGGGGGGGGGGGGAGGGGTGTTATACCTATAACCATTTTACTTGAGCCCATGGAATTACACAAAACTTTGGTTTTGGTTGGTAGACAGTGATAGGATGTTTCCTCATACCAAAAATGATACAAAACACGCAATTGATAAAGTAATAGGTTTTTATTGAGTTTAGTTTGTTCAGTTATTATTGTATTATTATATTTATTATATTGCCAGTTAAATCCATGCATTACCTACGTCTCTACGTCTCAGTGCCCTAACGAACAGTAATAGGAATATCTTACAATAATGAAAACCATTTCAGTAATAAATTACACTGAAGTTTATTTCTCATCGTGAATACAATACATATTGACCAATGCGGCCCTCAGCCTGGCTCTCATACGTCACAACTTTGTTACAACTCACTCAACATACGTTTCTTATGCCCACGGGAATAATCAGCTTTTTATTTTCTTTTATCTAGTTACAAAATTCTAAAATTTGATAATACAATGAAATTTAAGCATTCTTACAGTTTATCACTAAGTCCATTTAGCATTGAAATAAATGATCATGATATTATTATTAAAAAATTGATTTAAGTTCTCCATACATATATATTTATATATATATATTTTACAATTTCAACTAAAACGCTCACTGCGGGGAGGGGCGGGTCGGGTGCAATCATACTTCCAAACGAACACTATACATTGTATACATTTGTAAAAAGTATCAAAATCGAGTAAAAGGCCTACAAAAAATTATCTCGAGATACTAATATTCGTTTACGTAGTATAACCTAAAAATTGACCTATTTAACACTGGATTCGCCGGCGCGGCGGGTCTAGCGTTAAAGGGTAACAAACGTAGGTATTTTTAACTATTTGGCTTAATTATATTTATATGAGATGAGCGCAAAATAAAAGCGGTGCGGCCGGTGCGGGGCGAGGCGGCGGCTACTCCTCGGGCTCCTCGTCCTCCGACTCCTGCTGCTGCAGCCACGTCAGCCACGTGTTCACCTGCACACATTCAATCACTATTAGTTTAGCAGATACGAGTGTGCCTCATATACCCTAGTATTTGTCACCTCCAAATGTATAACCAACCAGTGCTTTAGTATTATAGTAGGTTATAGTTATCATGTCTGTAGTGTACTAGTACAATAAATGCGTGACAGTATCGTTTACAATGTTTACGTCGTCAAATAATTATTTGTTTGTTTTGAAAATCAGTGACATATCATCCGCAAATTATACCACCTCACAAGGTTATGCCGTAGAAGGGAGGGTCATTAATATCAAGCTAGGTCCTAGAATAGGTTCTTGCCCACGTGTCCCACTGCTTTTAAGGGCAGATCTCAAGGTCTGTATATGTATATATAGAAATGAGTGGAGTGCGAACCTGGAACAGCGCCTCGCCCTTGCCGGGGTAGGCGTCGGTGACGTCCTCGCGCCAGCGCAGGAAGGCGTCCTCCTCGCACACCTCCAGGTTGTACAGGTACATGAACCAGCGCAGCAGCATCCCTGCGCACACAACGGACTCATTAATGTTACCTATTACAATGGTTTCAGAGATTCTAATTCTAATTTTAAGACGGATTTCTTATAAACAAAAAAATAGTAAAGCTAGTTTATGTGTTTGGATCCCACTATAAATTAAAATTTTATTATTTAAAAGGGTATAATATAAGTTTGCACAATATATAGTATAAGTTAAGTTTGCACAAAGGCACAATGAATTCTATTTACGAATTTACAAAGGACTGATGGTGAACAGTATTTTCGCCTTGACCTACTCTAGGTCTTGACAACTAGTCGTTAAGACTGTTTGGTCAGTTGGTGACTATTCAGCACAGTGTGCTGATTGTCCAGTCTCCTGCATCGTATGCATTTAACAATAAAATGTAAAGGAAGAATAGATAAAATATAAAAATTAGTAGTACTGTACTCTCATGAAGAGAGTTTTTGGAAACCGATTTGCAGAGATCCTTAGGGGAGCCCGATGTTCAGCAATGTTCCAGTCTTTCGGCTGAGATTATGACGATGATAATGACAGCCTATTGTAGTACTGTTGCATCCGTCCGCAGTACTACAAGTGGTCGTGAGCAGCGTGCGGGTGGGGTGGGGGAGGGGGCGGAGGGGGCGGCTGGTGCAGTACCCTTGGGGTAGCGGTGGTGGTGCGCGTGCAGCTGCACGGCGTAGACGGCGGCCAGCTGCAGCTCGGGGCGCGTGAGCAGCGCGGTGAGCAGCGGCGCGTACTCCTCGAGCAGCGCGCGCTCGCGCTCCAGGGCGGGCTTGTCGGGCGCGGCGGCGGCCGAGCCCGCGGCGGCCGTCACGTGCGCCGCCAGCAGCGCCACCAGCGACGACACGAACGCCGCGTTCCCGCGCACGCCCGGCTCCACGTTGCTCTGGGGGAGACGGTCACTGTCACTATTGACGATCGATCCGAGAGAGGTTCGTCTCTGTCGAAATGTTATTCGAGACGCTGCTCGAGAGCTTTGCGGCTGTGCGTTCGTAACATTAACTGATTGTGATACTTACTACGGCTATTTAGTATTTTCAACTTGATAAAATTGTAAATACATACACAGAAATATGTAAATTCTAGTCTCTTTCACTGATCCCAAATAACAGGTATGAATATTGTGTGTGCATAGAAAGATTTGACTTCATTAAACTACACAATAAAGGCAAAAGCAAAAATCATAGATGATCGACTAGTACAACTTGTTAGTTGACAAATATACCATTGAAAAAAAAATGTGGACTACCTGAGGTGAGTCAGACTCGAACCCACAACCTTCCCCTTTCTAGGCGACTACTCAAACCATTGAGCTAAAGTAATTTAAAAACTGACACTATTCCGTTGAATTATAAGCTTTTACGGTACGTAGGTATTTACGAATTTCTTCTTTAAAGTTGCAAGTACTATGCTTACTATGATTATTAGCCCGACACAAATGAGCATTAAATGTAGAAAAAAGAATAAACGATACAAAAAAAAAAGTTACTTTTAGAGTTAATTAGGCACCTTATGAAGCATGGCTCATGATAACATAATATTTACAATTAAATATTATATTAATAAAATGTTGCACAAGTATCCGTAGTAAGCATAACCTAAACTGTTAATGTTATCTTTGAATGATGGAAGAAACGATACTGGTTTTATTACTTTATTCAATGCCCTGAATTTATTTTATATTATAATTTATTTTTGATAAATTTTTAATGTAAATTAAGTTCCGATTCTTTTTTTCAGTGCACAAGGACACAATAAATCAAGTGAAACATGATATAAACAGTGTAAGGAGTGCTATGCGACCTTGATCCAGCGGTAGAGCGCCATGGGCGCGGGCTCGGCGCGCAGCTGGTGCTGGAGCTGCGCCTGCAGCCGCAGCTGCGGCACCAGCGCGCCCAGCCCGCGCGCCTCCAGCGCCGCCAGCGCGCCCGCGCCCTCCGCGCCCTCCGCCGCCGGCACGAACGAGCACAGGTTTATCTGTACCAGAGACACGATTATACTTCACGAGGGCTTATAGGACTCGTTCCTATGTAAGCGTATGGGTTTATCTGCACACCACACAGGGGAACATATTACGAGACGCCCGGGGGATTCAGGAGCGTAATTATACGACTCGTTCGAATGATCATATCTGCACACGAGACGTCAGGCGACATTACGAGCCGCTTAGAGCTTTCCGAAGAGTAAAGGACTCGTTCGAATGTTCACACTAATTTCACAAACGTCTCCGCTTGGCTATCGAATAATTTGTTCGTAATTAAATTAACTTGCTACAAAAAATGTATTCATAACTCGATTAATTTGGCATAAAATTACATGCAGTGTTCACTTTTAATAGTCTATTAAATTGAATTAAAACCTCAAATTGTAATTAACTTATAAATATTAATATAATAACTGCTGGCAATCCAAAAAAATTAAATTACCACCTCTTGCCGTCACGCCACGTGTGATATGAAAGTATCTCACGGTAAAGAGGTTTTTTCGGGATGAAAAGTAACCTATGTTCTATTCTAGTCTATAATCTATCCCCTTGCCAAATTTCGTTTTGATTTTTTTAAGCTGTTTTAGCGTAATTAGATAACAAACATCCATTCTAAGTTTTATATAAACAATATTAATAAAATAAAAAACCATAACATACCCGCTAAAGTAGGAATACTACACGAAGTGGTTGACCATTACGTATACCTGGGTCAGATAGTCCAGCTAGGTAAGTCCGATTTCGAGAAAGAGATCTCTCATCAAACCAACTCGATTAGGTAGAATTTGAAATGTACGAAATATTTTCGCTTCTTCCAAATTGACTTGTCGAGGCAAGACAAGTCAAAAGGCAATAGGCTGTATGACACTTCGTTGGTCTTGTGGTTTAAGTAACGAGCCAAGTCCAGGGTCTTGGGTTCGATACCCGGTTCGGGCAATAAAAGTTTCAAACTTTTAAAACTTTTGGCAGGCAACTTGAATATGTCTGGATGCATCATTGCTGTTGAAAAATATATATGAGAAGGTTCGACATATCATTGAACGGTGATTTTTGGCCCACCACATGGACTGACGATTTGGTGAATGTCGCGGGAATCCGTCGCAAGTGGTGGCGCGGGACCGATTGTTGGGGAGGTTTTTAGGAAAGGTCTATGTCCAGCCGTAGTCGTCGATCGATCGAGATGATGACGATTGGATTGATTATTGTGAGCTAAGGACGCACTGTGTCACTGTTACTGAATAGTTCTAGCTAGTTCTGGTTGCTGAAATCATTTCCTAAGGAAAAATTTCTTGCATCGGTGAGCAGGTCGTTCCTTTATTTAATTAAAACCTTACCTGATCAGAGTCGATGGAGGAAACTGTATCATGTCTAAAAGCTGTAAAGAGTGTTATCTGCGGCCGGTGCACGGGTACTCGCCTGGCTCTCGTCGAGCAGGCGGTGCAGGCGCTCGGGGCCCAGCAGCAGGCGCAGCTCCTGCAGCGCGTCCAGCAGCAGCGCGCGCAGCGGCCGCGGCTCGCACCAGCCCGCCAGCTCGCCCAGCGTCGCCAGCCGCGCGCGCACCGCGTGCGCCAGCAGCGCCCGCAGCCGCCGCCGCGCCCCGCCGCCCGCCGCCGCCGCCGCCGCGCCCGCCCCCGCCGCCGCCGCCGCCGACACCAGCGCCCGCAGCAGCTCCGTCAGCGGCGCACGCTGCGGACACAGGAGACGTGGTATCAGCTACACCACAACCGACTTTGAACTCATTCGACCTTGTAGGTTAGCAATTTTAGCCGTCAACATTGAGTCCTTGCGTAAACGTTGTAGCCCAAATTACGGAATTGAGCCGTCGGGTAGGGTTTTTAAAAAGTACAATTTTCCTTACAAAAATTAGTTTAATTAATAATTAATTAAAAAGGATTACATAAATGTTTATAACTAATTGATCACGATGATCAGACGTCCAGATGCTTCCCCGGTTGGAGCAATAAGGCACCGAGGGCTCCTCGAGATCACCCATGTCGATGAAAAATGTCTAATCAGCTTTTCTGGTTCAGTATTGCTCAAGTATTGCTCAATCGGACTGAAGAACAATGGGAAAACATGTGACGTAGCCGTATGACGTGAGAGGCTTGCCCTCGTAACACCTCCCCTCTTAGATGAGCAACTATTTGCGAAGATTGAGAGCAAAAGTTGCGGCTTTTCTATCTTCAATTGATGCTGATGAAACTGCTGAAGTTAATTCGATGTCTTGACTCGGAGTTATAACGACTTGGTTACGTCGTTGACGTTTGAGGTAGTACGCGAGAGTAATCAGTGCAACTGCACTTAATAACAGTATGATGTATGTAGGAATAGTGGTGTGATAAAGACTCGATAAGTCCATTGTGTCGACTTTTCCAGGTAAGTCCATAAGTACTTGATGTTGAATATTGTGTAACTTGTTTAAATCGATGGTTGTCAGATTATAGCGTGGCAATTGTTTCTCTAAATCTGCTGACATCGGCGCTGAACGTGGGATCGTCATGATTTCGACAGCTTGTCCGCGGAATTTGTCATCTAAATTGACGATTGTAAATTCGGGCGTTCTTATGCTGCAATTTCGGGGAATTGTAGCTAAGTAGCTTCCTTCCAGAAGTTGATGTTGTTCCTGTGCGCATGTTATTTGTACTTTTATTTTGTTCGGGAGTGATAAGATATAATGTTGGCTATCTAGTTCCAAGAGTGCTTCTTTTTGTAGTGAGACAGAAGTAGGGTGGCATTCTGTCGTGTCTTGATTATAGATGAGGTTGAAGATGCAATCCTTTTCAGTACGAGTTTGGTGGCTGAGTTGCTGTTTGCATATATGCCAGGTGTCAATCTTCGGGCATTCAGCCTCCAAGTACGCAAATTCCTGGGAGTTGGATGCTATATATGGGAATGGGGGAAGGATAATATCAGATTTTCTATTTGGGACGGGACAAAGTCTATATAAATCATAGACATCTTGGGACATGATGGGAAACTTAAGAACAATTACTATTTTTTTTATCGATATAATATGAACCTAAAGTTATTAGATCATAGTAATTCCTAATATCTAACTTTAATAACGCACTTTGGCTGTAAAGTTCTTTCAATTGGTGTAACATATTATTTAAATCGGCAATACTTAAAATAGAATGGTGCATTACATTTGTGCGACTAAAAGCTACTATGTTTCCTAACCTACTTATTTCGGATGAAAGATCCTGAATGTTTTCATTTACTATGCTAAATAATTGAGAAAGTTGAGTAAGATGATAAATTTGGTTTCGACTCGTAATAGATGCGTTGTTTATCAAAATGATAGTTTTCTCTAATTTCTTTTGGTTAGCAGTAATATTATCTAAAATTTGAGTCTGTTGGATAGTCATTTGCTTGTACAAACTAATATGCTTGCTCATAGAGAGAGATAATTCGTGATCATTTTCCTGTAAAATTTTAAGGGCATTTTCGAACCTCAGGGCGTCCTCGTTATCTAGGTTCCCTGAAATGCTTTTAATAAAAGTTCCTAGTGGGTTAAATAGGCCTCGTTTAAGGCGTTTCGGTTCAAAAGTCTGTAGTTGCAATGATGTTTTGTTAAGTTTATTGAATAGATGATCTAACTGATATTTAAATAGAATAAAGTTTTGGTTAGGCAATTGGTTGGCAATGTCGTTCAATTGAGTTATCAATAAGTCAATCTGTAGTTGGGTCTTTTCTAGGTCAATTTCCTGAAGGAAGGTATGGTCATGAGATATTATTTTAGTGGGACCAAGTTTAAAGGGGAGAATACCAGGACCATTCGATAAGTCGTCAAGTTGGATCGTGTCTAGCGTCAGCATCCCGGCTTGTACTTGGTCTGGGTTCGCCGCAATTATTAGGGCCCTGTAACAATGTGACGTCGTTAGTTTTCTTGGTCCGTTTCAGCCGAGTTTTAGCAATTGGACCTCGTTTCCTAGACGTGTAAATATGAATAGGCAAATTGGAGACTACTTTGTCCTGTGTATAACGAGCAGCTGTTTTTTGTCGCGTAGCACCGGGATTTTTGATGTAAACTCTTTGTTCCTGGTTATACTGAGGTATAGTTTCGCGTTCCAGGTTACGGCGCGTCATTATCGCATCGCGTTCTGCGAATGAAGCGTCGTGTATGATATTGTACACCGTTTCCATTTTACTCCGATGTTCTTGTAGGTATTGTTGATATAATCGTTCCGATAGATCTAAGTCAGTTGGGTTTCGCGGGTCAAAATGCCCTGAAAGGAGGTCAAATGGTCTACATTTCGTTAGGCTATGGATTGAGCTATTATAGGCTATGATTGCGTATGACATCAAATTTTGCGAAGGTTCATTTCTGTGTTGCAGTTTTAAAAGTCGGATATGTTCTAGAATGGTGCTATGGAATCGTTCTATCATGCCATTTTCGTTTGGGGCATGAGCAGCTATTTTATGATGATATATTTTGTGTAATTTTAGGAATTCGCTGACTACTTGATTTGTAAATTCTGTGCCTTGATCCGTTACTAAATACAAAGGGAATCCGTGATGAGTAGAAAAGGTTAAAAGAGCTTTTACGATGTTTGGAGCCGTGCAATCTGGAAGTCGATATGCCTGTGCATACTTCGAAAACGAGTCGATTATTGTTAAATATTTCTCTTGTTCTACGGTTAGAACATCTGCGTGTGCTATTTGGAACGGTTTTGACGGAGGGGGTACAATTTGGAACTTTGGTCGAACGGGGTCACGGTCATATTTAGAACGATTACATATGTCACAATCATTTATGAATTTGGTTATACTATCTTTTAATTTAGGCCAAAAGTATCGCTGAGATAGCGCAAGGTAGGTCTCATTAATGCCTCTGTGGTTCGTTTTTCCTTCATGATATTTTAATATAATATCTTGTTGGTTGAGGTAGTCGTTAATATCTTGGATTTCGTGTTTTACAAGCAATAAATTCATGGCGGCATTTGAGTAAGTTCTTTGTAAGATAGGTACGATTTCGTACATTTTACTGAGTGGTTGTATTAAGATAGCTGTTCGTATTTTTGGATCAATATGGTTTTTAACGATAGATAACATATCTTCCTCGAGGTTAGTTTCCGAAATTTGAACAGTTGTTTTTCTGAACGTTTCAAATGGAATCGTGATTTTTGGTTTTGCGCTACAAGGGTTAACATTAACTTTTATGATGAGTTGTCTTTTAAATTTATTTAACGGATCCTCTGTTACAGGTAGCTCTAGAATAGGGTGTTCTACACTGGTGTGATCTGTATTCGTTTCCAGATTTTCCATGAAAGTTAAATAGTCTTCCGGAACTGGTAAGTTATCCATTTGATTATGAAGGTCGTCGTTAAAGTCAGTATACGAATAGAAGTTGGTATTGTCAGGGTTGCAATCATTCATATTAATTTGCTGACGCGCGTTCTGGGGAAAGGGTGGTAATACGCGAGCCACGGGATGGCTCACCCCACTCATAGGCCTAGGATAATTTTGATAAGCCGGTGGACCACGTGGTGGAATTTTAAAGCCTGTAGACATATTAGATCGCGGCAAGGCTCTCATCATTTGTTGGGTCCTTGACGGTCCTTGTTGGTTACTATAATTATTATTATACGGTTGTGGCAAATAAGTAGGCCTAAAACCATGATTAAATTGTTGATAATTAGGCTGGTAATTCGGTTGATAATTAAACGGCTTAAATGGACGTGTACCTGGCATAGCAAAATTATATTGCTTAGATGGCTCAAGGGGCACGTTAAAAGGATTAAAATTGCTGTTACTATTTGATCTTTTGGAAATTTGTGGGTTCACAACTTTATTTTGTAGGTAAAGGACGTTAAGTTCTTCTTGGGCGAACTCTAACGCTTTTTGCAAAGTTTCAGGTCGCATACACCTTACACGTGAGCCCAGAGGCTCAGCTAGGCCTCTTGTGTACGTTTGAAGGGCCAATTTTTTATAGAGGTCTCGCTTTGCTTGTATTGTGGTCTCTAGGGTTTCATGTAACTCTATGTAAGTGATTATAATAGACAACAGACTTTGAACGCGTTCGTAGAAAATTTGAGGAGTATCGGAACCTTGCGATAACATGGACATATCCGTATAAAGGGCAGACTCGTCCCTGTGATCCGAAAAGCTGTTAATTAGTGTACTCCTTATACCATGCCAATCCCGGGGAATGCCGTTTGTCGCTAACATTTTAGCGGCTTGGCCAGTAATTTTATTAAGAATTCCATTGATTAAGGCTGCATTGTTTAAATCATTTCCCGGAGCTGGGTTGGCGTAAGTTAAAATCAATTGGTCGCATAAATTTAAAAATCGAATTAATACATTTGAGTTCCCATCAAACTCTGGCACTAGTCTCAGCGCCTTCCAGATAGTGTCGGTCAGGTCAGGTACCTGAGCGATCACTGGCGCATCTTGATTTAAATTTTGTTGGGCCATTTCTTCTTCTTCAATACTAACT
Organism: Anania crocealis; assembly: GCA_949315895.1. Lineage (NCBI taxonomy): Eukaryota > Metazoa > Arthropoda > Insecta > Lepidoptera > Crambidae > Anania > Anania crocealis. Next base: position 173,163 of record OX438884.1, read on the forward strand.
AAACTATTAAAATCGATATTTCTATGAAATCTTAATTCTCTAGAATGTGAAGGGAGTATATCACGCCGCGTATTGGGCCTAATATCCCTATTTTTCCTTGGGAAAAAAATTTTGATAACAAGTTTCTAGCCTTTAAAAAAAATTATATTGTATAAAATTATTCTTAAGTATTTAACACCTTCTACTGGGACAGGAAAGGGACCGCTGGCATCCAATAGGAAAGCGTATCTCATAAAATATTGTAACTTACAGAAGCAGCATACTCAGCTGGATTTGGGCCATCGATTTTTTGATTGCGCCGCTGCTGGGTTTTCTTTCACCTTCCGACGGCTGCTACGCGTAGATTCTGGATTCTCTTCTGTGACGCGATAGTCACACGGGCGGCTCGTACTAGCTCGGAAATCTTCCCGGACGTAACGCGAACGCGACCGCGAGAATCCTACCGACTGCGCCAATTACGGAATTGAGCCGTCGGGTAGGGTTTTTAAAAAGTACAATTTTCCTTACAAAAATTAGTTTAATTAATAATTAATTAAAAAGGATTACATAAATGTTTATAACTAATTGATCACGATGATCAGACGTCCAGATGCTTCCCCGGTTGGAGCAATAAGGCACCGAGGGCTCCTCGAGATCACCCATGTCGATGAAAAATGTCTAATCAGCTTTTCTGGTTCAGTATTGCTCAAGTATTGCTCAATCGGACTGAAGAACAATGGGAAAACATGTGACGTAGCCGTATGACGTGAGAGGCTTGCCCTCGTAACACCCATATGATTGTTTTGGTGAAATTAAACATGGTAAATACTCAATCAATGTAATAATTATTTATTATTTTATATTTGCATTGACATTATTTAATTTCAAGAATGTATTGATTATTTTGTGAATTACTCCTGACATGACTATTGATTGAATTTATTTTATGTGTTTTAATTAAATAATGTAATATTAATGTATTTTTAACTTTTAACCAAATGTTGCATGCCATCTTATGGTGAATTGTGCGATCCAATAATAATTACCTGTGTCACCTGTATATACCACTTTTCATGCAATAAATAAATTTTGATTTTAATTGCATTTTAATCTCCGCAGTGGTTAATTATTTCTCTTTTACCTCGAATATATGATTAAAAAATGTTATAGATTACATGCTAGCCAGTGAAAGTCAATAATGTAAAAATCCGACTAACTCTCATTGGTCAGTTTTTCAGTAAGATTTCATCGGTAGCATTGTTTTCTCGTAGTCTATTTCCACCTTAATATCCAAATTTATGATACCCAGCTAGCTACAAATAGCAAAAAGATATTATTAAAGTATTCTATTATTTAGTTTAATGTTGCTGTTGGTGTTCCAAATAGAATAAAAATTATAATATATTTATCGGAAAATTGATCCTTTTTAGCTACCTACCCGTAGTTTTGGCAACACTTAATAAACAATCCACATTGTATCTTTAGAACAGCGACTGGGAAAAATATTGTTTTAGCATATTAATTAAATTAAAAAAAAAAAATAATACACTCGGAACTGGACTGCCCTAAGATTTTGGAACTGATAAGTTTTAATATAAAACGCAATCCACGCAGACCTATCAATAAAATATTTGACATACCCCTATCGCGTAATAATATCTCGAAAAATCAACCCCTATACAGGTTATGTCGACTTTACGAGAAATATAGCTTTCGCTTAACCAACCTTGACATCTTCAACTCTGACTTGGATCGCTTTAAAAAGGTTTTGAAAGACATCCTCAAGGAAATCCCCTTATATTAATATTTATTAAATTGTTGTTCTTGATTCTTTGGTTTGAGAGCTGTTATTTTAAACAACTTTATGTAAGAAAGAAGAAAATTGTTTCTCATTCTTTGTAAGCCGTGATAACACGTATAAGGATTATATCTTGTGTAACACCAATAATTTGTCATACTTTTAAGAAATGATGTAATCTGTTGTGTTGTTCAATAAAAAAAAATAAAAAAAAAAAAAATGATTTAAGCTATATTCATCAAAACAAGTACAACATAAGATTATTAGTCTCGAATTATAATAAGAACTACAAAAGTCGCACTTGGAATTGAACAATGATCTTATGTCAGAAACTCGTCAATAGAAAAAGGAATGAGTGAAGTTGTGTTTTTACTGACTTATACTTTAGTATTATCTACGAATCCTGGTGAAAATTTTGCGTGTAATAAAACCTTACAAAATAAATTTTATATTCAGGGTTCTAACCATCAAAATTTTTGTATCCTATATTATTTCAATTACTTAGTCTTCTTACATTTTTTTTGTTGTTTACTCACTACAGATAAGAGCTCTCAAAAACTTTAGTAACTCAAATAGCAACCTCTAAATACATGTACCATTAAAGCTGCCAACTCGGCACCTGAACTAAACCTAAATGTCAAATTGCCAAGTAAAGTTTTTTAAACAAAAGGTAGCCTTACATAGGCTGAATCTGGACTATAATGAGGAATCGATCGATACCTCATTTACCAAAACAAAATCGGCTCCGTAGTTGGTCATGTGGAACCCACATAAATAGCCACATACATAGACTGCTAATAACCTTCCTGATGGCTTTGCCGTAGTCGTAACATAGGAATAAATAACCAAATGAGGTAGTTTACCTTGATCGTGTGTACGACGGTGCAGGCGGCCCAGGCGCGCGCGCCGGCGCGGCCCGCGGCCTCCGCCTCGCTGGCCTCGGCCTCGGCCTCGCGCGCCTCGGCCTCGGCCTCGGCGGCGTCGGCCTCGGGCTCGGGCGCGGGCGCGGGCTCGGCGGCGGCGGCGGAGGCCTGCGCGGCGCCGGGGCCCGCGCCCTCGTACAGCGCGTGCTCCAGCACAGCCGTGATCACGCGCCGCAGCACCTGAACACACTCACGATTATATCTATTTCTACATCATACCCAGCGATATGCTAAAGTATGAAAGTATTACCGTGTGCCTATTGAGTTTTGTTTTCTTTTTCTTAGAGAAGAGAGGGGTCTGAAGTTCTAATAAAAGGTCTAAACACATTATGCCAAAGATCACTATGCCGAAAGTATGTGGCTGAAGTAAAGTGTGATTTATATTGTACAATATAAATCAACATAATTTCGGCAAAATGAAATAATTCAATTAGCATTGCGGACATAATCCTGCCAAACTTCAGTCGCTTATCTTCGGAATAGTGTATTAAGACACTTATACTTTTAAAGAAAATAATGAGAGATTTTAACACACATATTCAAGTATAAAAAAGTCTACAGTAAAAGAAGTAAGAGGAAAGTTTATACATCTCTATAAGAACTGCATCGGTGAGCCCCGTGGCCACAGCTTCTTAATAGCATGTTTATGAAAAATAAGAACAACAAATGATTACATTATGCGGCTGTCACATGGGAGAAATACTAAATTTTCGATGTATGAAAAGGTTCTCGGTTCTAGGGCCAGCAAGCAAAGATTTTGTCAGTTATAATAAAAATCAGGCAACAATTCGCGGCTCTATTTACGAGGGCGGGTCAATAAGTCCGTGACTTTTGGAATAAAACACAGATTTTTTGATAAACAAATCATTTTATTTTTCAACGTAGTCTCCCTTGAGCTCTATACACTTTGTCCAACGCTTCTCCAATTTTTTTATCCCTTCCAAAAAATTTGATTTGTCGAGGTCCTCAAAATAGGCCTTTGTTTGCGAGATGACTTCATCATTGGAGTCAAATCTTTTTCCACCAAGCCATTTCTTCAGGTTTGGGAACAAAAAGTAGTCACTCGGAGCCAAATCTGGAGAATAGGGTGGATGAGGGAGCAATTCATAGCCCAATTCATGGATTTTTGCCATGGCAACTGCACATGTGTGCACCCTTGCATTGTCTTGGTGGAAAAGAACTTTTTTCTTGGCCAAATGAGGTCGGTTTTTATTCAAATCGTCATTGAAGCGGTCCAATAAGTTGGCATAATATTCCCCATTGATTGTTCTTCCCTTTTGAAGGTAGTCAATGTGGATTATCCCACGTGCATCCCAAAAAACAGTCGCCATAACTTTATTGGCTGACAAACCCGCCTTGGCCTTCTTTGGCGCCGATTCACCCTTAGAAACCCACTGTTTTGACTGTTGTTTGGTCTCTGGTGTGTTGTGATGGATCCATGTTTCGTTCATGGTTACAAAACGGCGCAAAAACTCCTTCATATTGCAATTAAACAACGCCAAACCTTCCTGTAAAGTTGTTACACGATTGCGTTTGTGGTCGACTGTGAGCAAACGCGGCACCCATCTTGCGGAAAGCTTTCTCATGCCCAATTGATCTTTTAAAATTGAAACCACTGAGCCATGCGAGATCAATACGGCTTCCACAATCTCTTGCACTTTCAATCTTCGGTCGGCCAACACCATATCGTGAATTTTTTCGATTGTTTCGGGTGTAGAGACCTCAACTGGGCGTCCAGGACGTTCGGCATCTTCAGTGCTTTTACGGCTACAACGAAATTCAGTAAACCACTTTTTTACCATTGAAATCTATGGTGCAGAGTCCCCATAGTATTTATCAAGCTTAGCCTTGGTCTCGGTAATGGTTTTTTTTCGCAAAAAATAATGCTTAATAAGCATACGAAATTCACCTTTTTCCATTTTTTCCTCAAGTTACTGGGTAGTCTGATAAAAATAGCTGTCAAACACAAACTAACTGACGCAGCAAGTTCAAATTTTGATAGGAATCAACTGACAGATACCTGTTGACAGGAGTAGTGTTGCTTTTTCAGTAAAGAGGTCAGAAATTCAAAAAGTCACGGACTTATTGACCCGCCCTCGTATTTATTATCTAAATAGGCTACTTTACTTTTTTTTTAAGTAGGTCTTTAATGATTAACTATTGCCTGACTAGACGTAATTTTATCCTCATATTTTTAGTATCTAGAGTACAAATTTTGTATACCGACGAAAACGCTGTCGGCGTCTACAGATTGTCTGTTCTGTGACGACATACGGGTCAAAACAAACATTTAAGATTTAACCAACATTCAGATTTGCATTATCTGGGTTTTCAAATCTAATACCCATGTTTGCTTGTATCAATAAAAAAGATAAAGAAGTATCAATTACACTCGGATTAGGGTTTATTATTACAAATATTAAACCTCAAACAATATATTTTCTGAGTAAATCATTTCAAAAATGACAATGTCAAAGTATAGGCAACATAACGAAATTTACTCGTAGATGCACTATGAAGTTTGCTTAGAGTCCTATGACGTCATCATTATATAACCGAAAACGTTTTCAGAGATCAGTAATATAAAAAAGAAAAACAATTTTTAGTTGTAAATATGTAGTTATCTTGTAGTTTTGGAGACTGAAATCGATAAATATTGGGTTTCTTGAGTGAAATACTACAGAAACTATTCATTGATTGCGTCAAATTAGATGTGTCAAGTAGCCTATAGAATAGTGTTCAGAGTACGGTGTCCATTGTAATTGTAAAGTGTCGCGGTGTGAGAGCGAGCGGTACCTTGTCGGGCAGCTGCAGCTCCTGCAGGCGCTGGAGCGCGTCGGGGGCGGGCGCGTCGGCGGCGGGCGCGTCGGGAGGCCGCCGCGGGTCCGCGCACGCCGCCGCCAGCGCCTCCAGCGCCTCCACGCCCAGCCGGCACGCCTCCTCCTTGTTCACGCCCTGCCACCGCCCACCGGCACACGGGTGTGAGCGAGATACGAGTAGCACGCTAGCCGTCTACACACAGAGCAGCGCGCTCTGTGTGTAGGCGGACACGGACTATATTTATTTATTTAATGATGAATGACAGTTCTCACTGAAAGAGACGACGTAACTTTCTACCAGCGTCACACGTGTGAAACACATTTGCAAACAAAAAAATATTGGTAACTGGCATGTTAAAAATATTTTATTATACATTGGTGTACATATTAATCTATTTAATTATATAAAACAGATAGTTAAAAACATTAAAATAATCCAGTCACAAAAAAATATGTCTTTACAACGTTACGTCATTTTTCATAATCGCTAGTGATGACTTATAATGGTACATTTAATGAGCATTGGTTGATGCTAAGAACATCAAATTGCAATTATTAATAGTTTATGAAAAAAATTCAAATTTATTAGATTCTTATATAATATGCGATAAAAAAATTCTTATTGTTACAATTATTCTGATAATGATCAAGACACTGACTTACTGCTAAATCTTAAAATCTGATTTTCGTTTTATTTTATTCGCCATAACTGGTTTTTTTTTCGTTTTTTCAGTCGAGTCAGTCCCATCACTAATCACCTCAGTTTGACAGGTGTTATTCTAATCAAGCTATATTTTATGGACTATAGATATCCCGGACCGGGTGGGAGCGGTGCATTGATGTAATACCTAGATACACAACCGTTATACGTCGCCCGCACGTCTCCCGGATCAAGTGGAGACTTGTTCTACTCCTACTTGTTCACGACCTGCCTAGCGGCACACACAGCGACTGGGATAGCACATGAGTCAATAGAGTACACACAGAGCGCGGTGCATTGATCTAAAACTAGACACACAATCAGGAGCCCGGCCTCCTTCTTGTTCACGCCACGCGCCACGCGCCACGCGCCGGGGGGCACAGTTAGTATGTCTCCACCCACACACGTACAAGGGCAGGTGCACTGGTTGATCTACACAAAGTACGCGTTCGAGTAGCGCACGCGTAAAAATCTGTTATTAATATTCATACTGTTGCATGTCGACATATTTTGGCTGAGTTATAAAGTTGACAGAATCAGCGGCTGCTAATGATATCACCTATTCAGATGTCATGATTAGCAGCCGCTCGAGATACGCGTTTGTGATTTTACTGTGCAGAAATGGAGCAACAAAGAGAGCAAATTATAACTGTTCAGTAATGAATTGACGATTATTAAGGTACCAATTGTTTCAGAGTGGTAAAATAGGCAATTGCTTGTATTTCGATAAGTTATAAACCATATATTTTGTTTATACTGCTGATAGATTAGCAATGCAAAAGACATACATTATAGTACTTATAAGGACTTACCTTGTCCTTCCGAGGTTTGTCCTTCTTGTCTGCGGCCGGCTTGATGGTGATGCTGGGCTCCTTCACGAGCGGCGGCGCGCTCGAGAACGCCGGCGTCAGCACGTCTGCAACCAGACAAGGGTGGGCTCAGCGAGGGTGAGGGTGTGGGGGCGGGGCGGGGCGGGGCGGGTCTAGGACGGGCACTCACTGGGCTGCACGGGCGGCGCGGCGGGCGGCGGGCGGCTCAGGCGGTTGGCGGTGAACATGAGCGAGTTGGCGGCGGGCCGCATCTGCACGTCGCTGAGCGCGGCGGCGCCCACGGCGTAGACGCGCGCCTTGTGGGCGCGGGCGTCCTTGGGCGGCGGCTGCTTGTTGCTGTAGGCGGCCGAGCGCGGGTAGTAGCCGGCGCCGGCGGCGGCGCGCTGGCGGAAGTCGCGCGGCGCGAACCCGTTGCCGAACAGCTTGTCGCCCGGCACCAGCGCCGCCGCCGGCTGCAGGCTGAGCCCGGCCAGCACGTCGTCCAGCGGGCGCGCGCGCAGCCCGCCGCGGAACAGCGAGTCCCGCTCGCGCTCGTGCGCCCGCTCCCGCTCGCGCTCGCGCCGCGGCTCGTCGTCGCCGCGCAGCTGGTGCATGGGCACGGGCCCCTCGGCCGACACGGCGGCGCGCGGCACCCAGCCGCCGCGCCGCAGCTCCACGGTGTCGCGCAGCATGAAGCGGATGCGCGGCGCCAGCTCGCGCGACGTGGACAGCGTCTCGATGCGCGCGAAGTACTGGTCCATGAGGCGGCGGCCGCGCTCCGAGTCCAGCACGCGGCCGCACGTGCGCACCAGCTGCGCCAGGCACTCCAGGTCCTCGTGGTGCTCGGCGGCCGCGCGCCGCGCCAGCAGGTTCTGGATGCATCGGTGCAGGATCGACTCTGCCAGGATCTCCAGCTTGCCGAGCTCGCCGATGAACTTAATGTTGCCGAGCATCTTGCATTTGGCGAGATGTCGTTTCTCCTCCTCTTCCGGGCTCAGGGTCTTGTCGTCGAACGCGGCGAAGGCCTGTCGGACACACGTTGCGTTAGCTATTTGTCTGGGCGACGGGACCGTCGCGTCGCGAGACCACCTAAACTAGACCGGAGCATACCTGAGCGCGGTTCTCGAACTCGGTGCGGCATTTGTTGAGGAGGAGCAGCTTGAAGGTGCAGGGCTGCCCGGGCGGCTCGAAGTTGGGCGCCTCCTCGCTCAGCCGCTTGCACAGCTGCGCGTACATAGACGAGTACTTGGGCTCGTCCAGCGCCTTCTCGAAGATGAGAAGGATGACGCCCTTGAGCACCTTGTCCGAGTCGAGCTCGAGCCCGAGCAAGTCATCGCTCAGCTTTTGGAACTTCTCAGGCGTGAGCTTGTTGAGGATACCGCGAACCTGAAAAGTTGAGGACTTAGATGGATGAAATAGGCACATTTCCCGGGTACCGAAGCCTATTCAACAGAGCGTAGAGTGCGATCGAACCTTCCGGAATATGATGTCGTGTTTGGCATCTCCGTCGGGCACCTCGTGGTGGCGCAGGGAGGAGGGCGGGACCCAGCGTCGCCTCGGCGGGACGGGCGTCCGCCCCGAGGCGATGCGCGCGGGCCCCGACTGCCGCGCGCTGTCCGTCTTGCCGCCGGTGTGCCCTCTGGCCGCCGCCGCTGCCGCCGCTGCCGCCGCCGCCGCCTCGCCGCTCTCGCGTCCCACGCTGTCTCTGCCGCGCGCGATTGTAACGCACGCGATCGCCCCGCCTTCAGCTCTGGAACATTCATATTCGGACTGTTATGAAATTCACTGGCGTAGGTACCATAGAATTAACTGTTATATTTCAGAATGAATATCGACGACTAACCCAACTTTGTCGACACATCAAAAAATAGTGACGTTTATCAACTAGTGACATCGATTCCGACATGTAATTAGTATTAAAAAAGTGCCTGGAGATGTAGTTTAATTGATATGTTACAATGTTTTCCTTATTATGCTGTAAAAAGTACCCAATATTATTTACCAAGGCGCATACCTACTCCTTGTATCTACGTAATACCTTATCTGTGGTAATACCAATTGTATTGAATTTGTTTAAAAATTTTGGTAATAAAAATTTAACAGATGGGGACAGAGCGCCTTTGGTTTTTCTATATTAGTTTAGTGGATAGTTCAACTTTGCTAAAAATTCACAAGTGAGTATATGACACTAGTCACAAATAATTTAAAAAAAATATCATTTTAGCTTTTTGTGAAATAAGATTTTTAATTTGCTTACAAATCAATAAACAGTTGCCCAAATATTTGACTAGGGTTATCGTGACGTCATAGTTGACTACTAACATACCAAACCTATAGCAAAATTACGTTTTGACAGATTTCTATGGATTAAAGCGTCATCAACTTTAACCCAAAATCTATATTTAACACTGTTATCAATTGGGTGTTACACTTGTTTACCTGAAAACTTTAGTCTTTTCAAGAAATTTACAAATGTCAATTTTACGAATCTAACAATTTAGAAAGCGTCCATCAGCGTGTTCGTAGCGCTCGCGTCGCGGAGCCGCGCGTACGCACCCTTACGAAAACGGTTTACATTCCTAACTCTAGACATAAATAAAGAGGACACCACCACGTACACATAGTTCTAATCCCAAATTAAGCACTCGTATTTGTGGAGTCAGCAACAACGAAGATACTACGAAGCTCCAGACTGGGACAAAAAAAAGGTTTTCTACATTGACTGATCTGGGAATCGAACGCTGAGGCTGACGAACAAAATAAAGCAACCCAAAGCTAGATAATAATTTATAGACGAAGCAGTCAGTTCAACGATGAAAGGAGGTCAATGGACGATTAGCAATCAGCTAATCCGTCATAAAAAAATGCCAAACACATTGAATTCACATAATGTGTGATGTCTACCGATTTGAAGAATAATAACCCTTATTATTGATTAAAATTAAAGATGATTTTTAGGTGAGAAACAAAATTTGATGTGCGTTTTCATGTCAAGCTGTATGTCACTCCACCCGCCGCCGCGCCGTTATTTTGCACTGTGAAATTATAAAGATAATTGTCTCCTCGAGTCCTCGACAAATATTTAATCTGTCTAATAAACTCGACATTCAAAAGAGTTTTGTCTTTCGATCGATTGATGACGCAAATATGCAAAATCATGTAGGTACATTGGATGTTTGCTAAATAAATACACGGCAAAAGTATTTTTACAAAAACAATTATTTCGATAAAAGAAAATATTGACATAAAAACATATGATCAAATAAGGTAAAATTCATTGAACTGTTTTTAGTCCAGTAGTGAAGTATGTTAACGGAGTGATGACTGAAGATACCGCCCGATACATGGCGACGAAAAAAAAACCGGTTCCGAAATCAAAGTTCGACAGGACTTTAGCCATGCAAAAGTACGTCCATCCTGAGAAGTGTGAGAACATAAATGCGCGCGGTATCAACTATTAGCATTAAGCGAGGCTTTTTAAAGATAGTATCCGTATGCTTCTTTTAAAGGGTCGTAGGTATAGATATATATTCTTCACCTAACTCTGTTTTGGTGGAGGTGCTTATTGCTTGTGTGTGGTGGGACGCGTCCGCACGTTGAAAGGAGTTAATCGGTGACGCGACGCGAGACAGTGTGCAGTCTGTGTGCATCGGTGCTACAGCGGCGGCGTGGGCAGGTGGGCTGCGCACGGTCGTCGCCCGCGCCGGCCGTAGACCCCGTTCGCCCCGCCCCGCCTCGCCGCGCGCCGCGCTCCCGTCGTGTCCTTGCTCGATCACCTCTCGATCAATCGATACGCTACTCGGGAACAACATCTGGAGCCGCATCCAAAAATAGAGCAGGCATCTGCAGTCACGCCTTGAACGCACACAAACCTCTCAGTGTCTAGAGGGTGAACGAAGCCGCGATACGATGATGACACGAGCACGACAGCGACGTCGGGCGACGTGGCGGAGGCGTCGCGGCGCGAGGTCGGCGGCCGGCGGGACCTTGGCGCCGCGCGCAAGGTCGCCGCCGTGCCCGAGCTCTCATTAGCTAATTGCTGGGGGATCGCGCCGCCTCCGCCGGCCATCGCGACTATTGCGATTTGCGATCGATATGGCTATGCGAAATCGATTATTGCGTGCCTGATCTGAATCCGAAGAAAGTCGATAAATCACATAGTAACCAGCTAAAACAAAGAGTATTGTTTTTTTCAATAGCAGCTTATCAAAAGAATCTTAAATATGTACATTATGTACCTACCTAGATTAGTTTTATTTTGAAATTTGTCGTACGATTTCTATTTCGCAGCAGTTCGCAGCTTGTTGCAAGCGACTATTAATTGAACTGTACATTTAAATCGGCGTAGTTTAAGTGGTAGCAAAATTACTTATTAGGTATGTTCTGACAGAATTTGAACACACGTTAATTCCAGAAAAGAGAAACCATTGAATTATTTTAGAAAACACAGGTAAATTGTTTCGTAGAATCGCTCGCTCGGATCATGATGATGCGTCAATGAGTTTATTGACTCCGCACGGGTCAGTGACCCGCGCGCGGCGCGTCATCCCCTAGTGCCGTCCCTGTGCCTCTCGGCGACGGAGGGTGCAGCGTGCGGCGCGCAGGTCGCAGGGCCGGGTCGACAACCCCGCCCGCCCTCGCCGCCCTTCTGTTATCCTACGTGATTTTTTGTTAATCGTCCTCGAAGGAGAGCACGACCGCTCAACGTCAGACGTACTGAGGGCACCTTTTCGTCATTTATTTACTCTGAATATTCGTCTGACACGATGCGTCTGAACTGTATAGCTACCCCTCGACGAAATATGATCAAGATGATTTTAATTACTACTACCTAGTTAAAGATTTCATATTAATTTATTAGTTCATCTGTCCATCCATTGTTTATTACTGAGCACCTTGCCGAGAATAAAAACGTGTTAGATCGAATAGGTATGCTGCATGTTACCGGTTTTGTGAGTCATGAGTTCATGACGATGGTCGGTCAAGTCAGAACACACCTGTATTTTGAAAGTATCTTACCATGGGATACTGACTGTATACACTTCCTCTCATACAAGTGCGTAGATAAATTGCCAAGTTAAATTTGGGAATTCGAATGCAACCTAAAAATGGGCCTATATCTCTCTGTCTACCGCAGACGACCCGTCGCCCGGGAGAGCTTGAATTAGATATACTTTCATCGCTGTTGGTATCATATGGGATACAACCTTAGCCACACTACAGCGCTGCACAGCACAAGCCGGCAAAAGAAGACTTGATATCCAAACTAGCATTGCGAGTGGAAAGGAGCTCTCTCTGTCTGCGAATTTGTCACGTGAACAAACGATTAAACTGATTTATACAAAACTTACAGGTAGGTACAAATATAATGGACAACGACCCTAACTAGTTGATTAGATTACTCATAATCAAGTTAATCTAGCGGCAATAAGCAATGTTATTTGTTAGTAATAAAAATGGATATTAGCCCTTTTAAGAGTTTCTGTACAATTGATCATTGATAAACCACTGAAACAATCCTACCAATGCTTGAGAGAAGTCGTAAAAATATGAAATTACCTATTGTGTTATGTGCATACAAATAAATCATAAGATGCGCCCAACTTATCATATATTTTTAAATCAAAACGAATCAATATTCGTGAAGATTCGAAAGAAAGGCTAACAACTCGTTAAGTTATGTTAAGTTTTCAAAAAGCTTACTATTATTCTATTGTGCTACTCAAAGGTCCTATGTTTTCTTCTTCATCTGAACTTGACATAGTGACACGAGCACTCACTTGACGACTCTCCGATAGATCTAAATTTATATTGTGTGTGTATTGCGAAACACGAGCGAGTGCCGCGTCATGTGCGGATGGCTCTAAATCAGTTGGGAACTAGGGTAAAACCAGTTTGGTCACGCGTCAGTTCGCGGTGGCGAGCGCTGCCGCTGCCCACTTGCTACAGATTTCACCCTGGTTATTTGCACACTTAACGTGGTCATTGTGTGAGTACATCGCAGTATCGCACACCGAGCGTGTTGTATATTCAACTTTGTAAGGTTAATTTAACTACATCATGAATGTATTATTAATGTCTGAATATTTTATTTGTCATAAACATATCTCAAGTAACTGGTGCCCTCCTGAAACGCAGGGCGCGTGCCTTGCGCTCGTCTGATTACTAATTCCTAACCTAGCGTGTCCCACTTCTTACATAAACCTTGTCCTACTGCTATCGACGATATTACTGCGACTACACGGCCTTTCAGGCAACTCGAACATTGATTCCGAGTAAACAAGTTCATTATTAGGATCAGGAAAACCAATACAAATACATAACGGCGGCTGATTTAGGAATGTTAATATAAATGCTAATCATTATGTTAAGAATCGGAAAAAAATTGTAAGGTTTACAGTTTTTTTTGTACGATCATGTTATGAATGCTGCATACAGATCCAAAATAAATTCATTTGGACACCCTGTTCATGCGAATGTCAACCGCGACCCGCGCTAGGGAGGATGTCGAGCACGACAGATCTATAATTGCTTAGCAATAAAAGAGCAATAGACAAAAGGGTCGGAGGGGCGGCGAGAGCGGCGGGGCGCGACCCACTTGCAGCGCTCGATGGCGACGGCAGCAGCGGCGGCGGCGGCGAACGCGGCCCGCTCCGCTACCATTGACCCAGATGCGGCCCCGCGCCCGCGCACCGCCCCTCTATGCACAAAAAGTCCGCGCGATGGCCCCGGCCTGACCCAGAACTGCCTACCTGACCTACTAAATCCGCTGAGACGCGCCCGACCTCCGCCGCTAATCACAATAGCGGATAGCCCCGCCAATACATCTACATATTCGCTCAGCATGCTTTATAGTTTTGGATTACAGGTTTTTTTAATTTATTTGTGATAAAATTTAACACAAAACCACCTCTACATAACTAGGTACCAACTTACAAGCAGTATGGCATAACTACCTTATTGATTACAAAATTTTAGATTCACCAATTAGAGATTAATCCCTCGATCGTGAGTTATTCCAGACACAATTGAAATCAATTGTTATCGCGGCACCCGAGTGCCTCCTGGGGGTTGAGGGATATAAGTATTTAGATTGAGATAATTATTGCTCTGTGGTAGGTTGAAAGCTGTTGCTGTATAATATTATATTATGTTGCTAGTAGCCAACACTTTTTTATTTATTGATAGGGTTAATTAGTTATTCATTTCTGTCCTCCCAAACTAGAAATAATAAAATACTGATTTTATTTACATCTTGGTGGCTTGTGAATTTTCTATTAGTTCACAATATTTATATTCCTACTTCAGAGTAGTTACAAGTCATGCCATAATGTCAGGATTTCAGAACGCAGATAACCAAGTTTTACTCCATGCATTGTTTGTCACTCATTTAAATTGTACAATGTCCACTAGACAAATATCAAGAAATGAGATGTAATTACACAGGTTCAAAGAATTAACACAGTGTAAAATGTTAAAAGTAGTAAGTCCTACAAAATTTGTAACAGAACCAAATCCAGTCACAAGTAAGTAATATGTATAAATATTTCTTTATAGAAAATATTTGTACCTATACACAACTAAGAGCATTCAATATGTAAGTATCCATTTTGGGAAACTGCTTATTTTTGTTTACCATAAATAATAACATTTGTAGAATGTTATGCTTGCAGAAACGTCTACAGCTGATGTGCAAATTAATAATAGGATTATTTTTTACTAACAACCAAGGGCATTACTGAAAAAATGTAAACAGGTTGATAGCCTTTGCATCAGAATCATCCAATCTAATTTTAATGTAAATAAAAACACAACAGAGATAAAAACAAAGAAATCGCACAAAACAACAAAGATAACAAATCATCTGGAAGAAAATGATACAAAATTCTGATAACTACAAGCCTTTGTTGCATATTTTTGTGAAATGCTGTAGAAGGATTTCGTAATGCTTCACAAATAATATACTTGATAGTAATTTCTAACATTGATGCTCAATGCCATAATCAGCATCAATCGTGGCATTATGTCAGAGGATAGTAAAAAATATTAGGACAAGAAAGAGAGACGCTACCAATCACGGGGAGCCTCCACTAGTAACGCAGCTCACTAATAGCAAGTAAGAATCACTTCCTGCCCACACACTAGGTTAGAATGCACCTAAACTTGCTTATGCACCACTACTTTGTTCAAAGAACACTCTTATTGTAATTATTTACAGTAATGCCGTACGGAATACATGAGATGTGGTCATTTTCTGAAATAATAACGTGGAGATTGAATATAATGGCTCACAAAGGTGACGCATCGACACGATCCTATCGACAAGTTTAGGCGTATTCTTAAGCTTCTTTCGAGAAATTTCATTGTTGAACACTCACACAACAGTTGTTTATTGGCTAGATCACTAAATGCACATAATTAAATGAATTTCACAAACTTACGAGGCGATGAAAGTCAATTTGTAGAAGGCACACGCACCGCAACGCGACAAGCGAATACCTTTACACACACACTCTGACTGACAAATTCACTCACACTCACACAAACACTCGAAAAATATCATGACAAGATGACAGCCAACTGTATGTCATATCCGAGTCAACTCAGATACTTACAAGTACAAATAATATAGTTCTGTTAGTGTAGTGTAGCCTAATAACATACATAACGTATCAAAAAAATTAAAAATCGTATTAATTTTTTTTACATTAAAATCTCTTTAATTGGCCCTTCATCTCAGTGCTACATTTAAAAGTAGTTCCTACTTTGGTGTTTTACTATTTCGTAAGAAAATATAGCAAAGGTAGCATATTTTATACAGTTTTCATATTACACATCGTTTTTTTTAAAGACAGATCAACATTTTCTATAAAATAGTCGTAAAAGTTTATAGATACGTAGTTATTATTAATATCTAGTTTTTTCAAACAAGAAAATGTGACCGAGCAAATTTGGGTTATTGTTTCGTCTAAGTAGGCGCTAGATGTCACTACACAGCTCTGCTCACTCGAACAAATAATTGTAAGCAAATAGTTGTAATTTTTTTTTTTTATTATTTAAACACAAAATAGTTTACAGTTGAGATGGTACAAATTTTATACATAATACGATTAATATCCTAAACTGTAAGCCAAAACATCGACACCTCCTACGTAAAGTATCGTAACCAACAAATATGCCATTTTGCATTTTTACTGAAAAATAGCCTAACTAATAGTACTCTACGCATTAAAAGTGAAAAAACACCGAAAAACCGATGTTAAAAAGAATTTCTCAGACGTAAGCTGTTGTAACTTCCGTATGGCATCGAAGTAAAATGTTGTATTGTCCTTCGCCACAGTTTACGCGGTTTAGTGATACCAACCTAAAATATCGTAAAGGTTACTTACAACAGTATACGTTGCTTACCGTGCAATAACAAATGTCGTATATGTTACATACAACAATTTACGTGGTTAATTGTGCATAAAAAATATTGTATGTAATACATACAACATTTTACGTTGTCATTGAAACAGTAATAGATATTGTATGTAGTAATTACAATGTTGTACTGCGGAAGTTTATATTCTAAATTCTGTCGTATGTTAACTTGCTATATTTTACGTTGCTATTTTGGCTTAAACTCATGTGGTATGTCTAAATTATTTTAAAAATCATATCTTAAAATTATAATTAAAGTGTGTATTTTGACTGCCTGGCATTAGTGAACAATAATTCAATGTCTTAAACGCAGAATGATCCTAGTAAGCAATAAAATTAAGAGATTTAAGAGTAATTAGAAATTAAATTTAATTTAGAGTAATTAGGAATTAATGTGCTGCCAAAAATGATAGATAGTAGCATGTTAAATAAAAAATTAGACGTATGTGACATTGCAACACATTTGAATACCATAAATCTTAAGACACCGTATCCTTTTCCTTACTTATAGTGTCGATTACTTGGATTACGATTGTGATTATGATTATTGGTAAATAACATTTACTAGCGTTTCATATTTAACTGCAACTCTCACCGGCATATATTTTTGTTGCTACAAGTGAAGAAGGAGTTGGTGACTGCCAAGTGACTGTTTCGTTTTTGTTGTTTGTTAGCGAGATCAGAGAACCAGGCGTCACCGTGAACTTTACGCCCGTCGAACACACGCCTTCGCCATTCATCCCTATCACTAGCGAGTTTCTTCCAGGTTTGAAAATCCATTCCAAAAGCAGCCATATCCCGCTTAGCACAATCTTTGAAAAGCAGCATAGGTCTTCCCAACCCTCTTTTAGCGTTTGCCACAGCGCCAAGCACACGCCGCGGCATTCGAGTAGATTACATTTGATGCATATGCCCTAGCCACCGCAATCGTCTCTGCTTAAGCAGAACAATTTCCAGAACCCACTCGTTTGTGACTATGTCCTGCCAAGTAATATGCAAGATGCTTCTAACGCAGCGCATGTGGAATGCATTAAGTCGAAGTTTTTGTTTTGCGTACGATGTCCAGGTTTCAGCCCCGTATAAGAGTATGCTCAGAACGCAAGTTTGGTAGATAATCATCTTGGTTTTTGTGGTTAGGTATTTATTATTCTACACTCTTGCACTAAGCCTGCCAAACATGGACGCCACTTTACCGATACGTGTATCAATCTCAGCATCAAACGTGAGATTGTTCGACACAGTCGACCCCAGGTAGCAAAACTTGTCAACTACATTCAAGGCACCGTTGAGTAAGATATTAGGTACTTCTGCGCCTTGAACTAGCTACTAACTAATTTTACTGTAAATCAAGCAGAATAGGACAACGTTCACGCTGTAATAAAACGTTTGTCACAGAATAACCTTATGTTTACTCCTTTGAAGTGTTTGAGCTTGTTAAAATGGGCTAGATGGGATGGAAAGCTACACGACTTCATTGAAATGAAGCATATCTATTTTTTATCTATAAACAACTATTAAACGGGCATATCATTCAAAAAAAAAAAAGTGAGTCATGTAGACCAATATAAAAAAGATCGGTCTAAGTAGAAAATCCTTCTTAATTCGTATCAGTGATAAACAGTATTTCTCCTACTACTATTGGCCATTAAAAATAACAATATCGATAATATTAACAATATCCAAAGACGCCAAAGAAATAGCATTGCGAAATTGTGTCCTCTTTATCCTTACCGGTTACTATATACAAAGGTAAAATATGATGGCCTTACAAGTTTCTTAGACATGGCGCTATCCTACCTCATTTGTTTCAAGACAAATTTTATTTTTTTCTACAGAAGAGTGAAATATGTTTTTTATGTTTCTAAATACTAGAAATTTCATCAGCTAGCAATAGATGATATTAACCGTTTGTACTTGTGAAAATGTGCGTTCTATATATTTTTTACTAGCTGTTGCCCGCGACTTCGTCCGCGTCAATTTATGTTATTATGATCGCAATTATTTTTGCAACATTTCTGATGCTTCGTTCCTATTGGTCGCAGCGTGATGTTATATAGCCTAAAGCCTTCCTCGATAAATAGACTATCCAAGACAAAAATAATTTTTCGAATCGGACCATTTCTTCTTGAGATTAGCGCGTTCAAACAAACAAACAAACAAACAAACTCTTCAGCTTTATAATATTAGTATACAGATTAAACATCCATTCTAAAATATCTAAAGTAATGTTTTTACAATAAAAAAGTGAAAAATTTCGACTTTGAAAATAAGAATTTTTATTTTCCAACCTACAATTAGCTCATATGCAATAATATACACTCTAATTTTTAATCAAGGTATATAGTAATTGTCACATACAGAGTAATAAGGCTTACATATTTCACTATATAATGTTGTAACTATCATATACAACATCGCAGGTAATCTTCATTCCGTAGTTAAATATGGCAAGTATGAGATACAACAACTGAATATATCTAGATTCCGCAGAATAATGTTGTAAGTATGAGATACAATTACTGGAACAGCCTTTGTTTCGTCGTAAAGTATTGTAAGAACCATATCTCTGAAAATACGTATATTTGTTTAAATATCTTTCAGCATAGTCAAGAATACTATAAATTAAACTCATATTCCAAAATTTATAAAAAATGGACAAGAAATGCAGTTTTTAGGATAGTTCGAACCTTTAAAACGCTCTCCTGTAAAATTGTAGTTTTGGGGATACGATACTTTACGTAGGAGGTATCGACATGTGCTTGAGAAATTTACATAAGAATGAGTTACATCGTTTCGCAAATTTAAATCTTACTGTTATAATATTTTATTCTAATTTATTTTTGTTTTTATTTTATTACACACAAGAGTTTGAGAGAATGGATGCTTGTTACTATTATTAAAACTACGAGTACTACTTACTTTGATATTATTTTTACAAATTAGATAGACTTTACAATATTGTAGCTTATACATTTTATGTGAGATTCGATACCAACTGGGGTAATTTAACAATTAAAACTAAAAACTAACTTATTTTAGAACATTACGTACAAATCTAGAGAAGACATTCAGATTAGAACCCATGATATCGATACCCGGATAGTCCTGCAAAAAATCATTGTAGAGGCGACACATCCGTACTATCGGGTTGTAGTACGAGGTGTTGTTGCGATACACTTGGAGTGAGAACAGCTTAGGCTTGCGATCACGGGCTCTGTAATTTAATTTTATTTTATTTATTGTAGGGAAACAAACAGTACATAGTTACATATCAATTAGAACATAAATTTAGATCATAAACCAATAAAGTCTCCACTGATGACAATATCAATATCAATATCGTATGCGTGTTTATACTTATCGATGCGAGTAAAGACGGAGAATCAATCGCTGAGTGTAATATTTTATGCAGGTAAATTAGTTCGAACCGTTTGCGTCTCATTTCTAGGCTAACCATGTTAAATTTGTCCAGCCTGTCTTCGTAGGAAGCCAATTTGCGATGGTGACCATGACGAAAAGAGAGACATATTAAGAATCTTTTTTGGATGTCCTCAATACGGTTAGTATGTACGGCATAAAACGGAGACCAGATACCTGCACCGTATTCCAGAACAGTCCGGATTAGTGAGTTGTATAGATAAACCACACTTTTAGGGTTTTTAAGCTGCTTGGTATTGCGTAAAACAAAACCCAGCATTTTACCACCCCTGGCGTGAACTTTATTGTAGTGCTCGTGAAAAGTCAGTTTCACGTCGAAAATTACGCCTAAATCCTTAGCTTGATTCTGTCGTTTGAGTTTATGACCATTAAGAGTATATTCATAATTAATTTTATTTGAGTTTCTAGTGAATGACAACACAAAACATTTATTAATATTTAAATACATATGATTAAGAGTGCACCAATTTGCAACGGTTTCAATGTCGGACTGTAATATTTCAGCATCTTTAGGGGTAGCCACCTCAGAAAAGATTTTAAGATCGTCCGCATATAAAAGGTTAGCACACTTTAACTGCCCGACAAGGTCGTTTATAAAGGCTATAAAGAGCAAAGGGCCCAGAATAGAGCCTTGCGGGACACCTGAGGTGACAAGAACCGGATCGGATAGTTCACCCTTGAAAGCAACCAGCTGACTTCTCCGGGACAAGTAGGATTCAATCCACTGAAGCAATGAGCCGTGTATACCCATTAGGCAAAGCTTCCGACAAAGTAGAGATTGGTCAACCTTGTCGAAAGCCCTGGAAAAATCGGTATAAATAGAGTCTACCTGCACATTTTTAGCAGAAGCGCAACATAAATAGTTTTTATATTCTAGCAGGTTTGTGATGGTTGATTATTTTTAATAAACCCATGTTGGTTGTTTGAAAATAGAGGTTTTATGTGTGTATAAATGGACTCAGATACTAGAGATTCGAACAGTTTGGCGCAACAAGAAAGTATGCTAATAGGCCTGTAGTTTTCGCAATAATCTCTTTGCCCACCCTTGAAGATGGGAACTATGTGAGCCGTCTTCCACCGGTCAGGGAACACTCCTAAGCTGAGTGATTGGTTAAAAAGTAAGCAGAGCGGCAAGCTGATCGCATCCGCGCAGATTTTTATGAAAGAAGGAGGGATTGTATCCGGCCCAGCTCCATGGTCGAATCAATACCTTTGATTTTTTTGGAAATTATCTCTACAGAGACATAGATAGATGCCAAGGTACTGAAGGCTGGCTCAAAGGTGTTAATCGAGGAGCTAGGTGAAGAACAATGGGTCTCAAACACTGAACTAAAAAAGTTGAAAATAGGTCACATATCCCCTTATGATCAGAGGCTTCAAGGTTGTTATATCTCATTGAATGTGGTATCGAATTACTCTCTTTACGCTTGCTATTAACAAATGTCCAAAAGGGCTTTGTGTTTGTACATAATTCATTCTCAATAGAGGTGATATAGTTTTTATAACACTGAGACATTAACTTTTTGCTACGTGCACGATGTAGACAAAAAACATCATAATCACGAGGATTTTTAGTTTTTCTATACAACTTTTGAAATATTTTTTTCTCGGCTACACACTTTTTCAAACTGAAGCTAAACCAGACAGGGTAGTTGTCTTTTGCTTTCTGAGTATAAGGGGAGTGTTTTTTGATTATGCCAAGCAAAGTGTCATAAAATACATCGATATTGTCATTTACGTTCGAAGAAGACAACATGGAAACCCATGATATGCTAGAGAGTTCAGCTTTTACTCTGTTAAAATCACATTTTTTTAAATTGAACCGCTTAGACGTGTTAAGAACAACTTTACTAACAGACAGGTGGGGTATTTCAATGGTGAGAGCCGGATGATGAGTATCCATACGACTCAAAGGAGAGCACTTATTAACAACTACACCCTCGAAGGTACAGAACACCAAGTCCAAAAACCGACCGTTATTATCGGGAACTCCATTAAACTGATAAAGACCGCATAATGCTTGAGAACTGCTTGAGGCATATTTGCTCTAAAACATCTCTATCTATATCTTTTATATGTAAATGCTGTTAGTTTTCCATGTATGAATAAATAAATAAATAATGAAGCAGTTTCAAGCATAAGACTTGATTTGCGGTCAGTGGAGGGGGAAGGTGCCAAGTAAGAGAAACCCGAGATATTACTCCACTCTATACCAGGATTATTATAGTCTCCGACACAGATAAATCTACTGTTGTAGACTGCCTCTAAAATGATATTTTGGTAATTATTGTGAAAAAGAGTTAGATCATCTATGTTCACATAGGAAGGCAAGTAGTTAACGCAAATATTCAAATTATATTGATTAGCCGAGTCCGGCCGAATAGTAATCCAAATATCTTCCAAATCAGTCTCCCATGACTGTTGGCGAACAACATTGAATTTTTTCTTCACAGCTATAGCAAACCCTCCGCCTTCCCATTTTTTATTACTTGTAGTTTGCCTATCTCTACGAAAAACGAGATATATAGAGTCAAAGATTTCAGTGTCAGAAATGTCATCAGCTAAATGGGTTTCTACAAGAAACCCGACATTGGCGAAATTATGACCGAATGAACGGTCATAGAAGCCAGAAAAAAAAAAGACAGATGACGTCGTAGTCGCTATTTAGTATGTTATTAATTAAGTATTTGATGCAATTTAGTCCTAATTCTATTGACATTTTGATAGAATATTTCCATACCTACATAAGTTAAGTAAAAAAGAAACAGAATTGAGTAAATAAAATGTAGTTTAAAACTATCAATTAAATAAGTACAGACTGTCAATAAAGTCTTGAAATAAAATGAGGGCGCTAGTGTCGTGTATGTAGCAACCCCGTATAGTATGACTAAAATGACTTTGATACTTACATACTTTAGTTTTTATAAAAAGAACAAGAATACCTAAACTAAAATCTATGCGCAAAATTGCTTTATTGGCTTCCTAAATAAGCTATAATAATAACTTCAATATATCATTATCAGGTGAGGGAAAGAGAAAAGTTGTGGATGGATAGAGAAAATTTATTTGTGACATCTATTTGAATAAAACAAGTAAATAAAAGAAAATGTATTTATTATAGAACATCAAAAGCACAATAATTAATTATTATCAATATCACTATCACTGTCCGTTTCTAAATATTCTACACCCAAAAAATAACTATCGTCATCTTCATCAGTGCAACTGGTATCACTGCTGCTATCATCGCCTACTTGAATTACCAGGTTATCTATATCCTGATACAGGGTCCTTCCTCTTTCGTAATATTTTTTTTCAATTTTCGCAACGTGTCGGCAACAATTTTTCCAAATCTCAGGCGTTATGCTGTTGAAAGCATCTTCAGCTAATTCCTTTATATCTAGTGATCCAAAATTTTGTGATGCTATCTTTTGCTTCACTTGAGCCCAAATCAGTTCAATGGGGTTCAAGTCACAGTGGTAAGGTGGAAGCCGTACCACTATGTGCCCATGTTCTCCCAGTAGCTCGTCAATAGCATAAATAGGGCTAGGTTTGTTTTTTTTTTAACCAGTTTTAGCAAATTTGGCTTCCTGAGCTCAGGATCAAAGGGAATATTATTTTCCAGCAGCCAAAGTCTTATCTCATCAATGCGAGACTTTTGAGTTGGCGCTTTGTTTGTGATAACCGAGTGATAAGGAGCATTGTCAAAAACAATAATGGATGGTTCATTAATGTTGGGTATAAGTTTTTCCGTGACCCACTTTGTAAAATTGTTAGCATTCATTTCAGAATTATAATCCTCCATTTTATTTTTCCCACTGAAGATTAGCAAGCAGTTTGGTACAAATCCCTGTTCGCTGCCAGCATGAACTAATATGTAACGTTTGCCTTTTGACACACTTTGTGTTACACCTTCAATATCAATTGACTGACAACACTTTTTTACTTTGTATGATGAATGTACATAGCTTTCGTCTAAATAAATTATATTCTTTTGCAATTCTTCTGGCAAATCTCGATTCTTCATAATAATATTCAAATATTCCTCTCTTTTTGCTGCAATATGAGGTTTTTCGATTAAGGATTTTCTGTTACTTTGGCATTTCTTAAATGAAAACCCAATAGCTTTTAATATTTTACGCAAATGCTCAAGGCTGCAGTCAAACCCAAGTTCATTTTTGGCAACCATTAGCAACTTCCTTAAAGTAGGTACCTCTTTTCGAACTGAATAAAAAAACTGTATTTTTTGACGTAGTGAACATATGGTAAAGTCATCTATTTCCTTACTAGGACGGCCAGATCTGTGTTTGCCGGGAGTGCTGAATTTCCCACCGGTTTTAAAGCCTTCATCCACAATCCGCCTGACCGTGCTTTCAGATTTACCTAAAAACAAGTAAAATAAATAAATAAGTTGACATCCAGTAGATATTACTATGGTAGGATTACGTAGTCGTACAATATTATGTACAGTTTTTTTTAATGCTAATATTTGCAATAGAATGTACCGATTTGCTTTGGTCGCGCTATAATTTTGGGCTTTACATACCAAATATAACCTATACAATGTTCAATGTAAACAATTGATTTTTTTAGACTGGAAATTTTATGTTTTCTAAATGTATTATCTTTAAACTGATTATAATGAATAATAAACATGATTACATACCCGTCATAGTTGCTGTTCGGCCATAAACATTCTCCAAATTTGATAAAATGCACCCAGCTTGATATTCCATGAAACATCGCTGAAATACTTTAAAAATCACTTCACGAGTTCCACTTCGATTTGTTTTATTCATAACTATTATGATTACGTATAATTTGAGTTAAAATTTAAGCAGTTTTATTGAGATTATTCAAAAATATAACGAGCAAACACGAAACACAAAGACGCATTGACAGCTGATGTACTTGACAGGAACGACTTGAGAAGTATGCTTGGTGTTGCCAATTATACAGAAAATGTTTAGTTCCTTAAACATTCTTTTCATGACTTTTTTGACAGACTTTAACAAGACGTATATAAGCTATTATTATTTTCGTTTTTGTCAACAGAATTTTGTCTTCTGAAATCTTTTTTTCCTATGATATGATATGAATGATATTACAAAGAAATAATAGATAAATGTTACTTCGCGGCTTAAGTTAAGAAGTATTTTTGAGTCAATTGTAACATGTCTCAATCAGTTTGCGTCAAACAAGCTTCAGAGCGAGTCACAGTGACAGATTAACAAAAATTTGAAAAATGCCGTCTTGTGTATTTCGATTTTGCACAAATTATTGTGCTAAAATGAATAAATCTCAAAGGATCACATATCACATGTAAGTTTATAAAAATATTTGTTTTATACTACGTGTCTTTTAATTTTTAAGTTTCTTCGTAAGTGCTAAGACGACGACATAGATTAAAAATTCAGATGCGACAATTTAGGTATCAATATGACGAGTTAATCATACCATAGCACACATAGTGGTATTTATTTTAAAAATAATTCTAATGAAATTCTTCATAATTAAATTTGGTACTTTGATAGTTTGAACCACAGAACATGGAAAAAGATTAGAACGGCTGTCATGCGCCAATGGGGGCTATCGCTAGTGAATTTGCCACTAGAGGCGCTAGTGTCGCGTGAGGTCCAATATCATTCACTTTGTACTGGTTTTAGCGGAATTTGTTGCATAAATTATAATTTCTTTAATTTACCTGCTGGAAAGTGATCTCCTTCGTAAAATATCGCAAATATGGATTATTTGGTGATTAATGTGAACGCTTTAAAAGCGGAATTAAGAAAAAGCTCAAAAATAGGCGGCCTCAAGAGCAACTATTTCAGAAGTTAGTTTGTTGATATCAAGATAGTTGTTTATAAACAATATAACCTTAATTAGATTCAAAATATAACACTTTGTTTCGGCGCCAATCGCCTTTGACAGCTATATCTCCGGACCTCAGTCTACAGTGGCGCCAACTGGTGAGCAAAGAAACGGTAGTCCCCATTGTAGGAGAACCGATGTCGCCGCTTGCGTCCCACTACACGTACCTAACCGAGTACAAAGAACGCTAACCAATCACAGTGCTCACGTTTCGGCAGAAGTAATAGCATTTGCTCATAACCTCTGTGGCGTGCCTGCCCCGCCAACATCACCTTTCTAACCCTTTTCCATGTTCTGTGGTTTGAACCATGATGTTAAAGTTCTGGAGTAGCTAATATGAAACGTAAGTACCCCGTCAGTGTTAAGATTTACTATTCACAATTGTTTTTCTAGCTTTCCTTGTAATGAAGTTAGAAGAGTGAATTGTAATAGTGCGAAAGCAACGAAGTGAATCAGACTGGATGTAATTGTGTAATATCTTTTTGTTAAAGTTGTACATAAATATTTCTGTTAAAAATTCTAACTTGTGTAACTCTCATAATGGGGGCTATCGCTAGTGAATTCGCCACTAGAGGCGCTAGTGTCGCGTGAGGTCCAATATCATTCTCTTTGTACTGGTTTTAGCGGAATTTGTTGCATAAATTATAATTTCTTTAATTTACCTGCTGGAAAGTGATCTCCTTCGTAAAATATCGCAAATATGGATTATTTGGCGATTAATGTGAACGCTTTAAAAGCGGAATTAAGAAAAAGCGCAAAAATAGGCGGCCTCAAGAGCAACTTTTTCAGAAGTTGGTTTGTTGATATCAAGATAGTTATTTATAAATAATAAACCTTAATTAGATTCAAGCTAAAACACTTTGTTTCGGCGCCGATCGCCTTTGACAGCTATACCTCCGGACCTCAGTCTACAGTGGCGCCAACTGGTGAGCAAAGAAACGGTAGTCCCCATTCCAATGTATGTTTTATGTTACGTACTTACATAGTAAAAATATTTTTACATATAACACAAATACAACCTGTTTTATTTCTCTCTATTTTCTACCTACTTTCAAATATTTGTACTGTCTGATTTTGGTTACAATTCCTAATCTATGTAATTGTCATCGTGCAGCGCCGTGAAGTTTTGCGAACGCAATTCAATATGACATAGAAAAAAGCGCGGGAAACTTCGGTTTGTGCGGTTGATTTTCATTTTGCTCTTGCTATTTTAATATTAATTACAGTAATTATAGAGGATCAATTGTAGAATAGTGTGTTAATATTTGATAGTTTTAATATATTTTATATAAGTAGTGCATAATTGCCGCATATTGGTAAGTTTCTAATTATTTTATTGTGCATGGAGGAACCCGACGATCCTGGCGGGACAATCCCCCAGGTATCAAATTATGTGACGATCTCACAATCGCATGGGACTGAGACCGAAGGTTCTCAGAGAGATACGGACGCATCTGAAAGTGGTATAAGTAGTTTTCGGCACAAGCGTGCACATAACCGCAAATATTGTAAGCATTGCAACAAAAAAAAGAGGAAGAGTCATAGGTCTACCGGTTTATCTGATGAATCTAACGATTGTTTGTGTGAAAATGATAATGACCATAGTAATATTTTCATCCATAAACCTGATAATTTTATAGCTCCAAATCTATCCACAACCAAGCCAAATACCACATTTAATAGTGAAAATAGTATTAAATCTCCAACATCATTTGTTGGTAGAACTTCATATGAGCCTTCTGACTTAGCCCCCTACCCCGTCCATGTGCAAAAAGAATCGTTACCCCATAATGAATCTCCTAGAATACATCCAATTTCATTCGGCCACTTCTTGAAAAAGAACAAAATCCAAAATATTATTAACGGCAGTCAAAACAAAATTGGTAGAAATCACATCATTATTTCTTTTTCTAATCATAGGGATGCAAATAATTTTGTATCCAGTGAATTATCAAAAAAATTAACGTGACCCGCATGGGAGTTGTTAGAGGAGTACCTACTGATTGGACTGACGATGAAGTAAAGGAGAATATATCAACCTCAGTAGGTTGTGGTGATATTTTGAAGGTGAGACGTTTTAAGAGAACGATAAGTCAAAACGGAAAATCAGAGTTTGTTCCCACTGAGACTGTTGTCCTTACTTTTGATGGCCAAGTTCTGCCCAAACGTGTGTTTTTATGCTACAACTCATTACCAGTAGACTTGTATATATTTCCAACAATCCAGTGTTTTAACTGTTGTAGATATGGCCATGTAAAAAGCCAGTGCCGTTCCACCCCGCGATGTTTTAAGTGCGGCCAAGAGCATTCAGGAGATAGTTGTTCAGTTAATGAAAATCTGACATGTTGTCTTTGTTCTGGTCCCCATTGCGCCACAGATAGAAAGTGCCCCGTATTTGTTAGACAAAAAGGTATCAAAGAGACTATGGCTAACAATTGCATATCATATGGTGAGGCTTTAAAATTACATCCTCCTCTAGGTAAATCTTATGCTAATACCTTAACATCCCCTCCCCCTTCTAGTCAATCTATTGCATACAGTTCTAATCCGACTAACAATAAAAACAAATCTTATAACACAACAGGATTTTTAAAACCCAGATCTCCTCCTAAACAAGCTATGGGGTATGATCGTATATCTCATAATGAATTGATTAAAGATTATAATATGCCTATACCTCAAAATGGATGTGCCTTTAGTAATGAGGGACCTAGTAATTTCCTTTCTAATTTGCCTATTAAGGACTTGATCATAGCTTTAATCAACTCCTTATCTAATTCAAGCATGATATCTTTACCGTCCAACGCTGCCACTCCTAATATAGAAACACAAAAAGTTAACATTCAAAATGGCAGTCAACTCGCTAGTGCTGCAGTGGAATTGTCGCAGCATTAGTAATAAGAAAAGTGAAATTTTGTACATTATTAATAAATTTAAACCATTTGCCATGTCTGTTCAAGAGACATGGCTTAAGCCTCACTTTAATTTTAGAATACCTGGTTACTCTTGTATACGAGAGGACATGGCCACAATGGTGTAGCTATCCTAGTCAAGCATTCAGTGCCTTTTACACACATTTCTATACCTCAACAAAGTATTAATTTTTCTATAGTAGCACTTAGTATAAATAATATTTCTTTTGTCTCTGTGTATATTCCTCATCCTTCCTCCAAAATTTTTGATGAAGTTGAGAGTCTATTAAGTAACATTCCTCAACCTGTTCTAATAATGGGAGACTTTAATGCCCAGCATCAATCCTGGGGCAGCTTTAAATCGAACCACTATGGAACTAGAATTTTAAATATATTAGACCGCCTAAATATTGTACTATTAAACACTGGGAAACCAACACGACAAACTAGACCCCATGAAGGTCCTAGCACGCCAGATCTATCGATCTGCTCACCTAATTTAGCATCATCTTTAAGTTGGACGACTATGAATTCCACATTTGGTAGTGACCTTTTCCCTATAATAATTACCTTCCCAACTAAGATAGGCTCATCCGCAGGACCCCCTCCCCGCTTGAAATATAAACTATCTGATGCCAATTGGTATGCTTTTCAGAAAGAAGTTGAGCGGAAAACCTCCTTACTACCTATTATTTCTGATTCCAATCATTCAGAATGTGCTGACGCATTCACTCAAATATTACTTTCAACCGCTGATAAAATTTTTCCTATTAAATATAACGTCTCGAAACTCATTTCTCCACCTTGGTGGGATAAAGAATGTCTGACAGCTGTCAAAAAAAGGAAAGACGCTGAAAAGCGCTACAAGTCCGAATTGACCATTGAAAATTATGATTATTTAATGGAGGTCATGACAGCTACGCGTAAACTTCTTAAAAAAAAAAGTGGGAAGGTTGGAGGGCGTTTTGTACCTCAATTTCTCCTGACGTGTCCCCAACATTAGTTTGGTCTAATATTAGAAGATTCAGGTCTATTTTTAAAGAACCCGCACATTCTAAACCTGATGATTCTGTAATTGATAATTTCTTAGATAAACTAGCTCCGCCCTCTGCTCCTCTAAGCGAAGTATTTATTAATCACTCTCTTGATCAGCGTCCTAAAGATAATACCGAACTTAATGCTCCTTTTACTCTATGTGAATTAAAAGGAATCCTCTCATATGTTAAAGATTCATCCCCGGGTAATGATGGAATTCCATATTCATTTTTCTCCCATCTCAGTGACATTACTTTATTATATTATTTATCGTTAATAAATTCTATTATGCGGAATGGCAACATACCTGTATCGTGGAAATCCCAAGAGGTAATTCCAATATTAAAGCCTCATAAACCAATATCAGATTCTAACTCATATAGGCCTATTGCACTATCATTAGTCATTGTTAAGCTAGCTGAACACTTGGTTAAAAATCGCCTAGAATGGTTTGTTGAAAGTTCAGGTTTGTTGGGTAACAATCAATATGGTTTTAGAAAGGGTAAAGGGACTATGGATAGTATTGGTATATTGACAACCGATATCCGCTTAGCTTTCTCTAAAAATGAATCACTTCTAGCGGCCTTTCTTGATATTAAATCAGCATACGACAATGTCTTAATTCATATTTTGATTGAAAAACTTCACAAAATTAATACTCCTCTAATCTTAATCAATTTTATTTATAATATCCTCTCCGAACGTTCAATCAACGTATCGTCAAATGATGCTCATCCTAATAAAAAAACGAGATTAGTGTGGAAAGGAATCCCACAAGGATCGGTATTAAGTCCCATTTTGTTTAATATTTACACATATGATTTGGAACCAGCTCTCAGCGACCATATTAGGGTGCTACAATATGCCGATGATTTGCTTTTGTATGTGTCAGGTACACATATTCAGGACTTAAATTTAACCCTAAATCATGCTTTAGAAATTTTGAGAATCTGGTTAGATAAAAACGGACTAAGCATCTCAGTCCCCAAAAGTTCCATTGTTCTGTTTTCTCGTAAGCGACTTCCACCAAATATTACTGTTCATTTTGAAGAGGAGGTTATCCCTGTAAAACCCGAAGCAAAATTTTTAGGAGTAACATTAGACTCAAAATTATCTGGTCTCTCACACTGTTATGCTATTGTGGCTAGATGTGAAAAAATACTGAACATACTAAGATGTGTGTCTTGAGTCTGGTGGGGTGCTCATCCATCTTCATTAAGACTACTCTATAACGCTATCATTCGGAGTGTCCTTGATTATGGTAGTTATTTTTTAGAACCTTGTAATGCAATTGGCTTAAGAAAGTTAGATGAGATCCAATATAAAGCACTTAGAATAATTTCCGGCGCAATGAAATCGAGTCCAATCAATGCTTTACAAGCGGAATGCGTCGAGCCTCCTCTGAAACTGCGACGTCAATATTTATGTGACAAGTTCTTGTTTCGTGCTCTACAATTTACACACCACCCCCTGTATAAAAAACTTAGTACACTTTCTTATTTAGTCGATAACTCCCCGTATTGGTCATTTAAGACTCCACCTTGTTTAGTTAACAGTTTTAAGAAATTTTTATCTATACAAGCTCCAGTTATTCACTTTGATTTAGATATTAATAAAGACGATCATAATGCCAACGTTAAATTTAAATATATTTTAGACGAAAATTGGCGAGATTGGCACCATATTTACTGTGATGCCTCTAAACACTCGTCAACGGGTCACGTTGGTGTTGGAATATTACATCATCAATACCAAATCGTTCAAAAAATTAAACTACCTCCAGAGTCATCTGTTTTTACCGGGAATGCTTTGGAATATATAAGTCTATAGAGTATTCATTACTTATGAAATTAAATAAAACTGTAATTTTATCCGACTCGAAGAGTGCTCTTCTAGCATGCATTACTTAAATTTCCGTTTAAAAGCAATATTAGTTACCCTATCATTATGGAATGTAGAAATTTATTATATAAATGCTTTTCGAATGGTTACACTATAAATTTCGCATGGATACCTAGTCATGCTAACATCTCTGGAAATGAAAAGGCCGATAAGTTGGCAAATGAAGCCGTTGACTCTGGAGATTTATATGTAAAAATTACTGTTATGATTTAACTGCAAGCCTTCCTAAATCTTATCTTAGAACTGCCTGGGAGGAGAATTGGGAAGTCACTACTCAAACTAAAGGCTAACATTACAAGCTCATTCAAAAATACATTCCTCATAAACCTTGGTTTTCAAAAATGAAGCTTTCAAAATTAGCTACTACGGTCTTGATCAGAATGAGACTTGGTCACGTGTGTTCACCCGCACACCTGACCAGAAATAATATTATTAATGATGAAATGTGTGCATGTGGTTCTGGTGTGGGAGATCTTAATCACATTTTTTTAAATTGTAGCGCCTATGATTATTCCTCTTTTACCAACTCTCTTGTGTCTGCTCATGTCCCGTTCCCCACTTCTATTCATGTCTCCTAAGCTCTAATGATACCAATGTATATAATATTTTATCCTTATTTATTATTAGTAATAATATAAAAATCTGATTCCTTAACCATAACCATATTTATTGTATATATGAAATATATTGTTAAACATACCTATTTTACACCTGATCCTATTTTATTCCTTTTTTTCCCGTAAACTTACTTTCGATGTTAAATATAAAATATTAGTTTCCTTATCTTTTACCCTGTCGTGGCTAAACGCAAACCGCGATAGCCAGAAAAAAAAAATGAACATAACATATCTATTTTGTTGTAATATCATTGATCATTGACTATTAGCTATGTATGTACTTAAGTAGCTGTTTTTTTAACAAAAGGTAGCCTATGTTACCCGGACTAATAAGGAATCGATTGATACTTACCTCATTCACCAAAATCAGCTCAGTGGTTTGCCGCAAATGTGGAACTTTAGGACCTAGACTGCTAAAATCATCATATTGACAAAAATACCTAAGGGTGGGTAGATAGGTAGGGTATTAGTACCGTTTTGGCCTGTGGGTGGACATTTGAATTAATTTATAAAAAATCACAATGTTAAAACCATATCTTTAAGTATTGAATTTTCAAAGATTCACTAAAATAAATCGAGTTTGTAATGCTTTAATAATATACATTCATTTTTATCGTTTACTAGCTGTTGCCCGCGACTTCGTCCGCGTCAATTTCTGTTATTATGAACGCGATTATTTTTGCAACATTTTTCACCGATGCTTCGCTCCTATTGGTCGCAGCGTGATGTTATATAGCCTAAAGCCTTTCTCGATAAATGGACTATCTAACACAAAAAGAATTTTTCAAATCGAACCGGTACTTCCGGAGATTAGCGCGTTCAAACAAACAAACTCTTCAGCTTTATAATATTAGTATAGATTTAAGCAATAAATGGCCATAAACGGTGCTTCTACCCTACCATAAACTTAGAGTATAATATAACATACTTAGTTTTAAATCCAAATTAATTTGTTAATAACCCTTCGAGCGTCGGTTATTCTAATTGTTATCGCGACGGATATGCAAAGTGGATCATACTATTATTTATAGTGCTTATGGTGCTAGGGTCATAAAATATCATGAAAAAGGTCCGGCAATGTGAAATAGGCTGTAACGCCAACGGTATTGGACATATTAAATCTTGTCTCAGTTAAAATTTAAGAATGAATATAAGCTTAGCTGACAGCTCCAAGCATCGCGAGATTGGGGTTGTTCAACTTTAAAAATTGTTATAGCTATTGTTATTTAAAATTTTTACAAACATATTATTTACTATTGTTATTTTTATATGCAAAATACAAAAAACTATGATCACTAACCCGCCTGCTTGGTGTGTTGGTTAAGGCAAAGTCCTTCTGGAGAGGCTCGTGTCTACCGGTGGACTGATAGAGGAAGATTATGATTTCATGATCACCATAAATAAAAAAGGTAACAAAAATAATTAATTTATTTAAAAAATATAACATATAATCTTAAAATAAAAATTCTCAGGTTAGAATGAATGCACAGAACATAACATTTAGTAGTAAGTACATATAAAAATATCTCTTATGGCATATTAAAGATGCATCTAAAGTCGTCTAAGTCGATTAAAATATTTAAGTACTGCGCTTAAGGAATGTCAACGGTAACAGAACCTGCAGAAGCTGCCGCAGCTCGGGACGGATGGTTAAAGCCTACTTCTCGCCACAGTCGGCCATTGAGCAGGCGTTTACTTATCATAAAATAAGTACAATTTGAGATTCATAAGATGTCATCACTTCAACTTCAACAAGGTATAAGTACATTTTCTAACTTTAATAATATATTTTGTTCGGACACGTGCCGGCCGGCCGCGCCCGCCGCCGGCCGGGGCCCGTCGTCCTACGAGCTAGCGTAAACCTAACCTTATGTACAATCGATTAAAGTGTCGATTCACTCTGTTAAATATACAATTTCATAAAATACTCTAGTAAAAGCCCTAACGCTATTGTACAAGTGAGGTTTCCTCGGAGTGGCGCCGTCGCCGGCGGGCGGCTCACATGCCGGACTCGGCGATGCCCTCGTCGTCTGAAACACAACATTACGTCATGGTACACTCACACGAACACGGACACGGACACACAGACAGACATGCAAGCGAACAACGGCCTCGGGTCACACTTTGTCAGTATTACTAATATGAATGAAGGTTATGAAAATGAGTTGGGGCTTATTCTGTCAGCGTCGCCGCGACCGGCCGGGTGTGATCAGCTGCGGCCGGGCGGAATTAGTTAAATCTATTTTATTTTTATCTACTACAATCGGATAAGAAGAGTTATCGCTAGAAATATGGTCACTGTCGTCAGAGTCTTTTTTATTAAGTATCATACAAATAAAATGTGTCGAGATGAAACTGTAAAGCTCTGGTTTCCTTTGAAAGCGGTGCTGTTTTTAAACGGACGCAACATGACGAGCGCAATAAGACGGCCGTAGGCACGTGGACTGTTCGAGAGTTCTACGATCATATTTTTACGGTGAACAGAACTATAAAGTACTTACGTGTAAAGTACTAACAGAACTACAAGGTCGTCCATTTGATCAGTACTTACGTGTAAGTGTTCAAATGGACGACCTTGGGTTAGCGTTACTTGTACATTTGGAAGATGAACAATCATCAGAAGACGAAAATAATCGTGTGGAGGTAAGTGATAAGGTATACAAAGCTCGGACTACCGAAGGTGCTGGTAGAATATTTGATGAACCCGCACAAAATCAATTAAAATTTCATCATCCTCGCCTCGCCGGTCCAGTTGACGAAACTCATTTAGAAGAGTAGAATATTTTAAAAAAATAGCACTCAAATTATATGTTGTTTGAAAATGTAATGCAACAGCAGCATGCAAATGATGGCACCGCATTTTGACGATTACATTGTCAATTATCGTTCTCTAGGTAACCGTTATATTGTTTATATAGACAGCGTTCTAGTGTCGTCATTCACCGCTGTATAACGGCCGCTACATGGTGGCACCGCTTTTGGAGGAAACCAGAGCTTAAGAGTGCGAGGCGGCGGTTAGCGCGCGAGAGCGGAAGAAGACGGGGGGGGGGGAGGGTCATGCACACGCGGCCTCACTTGCCGGTCGCCGTCGCTGCGGTCGGGCCGGCCCCTCGCCCCGGTCGTCACGGTCCTTGAAAGCGAATAACAGTGTGTCGAGCGAGAGCGGTACTAGACGGTAGAGGGCTAGCGGCTAGCGGCCGGTGGGCGGAGGCGGACACTGACCCTCGAAGGCGGGGTTGTGGTGCGGGTTGTGCGCGTGCGGCGGCGCCAGGTCCTGCCCCTCGAGCACGGCGGCCAGGCACTGGTGCACGCAGATGTACTGCTGCTCGGTCTGCACCATCCAGACGCGCTCGCGCCTGAGCGCGGCCACCATGCCGAACACGTCGAGCGCGTCGGCGCGCGCGGCCAGCTGCTGCAGCGCGCGGTCCAGCGCGATGAAGGTGCCCGAGCGGCCCACGCCGGCGCTGCAGTGCACCACCACGGGCCGCGCCGCCGCCTCCGCGCCCAGCCCCGCGCGGAACGCGCGCACGAACCTGCGCACGCACACGAGCGGGTCGGTGGCGGGTCAATGTCACACATTAGTGGGACTACCGGAGCTTAGTGCTGCCCCTAGTTTAATTAATTTTATTACTTCTAAACAAAATCAATTCTCAAAAAACTAAAACATTATCATTTCAGTAAATTACCTCTAGTATTTACTGAATCACAGTTGACTGATTTTCATTAAGAATAAGAATAAGAATAATTTATTTGCTCTTGAATGAGGTACACCAGCATGACAGATAACATATTACAATAGAATCACTCATCCAGCCATATGAAGCAGCATGCAAATACATAATTAAAATTTTAATCAATTTAAATGTTATTAATAAAACATATTAAATATTAAATTAGATTAAAAGCACAGATGTATAAAGTATGTCAAACCAATAATAATAATAAAATTTAAATTTAAAATCACAGTAATATTTTAGATAGGAATTAAATGTCAGTTATACAGGAATCAAAATTTATATGTCAGATAATCTTTTATTGAATAAAAACAGCCGCTAACCAATAAATTAAATAATTGACGATTAAATAAGCTTCCCTTAAGTTCTTTTATTCGATCCGGTAATTTATTGTAAATAGTAACAGCCATGGCGTAGCAATTACGACCGTACAAAGCCGATCTTGATACGGGTTGTGCTAGCCTGTTTTTATGTCTGGCACTATACTTGTAAACATCTTTAAATTTCGCGAATAGTTTAGGATAGGTTTTGACGAACTTACAAATCTCAAAAATATATAAACTAGGAAGTGTAAGAATCCTATGTTCCCTAAATATTGGTGCACATGGCGTCCAAGGAGGCTTATTAAAAATAGCTCGTATACATTTCTTTTGGACAATAAATGTACTACTTGCTTGAACACCATTTCCCCATAATATGAGTCCATATCGAAGTAGCGAAGCTACATAACCATGGTACGCTAGAAGAGCAGTTTTGCTATCGGTTATAGTCGTCAATTTCCATAAGGCATATACAAAACTACTTAATTTCTTGTTTAACGCCTGTATGTGCGGTGTCCAGGAGCAATTTTGATCGAGTATTATCCCAAGAAAGTTTGTACAGTCACTCTCCGGAATTTCTTCACCTTTATAATTTATTTTAAAAGTATCACTAGTTTCCTATTAAAGAATTTAATGAATTTAGTTTTAGAAATGTTAACTTTTAGATTGTTGCTCGTCATCCATTTAATGCATGATTCTACAGTTCTATTTATTTCATTTATGTGTTCTTCAACTTCGTCATTACTTATAATTAAAGAGATGTCGTCAGCAAAAAGAATACATGGGTAGTGAGTCATGTCAGGAAGATCGTTTATGTAAATGAGGATAATAGTGGTCCCAAAACACTGCCCTGGGGAATACCATATCTATTAAATCTATAGGTGGATGTATGCTTTGTCATTTCTTTTTGATTGTTTAATTTTATACTTTATTTGATATTTTAGCAACTTAATTGCACTTATAATATCAGTATATAAACTTGAAAAATTTTGTCTCAGGCGGGACTCGAACCCGCATCTCCTCGCATGCCGGGCGAGCGCCATACCATTAGGCCACCGAGACACTGCGACACGGCGCGAATTTTTCAAGCATATTCTTACGCTGTGAGCCAGCGTTGTTCCATCAAATGTTAGGAGTTTGCACCCTTAACACCCGAAAGAAACATCTTTGCAGATATTTGACAGTCAGTTAAGATGAAACAGCTATTTATATACTTTATTTGATATTTTAGCAACTTAATTGCACTTATAATATCAGTATATAAACTTGAAAAATTTTGTCTCAGGCGGGACTCGAACCCGCATCTCCTCGCATGCCGGGCGGGCGCCATACCATTAGGCCACCGAGACACTGCGACACGGCGCGAATTTTTCAAACATATTCTTACGCTGTGAGCCAGCGTTGTTTAATTTTGTTATTTCTACACATTGTTCCATTCATATGCTGGCCCACGGACACCATAGAATTCAAATTTAGCCAATAATATGTCATGCCGAACATAATCAAATGCCTTGGTCATATCAAAGATCACCGCAGATTCATTTTGGCATTCTTTCGTATTGTACATTATTACTAAAAGCGGCCGCTATTGGCGTAAGCGTTTAATTCGACTTTATAAACAAATAATGAAAGTTTACTGTGATTCAATAAATACTAGAAATAATTTACTTAGATAATAGTGTTCCAGTTTTTTGAGAATTTATTTTGTTTAGAAATAGTACATTACAGCACATAACTCTATTAGTCCCCTTATATAAATATATTCCGACTGCTTGAAATGAGACTCAAACCCACAACCTTCCCAATCAAAGCAGTCCCCCGATAAGGTTGTGATTATTAAATATTTGTAAAAATATTTCTTCCAGAAGATTGTAACATAAACATTGATTACTTCGCTGGCTTTCAGCGCAAAGCCTTGAATAAATTCGTCAACATACCCCGTAAATGGAAGGTTGTGGATTCAAGTTCCAGATCAGGTAGTCAAAGTTTTTCATTATTTAGTAATTGTAATTTTTAATTACAACTAATAATAAATAAATAAATATTTAAGACATACCTCACTGGGCAACACAGAGCCATCTAGTCCCAAATTAAGCAACTATTAAGTACCCTGTCGTATGGGGTACTAGACAACTGATAAACTTACTTATATACTTTTTTTTTGTAAATACATAGAAAACACCCAAACCAGTACAAACAGACATGCTCATGCACACAAATATTTGTAATGTGCGGGAATCAAACCCGCAACCCATGGCTCAGAAGCAGCGTTTACTACCGCTGATCCAAATGGTCGTCAAACTAAAGTTTTGTTTAAGTAAATAAATTTATAACAAATTTATTTACTTCAACAAAACTTTAAAAAAAATCTTTCTTGATTTCAAATATGTTATTTTTCACCACATATAGCATTTCTAATTATCGCATAAGATATGTAATTCATAACAAGTAATATTGCAGTAAAAAGATTGCTTTATGTTATTATAACGCATTCTGAGATGAACAAGAACGATAAAGGTGATTGTAACTCTTATAGTTTTATCTTTAAGATTCAATACAAAGTGACAGTAATATGAACTACTCTATTAAAGATATTGTTATTTAACAATACTAATAAAAGTAATCGGTGAAGCTATGATAAAGCGTCGATGGGCAAGGCGGGGCGGGGCGGGGCGGGGCGGGGATGGTACCTGGCGAGCGTGGTGGGCGGGTCGGGCACGCCGAAGTCGGGCCACGTGGTGAAGTGGAAGTGCTTGAGCACGCGCTGCTCGGAGCCGCGGCTGAGCAGCAGCTCGGTCACGGTCCAGTCGGGGTAGCGCGACTCGTTCAGCGCCGTCACCGCGATGTCGCCGTAGTACACCGGCCGCGTGTCGTACGGCCAGTAGCGGTCGCACTTCTCGCGGCCCTGCAACGCACGCGCACTCGCTCAAAATACTTCGCACACGTTCAACTAGAAATAGTCAGTTGTATAAATGATGCTTGAGAAACATATTGCTTTATAACTTTACGTTGGTATTACCACTTTTAAAGTAACGAGAATTTTTTCCATATATTTTTAGTGTAAGTGTCTCAGAAATAGCTCTAACGATTTAAATGTCGTTTTATATCTTAATAAAGCTTGCATATTTTCATTGTAAACCTAGCTGTACAATTTATTTTTTTGTAACAACAAAATTTCATTTAAAATTAAACGAGTGAACTTGATCGTGTGGGTTTATATTACTTAAAGACGAAACCGTCACATCTAAATACTGCCAAAAAAGGCTCAAAACAGTAAATAATTACCCAGAAAGGGTACTCTCTCCGGCGAGCGTTTCCGGATGATTACTGCTTCCTAAAGGCTCCAAGATATTTCGGTTTCATCCTCATAAAAAATATTATACTTACAAAATATCAGAGTTACACCAGCCATTAAACTGAAGTACATTGACACAGAACATGGAGACGTTGTGTTACCTTCTCAACGCAGCGCGTGAGCATGACGATGGCCCGCGAGCCGGACTCCCAGCACATGCGCCAGAAGTCGTCCCGCGTGCTGTGCAGCGGGCCCTGCGGGGGATTATAACACTTAATTGACTCAAATTAAAAAAGGAACCTATGTTTAAAAAAAGTTGTGCGTGTACTATTGTACACACGTAAGAAGTGAAACTTCTTTATGGCCTTATTTTTCAAAAAATGATCTACATGCAACTTTCCAGAAATTGGTTAAATTGGTTAAATTAGTTAAATTAGTTAAATTGGTTAAATTGGTTAAATTGGTTAAATATTATTTCACTTTACCTTTTTGCTATCGTCTGAACCAACCGTGGTAGGGGCAAGAAAAAGATGGCGCGTAACCGAAAAATGTGACGAAAATTTGACGCAAAACGTGACGGTAAATTTTTTCCAACGCCGATAAAGAAGTTTCACTTCAATAAACAACAACAAGTGTCATAAGATGTTCACGACGTAGTTCGTGCGTCTTTAGAAGAATTACAGGGTACATCAAACCTTGAGGTAATTAAACGATTTGTTTATTTTCACCAAATACGAGTACCATCATGGTCAAAGGAGATTAGGATGACTTAAATAAAGAAGGGCTTGGGTAGTATGAATAGTGATTTAACTAACATAGTAAACCTCTACATATAATAAAAACACGAATTGGAAA
Source organism: Anania crocealis (assembly GCA_949315895.1). NCBI lineage: Eukaryota > Metazoa > Arthropoda > Insecta > Lepidoptera > Crambidae > Anania > Anania crocealis. The sequence goes on from OX438884.1 coordinate 213,593, forward strand.
TTTTTATTGGTTATTCCCTGCAATAGTATACATTTGTGACATTGATGAATTGGTATGACCATTAAAAAAGCTGAAGGTCTGACGTGGTTGGCGAGAGGGTGCAGGTTTTCAACGAATTAAGAGATTATGTTTAATGTATGCGGTGTTGTTTGCCTATAACTGACTTATTACTTAGTTCCTACTGTATGTTAACTTAATTTGAAATGTTTAAGTGCATAAGTTGTTGGTAAACCAATCAAATAAAATAAATAAATCAAAGTCACAGACTTAAAGAAAAAAATCATCTATTATTTTTAATATAATTTTTAGATTGACTAATCGGCCGTTGGCCGTCGTACCTGCGTGACGATGAACTCCCTCGGCGAGTTGTGTCCCGGCACGTAGTTGGCGTTGATGTAGTCGGAGCCCTCCTCGTCGTCGACGGGCTGCAGCTTGTAGCGCGAGTGGTCGTAGGGCAGGATGTTGGTGAAGCGGTTCTTGGGCCGGTTGCAGGGCAGGTCGGCTGCCGTGCACGGCTGCTCGCGCCCCACGTGCTTTAGCTCCTCGAACTCCTCGCTGAACCTGCGGCGCGCCAGCGGTTACTACATACTTAGTGCTCAACCTACGGCTCTCGGTGGGGATCGTTTACCGTAGATCAGAGATCAGTATCGATAAATCGATGGACAATTGTTGGCACCAAATTAAAATTGGGATTTTTTTAACTACTCTGTTAACGCGGCTGGCTGGTTTGTTGTTAAAATAAGTTTCAGTTGCTTAACTTTAGCCTGTTCTTCATAAGCTTCGTACATAAACTGTTTACATGTACTCTCAGCTTATTCATCAACAACCTTTAAATCTTTTGTTTTTCCCCGTTTCGCCAGACCGAATAGTCAAGTCCTTCGCCGTGTCGGAGAAGTGAACCTGTGGGCATAATCTTAACACTCGACTCGATTTAAATCCATGTTCAGTATCAAATTTAAAGTAAAAAGTAAAGCAACGGTCTATAATCACTCCACTGCAGGACAAAGGTCTCCATTATTAAAATCAAGTTATCACAGCAACGATTGGTACAGGCATAAGCACCACGCTTGGCTAATGCGGGTTCGTGATCACGTAAACCCGTGTATTTTTTGCAATTTCTAAACTCTTGCTGATCCGAGGGTCGAACTCAGGATTTGGTAAATACAATTTGCAATTCGTGTTGATTTCAAGATTTAAAATACGCAAGATCTAGAGAACAAGAGTAGGGCCAAGCTCAGAAATGGCGAGGCGCAGTTCTGATCACAGAGCATGAGATCCCAAGCGTCGTTAAGAGCCGTCTAGAGTCTCCACGGCATTTTCGTCTACTACAGTTATCTTCTCGGTCTCCTCGCCGCGCCTCGCCAGGTGTGCGCCGGGCTAAGTACGCGTATCAGATCAGTCACCTGAAGTCGGAGTCGGCGGACATGAGGCGGTAGTGGTCGATGAAGTCAGCGACGCGCACGGGGCGCTGCGCGGCGGGCGCGGGCGGCGCGCGGGGCGCGGCGGCGGCGCTGCACCCGCGGCGGCGGCGGTGCGCCAGCAGCGCGCCCGCCGCCGCCGCCGCGCCCAGCGCGCCCACGCACGCGCCCACGATCCACGCCGTGTTGTCCACGTCTGCAACGCGCACGCACGCTCAGTGCCCTCTATCCCTGCCACACTCGCTCCGCAACGCCACGCACGTATACACCACTCTGTCTCTCTTACTCATTAACATTGTCTTAGTGCGCGTTCACAAGTGAAGATTTAAAAAAAAAACACGATGTCATGACGGGAGCTTTCATATTGCATACGGAATGATTACGATGGATACGGATTCCCAGTGTTTTTTAAAAAAACGTTGGGTAAAGGATGGTCGGTAAAAACATTGCTACCGTCAAAAAAAAAACAACGAATCGCAAATAAAACTTAACGTTCTCGTGTGAACACGCACCTAAATTACGTGAAAAAGACAGACAGATCCGTTTTAACGAGCATAACGTTGCGTAGCAGAGCCTCAGATTACGCGCGACTTCGACACCGATTACAGAGATTTTTATGTTATATTGGTTATTATTAACTTTATATTCAATATTTAGAACATGTTCGAACAAGATATTTATTGTTACTGAATTAATGTTAGAGTAAACATGATTCTGAATTTTAATATATTATCAATCGCAAGATTTCTATAATACAAAATTATCTGATAGGTGCCCGAGTAATTGATGTCGATTTCGCAAAAGCGCTCGACGCACGCAGATCGATCGAAAAAAAAAACGCTTCTATACTTTCTTTGTAAAACATGTTTCTCGAAAAGAGAAACTTGGTCATTTAATTTATCGTTGTATTTAATAAATCTTTTAATGACTTTACATTTGAAATGTGTCAGTGCGTAAACAAAAAACAATTTAAATTATTATTCACAAACACTACACAAAAAAAAAAGATCTGATTAAGATAACAAACAAGAAATAATTACAAAAATGTTGTACTTACCGAATATTAGAAAGGATTTCACAACTAACAACTATTTAGCTTGACAGTCAGGTACGAGTAATTAATCTTGGTTACAAAACTGTACGAGTACCTACTCCACGCGATATAGTCGTTATCAATTTATTGACTGCTCTCGAAGACTGTTAGATTCTATTAATTGACGATAACTGAGATATATTAAGTATTCTGATCCTTGTGAGCCTATTGTACTGTTAAATTATTTAATACGTTTCAACGCGACAGTCTATGGTAAAATCAACACTTAAAATTTGCTATGTGAAGTCCTTTCTTTTCTTTGGAGTTAAATCGCCCATCACCAAACAATACGTATGTACACCGTAGCACAGTATTTACAACTACGCACCATGACCTGAACTGTGAAGTGCATTAAACTATTATTATAGCGTTAGATACACCGCGATCTACCAATTAATCATGTCACGATCTATATTATGGTAAGTAAATAGTCCATAGCGCTTATTACTTGTATAGGAAGTTAGTTAATACGTAAACACTGCCAAACTAAACGAAAGTTATCGTAAATCAACGAGATTCAGCATGAAGTAACTGATATTTGCGACAAAGGAATCATTATCAACACAATTACGATGATAATTAAATAATAACTAATAAGTTACCCATGTCGCGTCGAGTATGGCGGCTGCGTCGGCTAAGCGCGCTCTACTATCGGCGAGCGGATTACTGCCCGATAACACAGATTGCGGCATATCTACCGACTGTCAAGCGACAAGCGACCGCCGCCGCTCAGGGGCGCCTGGCTGGTGCTGTAGTAGACCATCACCAATAGATAGCAGTAGGTTAGACGCTATGTTGTAAGTGTTAGAAGGCATAAGTGTAGGTAGACTTTAAGTAAGCATTAGAAGAAAAAAGATCAAACACCAAGTTGGAAAAAATATTAATTTTATTGTACACAAACGTTCACAACAAACGGTTAGTTATATTAAGTCAAACAACAGTCTTATTCATTCAGTCTCTAATCTAATCGCGAAGCGTTTATCTATACAGGCTTATGTTTGAAACACCAACGAAATACTAACTCTAGTGCTCGAATTAAAGCGTGTTTTACTATGATCAAAAAAGAAATTTCAAATTTAATTTCATCATATAAATTGAACTGATTGGTTGTTTATTACGGGTAAGTTTTATTTCTCGGAGTTTTCTTTCGTTGTTTCCATACCAAAAAAATGCTTTATATGAGCACCAGAACTACTAAAGAGATTGTTAGTATTATAAAAATAACCCTGTATATTTCTTTGTACTAAAACATGTAATCTAAGATTTATTTTGTTAACTTGGTAACCAAACTAAGGTAGTAAGAAACAAAATAAGTGTTCGTTATTATTATTAGTAGTAAGTACATACCCAGTAGAATAAAGCACCAAAATACAGTCTTTAATTGGACACAATACAAAATGCTGTACGAGTGCACTGTCAAGATAAATATTTACACATTTAGTTATTATTGTGTTATGTTAATTTAAATTACAAATTGTTACTTATCATATTGATAACTGTTACTGTATCAAGACATAAGTACCTAAATTAGGTTTGCTCTGAATGTATTTCATGCGTCTTTTTGATCTGGAATATTTATAGGCAATACTTTGTTTTGCGTTAATACGGTAATTTAGCAAAACAATTGCATGATTGACAAAAAATATTGTGACTTCATCCATACTAAAACCGACATGAAACAACTTCTGGAAGAACTAGGAGTTTTGCTCGCGCTGTATGTTGACAGTAAATAATTAATTAGTTTAGCATAAATAGGCTACTTGACTGATATACATTTTGGCGCAGTTGATGAATATTATCTTTAGTATATTGGTTAAGAAACCGGTATTTATCATTTTCAGATGTTAAAAGTTTGAGATTGCTAAATATTTCTAAAATGAAATTATTATTTTTTACTTTTTAAATTTAAGCTTTGAAAACGCTGTCGGCTATTTTGTGACGTCATACATCTTTAAACAAACTGCGTGGGTCGTTTTAAGCGTGACATTGACATTTATGACACAAGTAAATAAATAACACTATGAGGTAGTGATGGACTAGTAGTGTTTGTCTATTTTGACTCGTATGACGTCACAGCACAGGCCACAGATAGTCTAAAGCTTTTTAGCGTTTTTATACGTCGCACGAAAAGTGAACTTTAAACTTAAGTTTTGCGGTTTTCTAGGTCCTACAAAAATCTAAAAATGATTTTTTAGGTCTATTTGGACACTAAATAATCATATAAAACCTATTTCCAAAAAGAGTCAACTAGCCTATTGCAACAAGCTCTGTAGACAATTAACACGACCACCACACAAACGCGTATAGTAACATTAGCGACCGTCACCACACTTCAGCCAAACACAAGTGGTTATTATATAATGCACTGTGCTGCGTCGGGGAGTAGGAAGGGATCGACATTTACCTAACAATATAAATACAAGGTCTCACAAACTTTTGCTTAAAGTTTGAAGGGGTTGAAGATGTAATGAATAAAATGTAAGTGAAATCTAGTCTCAGGTCCATTTTAAAGTTTGAGACTGAAATTGCCAGTGTCAACATTTTTTTTGTTACTAGCACCAATTGAACGCGAGAGCATATTGGGCCACTCAAAATGATTTGAGTAAAATTGGATCATAAAAAAATCTTGACTTCACATTTCATGTTTATCATGATTGAAATATTTAGAAATGAGACCTGGTATAACTGAAAGGTGTCGCCGGGCGTCGGGTGCGGGGGCGGGGGCGGGGTCGGGGTCGGGGAGGGGGGCGGAGGGGGGCTCGTTACCGGTGTGCAGCGCGACGTAGCCGGTGTCGGTGTACTTGTCGGGCGCGGTGAAGGCGCGCAGCTTGACGAAGTACTTGGTGCCGGGCTTCAGCGGCCCGTTGCAGTAGGCGCGCGCCCCGCCCTCGCAGCGCTCGGCGCCCACCGTGAACTCCGCCGCCTCCGCCGCCAGGAACGGGAAGTACGGCTCCGTCACCTGCGGAGGCCGGGGCCGGTCAGTAGCGTAGTGTCGAGGGGCCCGCCGGGTGGGGGGCACGCGGGCAGGCGCTGCACGGCGCGCCAGGCGGGCGGGGGGCACGCACTAGGCGGCGGGGGGCACACGCACCTGGTAGGGGGGCCACACGGGCAGGCGCTGCACGTCGCGCCAGGCGGGCAGGGGGGCACGCACTAGGCGGCGGGGGCACACGCACCTGGTAGGGGGGCCACACGGGCAGGCGCTGCACGTCGCGCCAGGCGGGCAGGGGGGCACGCACTAGGCGGCGGGGGCACACGCACCTGGTAGGGGGGCCACACGGGCAGGCGCTGCACGTCGCGCCAGGCGGGCAGGGGGGCACGCACTAGGCGGCGGGGGCACACGCACCTGGTAGGGGGGCCACACGGGCAGGCGCTGCACGTCGCGCCAGGCGGGCACGCACTAGGCGGCGGGGGCACACGCACCTGGTAGGGGGGCCACACGGGCAGGCGCTGCACGTCGCGCCAGGCGGGCACGCACTAGGCGGCGGGGGGCACACGCACCTGGTAGGGGGGCCACACGGGCAGGCGCTGCACGTCGCGCCAGGCGGGCAGGGGGGCACGCACTAGGCGGCGGGGGGCACACGCACCTGGTAGGGGGTTACACGGGCAGGCGCTGCACGTCGCGCCAGGCGGGCGGGGGGCACACGCACCTGGTAGGGGGGCCACACGGGCAGGCGCTGCACGTCGCGCCAGGCGGGCAGGGGGGCACGCACTAGGCGGCGGGGGGCACACGCACCTGGTAGGGGGCCACACGGGCAGGCGCTGCACGTCGCGCCAGGCGGGCGGGGGGCACACGCACCTGGTAGGGGGGCCACACGGGCAGGCGCTGCACGTCGCGCCAGGCGGGCGAGGGGCACGCACTAGGCGGAGGGGGGCACACGCACCTGGTAGGGGGGCCACACAGGCAGGCGCTGCACGTCGCGCCAGGCGGGCAGGGGGGCGGGCGTGTCGGCGCGGGGCTCCTCCCCCAGCACGAGCGTGTACGCCGTCACGTTGCCGTTCTCAGAACTGAACAGGTTGGAGTGGAATCGCACCACCACCTGCAGGGGTTACTCGGATTCAGAAATCAGAAAGTTTACATACTTTCTCGGACACATTCATATTCAAATGTATAGACATTGATATTCAGTTATCAAGCAGATGAGCCTTTTAACAGTTATTATAATGAGCATAAAGCAGATCACAATCTATACTAATATTATAAAGCTGAAGAGTTTGTTTGTTTGTTTGTTTGTTTGAACGCGCTAATCTCTGGAAGTACTGGTTCGACTTGAAAAATTCTTTTTGTGTTAGATAGTCTATGTATCGAGAAAGGCTTTAGGCTATATAACATCACGCTGCGACCAATAGGAACGAAGCATCAGTGAAAAATGTTGCAAAAATAATCGCGATCATAAAAACAGAAATTGACGCGTACGAAGTCGCGGGGAAGAGCTAGTGTTTTATACGTGGTTCAAACGATTTCAATTCGCATGACTACTACTTTACAGTTGCTCGAATCTGCTCGAAGTGAATTATTTCCTCGTAAGCACATAAGTGCAAAAGCATGTCATACTGTTTTTTAGAATAACAACCGTTTCCAGTTAGGCGTAACATTGCGAATTTTGTCAGGAACTCTGATCGGGTGTCTTGTATCTTGTGGGAGATATCAACTTGGCAATCTCTATATATTTATAAAAATCTATTGCTGTTCGTTAGTCTCGCTAAAACTCGAGAACGGCTGGGCCGATTAAGCTGATTTTGGTTTTGAAAAGGGAAGGTTTAAAAGGTGAGAAATCATGGAAAAATTGTGAGGAAGATAGTAAAAACGTTAATTTCATATTCTCATATAAAATGCTCTACATCAAATTTTTGAGCCCTTTAGTCAGTTTTAATGATGTTAGGATCAGGTGATATGAAGTACACCGGGTCAACTAGTATTAAATATAATTAACTTTACTGGCATAACTAATTGTTGCTATCAACATGGCTCTTAGTTTTTGCCAGTTCACGATTTAAAATAGTATTACGATAAGCTGAATAATAAGAAGTGACTCTTGTGTTTAATTCTTGGTGACAGTCAAGTTAAAGACTTAAATAATAGGGGTTAAAGTATGAAATTGCCGATTATTTTCCCACTTTTTATTTTGTTTATAGCTCTTAAGTATAGTCATATTATTGCGTAATTCTTTTTGTATTGAATCAAACACTAAATAAAGTAACTTTTGACTAAAAAAAAAAAGGCAATACTAGTGCCTATTACTTCAAAAGAAGTCGTTGAAAAGACCCCTTACAATGTGTCAGCTGACCTTCTTGCTTCAATTAAGTATATTTATATTATATGCTTTGATTTTCAAAAATTTAAATACTATAATTCGTAGCTTTATAACCATCTAACTTTCACCTTTAATTTCATCAATAACTGTTTAGGCGTTTTTAAAAAAATAAAAAATTGTTAGTATGGAAAAATGACTTTTCTCGATTTCGTCCATACAAAACGGCAATTTCATACTTTAACCCCTAATATTAACACAATCTCCCTTTTTTCCTGACCTTTAACGCTGTGAAGTGTGAACATCTTATCTCATAGTGTAAACCAACACTCATGTTTTAATAAAGCAGAAAAGATAATCCTGGACCTCAAGTCTTTAGTTTAGGAAGACAAACTGATGTAAAACATTCGTGGCTTACTGAAAGGTTACTGGTAAGACTTGACCGAGATGGGTTTTTCGTTTTCGGTCGTTAATTAGAGGTAAACTTAGAGGTACACGTTTTTGATAACTACTTTTAAACTATCGCGTTGCATAATTATTTAAGGTGTAACGGGGTTTATCGCGTACATACCTAAGGAATGTTTGCGATAAATCCCGTTACACGTTTACGAGTCTTGAAACGGTGGTGAATGCGTTCCAGGAAGCCTTTGAAGAAGTTCCCAAAGAACATTGGTATAACTATTTTGTGTGGTATTTTCAGCGAATGTAAAAATGCATTAATTGCAAGGGAAAATGTACTTTAAAAAACAATAATATGTCTTATATCTTTCTTGTTATTAGAATTGTTGTGTTGTGTTGTCTTTTTATTAGAATCCAGAATTTTTAAGAGAGTACTAGAAAAACTAATTAATAACAGACTAATAAACTTCATCCGTAAATTTCGAATATTCTCTGACTCACAGTTTGGCTTTCGACAGGGATTATCAACTGAGGATGCAATTCTGACTTTAACATCCTCGATAATTGAACATGTTGACAATGGTGACAAATGTCTTACAGTATTTTAAGACCTACAAAAAGCATTTGACACCATCTCGGTTCCCACTCTTGTGCAACGGCTTGAAAAATATGGTATTAGAGGAACCCCTCTTGCACTTTTGACTGATTACCTAATAAAAAAAAAAAAAAAAAAAAAAAAATATAGAAAACAAGAGGTAAAAATAGAGAATAAATTGAGTGATTTGATAGAATCAAAATCATATGGTGTCCCACAAGGCAGCGTTTTAGGGCCAACACTGTTTTTGCTCTACATAAACGAATTATGTAACATGAAAATACTAAATTCAAATATTATCTCATACGCGGATGATACGGCAATCATGTTTTTTGGAAAATCTTGAAATGACGTGCAAAGGATAGCTGAAGAGGGCCTTGGAAAAGTAAAAAGTTGGTTGGAAGCTAATTTACTTACTCTAAATATTACAAAGACAAACTACATTTGCTTTACTCCGAACAAACGCTCTCAACCAGATGACTCCTATAGAATCAGGATGCATTACTGCGGTAATTTGCAACATAACATATCTTGTTCCTGTCAACCTATTGACCGAGTTACCACAACTAGATACCTAGGAATTATTCTTGACTCACACCTATCATGGCACTCACACTTGGAAACGCTGAAGACCAGAGTAAGGAAGCTCATGTGGATTTTTAAAAAGCTTAGACACATCACAACCAAGCAATTAATTAATAAAATATATATATCTTTAGCACAATCTATTCTATGTTATGGTATCTCCATTTGGGGATGCGCAACTGAAACAAAATTCCTAGAACTAGAAAGAACACAAAGACGTTTACTTAAAATTATGTATTCTTTTCCTTTACGGCACCCAACAGAACAACTCTATGCATTCGGAGACCTACTAACAGTAAGAAAACTATATATTTTAAATGCTGTACTAAAAATGCATAAAAATTTTGCATATGACCCAAAAATTATGAACAAAAGGAGAAAAGACAAAGCTATTGCTATTAAAGTGACTAGGACAGCTTTTGCTAGTAGACAATTTCACAAACAGGCTAGCTTCTTGTATAATAAAATAAATAAATTTCTAAATATTTTTCCACTCACCTATTACAACTGTAAGAAGGAACTTATACCATGGTTAAAAACTCTAAGCTACTTGGAAACTGAGAACCTTCTAAAATAAACCAAATTACATTATAACATTCAGCATTACATACACTTCATAAAAACCAATAACATATCTCCTCACCAAACACGCGAGCGCGAATACATAATCACACACACACTCACTCACACAACACACACACACAGACACACACTTGCACACACACACACAGTTTCTTTCAGAGAGTTTAAGATTTAGTATAATAAAACTGCTATAGACGTAGATTAAGATGTTACTTAGATTAGATTATCTTATTTATATTGCACCATTAAACAATACGGTCAAGTTGGGCGGTGACTACCTGATACAGGTATCTTTTTACTTACCAGGAATGTCACCAAAATATTTGTAACCAAATGGTCTGTTACTGAATAAAATATTTTTGATTTGATTCGATTTGATTTGAAACCATATGAAAAAATGTGTCACGTAGTACTAGTATACAAAGAATTGTAGGAGGCAACTAAAAAGGTGTATTTTTTTCCATCGCCGGCTGAATCACGAGCGTCAGCAAGCGTGGTGACAATAGATCTACTTTCTGTGGAGCAGGCGGGAGAACGCAAAGGGCTCGTACCGTGGTGGTGGTGGTGCGCAGCGGCGTGGGCACGGCCTGCGGCGGCGGCGGCGGCGGCGCGGCGATGGGCGCGCGCACGCGCAGGCGCGCGGGCGGCCCGGGCCCGGCCGCCGTCTCCGCCGCCAGCGCCACGGCGTACTCGCGGCCCGGCGCCAGCCCCGCCGCCGTCGCCGCGCGCGCGCCGCCCGCCAGCACCACGCGCACCAGCTGCGTCGGCGCGTCCACCGGCGCGTACCTGCGCATTACTAACAATTGTACTTCATCGGACGTTAACTGAGCTATACTGAGTTTAACCTTCTTGTATTATTGATTGTCTGGTATTATCCGTATACAAGCGGGTGAGGTCAAAAGCAGCGTAGTCGAAACCGAAAAAGTTATTTTAACTGTGGAGATTCGAGAGTCGAAAGGCTAAACAACGGAGTTTACCAATCTTGATTTACATTGTAAGATGTCGAAGCCCAATTGAATCGCAGAAATCTGTGCGGTCGATTTAAAACGTGAACTACGGGATCGGGGTTCGGAATTGTGTGTCGGTTAGGTGGAAGGTGTGTAGTGTAGTGTGTAGCATGCGCGGCCGGGACTAGTGTAGTGTATAGCGTGTGTAGCGCACTGACTCGAGCACGAAGCGGCGCAGCTGGCCGTGCGCGGCGGCGGCGGGCAGCTCCCAGGCGAGCGCGAGCGTGCGCGGCGCGGCGGCGAGCAGGCGCAGGCTCGGCGCGTCGGGCGGCGCCTCGTGCGTGGCGACGCGCGTGGACACGGCGCGGGACAGCGCCAGCAGCGACTCCGGCGAGCCCGCGCGCACCTGACGATAACTTGACATATCACACGACTGAGATCAAAAAGGATGCGACTCCTACAATCATGACGAAACATTTGAATAACGAACTTAAAGATGGTCGAGTCTGACGCAAAATGTGCACTACGCAAAATGAGCACTCGCCTCAAAATGTACATTTCGCAGAATGTGCACTTCTCACAAAGGGCACTTCTCAAAATGTGCATTTCGCAAAATGTGCACTTTCCTAAGATATATCTAAATAGGTATGCTGTGTAACAAAGGTAAAACCAATATAAAATAGATAATATTTTATATATTAGTTGTGTATGGGTATTTTGATATCGAAAATTATAAAAAAGCCCATCAAGGGCCAGCAATCTTTTCTCTTTAGTAAAAATGTAAAGCAAGAATTAATTTATGCATTAACATTAGTTGACGATCCCTTCGGTACGACCGTAAAAAATGTTCCACTAAAATAATGTGAAACTATAATTTTCTTCCTGTTATCCTGGTAACTTTTAACAAGGCAAAACTAATTTTATTAGCCAAATTATTTTTTTTGGTATTGAACGGATGGTAAACACATCTAAAGCTAAGTTTAGAAGACAGCTTTTGTAAATTTATGTGATCGAAACATATCACAGCAAACCCAAACGACCTTCTAAAAAAGATAGTTTTCAAAACTTACAAGATCTAACATGATTATTTAAATCTTAGATTAAAACAAAAAGAGGAGGATACGGTACTCGCGTTTCTGGCAAGGTCGTACCCAGGTAAGCTGAACTATCATAACACTATTCTTCAGTCCCCAAAAGGTCAGCGACGGGTATTTAGCTCCGATAATTGTGATTGTTTCAGTGCGAAAATGTGTTAGAAATACCTTACGGTCCATTTATTCAGTTCACAAACACTCAAGTCACCATAACAAGACACATGAAATAACTTTTCAAGCGTAAGTACACCAAACAGATCCTTTTCAATATTTTCTAATAAAAAACATTCTTACGATAATTTTTGTGTAGCGAGATAAAAATATTGAATGAACGCGTACAAGCGTCACGTTGATTGGTCGGCACGCAAGTATGCAACAGAGCACCAATAAACGGCCGCAACCGCAACACTGCGCGTGAATGGTCCAGATATCAGATTCGCGAAATTATGATGAATTTAATGATATAGATATATCGTGTAAAAATATTTTAAACTAAAAGTAAACCTCAATAATTGTATCGAGACTTCTGATATCAGATTTTTATTAAAATCACAATATTGATTCCGTGATATTTGCTATATTTTTGTTAGAATTTTATTTTGCTTTTAAACGTAATAAAGTTTTACTTTGATCAACAAAGAACAGCTGTATTCAGCCATTTGTAAATTAAAAACAAAGACAGCTACTGTTTAGAAATTATGATCTTTATATCTTATCGTTGAGTTGGGGTAGTATCTTAGAGGCATAATTCGAGAATACGCGCTAAACTTTGACAATTTTTTTTATCTGATAGATGGCGCTGGCTATCAAGTAAACATTGCCTCTGTTAATTATTTTGATTTTAAATTTAAAAATTGAACTTAATTATTTTAAACCGTATACTAGCAAGTTGTTATTACCTAAATACTGGGTGAAAGTGTTGTCTGTAAGTTTTGTACAGCTGTTTTCTTAAAAATAGTGACACAATAATTAGTGCATAGTGACTACTAAAAAAGTGACCATTTCATAATAAAACAGTGACATAACATTGAAAAATACTTGTTTTCAATAAAAGTGAGCTTCTGGGACATAATAAAGATAAGTAGACGATAGTTTAAACTAAAATAGTTAAAAACCAAATAACTGACAGTTAATTTTATTTAAAATTTGACCATTGTTAAGTAAATTTAACTCTTATGGTTACAAGCGTAGAACTATATTGCTGCAACATTAATTAGTGCCATCTACTGACAAACCTCGTCAATACTTATGAATGACCAACGACGATTGCTTTATCTCCACTCAACGTGACGACATCTTTTGAACAATAACAGAACCAGCAACATCAAAACAGGAGTTGTGTACCTAAGTCAAAGCTTATTTCAACTAATTCAGAGTGGCCCATGTGGCGCATTGAATACCGAGTGGGACATCCACAATCCACACACGGCCATTCACAAAAAATTTACACTCTGACTATCGAATATTAATTTTTATATTTTATTTTTAACATATTCATTGATAATTTGACATTGATTTATTACACTTTTGACAATTTGAATTTTTATTTACAACAAAATGACGCAAAATTGTACAAAATGTGAAAAAGAAATAAATAAAAAAGATTTCATTAAATGTATTGAATGTGGGAACAATTATCATCTGGACTGTACAAGTATTGGAGAAAAACTGTTCTACTTATTGAAGTCGGAAAATCGAAAAAAATTACAGTGCGATAATTGTCGATTTAACAAAAACACTAGCCTTAATTTCAACGTCCCCACAGAGAATTCCTTTGAAGGCTTGTTGCCTGAGGGAGATACCATTGATGATGATGAGGAATACTGTACAAATTTTGTGACAATCCGAGGGCGTCAAAATACAAGAATTCCTGCCGTTGTATCGTCACCACTTCTATCGCCGAGTAGTATGCACTCATGTACGGCTAATGTTGAGATAAGCCCAAACGTCCTAACAGATGGCGTTGCCAGTCAAGACTCTAATATTATGACGTTGAGAGATGAAATTCACCAACTCAGATCCGAATTAAAAACAGCAAATATGGAAATTTTAAAATTAAAGAATACAATAAACAAATTGGGAAATAAACAGTTAGCCCCAAACACGGATGAAATAACAATTGTTCAAAACCAAAACGGGCCTACAGTCAAACAAACAAACCGTAAAAATAAAATGCTACAACAAAAACAAAATGGACATACAATAAAACCGAATGTTGTTAACCAAACACGAAAAACACAGTAGCTATTTTCAGCGTTTCGACAACACGTCAAGCCGTTATGCCTCGCGTCGTGCAAATGATTTCATTCTACCCACGGCTCGGCTTGCACTTTATAAGCGCGGTCCGTATTATATGGCTGTCAAGGTACATAATAGTTTGCCTAGCTGTATTAAAGCCCTCCAAGGTACTCAATTTTATACAGTATTGAGAATTTTTTTGATTTTGAAGGCATATTATAGTATTAACGAATATTTTAATGACAAATTTTAACTGAATATAAATTAATATTTTGACATCTTTTGACAATTGTTACTTAATTTTTATTTTATTTTCTTGACATTATTAAATAGCATTTATAATCATTAATTTTCTTTTGACATCCTTTAATTTTGTTTGACATTGTATTTTGTTCTACATAGTGACTTACTTTGTACTAACATGATTTTTAATTTGATTGTAATATTAATGTGATTTAATTACTTTGTTGACATTTATTTTATTTGATTATAATTCACGAATACCTCGTCGAGGTCATAATGTAATTTTATTTTTACCAACTTTTGTACCTAAATGTTTGTTGCCGTTCTAATTATGTTATGAGTGAATAAATGAATATGAATATGAATATCTCTAGTTTACTTACTCCTGGTATTCTTTGCAGCAACGTTTGTGAAATGTAATCAGCTGTGTATGATGAATGTAGGTTAAATTAGGGCTGTCCTGGCTGAGTTTTGTCGAAAAGTTTAGTAAGCTTATAATTCTAAGTACAGTAACGTTTTGAGCCATGATAATATTTTTCCCACCTTCTATGTACCCATACCTATCAAAGGGTCGCGTCGCTTTAAAAAAAAACTAAGAATGACGGATAACTTCTGATTTTTTTAACAGTTCTCTTAAGTTTAAGTTTTATTTATCTACTATACAAATGTATTGCATCGACGATCAAAATAAATTATTTTGTAAATAAATGATTACTTTGAAAAACTATTTATTTAATTTGTTACACAGAATATTTAGTCATATCTTAGAAACTAGAAAGGTGCATATTTTGCGAAGTGCACATTTTTCGAATTTATTTTCTTCAGAGAAGTTATTTTCTTGCTGACTGTAGTAATTAGAATGGTGAAAAGAAGTACTAAGAACCTTAATGTTGTTTTTAGTTATGAGCCTAATTTTACGAAAGGAGAAACCTCATTGATATGCGCGTAGGTTTGCGCTCGGAAATGTTGCTAAACCTTTTTAGCTAGGCGTACAGGACTTAAAATTTCCGTATCCCATTTACGTAAGTAAGAGAAAAAAGGTAAACATAAGAGTTATGGTAAGCTCGTTGTGAGAGTAAAATAATTTGATAGCTTGTTTTCATTTGTGTAATCGACCGAATTATTCAAATTAAACTAGCAGCTTACAAATTGTACGGTTTTAATGAAGGTCGAATGAAAAATTGTTGATCAAAGTAGGTTACACATATAGCATAGCAATTGAATTGATATGAAACTTTATTTTTGTTTTTGCATACGAGCTTAGTTATAAATTAACGAAACCAATCATTTGGATGGAATGTTGCCAAATCCTTTTATGCATCTGCATGCAGCCTGCGCGTTTTCATCAACAGGACTTGAATCATACGCATTCAGTAACTTATCAACCATTGGAACTGTAAAGTACTCATTATTCGTATGAAACGAAAAAAAAACTTAAGTCATGATGTGGTACCTACTACGCAACGGCTAAAGCCTTATTTTGATGTTAATTTAATCGACCAAATTATCCGAAAATAAAGCCAATAAACTGTAATTTGTGAAACTTGAGTAGGTGTAGGTGGTAAGAAACTACGAGGCATGTCTTAATCTTTCTAATGGTTAAAGTGTAGGCTTTTGATCCTGAGGTTCGACGTTCGAAACCTAGGCTGGCAACGCAAACAGATTCAGAAAAATACCTACCTACTTAATCTATCAATAACTGGTGATTAGTTATTTTGTTAGTTCATTAAAATCAGGATCAAGTGGTAAAGTCAGCAAGCCGTTCATTTAACTTTTCGAAGAACGACACAACAGTTCAGCTACCAGCTGATCGAGCGGGGTGCGGGCATTGAACGAACGTTCATCGACCTCAACGCAAGCGTTACACAGCGAGTGCGCGCACACAATGAAGGACATTCGTGGTTGTGTGCGTGCGCGCGGTTTATTGCGGATTGCTGTCTTTAAAGCGATTTTTATGAAAAAGTTGCGAACATTTTCAACATGTTTCAAAAGAAAAAAGTTTTGTTACAACAAACAGAAAATTTTCATGCAAAGATCTTGAAAAAAAACTTTCACTTTGACCCTAATTATCTCAGGAACTATTCATTTCCCAGGTATGATTTCCTGAAAAAAATTATCGTACAAATGAGTAGAATATGTGGTATTCGGCTTCGTTAAGCCTTTTTTTACACCCTGTATTTAGTTTTATTTTTAATTAATGTATGTGCGTTTGAACCTCGCAAAATGAGCACTCACCTCAAATTTCATATTTCGCAGAATGTGCACTTCTCACAAGGGGCAATTCTCAAAATTTGCATTTCTAAAATTGAGCATTTCGAAAAATGTGCACTTCGCAAAATATGCACCTTTCTAGTTTCTAAGATATGACTAAATATTCTGTGTAACAAATTAAATAAATAGTTTTTCAAAGTAATCATTTATTTACAAAATAATTTATTTTGATCGTCGATGCAATACATTTGTATAGTAGATAAATAAAACTTAAACTTTCTGATTTTTTTAACAGTTCTCTTAAATCAGAAGTTATCATTCGACCTTCATTAAAACCGTACAATTTGTAAGCTGCTAGTTTAATTTGAATAATTCGGTCGATTACACAAATGAAAACAAGCTATCAAATTATTTTACTCTCACAACGAGCTTACCATAACTCTTATGTTTACCTTTTTTCTCTTACTTACGTAAATGGGATACGGAAATTTTAAGTCCTGTACGCCTAGCTAAAAAGGTTTAGCAACATTTCCGAGCGCAAACCTACGCGCATATCAATGAGGTTTCTCCTTTCGTAAAATTAGGCTCATAACTAAAAACAACATTAAGGTTCTTAGTACTTCTTTTCACCATTCTAATTACTACAATCAGCAAGAAAATAACTTCTCTGAGATACAAAAATTCACATAATTGTAGCGAATAGTTTGTTCATTTTAAACGTACCAAACAAAAATAAATCTGTATGTCTGCATTAGTACTGTCATTTGACTGAATTCTTTTTTTTTCGGTACTACAATAATACTTACAAATGATAAAATGTACTGAACATGGTATGCCTTAACAATTCATTCATGTCCCTTTGATCGAAATCCTTACCAAAACAGATAGCAATCATTCTAACGCTACTAAACAACCAAACAATTTCGGAAGGGAGTTAAAAGTTGCTAGCTAGTAAATAAGTTGACATCTTAATGAATCTAACTTTAGGTAGATTCATTATTTATTTACTACACAGCATTGTGAGTACATTTCACACAAACGTTACAACATACTCATACATTTACATAATCATCACTTATTGAAACATTAAGTAGGTAGGTGATTTTCTGACTTTGTTTGCCTTGCCAGCCTAGGATTCGAACATCGAACCTTAGGATTAAAAGCCTACACTTTAACCATTAGAAGATTAAGACATACCACCTACACCCACTACAGTTTCACAAATTACACTTTACTAGCTTTATTTTCGGATAATTTGGTCGATTAAAGTAACATCAAATGGCGTAGCGTAGTACCACATCATGACTTAAGATTTTTTTTCGTTTCATTCGAGTGATGAGTACTTTACAGTTCCATCGGTTAATAAGTTACTGAAAAATGGATAATACGTAAGATTCAAGTCCTGTTGATGAAAACGCCTGCATTAAAGGATTTAGCAACATTCCATCTAAATGATTGGTTTAGTTAATTTATAGCTAGGCATTAAGATCTAATCCGACAATAAAATAAAGTTTCATATCATTTCAATTGCTATGCTATCTGTGTAGTTTTATCAACAATTTTGCATTCGATCTTCATTTAAACCGTACAATTGCAATAAGGTTTCTTCTTTCGTAAAATTAAACTCAACTAAAAACAACATTAATGTTCTTTGAATTTCTTTTTACCATTCTAATTACTATTTACTACAGTAAGCAACCAAATGACTTCTTTGAGATACAAAAAATCACGAATTGCAAATTTTAGCGAATACTTTGTTCGATTTAAATGTACCAAAACAAAAATAAAGCTGTAAGGCTGTATTAGTACCGCCATTTGACTGAATTCCTTCTTTTTTCGGTTTAAAATAATACTTACAAATGATAAAATGTACTGAGCATGGTATGACTGCCTACTAAACAAACAATTCATTCATGTCCCTTTGATCAAAATCCTTAGCAAAGAAAATAGCAATCATTATAAGTCGGTTAAAAATCTTAGAGCAGATAGCTCGGATTCGCGGGGAGCGGGGGCTTTCCCCGCGCCGCAAGCGATGCGGCGCGCGCGCGAGCCAATAGGAAACCGCAAGCGCCGGTCGCAAGGCCGGCGTTTGTCAGCGTCGGCGAAATCAAAAACAAAAATCATACTTGAAATTTATTTAGTTCGGTTTCTTACGTCATCGAATGCGCTAGCAAATCGCAATTTTCTGTTTTCGCGTGCTTTTTGTTGTTGTTCAGTTATCTTTTCAGTGACTTCCGTGACAGTGAAGTGTTTTAGAAATGCCTTGGCATCAGTTTAGTGCTCGTGAGTTTGTGAACATGGTGTTCTGCTATGGGATGGCTCATGGCAATGCATTCGAAGCATTGCGTCTTTATGGAACGACGGAGGCTCTGGACGACATGCCACTAGCCCAGCTGCGAGAGACGTGGTTCCAACTCGATGGTGCACCACCTCACATCGTTAACATCCTTGGCCAGTACGTGAACGCCTGACGGAGTTGTTTGGTGACCACTGGATCGGGAGGTATGGGCCTCACGCATGGCCAGCCAGGTCACCAGATTTAACACCGCTAGACTTTTTTTTGTGGGGCTACGTGAAAGACAGAGTTTTTGACCGGCCATGCACATCGAGTGACGAAATGCGTCAAAAAATCATTGACGTGTTTGAAGACCTTAAACAGCGGTCGGTGCGAGGAGGCATTCTCGAGAGAGTGCATCAGAACACGCGGTTTCGGGCGCGTGTTTGTTTGGAGATGGGAGGTCGACAGTTTGAGCCACAGCTGGTTCATTTGGAGAGGCCTGAGCTGGGCGACACGGATGAAGAGTAGGTAAGTAGGTACTTTTGTTTAGCAATTTGTGTTCTGTGCAATTTTAGTAGGTTGTGCCTGCCTACAAGTTACAAACGAACACGATGCGCGCGGGATAGGGGCAAAGCGAGGCACTCCGCGTTTGCCCCCGCCCCGCCCCGCGTAGCCCATACGTACACAACACCTCGTCTAGCACTTCGTGCGCGCTATACATTGCGGGCAATAAATACTTGATTTTTTTTAATGCCTCAAAAAAAAAGTCGTTTCCCAGCGATTATTTTTGTTACATGCGTTTTGGTTTGATAAACCTAATGCGAGGCTTAAGGCTTCGTTAAGCCTTTTTTTACACCCTGTATAGTACCACTAACTATAATTAAAATATGTAATTTGGCTGAATGTGGAAAAAAACTAACGCATACATAGTTCAAACACAGTCTATTAACCATACAGTCATCCGACGCCTTTGATGTCATGAAAAATGCCGACAACGTCTAGACAGGCCAGGGTTGTCACAAGTAAACAATATACAAAAATATTTATTTATTGCAGATTTACATTCGTAATCAGCACCCCAATGAACCTCAAAACTGACACACGTATCAAATTATAAAAAAATACGTCGCCATCTTAGTTTTTAAAAAGGATGGCATAATGGTAATCAGCACCCCAATGAACCTCAAAATTGACACCCATGTTAAGTTATAAAGAATTACGTCCGCCATCTAGGATTTAAAATAATAAAAAAACTTGAGAGGTGTCAAGGGAGGGGGTTTTGTAGTGAAAAAATATTAACAAAATTTTATTTTATTTTAAATTTATTTTTAATCTCTCTCTCTCCCTTTCTATCTTTTTCTCTCCATTTCTCTCTCTCTTTCTCTCACTTTATCTCTCTTTCTCTCACTTTATCCCTCTTTCTCTCTCTCATTCACTCGTTCTCTCTATCTTTCTCTCTGTTTCTCCCTCTTTCTCTCTGTCTTTCTTTTTCTCTCTGTTTCTCCATCTTTCTCTCTATTTCTCTCTGCTTCTCCCTTTTTCTATCTCTTTCTTTCTCTCTCTCAGACAGAGAAACACGCGCACGCCACACGGCTTACAACTATAGCAAAAAGTGTCGTTACAATTTTTTTCCGTCTGGCCCCCTTTCGTAACGCGCGATAAGGAACTTCGTTCCCAAAGTCCGCCATCTTAAATCAATTATTATGAAGATGTTTTTTTCATTATCAGCATTCCAAAAAATTCCAGCAAAAATATAAAATAATTTAGAACACAAACATTTAATTTTGTTAGCCCTGAATGCTGTGTCCCGAACTACTAACATCGTTTTGTTCGCAGTTCGGGCTCGGCTTTCCCGCCCCTCGCCCCTCACACCCCGCACAATTGCCCTGTCTAGACGTCTTCGTCGAACGACTGTATGGTTAATAGACTGCGGTTTAAACTTGCAAAAATGAAACGAAGTTACGTAGTTTTAACTTAATTTCCCATGCTTCACATAACATTTTCCGCCGATCGCGTTGTTTGTTTTCGGGATTTCAGAAAACTTTTGTAAAATACTATCTTTGTTATTATAGCTCTTTTATAATAAATCCTACAGATCTACGAAAACAGAATACTAAGTATTCAGCATCGTCTTTAAAGGACCCGAGTCTCAACATATACAAGCATCTATATATATACTCACGACGACGGTGAAGGTGTAGGGCGTGTGCGGCAGCAGGCCGGTGACGTTGTACCCCGTGGCGCGCGTGTGGTGCGTGCGCAGCGCGTGCGGGCCCGCCAGGTACTGCAGCTCGTAGTCCGCCGCGTCGCCCATCGGCGCGCCCCACGCCAGCCCCACGCCGTGCGGCGACACCCACGTGGCGTTCAGCCAGGGCACCGGCCGCGGGACTGGGGGCAGACATGCACGAGGTTAGATCTGCACTAGACTTGACCTGACGACCTCCTGACGGGGTGGCGTACATCGGTTTTAAAGGTGACGTCAGCTCCGAGGTCCCGGGTGATTCAATGTGGGGTGGGACATTTTTTCGTGTAACAGAACAATAAATAAAAAAAAAAGAGAGGGCAACATCGCTAACAAGGAGGGGGGGGGGGGGGCACACTCACACAGGCGCGCCTGGCGCTGCACGGGGTGCGAGGTGACGTTGTGCGAGGCGGTGCACATGGACACGCGGCACAGACGCGGGCCCCGCTACACTAGGGGGGGGGGGGGGGGCACACTCACACAGGCGCGCCTGGCGCTGCACGGGGTGCGAGGTGACGTTGTGCGAGGCGGTGCACATGGACACGCGGCACAGACGCGGGCCCCGCTACACTAGGGGGGGGGGGGGGGGCACACTCACACAGGCGCGCCTGGCGCTGCACGGGGTGCGAGGTGACGTTGTGCGAGGCGGTGCACATGGACACGCGGTACAGGCGGCCGGGCACGAGCCCCGGGAACAGCACCAGCTGCGGGGCGGCATCAGCCGGGCGCTCCACGGCCTCGGCGCCGCCGCCCTCGCCCTCCAGCGTGAAGCGGTACGAGTCGAACAGCGACGCCGTCGCCGGCGTGCGCGTGTAGATCACCTTCTGCGAATGCAACAAATTTTACTTCAGTACTCATTAACAGTAATAACAATATTCAATTCACAAACAAACAAAATAGTTAAATCAGATTTATTTCTGCAAATAGACCTCTGGAGGCGCTTTTACACGTCCCAGTATTAAAACCTACCACCGCTTCGAGACGTGGGTTACTGTCGAAAAAAAGGCAAAAATCTGAAAATACGACGCAAATCAACATAAAATATACGTACAAGAATTGCAGGTGCATTATCTTCGTCTCCCTCGCCAGCGTCCGATTCCGTCACGATGGTCATTTCGGACTGAATCAACGGACCTGTTGCAGAAAAAATAATTATCAATACGAGAGTTGCAAGCTTAAACTGAAACAAAAATAGCAAGGATACTGCACGTTTATATTTCGCGTATTCAATTTTTGAACCAGTTACACACGTTGATTGGTGGAAGTGGTAGGCTTCTGCGTGCCGACTAATCAACGTGCCGCGACGTTCATGCAACCACTAAACGTGTCGCTTACGCTAACTTCCAATATTTTTCCTTCATTCATTTTAAATAGCCGCATTTAAGTTTGTTTTATGTAAAATACTGAAATAAATCTTTTCGGTAAACTTAGTTTTTACATATAAAACGTTATTTCATCTTGTAGTGGGGGTTTAAATGGTTTGTAAACTGAATGAATGCATTTTTAACGTTATTTCGCACTAAAACACTCGCAATTAACAGAGCTTAAGTCCCAGACTTGTCGGGGACTGAAACATAGTATGATACATACTTAGGTCACTTTTGTAAAAACGCAAGTATGTTCTTATTTTTGTTTGAATCTAAGGTTCAGATTGCAAACGAAACAGCTACGGCGCTAGAGGTGCTACGTACGCGTGCGCGTGTCCATAGTGAAGAGGTCGCTGGCGAGCCCGTGCGAGTGCGCGGCGATGGTGACGCTGTAGGCCGCGCCCGGCTGCAGCGCCGGCAGCAGCGCCCGCACCAGCGGCCCGTCCGCCGCCGACACGTTGCGGACGTTCGGCCTGAGGACACAGGTTTATTAGCTTCATCTGACAGGTAGTGCTCCACCATTCTACCAGGTGAGCCCTTAAAGTACAGATATGTTACGTTTAGTAATTCGCGTATTAAATATGTTTGGAACGATCTAAAACTGTACACATCGACAATTCACCGATGAGCAGAACGAAAGATGTGAATTTTTAATGATTACCGCTTGGATTATGCTCGACGCAGACTAAGTACAAAACTTCCTATTTAGGATGTATTTAAGTATTTAAGAATTTATCTGCAGACAGACGTTTGTCCGCCGATGTCTACAAGGAAATTACTTCTTAAATAAGTAGGTAAATATTTACTATAATTATTTAGAATATTACTTTTTGTTCATAATAGCAAGCAACTTTGAAATATGAACTTTACTATATTATACAAAATTTTGAGAGAAAACTACGATGTCATCTATATAGCAAAACTAGATAAACTAAGTTTCCTCACGATATTTTCTATTAAAATTACACATAAGAAAATATCTGGAGTTTTTAAACCAAATGGTAGAAATTGTCGTTAGAAATGGCCATCTGCGGTGACAAATGTAGTTTTGTATCTACGTTGAATTTTCAAAAGGAATAAAGTAATATACTAAATTTAAGTCTAACGACTATTCTCAATCAACGGAAAAGTTTGTACTTGAGGCAGCGAAACAGGCTACCTTCTTTGGCTTCACCGGCTGCGCCACGTGTGGCACGGGAGCTATAGTACTCACGGCTGGTCAGGCTCGGGCGGCGGGTCAGTGCGCCACCAGCGCAGCTCGTAGTGCGCCACGCGGCCGGCCGGGCGTGGCCACTCCAGCGTCATGTTGCGCGTGTCCACCGGCTGCGCCACGTGTGGCGCGGGAGCTATAGTACTCACGGCTGGTCGGGCTCGGGCGGCAGGTCGGTGCGCCACCAGCGCAGCTCGTAGCGCGCCACGCGGCCGGCCGGGCGTGGCCACTCCAGCGTCATGTTGCGCGTGTCCACCGGCTGCGCCACGTGTGGCGCGGGAGCTATAGTACTCACGGCTGGTCGGGCTCGGGCGGCGGGTCGGTGCGCCACCAGCGCAGCTCGTAGCGCGCCACGCGGCCGGCCGGGCGTGGCCACTCCAGCGTCATGTTGCGCGTGTCCACCGGCTGCGCCACGTGTGGCGCGGGAGCTATAGTACTCACGGCTGGTCGGGCTCGGGCGGCGGGTCGGTGCGCCACCAGCGCAGCTCGTAGCGCGCCACGCGGCCGGCCGGGCGTGGCCACTCCAGCGTCATGTTGCGCGTGTCCACCGGCTGCGCCACGTGTGGCGCGGGAGCTATAGTACTCACGGCTGGTCGGGCTCGGGCGGCGGGTCAGTGCGCCACCAGCGCAGCTCGTAGCGCGCCACGCGGCCGGCCGGGCGTGGCCACTCCAGCGTCATGTTGCGCGTGTCCACCGGCTGCGCCACGTGTGGCGCGGGAGCTATAGTACTCACGGCTGGTCGGGCTCGGGCGGCGGGTCGGTGCGCCACCAGCGCAGCTCGTAGCGCGCCACGCGGCCGGCCGGGCGTGGCCACTCCAGCGTCACGTTGCGCGTGTCCACCGGCTGCGCCACGTGTGGCGCGGGAGCTATAGTACTCACGGCTGGTCGGGCTCGGGCGGCGGGTCAGTGCGCCACCAGCGCAGCTCGTAGCGCGCCACGCGGCCGGCCGGGCGTGGCCACTCCAGCGTCATGTTGCGCGTGTCCACCAGCTGCGCCACATTCGACACCGGGCTGGGACCTGAGCGAGACATGTTCAACAATAAATTATAAAAAAAAATAAGCTTCCATTTGCACAGGCAATAGACAAGTTTTGTTTTGTCTTTAAGCCACTCTATCCCGACAGAGAGTATGTTCAGATGACGAGCGTAATGCGCCTCGTAGACAGGGTTTAGTACGCTAGGCTGATAAGGTTGTTTAGCATATTTTAAAGCGTCTATGAAGCTACGTCCGTGTATAGGATAGGCGGCAGCCCGGGCTCGGGTCGGTGCCCACACTCACGCACGACGTGCAGCGCCTCGACGGGCCGCTCGCTGGGCACGGCGTCCCCCGCGGCGCGCTCGCTGGCCGTGTCCAGCCGCACGCGGTAGCGCTCGCCCGGCGCCAGCGCGCCCAGCTCGGCGCTGGAGGCGCTGGGCGGCAGCGGCGGCAGCTGCGTCCAGGCGGCGGCCGCGGGTTCGGCGGCGTCGTCGGCGTCGGCGGCCGCGTACTGGAGAATGAACGCGCCGAGTGCGCCGGCGCCGGGGCCCTCCCAGCGCGCGCGCAGCGAGTTAGACGACGACCGTTCGAGCTTGAGCCATTTGGGGGGCAGCGGGCCTAGAAGAGATTACGGTTCGTTATACTGTTCGTACTAGACACGCTAGTCTATATTTATTGTAAGTTTATCTTTACAAACATTAAAATCTAAGTTTTCGATAAACGTAACAGTATGGGCATTATAAATAGAATTGTAATATTAGACACATTAACATTATAAAATCATCATGAAGAAAATAGAACCGAATATGCTACCTTAAGGTACTCCAAATTTATTTGCTTTATCAAAATATTAAACTGCAAATTAAATACTACTGGCATTAAAACCGAACCCTAGCTGCCAATATTGTAATTTTATGTTAAACCATGAATTGTTTCAATCAAGTTTATAGTTGTTAGTGCGTCATGTCATACAATCTCAAAGGCTTCACCCTTATCATGAAAATAAAAGTACATTCGGAATTCCATACTTCGATATGGCGAGACCAATATAAGGCAAGATAGACCAAAATCACATGCAAGGCAAGATAACACCTAAACACAATTAAGTAATGTATGATTATACAGTCACGCGCAAGGTAAAAACCTAAACAAGTTGACACACAATAACAAATGCTCCATCGCGCATCGCCTACTCACGGACGGGCTTCAGCAGCGTGTGCCACTCGCTGCGCAGCCCGTGGCTGACGGCCGCCACCTGGATCTCGTACACCGCGCCCGGGAACAGGTCCTCCAGCGTCGCGTTCGTTTCTGTCGTCTCCAGCTAAAAGTGATAGAATGGTGGACTTTAAAACTTTTCACGAAGAAAAAGCACGATAAGGAGGACAAGACTAAAATTTAATAGCTCCCAGCGGATTCAGTGCAAACATTTATTATAATGTCATGCTCTGGATAAGAATTTACGATAAGTAGACATAAAAATGAGGAGATATTGGGCGTGTTTCAATCTTAACATAGCAGCCATATGATCACTTATGTTTCGCTGTTTCTATGAACAAATATTTAAGCATCTTTGTGATGATCATTCAAATAATGTACCTCAGTTTTAAGTGACAAATGGCTTAATAAGTATAATCTTAATATTTTTTGAGTGCTCCTTCGAAAAAGCGGCAATCGCGGCTAATAATGCTACAGAATAAGTATAGTAAAAGTTGTAGGTATGTATTATGTAGTGTAGTGTAGCACTGACCGTGCGGTACTCGGGCGGCGGCTGGCTGTGGCGGCGGTAGCGCAGGCGGTAGCGCTCCTGGCGCGAGTTGACGTCGGAGCGCCAGGCCAGGCGCAGGCTGGCGGGCGCGGGGGCGTGGCCGGGCGCGGCGGGGGCGGGGCCCGAGGGGGCGGGGCCGGGCGCGGCGGACTCCACGACGGGCGCCAGCGGCCGCGTCGTCACGCTCACCACGCTCTCGTTGGACTCCACGCCGTGCGACACCGACGCCACCTGTCAAAGACACGGAATTTAAATAACAACTGCCCCAAAAGGTCAAAGGAAAGATATCAGCCGCGTCAACTTACGGTGAGCGTGTAGTTCCGTCCGGGTAGCAATGTCTCCAGCGTGATGTTGGTGGACGTGGTTGTCAGCGAGTTGCTATCGTCGCGCGACGGGCCCGCCTCATGGTACGAGATCTGCACAGAGAGGCACATTGAACATGAGTACCTAAAACGTCAATCTGATTATACCACACACGATTTATGAAAAGAGATTACTAGGAACATTTTATAGTCCAAAAATACGTTTAGATTTGATTAAACACACCTATTTAATATTAGACAAAGTCAAAAAAACTAAAGATACTATATCTTAAGGTTTCTTTTTAATTCGTTAAAAGCGTTTGACATTGTGGATCACGGAGTAAAACTGTGGCAGACATACGACAAATACAGTAACGTGTATTAAATAAAGTCCTTCTTAATCATCTGTTAGCCATAACATGTCACAGACATGATGCAAAAAGTCAATAACCGTAAAATTTATTCTGCTAGAGCTCTCTAACTCATGGGTATACCTCAAGGCTCTATATAGGGGACGCTACTTTTCTGTACACTGAAATAATTGAATGGTTTAGCAGACTTTACAGACTAAACATTAGAAGTTGTCATACGGCAACAGGTATACCTTGTACTCGTCCTGCGTGCTGGCGGCGGGCGGCGTCCACCACAGGCGGATGCCCTCGCCGCCCTCCACGCGCCGCCAGCCCACGCCCTGCACCGGCAGCGGCTCTGCAGGACGACAAAAACGTTATTCTTCATATGGATCTCTTATCTAAATTACTTGGATTAGTTTTAGTACTCTTAATGCTTTTTGATTAATAAATAATTCTGTAATTATGCTGTGTGAAGTGACGAGGACAAAGAATTTTATTTAAATTACACTTTCAGATAAAATCACGCGTTCTTATAGGACTCCGATCGAAGTTAGTATATCACAACTAGTACAATATTGAAAGAAACTTTAGTTAGCTTCATTATTCAATTCAATTGAACACGAATGTACAACGGATGTACGGGATGTACAAGCGGGATTTAGGAAGGGAATGGGATGTACGGATCAGGTCTTTTCCCTACGATGCATTACGGAAAGAAATTTGGCAACAAACCAAAAAGTCTTTTGTGCATTCGTAGATTTGGAAAAGGCCTATGATAAAGTGGTGAGGAATGAGTTGTGGTCGGCATTAGCTGTGCATGGGGTGAGCAGTAAGCTGATACGGGCATTGAATTCCCTCTATAAGGATTCTAGTGCTTGTGTCAGGATAAACGGAGCGTACACTGATTGGTTTAATATCCAAAAGGGTGTTAGACAGGGATGTGTAGCGTCTCCGTGGCTGTTCAACCTTTTCATGGATAAATGTTTGACAGATCTGAAAGAGAGTGATTTTGGTCTAAGAATGAATGAGTTACGCGTCAAATGTCTTCTTTACGCCGATGATCAAGTATTACTTGCATCGACGGCTAAGGATTTGCAAGCGATGGTGACTATTATGAATGAAGCTTTGGAAAGAAAGGGAATGAAAGTGAACACAAAAAAGACGAAAGTTATGGTGTTTGAAAAGGAAGAGAGCATGACAGAAGTATGTATTCGGATTGGTGGTAATGAACTGGAGCAAGTGAATGAGTTTGTATACTTGGGGTCGGTGTTTACTAGGGACGGAAAGTATGAAAGTGATATTGAAAGGAGAGTAAATGCTGGTAACAGAGTGAATGGTGCGCTGCACGCCTTTGTGAATAGCCAGAAGATTTCTATGAAAGCTCGTCTGGCTGTGCATAGAGGGGTGTTGGTTCCAACACTCATGTACGGAAGTGAAAGTTGGGTATGGCAGAAAAAGCATGAAAGTAGAATAAATGCAGTAGAAATGAGAGCGCTAAGAAGTATGTTAGGAGTGAAATTGAGTGACAGGATAAGAAATAGTGTGATAAGAGAACGTTGTGGTGTGAAAGAAGATATTGTCACAAGGATTGAGAAAGGGATGCTTAGATGGTTTGGACATGTAGAGAGGATGAATGAGAGAAGAATGACTAGACAGATCTACAAGACGAGTGTGAAAGGGAACGTTGGAAGAGGAAGGCCTAGACGAACCTATCACGATCAAATCGGGGATGTTCTGAAGAAAGGTCAGGTCAAGAGTACTCTAAACCGACGAGCATGCATGAAAAGATTGATGAATGTGGAAGAAGCGAAAGATGTATGCCAGGATCGTAGTAAGTGGAATGCCTTGGTCTCTGCCTACCCCGTTGGGAAGGAGGCGTGATAATATGTATGTATGTATTGAACACGAAACCAAGTAATAATCGTTATGAAAAATATCAACCTACATTTTAAATTATTATTGGTTGTTGCAAAGTACAAACGTTTCACTTTGTTGAATCAAGAAGGGACAGCTTGCTAACATTCATGACCAATCTGTATTTAGTCCCTGAATGTTTTTGGTGAAAAATATTGTTAATTATTCACGGCATTTATATAAACTTTGCGAGAATTCTATTATCTTCCTGTAATTAATAATGTATAGAGTCCTAAGTATTCAATTATGATATGTAATGAGTGTTATCAGAGCACAAAAGTTTTTGTTTTAGCAATTCAAATTACTACAAAATGGCTCAATTACTACAAAAAAAGAACCAATCTGAACAAACATAAATATCAAACCTATTCAAAACTGCTAAAGAAATGCATACTACGCGCTAAAAAACATAGCAATAATAAATATGTATTAAAAAGTAAAAACACCTGCAAAGCAACGTGGAAGGTGATTCAGGATGAAATAGATCTTAAACCGTATTACAACAATTACATTGATACCATTGAATCGGGCAATAATTTTGTAAGTAGTCCAACTGAAATTGCTACCACTTTTAACAATTATTTCATTGACCTAACTAATAAAGAAAATAATGACATTCTAAACGAAAAACTTAATGACATTTTGACCAATTCTATTTATCTGACTCCTATTGACGAATATTATGTAAGAAAAGTAATTATGACGTTGAATAATAGTAACTCAGAAGGTTATGACGGCGTTTCCACTAAGGTTATTAAGGCTTGCAATGATCAATTATGCATGATCTTGGCATATTTGATTAATTTATCAATGGGTTCTGGGTCATTTCCTGATAAGCTGAAACTTTCTGTGGTAAAGCCCATGTTTAAGAAAGACGATAAATCAATTTTAGATAATTACCGTCCAATTACTCTAGTGCCAGTATTGTCAAAGGTTTATGAGAAGGTGATGCACGCCAAGCTTACATCTTTTTTTGACAAATACCATGTTCTGAAGCACAATCAGTACGGTTTCCAAAAAGGAAAATCAACTGCACATGCTGTTTTTGACATGGTTAATGAGACCCTCACGTGCCTTAACGATAAACAATATACAACTGTACTCTTCTTTGACATGTCGAAAGCATTCGACTTTGTATCACACAAACTACTCTTGGATAAATTGGGAAATTGTGGCATTAGAGGAACTGCTTTAAATTGGGTGAAAACCTACCTAATAAATAGGAAACAAACTGTCGAAATAGCGAAACTTGACTCTAACTCTGTTGTCCAAAAGTATAAATCAGATTTTAGAGAAAACAATTTTGGAGTCCCACAGGGTAGTGTTTTGGGACCGCTTTTGTTCCTAATTTACATTAATAATCTTCCAGAGATAGTTAGGCATAAATGCATCCTATTCGCTGATGATATATCCGTGATAGTCAAAACTAATAATAAATTAAGTATAGATGACCACATAAACGACATAAATAGTACAATAGAAACAATAATTTTATGGATCAAAAATAATAATTTAGTTATAAACATTGACAAAACCCATTTTATTAACTTTAATAATTTAATAAACCAGACTACAAATATTCATTTCGAAGGACAACCACTTCAGGGTACTAACGTAACGAAATTTCTTGGCCTATGGATTGACCAGAAACTAGATTGGACGACCCAAGTGGAAAAAATATGCAACAAAATTAATAGATTTTCCTATGCACTGTACAAATTAACTAAAGTTGCTACTAAAAGTGCAGCCCTTACAGCATACTTTGCCTATGTTGAATCTGTACTGCGTTACGGTATAATTGTATGGGGAAATGGTACTGACGTGAACAAGGCATTCATTGCACAAAAAAAATGTATCAGGGCATTATGTTGCACAGCACCTGATGAGCCATGTAGACCTTTATTCAAAAATCTTAAAATATTACCACTTCCATGTCTTTATGTATTTGAAGTTTCGAAGTTTGTTAAGCAAAACATGCATTATTTTAAACAAGCCAAAGATGTATATATGCGGAATACCAGAAATAGCAATAGACTAGTGTCTGATAAGATTCCTAGGAGTGCTAAATTTAGGAAAAACTGCTATTGGATGTGTATTTTAATCTTTAACAAAATACCCCAAGACATAAAGGACCTGCCGTTTAGTAGATTTAAGTGCGCCCTTTACAGTTGGCTAAATAGGCATTGTTTTTATTCTGTAAATGAATTCCTTAATTTTAATTGATGATTTAATTTAATTTAATTTAATGACATTATGATAATAATCGGAGTCCTGGAATACAGGATTATCTTAGCTCAGGCTCTTCGATAGTGTTGTGTGTTTAATGCAGCTCAATTGTCTGTTAGTAATAGTAATGATTTTATGACATTATGAATGAAAGTAAAATTTATCTTTTATAATTTTTTATTTTATTTTTTATGACAACTGTATTATTAATCCTAAAATAAAACCTGACTTGTTTTTTGTTTAATTTTTATATGTATCGTGCTGGACATTTAATTTACTATAATTTAATTTATTTCGATTTATTCGACATTTGATTGTATTTTGTTGTAATGTTTATATGCTGATGTTAAAAGTGCAATTGAGTTGCTAAAATATCAAATAAAGTATATGATTGCTTTGTTTAAATATTTTGCTATTTTGCATGCTATCTCTATATAGTTGAAAAAGCTGAACTTTATTATAAAATAAGATCTATATTGTACCCTTTTTCATACGCAAATAAATTTCATTTCATTTCATTTCATTTCATTTCAAATCTTTAGATTATTAGTCGAGGAACTTTAAGATTTTTTTTTTTATGACATCAACATTTTTTACTGATTTATGATGTTCTGAGAACACAAGTTCAGTAACAACATTCTATCGTAATCCATAGCCTATACAGGATGATTATTTCATCATCAAAAATTTTTTTTTAGGCGTTCAGAATCGAATTTAATGCCCATTTATGAACTAAAAAATGTAAATCAAGTTTTCACCCGAATATATTTTTCGCAACATAGTTTTAAATTTTTACGGTCGTAAGTCTGTTAAGGTATGAAGGGAAAATTAAAAACTTATGAATAGTATCATAATGAATGAATGAGATGTGCATCGCGTAAAAAAAGTGTTGCTAGGAGACAGTATCAAAAATTTCAGATTTTTGGCGGACATTTTTTAAGTAATAAATAATAAATAAATAAATAAAACTATTTATTTGTCTCAACAGCATAATTACAATTAGGTAACTTAAGCTAAGCAGCAAGAAATCACAAATAAGCTAATAGCCAATGAGACAAAAGGGTCTACGACTCAGCAAGTGACGCCAGGAATAAATTAACGTCGCTGATAGTCTGTCGCAGCCAACCAGTTAAAGTTATTTAACATTATAAAAAATCTACTTAAAGTAAATTAAATTATTTCAAATTTGTGACGCACCCACGAACCAAGACGTGTTTAAAATTCAACCGAAACTCGATAAGTCTTGACATTTTTGTATTTACCAAAAGAAAAAATACGTCATTTGTTTCTTGTCTCGTAGATTGCTATATTAAAATTTGGAAGATGGTTAAAATTTCACGTGTATAAACGAGTGAAGGTAGCAAACTTACTGAGCGTGAAGTCAGCGGTGGCGGGCCAGGACGTGACCTTCCCGGACATGGTCTTGACGGTGGCGGTGTACCGCGCGCCCGGCTCCAGCCCGTCGAAGTCCGCGTGCGGCGCCGCATCCCGCGCGCGCAGCACCGGCGCCGCACGCCGCCCGCCGCCGCCGCCGCCGCCGCCGCCGCCGCCGCCGCCGCCCGCCGCGCTCACAGACACTTGGTACTTCTCGAACTCGCTGGACACACAACAGACTAATATTGACAACTCGATCTACGACACGCGAAGTAATTGAACACTGAAATTTATTAAAATTATATATATAAAGGAAGTAGGTAATTACAATGTATCATTGATGCCCTGATAAATTTGTGACAAGCACTATCAGCTGCTTCCACAAAGGTATCACCTGTTCTGTATCACAAATTTTGATGTGAAAAAATGAATTATGAATTATTATGAGTTATTGCAAAGTTCGACGCTGTCTAATAACTTCCTACTAAAACTCAGCGTACACCGCTTTGCTTTGCGATCAACGATGAGTTGGAATGGGAACCTTTTTGGATGTGCGTATCGATTGAATGTTATTTTTCAAAAGTTTATGAAATTCACGAATGTTTTAGGAAAAAATTGTGCAAATTCAATGGTGAAGATCAAAAATTTGTGAAAAGTATAGATAGAAAGTTACTGTCAATTATCTGGAACACTCACACCGCCAACCTGAGAAAAATGCTGTATCTCGTTTCTCAAAAAGTACTAGACCTATAAAACTAATTTTTTGTGAAATAATTGGGCCTAATTTGTGACGCATATTCACAATTGTTCAATCGTTTTTAACAGTTTATTTAGATTTTATAAAGGTATCTTTAGAACACTCAATCCTGACATTGTGCACAAAGAGTGTTCCTAAAATCTCAATCTTTGGCAACATAAATTCTTGATTCTGTAATTCTATTACAGGAATACGATCCCGAATGAATTAATGGAACAAAAATCTTAACATAAAATATAATACTTCTAGAGTGATTAAAAAAATACCCTTCATTGTAATGTGCCGTGTGAGTGTTCCATGTTTTAGCGTATATTACTGTTACGAACGTTGAGAACAGCAGAAG
Organism: Anania crocealis; assembly: GCA_949315895.1. NCBI lineage: Eukaryota > Metazoa > Arthropoda > Insecta > Lepidoptera > Crambidae > Anania > Anania crocealis. Next base: position 247,353 of record OX438884.1, read on the forward strand.
ATTTCTTTAAGGCGTTCCTCCAACTTGCTTACCGTTTCAGCAAGTTTAGCTATCTGCGTCTCCTTCTTTTGACCGGAAAATTACAGATGGCCCTTTTTTCGAAATTTGTAGCACATAGGTCCGGATGCTTTTTTCTTAGGAGGAAATGACGTCTTCTTCTCCTGCACTTCTTCGATAACCTCTCGTATATTGTGAGTTGGCCGAACATCTCTCTCTCTTCAGGGCTTCTACTTCCAGAACGTGTGCTAGAGCTTCCTTCAGTGAGGCATGGTGACGAAGCCCTACTGCAGCCCTAATCTCCATATCTCTGATCCCATCGACGAATGCTTGGAGTAGGGTGGAATCAACCATCTTAGTTTCAATCTCCAAAGCCCATTGCTGCAATCCTTCTCCAGAACGCTGAACTCAGTCCCGTAGTTGAGCGCGGAAGACATGCTCCAGGTGACGTTCTCCATAACGAGCTGCGAGTGCCCCCATCAGATTATTGAATGTGCCACCTGAGGATGGTAGCGCCTCTAAAACAGAAAGAGCCGATCCCCGCAGAGCGACAGTGAGAGCTGTCAGTGTTCCTCCGTCCACCTGTTTGCAGAGGCAACGGTCTGAAATTGTTGGCGGTAAGCGGTCCAGGAGCTACAACAAGTCGTAGTAACCAACAAGTAGTGCCGTCGTAGGATGGTTCTTTCACCCTGGGTGCCGGGCTGGTAAACACGAAGTCACTAGACGCGGCGGGTCCAGCGGTCTCCAGTTTCAGAACTTTTTTCTGTAATCCAGCAAGGTTCACTTGCACGCTGTCCATGTTGGCCTCCAGGTTAGTTACCCTTTCTTCCACCAGATCGACATTCTTCTGTAGGTTCTGTTCCATATCACCCACTGAACTTACGGCAAGCAGCACTTTTTGTTGTTCTTGTCGTATTTCGCCTGTTTCCGTTGCACTTCTTCCTGTTTTCCTTCCATTTTGTCTTGTTTCCGTTGAATCTCTTCGCGCATTTCTTTTTGCTCCTGGTACATAAAGTCCATCATCTGCATTAACCTATTGAAGTCGAATGGAGATGCTCTGGCCTCTTGAGCTGATGGCGTAGTAGCCCGTTGAGCGGATCCAGTAAGTGGAGTGGGCGACGCAGTGAGTAAAGCTTACATTCCGGTAGGCGAGGCCTGGTCGATGGGCGATGCTCGGTGGGCGGATCCAATAGGCGTATCCCGATGGTCGGTGGCCTGTCGGGCAGCAGCCGTGGCTTCCGCAGCTTGCTGTGCCCTGGTTCTAACGCCAGCAGTATCTTCCCTCGGAGTCACTGGCATTTCCAAATCTCACTTCTGACACCAAATGTTACGAACGTTGAGTTCGGGATTTGGATAAAACACTGTTGACTTATTAGAAGAGTTTATTAGGCGATGAACAGGTCGCAAACACTATCACGGAAGCCAAATCACAAGGATCGTAATCCGGTTGCTCGCTGAGGTCGTTGGTTCCAATACACTATTATGTGGTTGAACTTGGGTAGTTATGTACATTCCTCTAGCGATATCTCGAACCTTCTAGCATGTCCGCAAAATAACGTTAAACCGAACTACATCAGAAATTCTGAAAAAAATTCACAGAAAGTTGGCACATCTTCTGTTTTGTCGTTTAATTTACAAAAATAATAACTTTTTCATATATCGATACAAGGAAATTTTTAGGGTGACCATGAATATCAAGACATTTTTGTGTTAAGCATTTTATTTCAAGAAAATATTAATTATCTATTTAATATACAGGTATGCTTTTTTTTTCTTTATCAAGAAGCCCGTAAGATAATAGGGTGACCTTTACTAGAGAAAATGGTTTCCTATAAGTCATTGTAGCAGACCAAGAGTGGCCAAGATCATTAGAATCTATTCCTGGAACAAATTCAAAGCCCCCACCAAGTCGTATTGTCTATCTCTGATAATAATTGATTTAGGTATATCCAAGATAATCTTAAACCCCATTTAAATCAAAGGATATGAAATCTCTGAAAGTGCATTTAAGTGACGACGTTTTGATTTTTACACCATTTACCTCCATTCTTGTGTCTCATTAGGGAAAGAAATATCGAAAATAAAAAGCATTTTAAAACACTCTTTTAACCCTTAACAATCTATTAGTGCCACAATTTTGTTTGTGTTTTCTTAAAAACTAAATTATTTATTTAATGAATCAGCCTTTTATTCATTTTATCGCCAATGTTTTACGAACTTAAATGTGCAATGAAAATATTTGTAGCATGAGTCATTTAGTATTTTTTTTAACTAGCGGACCCGACGGACGTCGGTCGTCTTGTCTTGACTATGAATATTGTTATTTCGACAGGTAATAGTTTATTACACAAATCTAATAATCAATATTTTCTTGAATAAAATGCTTAACACAATTAAAAATGACTTATTTTCATACAGATATTCATGGTCACCCTAAAAATTTCTTTGTATGGAAATATGAAAAAGTTATAAAACAGTTACCTACTAACTAAATAATGTACCTATGATTAATATTATAAGTTAGCATAAAATTGGCTCTAAATGTATGAATTTTTTTACTTTTAAATTTTAAATGTATAAATGTAATAATAAGTTATATGGCGCCATCCTGTCCTCCCTCTCCTCTCTGTCTACTAACATTTATATTGCTGTGCCCGAACAGGGTCTATAATAAAACTATATTTAATACTTGTAACACCTTTATAACATTATGGAATGCAATAAATTATTTGAATTTGAATTTGAAATCTAAATAAACTGTTAAAAACGATTGAACAATTGTGAATATGCGTCACAAATTAGGCCCAATTATTTCACAAAAAATTAGTTTTATAGGTCTAGTACTTTTTGAGAAACGAGATACAGCATTTTTCTCAGGTTGGCGGTGTGAGTGTTCCAGATAATTGACAGTAACTTTCTATCTATACTTTTCACTAATTTCTGATCTTCACCATTGAATTAGCACAATTTTTACCTAAAACATTCGTGAATTTCGTAAACTTTTGAAAAAGAACACTCAATCCACACGCACATCCTTTTTGGCACATTAATTAGTATTCCATCCGCCTATCTCAAAAATGTTTGCTCTTCGATATCTGAGTAAAAAACCGTTTTTATCTGCTAGAAGATAAAATAAATTACATTTAGAACATTGTGTACACTAAGTTTGTGACTTCAAAACATCATCAAACCTAGGTATCCCTATATAAAAAGTAACAAATCTCAAAATACTGACTTGCTAAATATAAAAACTAATAATATGGATTCCATTAATTTTGTAAGTGACTACTTTGCTAACATAGGTAAAAATCTCGCCGAGGACATTCTTGCTAAAAATACACAGAATGGATTAAATACTAATAATGCTCCGATGCCAAACATGAACGCTGAATCATTTGTTCTTGTTAGGACTGACCCCATAGAAGTTTGTAACGTTCTCAATGAACTCAAATCTGAAAGTGCTCCAGGGTGGGATAATATACTAGTTAAATTTCTTAAAGCCGCAGGACCAGTCGTTGTCCCCATTATCTGTCATCTTGCCAATGTGTGTTTTGAGGATGGTATTTTCCCCGATTTGCTAAAAAAATCTATCGTAACTCCGGTTTTCAAGGGAGGAAAGAGAGATGATGTCAATAACTACAGGCCTATTTCTGTATTACCCGCTATCTCCGAAATTATTGAAAAATTGTTAAACAAAAGACTTGTAAGTTTTTGGAATAAATTTAAGATTCTATCTGAATCACAATTTGGATTCCAACGTGGAAAATCAACGGAAGACGCAGTATAGCAATTAGACAAAAATAATAAATGTTTAACCGTCTTTTTAGACCTAAAGAAGGCATTTGACACCGCCTCTCTTCCTATCTTAGTAAAAAAATTGGAAAACATCGGAATAAGAGGTATCCCGTTGAAATTATTTAGAGATTACCTAAACAACCGCACTCAAACTGTGAAAATAGGCTCTTTGACTAGTGAAGTATCCAGTGTTTCTTGCGGCGTGCCACAGAGAGAAGTCAGCGTTGTCTACTTAAAATAATGCACTTTAAACATTTTAGATATCCAACAAATGAACTTTACAATATTTGTAAACAAATGTCGGTTAGAAAGTTATACTTATTTTTGACTGTCGTAAAATTTCATAAATCTCTTAACTTTGATTCCACGTTACTAACTAAAAGGAGGAGGGCACATAACGTTGTAACAGTCCAACGTACTAAAACAAAATTTGCTCGGAGACAGTTTACGTCACTATCTGCTTATATTTACAATAAAATTCATAAAATACTTGATGTCTACCAATTAAATGTTCGTGAATGTAAAATTAAAATTGAAAAATGGTTACTCAGTCTTAGTTACAATGACGCAGAAACAATAATTATTCATTAATTAATTTCAGAACTCTAACTTCCTACGTTATTTTTATTGTATAATATCCTAAAATAATTTTAGACACGCATATTATGGACTACTTGCATATAGAATCCATTACGTCCATACATTAGTACCATCAATACGATTTGCTAGTTCTAACATAAGGTTGTAATAACTTGTATAAAATAATAATAATTGTTACTTATTTATAGCTTTCATGTATCAACATTATTTGTTATGTAAGAGCGGGATCTCCTATAACAGGCATATTTTCTGCTTAAAAGGAGGGTCCCAATCACTTGTTTGTTCCACCTACATGAAAAGTAATAAACAATTTTCATTTAAAAAAAAAAAGGTATTTACTTTTATATTCATCGTGCCAAAACTTATCATACAACCTTTTTTAATTTATTAAAAACTGAGACTCAGAACCTCTCTAATTTATGAATATTAGAATCCTTCGCTTGCTCGGTAATTAAAATTGAGCAGTTCAAAAGAAACTTTGCACTATTGATTAACAAATAAGAATGTCAACATGCGAGATTAATTTATTTAATTCTAATAAGAAAAGTAATAAAAATTAAATAGCCCCTCATCTCTCAATAATATTCAACAAATATAATAATATTGATGATAGACAGTTTCCAACTTTACTGAAGTTTGGCAAGATCATTCCATTATTTAAATCTGGTGAGAAATGTGATCCCGCTAATTTTCGACCAATATCTGTCTTGCCAGTACTAAGTAAAGTATTTGAAAAAAATATGTTTAGCCAACTTTTATCGCACTTTAGTTTAAATAAATTATTACATCACAAATCACAATCAATGGATAGGTAAAAATACCACTGATGGAGTAGCACTTCTAAAACACGTGTTTGATGTTTGGGAGAGTAGGTTAGATGCTTTAGGTGTTTTTTGTAACCTGTCAAAGGCATTTGATTGTGTGGACCATAAACCTTACTTAAAAAACTTAAGACATTATGGTGCTTCGAATGATTCGTTAGGTTTAATTAACTCTTATCTCACAGGTACAACACAAAAAGTTTGCATTGATGGAACTGAGTCTTCAGGTCGGCCCTTATCATGGGTGTCCCTCAGGGATCAGTATTAGGACCCCTGCTATTTTTAATTTATATAAATAACCTTCCCTATTATTTACGTAATCTTTGTGAGTTGGTATTGTTTGCAGATGACATATAAATGATTTTTAAAACTAAGAGGGGCAAATCTTTATTTGACGATGTTAACAATACCCTCTCTAAATTATTGCATATGCTACGAATAATCTTTTGCTCAATGCAAAAAAATAACAAAATGTGTAAAATTTACTTTGCCTAATCTAAGGTTTTCCGCCTCAAATGTTATTGTAAAAGATGAGCCATTAGACACTGTAGACTCTCGACTGCAATGGGCTCATATAAGGTCTCTGTCTGGAAGACTTAGTCCTGCTGCTTATGCTGTGCGAAAGATAAGACAGTTGAATGATGTTGGAACGGCAAGATTAGTATATTTTAGCTACTTTCACAGTATAATGTCATATGACTATTTATGGCCTTCGACCCCGTGACTCTCTAAGAGAGCTATTCAAAGAGATCAAAATACTTCCAGTTGCATCTCAATACATTTTCGAAAACATTATGTAAGTACGTCCGTAAAACCTAGAGTTATTTGTCAAAAAAAGTTACAATTTCAATACCCGAAATAAAGATAAACTTGCCGTTCCAGGATTCAGACTGCGAAAAGTGGGTAATTCGTTCATGGGAAATTGTATTCGTATTTTTAGTAAATTACCACTGTCAATTGCTGAACTCCCAGTACATAAACCCAAATCATATATCAAAGTAATTTTAATGAAAAAGGGCTATTATACTATTAATGATTATATAAATGATGACAATTTAAAGCCACACGTTCCTAACGTGTGGCTTTAAATTGTCCCAGCTCGCACTGGCATATATCTTATGTAAACATATTTATTTTAAAAAGAGGCTGACAATAGTGACCGAGTTTCTTGCGCTGCTTCTTCTCGGCACTTGCTCACATTAGTCCCGAAGCAGTGGTAGGTTTAAATATAAGGAAGTGTAAAAGCGCCTCCAGGGGCCTATTTGCAGAAATAAAACTGATTTTACTGATTTAGGCGGGCGGCGCGGTCACGTTGCGGGGCCGCAGCGGCACACTGCGGGTACCTGTGCTCCAGCGGCGGCAGCCAGGCGACGCGCGCGGCGGTCTCGCTGCGGGCGGCGGGCGGCGCGGTCACGTTGCGGGGCCGCAGCGGCACACTGCGGGTACCTGTGCTCCAGCGGCGGCAGCCAGGCGACGCGCGCGGCGGTCTCGCTGCGGGCGGCGGGCGGCGCGGTCACGTTGCGGGGCCGCAGCGGCACACTGCGGGTACCTGTGCTCCAGCGGCGGCAGCCAGGCGACGCGCGCGGCGGTCTCGCTGCGGGCGGCGGGCGGCGCGGTCACGTTGCGGGGCCGCAGCGGCACACTGCGGGTACCTGTGCTCCAGCGGCGGCAGCCAGGCGACGCGCGCGGCGGTCTCGCTGCGGGCGGCGGGCGGCGCGGTCACGTTGCGGGGCCGCAGCGGCACACTGCGGGTACCTGTGCTCCAGCGGCGGCAGCCAGGCGACGCGCGCGGCGGTCTCGCTGCGGGCGGCGGGCGGCGCGGTCACGTTGCGGGGCCGCAGCGGCACACTGCGGGTACCTGTGCTCCAGCGGCGGCAGCCAGGCGACGCGCGCGGCGGTCTCGCTGCGGGCGGCGGGCGGCGCGGTCACGTTGCGGGGCCGCAGCGGCACACTGCGGGTACCTGTGCTCCAGCGGCGGCAGCCAGGCGACGCGCGCGGCGGTCTCGCTGCGGGCGGCGGGCGGCGCGGTCACGTTGCGGGGCCGCAGCGGCACACTGCGGGTACCTGTGCTCCAGCGGCGGCAGCCAGGCGACGCGCGCGGCGGTCTCGCTGCGGGCGGCGGGCGGCGCGGTCACGTTGCGGGGCCGCAGCGGCACACTGCGGGTACCTGTGCTCCAGCGGCGGCAGCCAGGCGACGCGCGCGGCGGTCTCGCTGCGGGCGGCGGGCGGCGCGGTCACGTTGCGGGGCCGCAGCGGCACGGTGCGGTACTGCGCCGTGGTGGGCGCCGACAGCTCGGGCTCGGACACGGTCTGCACGGAGATGTTGTAGGCGCGGCCGGGCACGAGCCCCTTGAAGGCGGCCTGCGCAGGCCCGGGCGGCTCGCCCTCCTTCTCCACGTACTGCTCGCTGTCGCGCGCGTCCGGCGGCACGATCGACACCTAAAGCCCGAAGAGAACCACTTTACCCACCCTTGAAGGAACATTAACGAGTTTTTTTAAGTTAAAACTCACGCATAGACACTTTTATTAAGTATCTAACCTACCTTAAATAAAAGGAACCTAACCGAGCAGCTCTTGTCTTTTAAACTTGTAACACTTTCGAAACTAAACCTTTACGTAAAAAGATATCTGGCAATTTTATTTATTCTAAAATGACACTAAATCATTAACCATCTCTTCATCATCAATCATTGACATTTCTAACTGCCCAGAAGCTAGTAATATAAAAGACTAATGTGTTGCAAAGATTCCATGTACCTTAGTCAAAAGTTTACCGTACATTTGATATAATTTTAAAAGTGTTGAAATCGATTAGGTTAATATAAACCCTCGATATAAGACTCAGGTATGACGTACGACAACATTAAACATGAGCAAAACTTTCGTTTGAATAAAAACATATTAACAAGAAGTTCTTCCGGAGTTTTTTTGTTAGTTTCCGGTATCCCGGTTCTAGGGGAAACACCATGATCACGGAAGAAACTCATTAGAAACAAAGTTCATGGTTAATAAGCCGAAACAATGAACGGTTATAACATTGACCATGAAAATTTTAAAGAATGTGTTAAAAGTCATGAACTAAAATATTATATCCAACAGAAATAGTGTACTATCTGTTTGCTTAACTTCCATTACTAACAAGTATTTTCCCAATGATTACAATCAATAGAGTATAACAATTACTGCTATGATTTTCCAGTAGTTTAAATATTATACTTTAGTGCAATTATTTGTCATTAATGAGTAGAGATTATATATAATTGTATCATACTTTAGTTTATTACTTATAATACCTTGTAAAAAACCCTGTGACTGTACACTTCTAAACACATTTACCTATGATCACTTATCAAATACCCAAGTTAACTTCGTTTGAGTGTTGAGAGTACCTACAGTCAGTCAAGATAATGGTCTACCAGTTTTGATAACATTTCATGTGTCAGTAATAATAGCAATAAGATTGATCTCATGAAAAGGACGCAAAGTTATGACGTATTAGTAGCTGTTAGAATATTTTTGCATGGGAAATTCAACCCTGTCTTACTGGTTTAAACTTTCATGGTCACTATCGTAAGAGATAGTTATTTCGAGATTTCCACCATGTACCTTGTTTTTTATGAGTTCTTGGGAAGTTCTTACGCGATCATGGCGCTGGCAACAGTGCCGTAATAACTCATAAAAAACAAGGTACAACATAGTAAAATTCTCAAAACTCTTATCAACCCTGTAGTTCAATGACACACGAATGATTGTCAACCTTAGGATGATATACCATCATCTTGGCTGACCGTACACAAGAGTACGTGTTTTAATTTTATCAGTTAAGAGTAGTGCATGACTAATAACATTTAAACAAGTACGTTATACGGTAGCGTTAGTCGGTTTGTGTCGCGGGGGCGGGGGCGGGGTCTCACCTTATAGTGCGTGTAGGCGCCGGGCGGGTAGGGCGGCTGCCACAGCACCAGCAGCGTGGTCTCGTTGCGGAACCACACGATGAACTTGCCCGGCGTGTTGGGCCCTGCGCACGCGCACCACACACGTCACAACATACACATAGCAACACTGCACGCAAGCGACAGGCAGCATGTCGACAATAATGGCACAAACTTCAACCTATAATAAACTTGTACAATGTATCATGTTTGTTCAGTTTTCGATGTAACAAATTAAACCAGATAATATCGTTTAGGCGCTCTGTGATAACTTCTTATAATGCCCTTTTTCAATCTATTGTTTATTGACATTCAAATGATATTATACTTGTTTCTTTTTTTTTAGATTGTCAGACATACTACGTGGGCGGGTCAATAAGTCCGTGACTTTTGGAATAAAACACAGATTTTTTGATAAACAAATCATTTTATTTTTCAACGTAGTCTCCCTTGAGCTCTATACACTTTGTCCAACGCTTCTCCAATTTTTTTATCCCTTCCAAAAAATATGATTTGTCGAGGTCCTCAAAATAGGCATTTGTTTGCGAGATGACTTCATCATTGGAGTCAAATCTTTTTCCACCAAGCCATTTCTTCAGGTTTGGGAACAAAAAGTAGTCACTCGGAGTCAAATCTGGAGAATAGGGTGGATGAGGGAGCAATTCATAGCCCAATTCATGGATTTTTGCCATGGCAACTGCACATGTGTGCACCCTTGCATTGTCTTGGTGGAAAAGAACTTTTTTCTTGGCCAAATGAGGTCGGTTTTTATTCAAATCGTCATTGAAGCGGTTCAATAAGTTGGCATAATATTCCCCATTGATTGTTCTTCCCTTTTGAAGGTAGTCAATGTGGATTATCCCACGTGCATCCCAAAAAACAGTCGCCATAACTTTATTGGCTGACAAACCCGCCTTGGCCTTCTTTGGCGCCGATTCACCCTTAGAAACCCACTGTTTTGACTGTTGTTTGGTCTCTGGTGTGTTGTGATGGATCCATGTTTCGTCCATGGTTACAAAACGGCGCAAAAACTCCACCATATTGCAATTAAACAACGCCAAACCTTCCTGTGAAGTTGTTACACGATTGCGTTTGTGGTCGACTGTGAGCAAACGCGGCACCCATCTTGCGGAAAGCTTTCTCATGCCCAATTGATCTTTTAAAATTGAAACCACTGAGCCATGCGAGATCCCTACGGCTTCCACGATCTCTTGCACTTTCAATCTTCGGTCGGCCAACACCATATCGTGAATTTTTTCGATTGTTTCGGGTGTAGAGACCTCAACTGGGCGTCCAGGACGTTCGGCATCTTCAGTGCTTTTACGGCCACAACGAAATTCAGTAAACCACTTTTTTACCATTGAAATCGATGGGGCAGAGTCCCCATAGTATTTATCAAGCTTAGCCTTGGTCTCGGTAATGGTTTTTTTTCGCAAAAAATAATGCTTAATAAGCACACGAAATTCACCTTTTTCCATTTTTTCCTCAAATTACTGGGTAGTCTGATAAAAATAGCTGTCAAACACAAACTAACTGACGCAGCAAGTTCAAATTTTGATTGGAATCAACTGACAGATACCTGTTGACAGGAGTAGTGTTGCTTTTTCAGTAAAGAGGTCAGAAATTCAAAAAGTCACGGACTTATTGACCCGCCCTCGTATATTAACATAATCATAAAAAACTACAATATTTACAACTTATAAATAAAAAATAACATAAAAAGAAACAAATACTTAGATAGACTAGATAAAAAGGGAAAAAACTATAAAAATGGTCCTCGTGGTAAGGTGCCCAAGATACTGGCAGCATTACCTCGCTGGATTGCGATGCTCAGTCGCTGTGCGAGGTAGCTGCCAGCTCTTGGGTCACCGCTGACGTCAGATAATCGTTTAGCAAAATTGTACTTATAGTCATTGCACGAAACTGTCAAAAAGAACCGGGCGTAACAAGAAGTGGTCCAAAACGGAATTAGTCATATCCAGAAAAGGAAATTTTAAGACAATATTAGTGTGATCTTGTCGAGATTCCGATGTTGCTGCAGCGTCAATTGTACCATGCTTATTGAAAGACTCAAGTTTTGCTAAACAGTGTTCTTTATCTTATACGGTATTTAGGTAGTGCGTTTAACCTTAAGTCTCAATCATTTTGTTTTAAGTTATACTTTGATTATGCATAGTAAAAATGTCAACTGATTATTTGATTGCTTTGCCAAGTATAAAGTATGTGCCAATATTGTTGGAGCAACCTGGACATGCACAAAAGCCTTCGGACGACGAACATCACACGTCTCGCGCGCACGTGCCTCCCTCGCCAACATTTAATTGAGTAATAATAACAATACAATGTTGCGAACATAAAAATACAATGTACTATGTAGCATGAAATAACTTAACACTGCTTTCATTATTGCTAAAAGACAACAACATTGAACATAATTATTTGCTTTAATATGATACAAATTAATGTAAGTACATTCATAGCAAGGTCTTAAAATATATATTTTTATTTAGAAAACTTAATTGCATACGAATAGTAGAATAGTGCCAAACTTAGCACCGAAAAAAACAAAAGAAATAATACTAATTGGTCTCGATTAATGAATTACGGAGCGTGCGGTTGATCGAATTGCTATCGAACGTGCTACATTTACTTCATACTTTACTAATGTTAATTGAACGTTCAGTAAGTATATGATTTAAAAATATAGAGAAACTGTATGTAAGACTGACGTAAAAAATGAAACGATTCAATGATTGACTATGGAGGACAGCGCAGGGCCGCCCCGCGCCCCGCGGCGTGAAGGCGCTCTAACTAAGCGAACAATCTCGAGGCAAACAACGCGTGAAAATATTTAACCACCTCGAGCAACACACGCCTCGCTAGCAATTACTTACTAATCAAGATTTTAGAATGACCATTGTCATTACCGCTGCGCTGGAAGCGCCTGCAGCGCATTGCGTCATGCGTCTATTACAAAACGAGATGGCGGTGAAGTAATTACCATTTTGTGTCTAACATTTCATCGACTTTGCTATGTTGACTGTATTCAATCAGTAATGAAATTTAAGCGTCACGATATCACGATGCAAATGAAGCAAGGCATGCAGCTATTGTCTCACCACTCTGCTTGTGGTCCTGGGTAAGGCATTAAAATAAACATGGGTATCAGTATATAAACTTGAAATTTTTTTTTGTCTCAGGCGTGAGTTGAAAAAAGAAATTTTTCAAGTTTAAATACTGATATTATAAGTGCAATTAAGTTGCTAAAATATCAAATAAAGTAAAAACATGGGTACTTATTTAGTTAGATAAAATAAATGATTCAAAGTCATGTCGTTTGTGTAAAATGTTTTTTATAAAAAGAGAACACAATGTCGTCAATTGTGTTCAGCGGTAAATATATGAAGAGTGTTTTACTTTAGCATAGCTGTGCACGGAACAGAACAATAGTCGGGAGGCGGGCGGGCCATAATGGACGTGACATCACGTTACAATTTAGTATGACGAGCGACAATGGGCCGCGGCGGCATCGCGGCAGCCAGGGCCGCGGGCTCCCAGCCCAACTGTAGTAGTTATGTTCAAGCATTACAACATTTTGATTTCATCACTTTATTGATGATGTTACCGTTTGTGATGCCGTGAGTTTTGCACCGCGTAAAAACCTTGGGTCACAACAAAAATACCATTTCTTTTATAAAATACTAGCTGACCCGGCAAACGTTGTTTTGCCATAAAAATGATTAAATTACTAAAATGGCTAACAAAAAATAGGGGTTGGTGGTAAAAGGGTAAAAATTTAGGGTTGTATATATTTTATAAAATTTTAATATTTTACTACCCTACCCCTACCCTACCCCTAACCTACCCTACCCTACACATACCCTACCCCTACCATACCCCCACCCCTACTCTAAACCCTTCCCTACCCCTACCCTACCCTTACAAAAAAGACGATAATTGATCAGATTTCGACCGGAGAGGAAAAATGATTAAATTACTAAAATGGCTATTAAAAAATAAGGGTTGATCGTAGAAGGGTGAAAATTGAGGAATGTATGTATTTTTGTATGTTGTATTATAAAAAAATAGAAATTAAAAATTTTGTCTAAAAAATAAAATAAAAAATTTAGGGGTGGACTACCCCTAACATTTAGGGGGATGAAAAATAGATGTTGGCCGATTCTCATAGATACCGGATAAGCACAAAAAATTTCATCAAAATCGGTCAAGCCGTTTCGGAGGAGTATGGCAACGAAAACTGTGACACGAGAATTTTATATATTAGATTTCGACAGATAAGATGTCCAATCAATGGTGATTACCAGAACGAGTTGCGTCGGATATTCGTGTTTCCCAAACGGTTTCTGTTTCTGTTTCCCGTTCATATATTATTATGTCTACTCGTGTGGTAGTAACAAACAGTACCTACTCGTATTGCCGACTGATCTATTGCTACGCTCGAGGAAGATACTGCGAATATTTTAAAGTTCAAGGTTATCATTACTCATAGTTTTATTACATAATAATATTTGTGTATTGTTTCTAATTCGCAAGTCACGATGAAAAGTCTAGCAAAAATTAAAATAACAAACATAGGCCACAGTTTGTGCAGAAGGTAAACAGGGCCAAGAGTGGTCGGACCACGCGTAATGTTCCGTAGTGGCACGAGCACGACGCAAATATCGTTTTTTTTTTCCGTTGTTGTATGTTTATTTACTTCTTGAAATTATGATTTACGTGAATTTGTACGAAGTTTTCATTCCCCTAGTACCTATAAGTTGGTTAATTAAATAACAACTTTACATTTTAGTACTAAGAGTCTGTGAGCTAAATCGCAGACGGACAGACAGACAAACAAATGGCTAATATTACGGGTTCCAATATGAATACGGAACCCTAAATACTGGTTGTTTATAATGAGCCAGTCGGCGCGCTCGTTAACAAGAACATCGGAACGGAACATATGAGAATCCGAAATCGTTCTATTTACTGTCAAGCAAATCGCTTGATGCGTATCGCGATATCGCGCATATCGCGAGGCTCGAACGAGCGATGCTGCGCATAATATATCTTCAATAACTATTACTGACAAATGCGCCGAAGCTTTGTCGTAACTGTATTCCCTGTGCATGTAAGACCCAATTTCGTTAGTAGAAATGAATAACTACGTTACCGGAAAGTTAACAATTCAAAGTAATAATGTTCTACTCAAGTAATTAACTCACTAATACGAATGTTTTATCGATTATTATCTTTTATGTAGTCATCATTTACTGACTCACTATTTATATAATCCAGAATCTTATAGGGACACAAAAGAATATCAGAGTTATATTACACCATGCATTTTTAACCGTCTGACAAAACGAAGACCAACCAGGTTCGAGTCTCGCCTGAGACATAATTTTTTCAAGTTTAAATAATAACAATATAAAAAATTTTAGAAGAATATAAATATTGATTCAGACTATTAGTTTTGAAATACGCTGTGATGTGTGTGGTAATAACTATAATAATAATTGTCTCCAGTATTGTCGGCTGCGTCCGGATCCCGGGTGAATTTACTTAAACACAGCTACATCAGTGCGCGTCACAGCATGTTCTAAAATGAATAGTCTGAATCAATATTTTATATATTATTATTCTAAGATACCTAACATTTAATGATAAAATATAAATTACACATAATGGTAAAATAACGTGACCTTCGTATGTCAGACGGTTAAAAATGCACGGTGTACATGTGTTCCGTCCTCTACTCGGTGTGTGCGTATGTCCGTGCGCGTGTGTGTGTGTTGCACTCACGTGTGGTGAAGTTCCTGGAGGCGTACGCGGCGCTCTCCTTGTCGTGCAGCAGCGTGAAGGCGTGCAGCTGGTAGGTGGCGCCGGGCGCGAGGTCGCGCAGCGCGTGCGTCCAGTTGCCCGCGCCCTCCACCGTGATGTTGCGCGCGCCGCCCTCCACGCGCTCCGTCAGCGGGATCACCTGCCCCGCGACCATCACGTGCTTTACTCTTGCCCTATACACTCCCTCATCACCTCAGCCAGGCGACGCCCACTGCGGGACATAGGCCGCCCCCTAGGATCTCCACAACGATCGGTCCCGCTTCCCGCGACCTTCACCAGATCGTCGGTCCACCTGGTGGGGGGCCTACTCACAGATTGTCGACCGGTGCACGGTCGCCATTACGGAACGCAAAATAGTCACCTAAAACTGTCCTCGATTGAAAGATTCGCGTTATTTTTACGTGAGTGTCAGCTTTATAACCCGGAGAAATTAAGTTGACATGCAATAGTCTGGATGTCTATTCAATTATACAACGTGTTTCTTTTGATATTCCATAACCCTAGTGTATTAAACAGACCATGGTAAAGAATTAAATGGCATATAAATTATTTTCCAAATGTAATTTTTTTTTGTTAATTTTTTTATTTATTTATTTTAAACACATTTCATTGTCATGACAGGAAAATCCTAATGCGACAGTAAAGTAAAAGTAGATACAAAAACTTAAAACAAAATTAACAATAAATTCAGGTTACATTTCTATAGCAGATAATGAATAAGGCTGTTTTAGTAAATTAACTCAAAGAACAATTAAATATATCCGTCTCATTGGCAATAAGGTAAGAGTACGAAGTGAACGTGTCAGAGGCGCCCTGTTCAGCAAGTTAGTTCTCCCCCGCCCCGCGGCACCGCAAGCAGCGCCGGCCGGCGCCGCCGCCAAACGTACCTGTCCGGGACGTATAATCCAACCCGCTTTAGAATAGCCGCATCACATACCTTTCCACGAATAATTTTAAAAATATGCAAAGCTAGCGCTAATTCTCTCCTAACTCGCAATTCGTAATATCCTACCATGCCCAAAACGAATAAAGTTGGGTACATTAACGGATAAAAAGGGTATACAAAATAATTCTAAAAAATCACGACTGTTTATGTAAAACACCCTTACCTTGTTATGAATAACCTTTTGAATGAAAACGGTTTACTCGTACCTACTTATCAATGAAACACTCACACACGTCAATGTTTTTTACAAGTTACGCTCTCCCGCTACTTTACTACTACACTTCAGTGTAAGTTTGCCAACGTCTCGCAAAACTAAGGATTCGCCATATTGGTTGCATTTTTTTAACAAATTTAACTAAAATTGAAGTTATATTCGAAACTATTGATTTTTAAACTACATTTTCTTGGGCGTTTTATATTATTTTTACCTATAGAAAATAACCTTACAGTTATGGGATATCAAAAGGAACACGTTGTATAGGTTCTACTAAAACTGTCACCTTATGTTAAATGGATGCACATTTAGTTGGGACACTGCTTGACGCTGATTGTGCATTTAGTTTTTATATTACGAGTACCTACATCAATGCTGTAACTAAATATGCAGCATGGGATATCAAGAAATGCATATTCAACTAATATCTTTATCCGAGAGGGGCTTTTCAACATTTCATTATAAGCGGTTTATGCAATTCACATGTCACAATCACAATACTATAATAACATGTAATTGTAATAACGTCGAATATGAATGCGGCCGCCGGGTGGCGTGAGATTTTTAGTAAATCGCTCATCTCAGTCTAAAAACATTGAAGTCGGAAATCCAGGTCGGCGATTAAGTCACAGTTTAAATGTAGAGCATAGTTCGCAGAACGCGATCGAGATTACCAGTTCATTACAGACGTTCGGGCAGCTATCCAAGATTATTTTGTTAAATGACAAATCTTTACGTTTCCTAGTGAATCAACTCATGCATTAAAACTCCTACTTATTTTGTTATGTTGCAAAATAATAGGATTTATATCTTTCGATTCCAATAAATGGCAAAATGATTTCGTCATTCATATGCGACAGAGTTGCAGCGTCATGTCACGTAATGTTAAATAGTTTCTGTAAGGAAATAACTCATATTTCAAATGCATTAGAATACCATTTAGAAACTGAAGCGAGAACTAATAAATATTTATAACTGTTGATGATTGATATTGGTGACGTTTTTCAAACTGTGTATTACTGATAACAACATAGGGGTTCAATCAGAGACATATTATGTACAGACAACAGCACGTCAACCTACCGCAAAAAGTCAAATTTTCTCAATTGATGTTGATTTCTACTTCTTGGACTTAAAGTTGAAAATTAATTCAATGACCTTTAACTTTTTGGGTAGGCAGACCTGCCGTTGTCTGTAGAGTGTACAGTCAGCTGCAAAAGTATGTATACATTTCTGACTAATGTTGACTCTTAATACAACGATATAAATTGGTAAAAGCAAAAAGTGTTTTAATACTTTTGCAGCTGACTGTATAGGTATCATCATACCTTAAAGCGGAAGCCGGTGTAGTCCCCGTGCGCGGGCGGCGACCAGGCGATGGTGGCCTGCTTGTTGCGCATGAGCGTCACCGTCAGGTTCGTCGGCGGCTCGGGCGCTGAAATAATACCTCTGTTATTTTTCTACGTCATACATCTGAAGTCTCATTTAATAAGTTATATATCTAAGTTTAGGTTCAGAGATCTCCAGGGCGACAAAGCAATACACTATCAATATTAAAATCATCAGAAAATTATATTTGAGGTGCTACTTTTTGGGGGAAAGCATAGAACGAATATAGTTGGCATACCAGTGATAATGGTCTGGTTCCACGTCAGCAGATCGGCGAAGGTTGCGTTCGAGTAGTAGAGCATGAAGTGGTACTTGGTGCCGGGCAGGCCCTGGAAGTTGATGGTGTTGGCGCGCGCGGGCACGGTGTAGTTGGGCGCGGGCGAGCCCTGCGGCGGCCGGTAGTCCAGCCGGTAGCTGCCGCCCGCCGCCGCCTCGCCCGCGCCGCCCAGCCCCGAGCCCGGGATCTCGATCACGAGGTCGGCGCAGCAGCCGCCTCTCACCGCGCCCTGCGGAGTGCGACCATACATTTAAACCGATTCTATAAGCTATTGTATTACTAGTGTTTAACATACATTTCACTGTTAACTGCTTTTCAGTCTGGCATTCTTTCGTATTGTACAATAGTGCTAAAAGCGGCCTCTTTTCCGTTAGCGACAAATTTGACTTCATAAACAACTAAATGAAAAGTTTACTGTTATTGAAGTAATAAAAAATTAATTGGAGGCAGCAATTAGCTCTAGTAATCCCCTTAACAAATGTAGTTTTTCTTATTTATCCCGACCCCAAAGGAGGTTAACGCATGTTTTGTGGCAATCAACAAACAATAATAAACACGCAAACACAAGGGAGAAAAGGTTTTTTCTACTTTGTTCCATGAGAATCGAACACGGGATCAGAATACTGGCGACACCTCGAAGACCTGTGTATGCGCCACTCCACCACGGAAGTCGATAATTGAGGCAGGGTCAAATGCAGACCTCAAAATCTAATGGATGAAGGTCAATCACAGAGGCGGCGTAAGGCCGGGGCGGTGCCCCACACCGCCCACGGCCTCGCGGTGCACGGGGCCCCGCGCCTTACAGTTAATACATTTGAAAAGTATGAAAAGCCCATAAGTACATTATAAATGCATTTTAATTCATTATCAACTTAAAGATATTTCACTCTTTGGCTTAAATGTGAATAACATACTAGATATTTCTGATAAACTAGGTCATAAGTCAGTCAGCGCCGAGCATTCGGTACGAGCGGTTGTCAAGGCGAATTGTGTTCGCGGTTGTTCTTGAATATGTCGGTAGAAAGTGCGCTTAAGTGTAATAACTGCAATCTCGTAGTCAATGAATTGTTAACGTTTGTGCAACACAAGCATGAAGTGATGGACAGTGAAAGTTTAGTGAGAATATGTACTTCAGCCTTCACTCCGGAGGAAATAGTAACAGCTAAGTCGTTATTTTTTAATTCTATCCCGCAAAACACAAAATTACGTAAAATTAATCGTAAGCTGAAAGATGGGAAGCGCGACAAAGACTTGTTTGACATTATTGAGATGTTTAAGACAATCGACCCTGAAAAAGTTCCAGTTTTTGTAGCTCATGATTTAAATAAACTGCCACCAATAACATTTGATCATGTAGACGTAACCCGACTTTTAAAAGACATTGTAAGGCTACAAAGTGAAGTAAAACGAATCAAGGACACATACGTAACCACTGAACAGTTAATGCAAACTAAAAATGAGTTACTGAAAACAAGTAACGAGGGTGTAATGTTGAATAACAATGCACAAACAGAATTAATCCCGGCAGTGCATGATAACTCCTTCAGAAATATAAACATTAGAAGAGGTGCTTGTCTGGGTAGTTTTGATTACGATAGTGGCCCAATCGGCCTACCGCATTTGACCTTGCCTGAGGACGATCAAATAACGGTCGTTTCTGACAGTGCTACTGCAAAAATCAGCTGTGTTCATCCGTCTCGCTCGCCGACGTGCAAAAGTCCCGTTAAGTTACTACCCGCCTCTGTCTCGGTGTGCTCGCCTGTATCGGGTGAGCGCGTGGAGGCCACTACCATGGTTTCGTCACGGAAACGCCCGAGCGAAGCCGATCGTCCTGCGCTAGAGGCTGAGAGGCCTACCGCGGTCCCAGACACTATCTTGAAGAATGCGACCGATATCGACTTATCTACGCGCTCATTTGTTGAAGTTGCGCGTGCGGCGGGAGTTTGGAAGGAACCTAAAAGGGACAACGAATGGATTGAAGTGCAGAGAAAAAGATATAGGAATCGATTTACAGGAAAAAAAGGAATGGCGATTAACGCAACCGACTGTAAGTTTAAGGCGGCCGATTTGATAATCCCGTTGTTTATAAATAATGTCGATAAGAGTACCTCGCCTTTGGACATTGTAGACTATATTAAAGAAAAAACGCTAGTTACAGTTACTTTAGAAAAGATTCAAATGAAGCATCAAAAGGTTTATGATGCCTACAAGGTTTTTGTACCTAAACAAAAACTTGATTTATTCATGGATGACCATATGTGGCCTGAAGGCATTTCTTTTCGCCGCTTTATAGACTTTAGTAATAGAAATATCACCAAACGAGATGGATCAAGTTCAAACAGACATAATATCAACAATAAGTAATTTTGTTAGCTTCAACTGCAAATCCCTGAAACGATCTATAGATCACGTAAGGTCGCTGTGTAGCAAAGCTGACATTATAGCCCTGCAGGAAACTTGGCTGTTCCAACACGACATTCCACTCCTCGGTACCGTTGACTCTGGCTTCGGATACACGGGTACATCCGCTATTGACTCGACTGCAGGTATTGTACGAGGCAGGCCATATGGTGGCGTGGCGTTGTTGTGGCGAAAGAGTGTGTTTGATAATGTGACAGTGATTCCCTGTAATAATGTGCGTCTTACGGCGATAAAGGTTAGTGTGTGTAATCGTTCCTTTTTAGTGATGTCCGTCTATATGCCCGTTAACTGTAGTGAAAATTTGATTGAATTTACTGACTGTCTCAGCGAAATTAGTGCAATCATAGACAGCACTGAAGTAGCATCAGTATTCATTTTAGGAGACTTTAATGCTGACCCTAGTGAATTATTTGGTATTGAACTAATAAAGTTTTGTAAAGAGCAAAAATGGATTTGTGCAGACATAGAACAACTAGGCATTGACTCGGGCACTTTCACATTTATTAGCGACGCGCACGGTACCACTAGTTGGCTAGATCATTGTTTGGTGACAGGGGCTTCGTGGCGGTCGGTGGTGGATGTGGGGGTGCACTACGACTGTATATGGTCTGATCATTTTCCGCTTGTCATAAAGTTATTTGGGGGGATAGGAATAAAGAGCAAATAAAAAAGTATAGCATTTTATGTCAGAAAGGGTTACGAGATATAGATTTTCCTACTGAGTTTTCCAAATGTTGTGATGGTTTTTGTAGGGACACAGAGCATAATTTAGTTATAGACCGGTTGTACAAGAACATTATTGATGTATTGAGTGAGGCAGCTGAGGCTACTTCCAAAAAGCAAGTCCGTGGCAAAAAAAAGCATGAGGTGGTCGGTTGGAACAAGCATGTTCAACCTGTACACGCTGAGGCACGGTCCCACTTTCAGGCTTGGAGGCGGGAGGGTAGCCCACCATGTGGTGCGGTCTATGATAAAATGGTGGAGTCTCGGCGTGCATTTAAAGCAAAACTTAAGTGGTGCCAAAATAATGAAGATAAACTTAGAATGGACATTTTGGCATCACATCACGCTAGCAATAACTTTAAAAACTTCTGGAAGTGCACTAAGAGACTAAACCATAGACCAACTATTCCTCTTTGTGTGAATGGAGTGACTAAGCCCAAGGCTATCGCGAACTTGTTTAAAGACCACTTTCAAGTTAAACCACCACCTCAAGCCCGTGTGCTGCGGATGCCTGACCCTAAGTCGATCCGTTCACCCCAGTCGCCAGTTATGTTCACAGCCAAGGAAGTAGCTTTGGTTATTAAGCGGATGAACAAGGGAAGGTCTCCTGGACACGATGGGTTGAGTATTGAGCATTTGCAGCATGCGGGTGCTCACCTGCCTAGGGTTTTGTCAATGTTTTTTACGTTCTGTGTACGTCACTCATACTTGCCGGCAGAGTGTATGAAGACGGTAGTTGCACCAATAGTCAAGAATAAAACTGGGGATCCATCAGACATAGCCAACTATAGGCCCATCTCGCTGGCGACGACTGTGGCAAAGGTGCTGGACGGTTTGCTTGATCGCATTCTAAATAGACATCTGCAGTTGAATGACGCTCAATTTGGATTTAGGTCTGGACTATCTACAGATACTGCAATACTGTGCATGAAGCATACCGTCCGGTACTATACTGACAGGAAGACACCAGTCTATGCTTGTTTCCTGGATTTGTCTAAAGCCTTCGATATGGTGTCCTATGAGTTGTTGTGGAGTAAAATGCGGAACATTCCTACTCTCCCAGGTGAAATAATTGATATTTTTGACTATTGGTACAAAAACCAAACTAATGTTGTTCGGTGGGCGGGAGAAGTCTCCAGTGAGTATAGACTCAGGTGTGGAGTTAGACAGGGTGGCTTAACCTCTCCTCGTCTTTTTAATTTGTATATGGATGGACTTATCGAGGAACTCAGTAGCACTGGTGTGGGCTGCTCCATAGATGGTAAAATCATTAATAATCTAAGTTATGCGGACGACATGGTGCTGTTGGCTCCCTCGATAAGCGCCATTCAGAAACTTCTTAAGGTATGCGAGGATTACGCCGGAGCTCATGGACTCAGATATAATGCAAAGAAAAGTGAAATCCTGATGTTTCAGTCTCGGGGTCACAATATAACCGCAGTCCCTCCTGTCTATTTAGGCGGTGTTGCACTAAAACGGGTATCGCGTTTTAAATATCTGGGTCACTGGGTGACGGAGGATCTCTCTGATAACGAGGATATAGAACGGGAGCGACGGGCGTTGGCAGTCAGATGCAATATGCTGGCTCGCAGGTTTGCACGCTGTACTGAACCCGTTAAGGTGATACTTTTTAAAGCTTTTTGCCAGTCTTTCTACACGTGTAGCCTGTGGATTAGCTATACGCTGAAGACAGTCAGCGCCCTGCGAGTGCAGTATAACAACGCGTTCAGGGTATTGTTGGGGCTGCCGCGTTACTGCAGCGCGTCAGGCATGTTCGCGGACGCTCATACCGATGGATTTCATGCCATTCTACGCAAAAGAGCCGCCTCGATGCTAAGCCGTGTTCGCGGGGGCTCTAGCAGTATCCTGCGTGTTGTAGCAGGGCGAGTGGACTGCCCGTTTATGCAGCATTGGGTTCGACTGCACATAAAAAACCCTTAGATGCCTCAAATGTTACCTATTTTATTTTTCTTTTTGTAATTTTTATATTTTGTGTAGTACTATTGGTGTTACTGACTCAACTTTATTGTATTGTGGTATGGACTTTGTCTGAAATAAATCTTTTGAATTTGAATTTGAATTTGAATAAAATTAATTATATTACCAGAGGGCCTCGCGAAATGTACCTCGCCCACATTAAGTTTAGGCCTTGCGCCGCCACTGGTCAATCATGTGCCATTATTGTTATAGCTTTGGTAAAAGTTTTTTAGTGCTCTATTTACTTAATAGTAAATCAGTGAAATACGATAATAATTAGACAAAACTAACTTAGCCATAGGTTTCATGTCGTAAATAATCTATATTGTTCTTTTCACATTATAAGTTTAATGTAGCCAACTTTTTTTTTTTTATTATTGAAATTATCAAAAGCTGGGCTGGTCATATATTTACGTCTGGAATTTAGGTTCAAGAGTAACCCACACTAAAACCCAATTTGTTAAATGATAAATGTTGACTAACTAAAATAGGGTAACTACAAATTTAAGCATAAAAAATATTGTACTTGTGTCTTGAGTCAACAGATATAAAATCTTCTTATTTCTTATTTTTAACTATCACTTTGAAACAAAACTTCTTAGCATCCTTGGTGGTGGGGTGGTGGGTCTATAGCATTGAAAGAAGAGAGAGTTATAGGGGAGAGTTACTGGGTCTCCTTTTCCACCCCTTTTAGGGATGATTATATCACCTTTAATCTATGCTTTGTCCTTCTTGGGGTCTTAAATTATATAAATAATGTTTAGTTAAAATTTTTCCAGAAATTATTTATTCCCCAAACATACATCCACTCACTGTTTTGGCATGTTAAGAGGTGATTTCTGGGCTAAAAATCATCTTGTGTCCTTTCTCATGACTCAAACTATAACACACAAAAACTACAAAACCAACTATCATAAACCTTAGTACACATATTTTTTGAGGCTTTCAAAATAGCACAGGCTATTTAGTATCCCACTGTTTGGCACAAGTTTCCACATGCACGATATAAAGTGTAGTTTACGCAGGCAGAGCCGTGGGCGAAAAGCTAGTGTTACAATAAACCAACACCACCAATAAATACATTTAACATATTACTGATAGTTTGAATCTATTCTTTTTATTAAAAAAAAAGTATTTATACATATGGCTCTCACTTTTTACCAGGCAAAACTTTATTGGTAAACATTATTTATGGCATTCGGCTAGGTAGAGTATAGATCTCTAGGGAGTTATAGTATGATAAGTAAATAAGAGATTTAGGATTATGAAATAAAAGAAAAAAAAGTTTAAAATAACATGAAAAAAAAAAGTTTCATACATCTATGTCCAATGTAACTGTGTGTGATAATGGATAGAATTTTAATTACACCCAGGAATGACAGCTGGTAATATCTTAAGTATTTTATTAGAAGTATACAATCTAAAATACTCTTGAGCTTTTTCACTCCTACAGGATCATAAGACTGCCAGCGGTCGCGATAACAATTGATTTTAATTGTGTCTGGAATAACATACAATAGAAGGGTTAAAACAAGAATGTACTATAACTGTGTTACATATTGTAAATCTGATCCAAACCAGTAGTTAGATCCATTTTACATATAACTTTATTTTGTTCTAAGTTATTGAGATAGTAGGAAGTAAGAACATTCTTTGCTGCTATTTAATAAATAAATGACAGGTCAACTGTTTCTAAAGTAAAACAACAAATTATAAAACATACTCCAATCAGAGCACTCAATGCAGTGTGTCCTTGAATGAAACAATTCAACCATTCAAATGCTTTGAACTGTCCATAGAAAGCAAACTTTATAGAGTGTGATAACATGGTTATGGTGTCATAACTATTTATATGTTATGCCATGCGCCAGTTCTCATGAGGTAAGCGTTTGCTTACAATAAAAACGACGAGTCCCAGTGCCAGGGCCGCGGTGGCGCGCGCGCAGCCAGTCTTCGCTTGCACAATCGTCCCCTTCCACATCACTGAAGGCGACTCTCTGATTTCACACGACACTTTCTCTCCTAAATCCTCAACATTTTTGTATCTAACAAGCATTTTTGCTTCTTAACATAAATTGTAGTCGTCACATCATCATGAACAGAACATTTAATTTACCACAAACACGAATTCACACGATTGTAATAAACATTGCGACTGCGTCTTTCGCGATTTTTCAATAATTTGCCAAAATGCCACTTCTTCAACATGTCATCTAGTCAACATGTTCCTTTATACCTTCACTACATTTTAATAACATTGAATTGCGATATCAAACAAGCTCTGTAAAATTTGTTCTAGTAACTATCTGCCAAATATTGGAGTAATAAGTAGCAAATGGAATACGTACACCAACCAAACTGTCAAACCCAAAACGTCAAAGTCAAGATTGTCAATTGTCAAAAAAATTTTTTTTCGAAGTAGCTACAGTCTGAGAACATGCTGCCAAAGGTTTTTTTTAGCTATTCGTTAAAAATACAAAATATTATAAATAGGTACTTACTTACACACATAATCACATAACCTTAAACAAAGCTACGAAGACGCTGGCATCACAGGCTGATAAGTGTGATGAGGAGGGTTTTACGAAGGTTGAGAGGAAGAAAAAAAAGCCCTCCACTCGCAACCAGTGCGGCAACGCACCGACCGGACCGAACCACCTGCTTCGGCCTGCAATTCCAGTGACGCTGCTATACGTGTCCCGGCTTCATTACTTGTGGCATGTAGATACCTCATCTCTCATTACCTTCTCATTCCATTGTCATTTTTACATTTTTTATAATTTGATGTATTTTCTAATTCTTTTAAATTATTTCTGTTTAGAAACTTTTTGGTTAACTCTGATTTTTATATTCTTATTTTGAAATTCAAAATTGTTCGATCGTGCCTCGCCCATGTCGGGCGAGCACGTCAATCAGTAGTCAGTTGACATTCGGCTTTCAGATCACTTCTTCTTAATTTTATTCTATTGTTGCGAACTAAAGATTATTATTGGGAAAATTATCTTGGATACTATTTATTCATTACTCCTGGACCCTGGTACGGTCACGTAGACCGCCGGGCCTTCTCCATCTAGTGCTGTTGGATCCTGGCGGGGTCGACCGCCGGGCCACCTCTATTTATCAAACCACTAAATTGGACTTACACGTGTAAATTTAAGTTACGTATATATATATTTTATCATACTTTTAATTTTAATATATTTAATTTATATCTTGTCTTGTATTTTATTTAACTCTTAGGGAATAATTATAGGGAGGTAGGTTCCCATTAACTTCTCTCTTTCCAAATTTTCTTTTGTAGCGTAGCAGAACCTAGGTTTCTGAGGGTATTCCTCTTCAAGGGTACCCCAGATATTCTGTTACGTTATAAAGTGGCGCCCCTCTTTTTCGAACCTCACCCTCCTTTTTCAAAATTTTAAAAGATCATCTGCGATCCTCTTACATTTCGATTTATTATTTTTGGCATTGATTTTGTTTGTTTGTAAGTAGTACCTTTCTTTAATCTCCCTTTAGTTCTCAACGACCCTGAGTTCCTTTTTTTCCAAATTCCAAAAGATTATCTGCGATCCCCTTTATTTTGACTTATTATTTTGGCATAAATTCCTATCCTTATAAATCCCCTCTTTCTATTTAACTTACTTTTCTCTCCTCTCAAATGTAGTCTTTTTTTTAAGTATTTTTTTTTTGTATACCTCTCTATAATAGTTCCCTACCTTTTTATAGTGACTTATTTATTTTATAAATTTTATTTTCTATCACAACTTGTATTTTTGTACTCTTTACTTTTGACTTGTTTTTTTATTAACTTGTGTAAATTTATTTTATTTCATCTCGTCTCTCATTTCATCCTCCCTCCCTCCTAGAACTTTTCGGCCTTGTAAATATCCCTTTCCCTTAATCATCCTTTCTAATTTCTTTCTCTTTTTATTTATGTAAATATTTTCTTCGTGAGCGGTGCATAACTCATCCTATCTATAAATAAGCCTATATGCCGGATGGATTGTCCTCTCTTGACATCCATTCGTTACTTTTGATCTTGTTTGGGAATCCTAGGTGTTCCCAAGCGACTCTTTTCTCTGAGCCTCTTATTAGCTCTCTTTTTCTACTCTTTCTCTTGCTTTAATACAGAGGTGCGGATCGCAACACCTCTTTAAAATAAATAAGCCTATCGTGTA
Organism: Anania crocealis; assembly: GCA_949315895.1. Lineage (NCBI taxonomy): Eukaryota > Metazoa > Arthropoda > Insecta > Lepidoptera > Crambidae > Anania > Anania crocealis. The sequence continues at coordinate 274,464 of OX438884.1, forward strand.
CTATGCTCTTAGAGCGAATGTGTTTCCTCTTGGGTTTGGGTCATAGATTTTCAATAATCGTGAACCCTTACCCTACTGTATGAAAGTTCATGAAAGTTTGTATGAAAGATTGTGGAAGATTGTATGGAAGACGATGTAGTGTAGTTGTGAGGAACACATTCCCAACCTCAAAATTTTCTGAGTACTTTAAAAAAAAAATCCCTAAGTAGTTGAAAAATTTTTTTTTTACTATTTTTGGGGAATATGTGGCATGTAGATACCTCATCTCTCATTACCTTCTCATTCCATTGTCATTTTTACATTTTTTATAATTTGATGTATTTTCTAATTCTTTTAAATTATTTCTGTTTAGAAACTTTTTGGTTAACTCTGATTTTTATATTCTTATTTTGAAATTCAAAATTGTTCGATCGTGCCTCGCCCATGTCGGGCGAGCACGTCAATCAGTAGTCAGTTGACATTCGGCTTTCAGATCACTTCTTCTTAATTTTATTCTATTGTTGCGAACTAAAGATTATTATTGGGAAAATTATCTTGGATACTATTTATTCATTACTCCTGGACCCTGGTACGGTCACGTAGACCGCCGGGCCTTCTCCATCTAGTGCTGTTGGATCCTGGCGGGGTCGACCGCCGGGCCACCTCTATTTATCAAACCACTAAATTGGACTTACACGTGTAAATTTAAGTTACGTATATATATATTTTATCATACTTTTAATTTTAATATATTTAATTTATATCTTGTCTTGTATTTTATTTAACTCTTAGGGAATAATTATAGGGAGGTAGGTTCCCATTAACTTCTCTCTTTCCAAATTTTCTTTTGTAGCGTAGCAGAACCTAGGTTTCTGAGGGTATTCCTCTTTAAGGGTACCCCAGATATTCTGTTACGTTATATACTCTACAAAGGTCGAGGAGATTGTAGAGTACATGCGATTGAAGACCAAATACACCTTGAGGGTTGAGCGTTTGGAAGCTCGACACAACACGAATTTCAATTCGTTTGTGGTTAGGGTTCCGACAGGACAGCTGTCGACCTTCGTGCAGGCAGTTTCGCGGACGGTTACCTGACACCAAGTTGCGTAACACAACGCCGTGAAAATTGTGTGTTTATAGTGTAATTTATCTTGATATAAATATTGTATGTATGTTAGTCTTTAAGGTATTTATTTTATGGGCCTGTATCTTTTTACTCTGTTGCCTGAAATAAATGATAAATAAATAAATAAATAAAAATAAAGCTATCTCATTGAAATGTATGGGTAGTTATAAGGTAGTTTTACCGGGTAAAAATAATCAATCAAACTAAATAATAAATTTAAAAAGACGTGTGGCACTCGATTTGATGACTGCCGCGGTAATGCTATTGCATAGCATTTTTTATCAACTTATGCAAGTCGGTCGGAGTGGGGGTGTTAGGTTATTTTCGTTACGGAATTTCTGGATACGGTCTCCACGCTCAAGGCCCGCAATAGAAGCTATGCAATAGCTTAATATAATATTTTATTACACGGAATAAATTACATTTTGTAAAAATCAATTCATTAAATATATTAGGAATTAAATGTTATCCTCAGTTTTTATCCTTCTAACATTGGAACATCTGAACAAAATTTTGTTTAGGAAAGTTTGTCGTTTAACCTTTTCAGCGCCGACTATCCTGTACGCGATGTCACGCTGTACGCTAACGTATAAATGTATAACAGATTCTATAGTACGAAAGCAAGGATGACGGTTACGTCATATCGATAGATAAAAAATAGATGCGTATTATTGAAGTTTGTTTTCAAATTTACAAATATAAATACATACAAACACATTATAATGGTAACTTGTTTTATTCTATGAATATTTTAAGTAAGAAAAATGTGTATCTTTCATCGGAGACGATGATACGTGCATAAACTTGCTGGAGATAATATTATAATAGGCACATCACTATTCATTTCATATACGCAGTCTGTTGACTTCAAATTATCAAGTCTTTGGGGTACATAGTACGGTATATTTCTTAAGAAAAAAGGTATTAGTAGTGATGGCTGCTTTCAATATTTCGATTATGGATTTAGAAAATTATTTTGCTAATGATTTCCGCTTGTTATTCCGCATTAGCAAAATAATTGTCTAAATCCATAATTAGTTATGGATTTCCGCAAAGTAACGCCTGAGTCTATTAATTTTTTCAATATTTTGTATTCCGAGTTTGTGAATATTATGATATTAATAGATTTAAAAAAGCTTAAACACGAATAAACTCTATTTATTTTCAAATATGATATTTTCCACTCTCCCTATACAAAGTGCAATAGTGTGCGTCACTACGGTGCACCACGAGCAGTTATAACGTTCAGCAGTGACTACCTATATGAGCGAAAACGAGCCGGGCCTTCCTAGCTAAAACTTCTATCTGATCCTACAGTGACGGACGATTTTTGAGCATTCGTTGTTAAATGCCGCACATAGTCCGTAAAAAAATATAAACATGTAAGTATATTTATTTACATGTTTATATTTTTGATACTAATACCTAACCTATATGATATTTAAAACCAATATCTAAACTATGTGATATTTAAAAATTTAACCATACCCGAAACTGTTTTAAATAAATTCAAGTGATATTGATTGAACTTAGCTTAGTAGGTATTGTATTATTGGCCGTATTTATGACTTTGTAAACAAGTTTCTAATTGATTTGCAACTTAATTACCTATCTTACTTCGTAAAATTAGCACATTACTATATCCAAATATTGAGATAATTTGTTTTATTTGCACTTTAGTAATTATCAAACAATAAAACAAGGTAATGTTTACCGACTGAAACTTACCTCATTCACGTTCATTCACAGAGGAGGAGGATCCTACTTGAATGTACTACTGTTTTCCGTTTCATAATTCTAATATCCGCAACAACTCATTAGATTCAAATTCACTGTCACTCATTTTATTACTTGACCCGGCACTATGATCTAATGACCTTGATACGTGTGCGCTTACGACGTCATGGATTCACTTGAAATGAAGTTAGTGGCGCTGTTAGTACTGACATCTTGCCAGTACGTAGTGATGGGTGGAGCAATATCGAAAATTCTCAGTAAAGTTAATTAATTTGAATGAAATAATTGAATACGTACATTAATATAACAATTTATTTAATAATACGTTGTTCACTGACTGAAATTGATTCATAAATCATAAAATGTATGCTCATTTGTATGAAATAAAACAAATTAACAGTAGTGGATTGTAATTTTGTAATGAATGCAACTTTCGCGTCACAACACTGGCCAACTTGATATGAAGTAGTTGGCGTGAAGAACATGTCAATGTTGGAGGCGTGTTTGTTTTTATCCATTTTAAAAAAACAAACAAGCTTTTTTTTCTAGAGAAATTAATAAATCGGGTTTCAGAAGTGTCCATCTTTAAAAATTACAAAAGAAAGAAATGTCCTATGTATCGTAGTTGTATTTTATTATATTAGGTACAATGATAGATATATACTCGTAGATAGATAACTCATTTATTTGCATCTCATACAACTAAACACACACAAACTATTAACGTTGCATATAAACAAAAAGTACATCAATTTAAAATACATACAAAAACAAAAGTGACCAGGAAAAAAAAAAAAGATGTGTGTCGCAGGAATGCAAATGGGCCGCAGCTCAGCGATTCGTTTGCTTGGGGCAAACCACTGATTTTCAGCTACCACCCGATGACAAGCCTCAGGACGCGTTAGAGGTGACAGACGCGATGTGATCATGTGAATTCCATAAATAAATTTATAAACTAATCAATAAGGAAACTAATAATGCATGCAATAGTACCTATATATAGTCAGATATACCTGCACAGTCCAACTATAGTATGTGACAAACTTCTTAATCCCTCAACCCCCAGGAGGCACGCGCGTGCTGCGATAACAATTGATTTCAATTGTGTCTGGAATAACTCACGATCGAGGGATTAATAATAAAGTACCTAATTTAAGAAAAGAAAAAAAATAGATCTACCATACATCAACTTTGATTAATTTTACCACTAGCCCGAAACCCACCGCGGCAAAGACAAAATCAATCTAAAAGTCCCTTTATTCGAAAACCGTCATCTATGCGACCAAATGCTTGAACCATTCTTTTGTCCTTCCAATAAGGCAGACTTGAGTCGTTTCTTAAAAGTTTGCCTCGAGGTTAACTCTCATTGGAGTAGGTATATTATTCCAGCATTTGGTCGCATGGTAACGGAAGCTTCCGGTAAAGGCAGCAGTTTTGTGTCTATAGGTTAACAAGGGCGCACGGTGAGATCTCAGATCCCTACAGGCGTATTGTTGTTGGGAAGCGGTAAACATCAGCTTCGAATAGAGGTACTCAGGCTTTTTTTACTTCATTAAGTCGAACATAAGGGTAGCAAGGTGTAACCGCCTGTGGGACTCCATATTTAACAGAGAGGCATTATTCAATACTGGCGTGATATGACTCCGCGGTGGAATGTTAAAACAGAAGCGACAGCATGCGTTTTGTATTCGCTGTATCAATGTTCGAGTTCTGCTCAACAAGCACGGCCCGTACAGTATGTCACCATAGTAAAGTCACGACAGTATCAAAGTTTCGCACAGATGAAGAGCTTCTATAGAAGTCGTGGCGTGTGGGGGTCACGAAAATTTCGAACTTCTATAGAAGTCATGATAGATCTTTGGGATGATGTAAATAAATAAATAAATAAAGTCGTTGGCTGTGAAAAGGTTAAAGAATATAATTAAATTTACATTTCGATCAAAGTTAAAAGTAGTTGTATATATTATCATGCAAATTGCATTGTTCTCAACGTACAAAACTACATGATTCTTGTTTTTTTTAAATTAAATAATTGGCTGTATAGCTACTAGTTTTTAGGACATTAAACTGTAAAAGAATGTAAATGTCATAGTTTTGACTTGACAATTGACATTATCAAAACGCGTCCCCGGCCCGCCGCTCTATCCAAAACGGCGTCCCGCGCATAGATGGTCGAATCTATTTATCTAAAAGTAAATAATTATTAGTTGGTCAACACGCCACACACAATAATTAACACACCAAAGCTGCAGATTTAAATACTGTTGCAGCTTTTAGTACGGTATGGTCATCAACACTATCCAGTACAATAGAAACTAAGCTCGTGTTGTCCATTCGTAGTGTAAGTTTTAACCAAACTTGAAGATGATTGGGAATGATGCATCAAAATGGACTCCGGAAGACACCATCAGGGTATTGGTAGCTTCCGATATCCACTTGGGTTATTTAGAAAATGATCCTGTGAGAGGCGAAGACAGTTTCATCGCTTTTGAGGAGGTGCTCTCGCAGGCTGTAGAGTACGACGTGGACCTGGTGCTGTTGGGAGGTGATCTATTTGACCACGCTAAGCCCTCGCCCAGCTGCATGTTTAAGTGCACGCAAATCATCAGGAAGTACTGCTTTGGAGATAAGCCTATTAATATTGAACTACTATCAGATCAACTAGAGAATTTCTCACGAGTTGTTAACTACGAAGATCCCAATTTGAATGTGTCGTATCCTATACTTTCCATACACGGAAACCATGATGATCCAGTAGGTCAAGGAAGCATAAGTTCACTTGACATCTTATCAATAACAGGTCTCGTAAACTACTTTGGTAAATGGACTGACTACACCCATGTACGTATATCACCTGTGCTCCTGCAGAAAGGAGTCACTAAACTAGCTCTATATGGTCTTAGCCATCTCAAAGACCAGAGATTGTCCAGATTGTTTGCAGAAAAAAAAGTAGAAATGGAGCGACCTGATGAGACAGATGATTGGTTTAATCTATTAGCCTTACATCAAAATAGAGCCGACAGAGGACCAGGCAACTATATCAGAGAAGATGTATTACCTTCTTTTTTGGATCTTGTTGTATGGGGCCATGAGCATGACAGTTTAGTCCATGAAATGAAAAACAGCAAGACAGACGGATTCTCGGTCGTGCAACCTGGTAGTACTGTAGCAACCTCACTAGCAGCCGGAGAAGCATTGCCTAAGCATTGTGCTTTACTGCAAATACATAAAACTGATTACATACTGTTTCCCATCCCTTTAAAAACTGTTAGGCCCTTTATATTCAAAACAATTGTACTCTCCGAAGAGAATCTCGGCGATGATGATGTAAATGAAAATGAGAAAGTCCAAGAGTTTCTGAAAGGCAAAGTCAACGAAGCTGTGGAAGAGGCAGTTAGCAAACGCAGTGGTAATCCGAAACAGCCACAGCTGCCTCTAGTCAGGTTGAGTGTCTTCTACGAGCGCGACGGGCAGGACTTCAACAGAGTCAGGTTCGGACAGAACTTCACCGGGATCGTCGCCAACCCGAACGACTTACTTATTATGAAAAGAGAGAAGAAGATCAGAGATCGGAAGGAGGCGACGGGCGAGAACGAGCACGCGGAGATCGCGGAAGCGGCCGCCGACGCCGTGGACGTGGAGGCGCTGCTGCACGCGTACTTCGCGGCGCTGCCGGCCGAGCGCCGCCTGGCCGTGCTGTCCGTGCGCGCGCTCACCGACGCCGTGCGCGACTTCACGCTCAAGAACGACGAGGACGTGTTCCGGCGCGTGTTCGACGCGCACAAGCGCCGCTGCGTGGCCGCGCTCATGGAGTCCGCGGCCGAGACGGCGCCCGAGGCCGACGAGCGCCTGCGCGTCTGCAAGCAGGAGCTGGACGCCGCCGACGCCGAGCGCCTGGCCGAGCTGCTGGACGCCGCCAAGCGCCTGGCGCCGCCGCCCGTGCGCCAGCCCATGGTGGTGCTGGAGCGCGACGTGGTGACGCTGTCCAGCGACGACGAGGTGCTGACGCCGCGGCGCGGGCGCGGGCGCGGGGCGCGGGGCGCGCGGGGCCGGGCGCGGGGCCGGGGCCGCGGCCGGGAGCCCGAGGCGGCGCCCGAGCCGGCCGCGGCGGAGCGCCGCACGCCGCGCCGGTCGGCGGCGCAGAAGTCCGCCACGTGGCTGCAGACGCTCGCGCAGACACGCCGCCGCCGCAACTCCTCCGACGAGATAGACTCGGACGACTGATCGCTCCCCTCTCGAGATATCGTTTAAAATTAATTCTTATTTTTTTCGTCGATAGCATTTTATTCTAGATTGTGCCGGTAAACCTAATGTTTATTATAAGAGTCCAATATGATTGTGTGATTTTTTTCATTAATATTCCTTTTAGTTATGTAACATAGCAACACTTGACTACTCTTCTTTCAAGTAGGATTCGTAATCGAGAGCGAGAAGTTAGAACCTCTCAAACTAAAATAACCCATTCCCTTACTCAAGTTTGTTTGTTTGAACGCGCTAATCTCAGGAAGTACTGGTCCGATTTGAAAAATTATTTTTGTGTTGCATAGTCTATTTATCGAGGAAGGCTTTAAGCTATGTAACATCGCGCTGCGACCAATAGGAGCGAAGGATGAGTGAATAATGTTGCAAAAATAATCGCGATCATAATAACGGAAATTGACGCGGACGAAGTCGCGGGGAACAGCTAGTATCTAATATAGGTACTTAACATCAGAGTTTCATTGCTGTGGTAACTTGATTTCAATGATTTGAGTATGCGAGGCCTTTGCCATGCAGTGGGTTGATTATAAGCTGTTACTACTTTAACAATAATTGATCAATCAATCAATCAATCAAATCTTCATCTTCAATCAGTTACATACACACACAAAAAAAAAAAAGACGTGTGGCACTCGGAGACTGCCGCGGTAAAGCTATTGCATAGCTTGCGTGAGTCAAACAGCACCCACCTCGTTAAACAGCACCCCGCTCGTCGAACAGCACCTACCTCGTTAAACAGCACCCCATCCGTCAAACAGCACCCCACCCGTCAAACAGCACCCACCTAGTTTAACAGCACCTCGCTCGTCAAAGAGCATCCACCTAGTTAAACAGCACCCCGCTCGTCAAACAGCACCCACCTCGTTAAACAGCACCCCGCTCGTCGAACAGCACCCACCTCGTTAAACAGCACCTTGCTCGTTGAACAGCACCCACCTCGTTAAACAGCACCCCATCTGTCAAACAGCACCTACCTCGTAAAACAGCACCCGCTCGTCAAACAGCACCCACCTCGTTAAACAGCACCCCACCCGTCAAACGGCATCCACCTCGTCGAACGGCACCTGCCTCGTCGAACGGCACCCACTTAGTTAAACGGCACCCACTTCGTCGAATGGCAAACGCCCCCCGCTCGTTGAACGGCACCCACCTCGTTAAACAGCACCCCGCTGGTTGAACAGCACCCACCTCGTTAAACAGCACCCCACTCGTCAAACAGCACCCACCTCGTTAAACAGCACCTCGCTCGTCGAACAGCACCCACCTCGTGAAACAGCACCTCATCCGTCAAACAGCACCCACCTCGTAAAACAGCACCCGCTCGTCAAACAGCACCCACCTCGTTAAACAGCACCCCACCCGTCAAACGGCATCCACCTCGTCGAACGGCACCCACCTCATCAAACGGCACCCACCTCGTCGAACAGCACCCACCTCATCAAACAGCACCCCACTCGTCAAACAGCACCCAACTTTTCGAACGGCACCTGCCTCGTCGAACGGCACCCACTTCGTCGAACGGCACCCACTTAGTTAAACGGCACCCACTTCGTCGAGTGGCAAACGCCTCGTCAAACCGCACGCACCTCGTCGAACAGCCGTATCACCGCTGTGCCGGTCGAAGTGGGGAGCGTGAGGTTTTTTCGTTACGGAATTTCTGGATTCGGTCCCCGCGCTCAAGGCCCGCGATAGAAGCTATGCAATAGCTTAAAAACAACTATAATACGCTGCCTGTTGACATAGTCAAATCTTTTTAGCATTCCTAAATAAAGAAAAAATCCGAAACACGACGGGCACAGTGAATTTTTGGAGATTTGGCCAGTGTTCGAGTTATGATGCCGCTGTCTATCTTTTGGCTGCCGATTCCTCCGTCTCCTGCAACACCTAACGGTAGGTAATTCCTTTTTGTTCAACTAATGTTAGATTTTTGTAAATCTTGAGAATTGAACTCGTCTTCAAATTGACGATTTTGCTTATAGGCGGTCATTATAATTCAGAAAAATAGTATTTTTGGAGTGTAGACATTAATTGATATTGATGAGCAATTAATCGCTTTGACAGTCTGTAAACATAACTTTGACATAACATAACATTATAGGGCAAAAACCAGGAAAACTTGGTTCCTAGTGGTTAAACTGAGCTGGGCAGGGATTGTGTGTGACATTTAAGAATACCGGTAAAACAAAAGAGACTTATTAAATTCCGCGGATTCGTCGCACCGATGTGTTATTTCCCAAAAACATGAATGTGAAAAAACAGCAAGATTACGTATTACTTGTACTGAATGTCGTTTACTAGATATTATTATTACCACTGACTCTTCCTGATCGTTACGATAAGCTTGTAGTATTTAAACTTGAAAAATTATATCTCAGGCGGGACTCGAACCCGCATGCATCGCATTAAAATGAAACAAAAGACCACTAAAATTGACATGTTTTTATCTGTGGAGTGTTTAAGTTTTATTTTTGAGATGGGTAATTTAGCTCTTATTATCTACATGAATATATTAAAAAACCGGTCAAGTGCGAGTCGGACTCGCGCAATGAGGGTTCCGTACCTACACTAACTGAATTAGGGGTCCACTTAGCCAAAATACCACAATATTTAATTGACTGCAACTTTGTTTTGTGTGAAGGACAGTTATATTTGCATTTGAGTAAACAATTTTTTTTGTTTTAGTTCTTATGTATGGGAAGCCCCCCTTAAATATCATTATTTTTTGTATGAGAATCGTAAAGCGGTCAATAGGATACACCTACCTACCAAGTTTCAACTGTGTAATGCTAATACTTTCAGAATAAAGTGGCTGTGACATACGGACGGACAGACAGACTTGACGAAACTATAAGGGTTTTTTGCTATTCGGCTACGGAACCTTAAAAAGGAGTATTAGAAATAAAACTAAAAAGTCTCTTAATCCAAAATATATATATTCACACATCTTAACACTTATATGGTATGGTTATAACAAATCAGACGAGTTCGGCTAGTGCTGTGCTGTGGATGCGGGTGGCGCGGTCGAGGCGACGGCGGCGGCGGGGCGACGCGCGAGCACGCGGCGCAGGTAGCGCGCGGCGGCGGCGCGGGCGCGCGCGGGGGAGGCGGCGGCGAAGGCCAGCGGGGGCGCCGCCGCGTCCAGCGCCAGCACGTGCAGCGCGCCGCCCGCCGCCGGCAGCGTGGTGGCGCGCGCGCTCAGCCCCAGCGCGCCCAGCGCCGCCTGCAGCGCGTCCGCGTCCGCGTCCGCGTCGCCGGCGGCGGCGGCGGCGGCGGCGGGGGCGGCGTCCAGCGCGCGCACCGCCGCGTCCCACGCCTCCGGCTCTGCAACAGAGACTACGGTTGGCTTATTGCGGAAAGCCCCAGTCGTATTGGGACCGTGGGGTGACCGATCGGATCGAAATGCGAGTGAGGGCTTCGGATCACAGAACACGGAAAAAGTTAGAAAGGCTATCAGGCGCCATGCGTTTGTACGAGAACCGACATAATAAACACAAGCTTTCAAACACATAAACGAGTTCAAAGAACGCCAATCGAGCGAATGCGAAAAAACAAATCACAGCGCTCACCTACATTCATGTTTGGGCCGAAGTACGAGCATTTGCTCATAACCTTTGTGGCGCGCCTGCTCCACCTACAACGCCTTTCTAAACTTTTTTTCAGTGTTCTGTGGATTCGACGGACCGATGGCCATACTTCACCCGAGTTCCTATTCATTTGATAAATGTATCCAATATTTATTATTACAAGCGGTGGCGAAATCGAAAGACCTGCCTACCTACATTACAATGTACAAAATATGTAATGAGTCCAACGCCTACAAAATAGTTTCACCTGCCTGAAAGTGGTTGGTAATTAGCTACAGACAACCAATGTTTTTCTCGTTCGAACACAGTATAAAAATCTTATATACACTGTATTAGAGGGAGCCTTCAACGGTGATTTCATACTATGTTTAAATAATCCAAAATTTTAATGAACAGTTGTGAAAAGGTTTCTCGAAAGAGGACAAAACAATTCTCAAAAGAGTTTTGACAATTTGCGAATTAGTCAAAATAAAATATACCTACTTTACACATAATGAGCATTTCAAATCCATTTTTGATTGTTGAATACAATTATATAAGACTAGCTGATGCCCGCGGCTTCGCACGCGTAGGTTTTGATCTGTTACAAAGTTTTCGTCACGACTCACCCCCCTCTCCTCCACTCTTTTCCTCCAGTTCCTTTGCCTACGGTGCCGAAGGTGCCCATCTCGGGCGAGGTGGTGGTGGGCACTTAGTGGGAGCCGATACGTCGTTGCCGACTTACCGGGGCCCGTTGATACAACAGTTGGATGAAAGGGGCCGATTTAAACTATTTAGGGATCCGGTGTTAGTTCTCCTAGCGAACCGTGGTCCAAGCGAGCTCGCACCACATCTGTTTGCATTTACATGAAATCTGAAGTACAATATCATTTGAAACTTTCAAAACTGTCAACGCTGTAGTACAACAAACCATTCAAAGCAGCTTGCAAGGCTTTATTCGAATATGATCAACACTGGCGTAGAGCCATGGAAGAAGTGGCCCTGTGTAAAAAACCACATTCTTAATTTCCAACCAAGTAGGTTACCATTTTTCTCGATCCATAAGCGTTAAAAAGGCGATTTTACAAAGACAATTTGCTTGCATACTACGTTTGGACAGAAGACCAGTGTAGTACCAGCATCGGTGTAGAGCTCTGAAAAAGCCAGTCCTATGTCATTCTCCCTTCATGATCGATAAACGAAGTTTCAAGTACCTCAATATGATGTTAAACACAAATAATTAACCACAAAATTTTCAACCATTTTTCACCCCCTCAAATATTTAATTATAAAAAAATGGTTGCCTGCAAAGTCGGTTTTACGGGCGAAGATTTTACGTGACAACGTCTTTTCACTACAGACACAGCTGACGATACTTTAACCACACGTGTGAACTTGTATTATGACGCTTTCTTGTTTTTCCAACGCCAAGAACGTTCGAGAAAGACAAAGACAGAGACACAAGCATGCGCCGATTCAATGCGCCTAATTCTCTAGTGCTGCGCGCGCGGCAGACCGATCATAGTTGAGTGGGAGAGAGACGCAAGGCATTCGGCGGGCCTCTCTCTCGTTCGGTGACTCATCGTAACGTTACCGAGCGTTACACTTTTTCATAAGTGACTCCCAGCCGCAACCTAATTTAAGACGTTGTCACGTCAAAAAATCCTTATAAACAACATAACAAAATTTATACCAAAAAGCTGACGTAGTTTCACAAAACTTTCATGTGGGATGTAGGTTCGAGGCATGAATGGTAGAGGATGATCAGTAGGATAAAAAGTGTTCAGAAACTTGACAGGATAGAGAACTGATTCGACTGTACTGACCACTGTGTCTATAAATTTTTATATTTCTTCAGCTTCAAATGATGTCAGCAAAACATCATTAATTACTGCTGCTTGGTCACTACAGTGGGTGCGTGGTGGTAGCTATTCCTAAGTTAAACAACACGGAATTATGAAGTGAGGTGATTTTTTTTCAACGTTTTATTTTCATGTTTTAAAAGTGTATTTTTTTAAATATGGAGGATATTAAATAAAAAGATAATTTGGATGCGTTAGAAAGGCAGTTTCACTAAACAAACTTTGCCAGGCCCCCAAAAGCGGTGCGTCCTAGAAAAAATAAATCGTTACTAAATGGAAGTTTATCAAATTATCTTTTAAATGGAAGCTTGTCAAATGGTCTACCAGTCTATATTGATTTAATCCACCAGTCAGCTGCTTAGTGTTGTTGTAACACACCTGTTACCTTTTCCTGCCTGAGATACGGGTCTATGCCCAGTTTAGGAATTATGTTTGTAAGGTACAACAGTGTAATTCTATACACTTTTTTCGATTTCCCAACATTTGTCTCTACCGTATAAACAAAAATCGGCCAAGTGCAAGTCGGACTCGCGCACGAAGGGTTCCGTACCATTGACTACGAAAACAACATTAGGTACCTACATTAATTTAGTTAATGTAATGCCTACCTGTTACCATTTATTGATATGAAGCAAAAATAAGCAAAAAATTGATTTTTTTGTGTGGGAACCTCCCTTAAATATTAATTTAATTATTGATTATTAAAGTTAGAAATATAACTGAGTGTTTTGTGAATATTTGAAGTGCCATTATGTGCCTGTTGCCATTATTAATATCGAACCAAAAAGGACAAAAAAATCGCGTTTGTTGTATGGGAATACAACAAACGCGATTTTTTTTGTCCCTTCAATATTTGTTTTATTTTGTTTTTAGTAATTGTTGTTATTACCGCAATGGTAGCAAAAATACATAATTTGTGAAAGTTTCAACTGTCTAGCTATCGCGGCTCTTGAGATACAGCCTGGTGACAGGCAGACGGACAGACGAACAGACAGCGAAGTCTTAGTAATAGGGTTCCGTTTTTACCCTTTGAGTACGGAACCCTAAAAATGATAAGTTCTAAATAATACCATTCTTATAGTAAGTACCGATATTTATTTTCTAAATATGTACCAATATACATTTACGTAAGACATCCAATAGGAATTTTCAAGTTTTGTCTTTTTATTTATTTATTTATTGAAAAAGAGTTACCAACGACATATCATTACACATTCAGTAAGAAAAAAAAATACATGGGGGGCATAACCAAAAGATATGCCTTTACAGGTAAATACATCAATTGTTGTTTTTGATTTTCAAAAGTTCCAATTCGGCTTGAACACTTTTTTTTTATGAAATCCTTATACATTTATATTTAAATTACTTGTACATATATAAATTTACATGGTAGGTATTGTTAGTTAGAGATATTAGAATCAATATTTAGTTTTTCCACACACAACCGTTTAAACACATGATCAGTAAGGTGAAAAATGTCGATATTGCAGCTCCCCACGTCGTTATAGGTACGCATACACCGGTAAAGAGGAGCACTCCCACCAAGGTTAGTCTTGAATCGAGGCAGACTAAAACTGTTTGGCAATGGATGTCTTGGGATATGATAAGGAACAAATAGACTTATCTGCTGCAGTAGATTTGGACAACTCAACTTTCCGTGAATAAGTTTGTGTAGTGTCAGGAGATCTAAGAGCTTACGACGGTCGTTTAAAGACATTACTTTAAAGTGTGAAAGGCGACGGACGTAATCAGTGTCACGAGGACATTCACGGCTACGAATGACGAGGTATCGAGTAAAATTCTTTTGTATCCGTTCTATCCTATCAGAGTGAATCTGGTAGATGGGATTCCATATGCATGAAGCATATTCTAGCTGACTGCGAATAAGAGCGTTAAACACAATTATAAGGGTGCGAACACTTTTAAAATGCTTGCCCATACGCTTTATCAAACCTAATATCTTCTAAGAACGATTAACGATTTGATCAATATGTTCAATAAAGTTTAATTTGCAATCGATCACCACCCCAAGGTCACGAATAGAAGTTGATTCTGTTAAATTTTTACCAGAAATGCTATACGAAGATGCTAGATATTTCTTTTTTCTAGTAATCTTTATGTGGGTACATTTTTGGGCATTCAACATCATTTTATTAGCGACACACCATGCTTCTATAGCGTCTATATCCTTTTGTAATAGAGAAACATCGTGCTGATTTGTTGCAGACTTATATAATTTCAGGTCATCGGCAAAGATAGAGAAATTACTAAAGTTAAAGCAGTCGGAGATGTCATTAATGAATGCTAAAAAGAGCGTTACATAGCCTCCTTATTTCTTCGTCAACTTTGTCCTTCAGGGCATATGGAATACGTCGCGGCTAGATGAAAATTGGTGTCACATTTTCTTGAAGCACTAATTGAGCTTTGTAGTTTGATATTCAAACAAGAGTTCCGTCAAACACCATTGTTAAATCTTCTAGTAATCTGTCCAATTTTGAGTTGTTGATAGGTAATTTACTAACTGAATTTTATCCAACTCTTTAAATTCTAACTCACAAGGATCCCGTGGAGCACAAAAATATAATATAATACGTTTTCTGATGTAATTCTGGGCTCAAAGATGTATGATTGACGTGTATTTCCTTGTATCGATATCATCACATCTGTTCAGTTTTAAGTACGTATCCAACCGTTTAATGATGTTTTTGAATGTTTCGTCCTTGTCTAATGGTACTGAGTTCAATTTAGATGTCCTAAGATTTGTTTGTGACTGACCTTTGCTCCTCAGTACCTTCTGCATACATGGAGTTGTTTCGTACTATCGAATTCAAACTCTGCAGTTTTAGTTTAAGCTGTGTTGTAATACCCTAAAGGTTATTTTTTTCTTCAATCTCAGTTTCCAACTGTGGGTCATCAGTAATATTATTTGTAGTCGTATCTCTTCCAAATTATTCTTGGTAAATTTGTTCATTTGTCACTTCACCAGCTGATCAGACTCACTAATTTTAATTCATAATCAGAAATTTCTCGTAGGTTTTGTATCTGGCTGCCGAATTTTGTAATGCAGCCTTTAATTAAAGTTCTACACGTTTCAATTCAGTTAATTCATCCATTTCGGGGCCAATTATTAAATTCTAAAATAATACTATTCTGTTTGTAAGAAATTACCTATTTATTTTCTGATTGACACATTGAATGTCATAACAAACTAAGTAAAGTCAGAGTACAAATATGTAAAGAGTATGGATATGACGCGGAACTGAACAAACTTTGCCCCCATTTTTTATCCCCTTAAAGATTAAATTTTCAAAAATCCTGAAAGACGTCATTCTTAATTTTTAATTAGGTAGCTGGATAACAATTTTCATAGACTTAGCTTCAAAACTGACGGAGTTTCATACAAACTTATGGGGCCCTTTTTACCCCCTTAGAGGCGGAATTTCCAAAATTCCTTTCTTAGTGCTCACCTACACTATAAAAGGAAGCACGGTGAAAATTTTCAGATTTTAAATCCCAGTAGTTTGGGCTGTACGTTGATATGTCTGTCAGTCAGTCAGTCAGTCATTAAATCAGTTTTCATTTTTATATATTTAGATTATTAAATAGTAACTCTAATAAATACATAACAAACAACTTTTTCCCTGGTATCGAATTTTTCGGTATTTCCCGGCACTGCTCTTATTTGTAAATAAGGTGACATTTGTCTCTTTTACATAGTCTTTACTAAGGAGACTTACCTACCCCCGTATTTAAAAACAAGTAAAAGTAATTACTTGACTACAAGTAATTACTTGAGGGACAATTTGTATGCCTTAATCAAGAAATTACAAGAAGTTATAACTACCAAAAGTTAGCATTTTCAGCCAAATAATATGACTATTAATGGTGACCAATTTCTTTCACTTAAGCACTAGGTATGAACACTTTCAGTTATGACTTTCTTAAGAAATAAGTAATTACTTCTTTATAAATACGGGGGTTACTCTTTAGTAAAACAAAATTCGAAACAGCATGACTTGAAGTGCCTTTCTTTATCATTCTCAATCTTCAATTCTTACAACCAATCAAGCATAACATTTAACATTCGCCTTCAATTACCAGGCGTATACAAACTCGTGAGAATGTAGGCTCTCTTACATAATAATATGTCAAGACAAACGCAGTATAGGGATCTGGGAAACGAAAACATAGCTGATATAAAAAAAAACACGCGCGCAACAAAATGTGCAGTCTGTGGTTATGCATTTGAAAAGCCCAACCATTTCATTACATTTGGTAAACTCCAAACACTAGCCAAAGAAAATCGCTACTTACCTCGGGTGATACGTAAAGCATTACAAATAAAAAAAAACACTCAAAATCTAGTAGAAAAGACGGTCGGAAACTGCCAGCTGCCATACCGTACCACCATTTTTACCACCACCTTTGAATAAAGTCCAGAAACCATGGCAACACTGCGGACACAGTTAGCTCATGTGGATAGGAATATAACTGATGACAATAACTAGAGGCGTTAGTTTTAATGTATTTTTTCATTTATCTGGTTAAGACAAATTATATCTCATTCAACCTGTAATCTGTTCAAAATGACGGCATAATGCAAATTATCTACAACAAATTCTGAATAAACAATTTATATTTATTAAATACAATGATGTGGAGTAACTAGTAGTGATGATAACAATTGTTTTTTTGGAAATCAGTAACAACGGAGGTACGAGGGCGGGTCAATAAGTCCGTGACTTTTGGAATAAAACTCAGATTTTTTGATAAACAAATCATTTTATTTTTCAACGTAGTCTCCCTTGAGCTCTATACACTTTGTCCAACGCTTCTCCAATTTTTTTATCCCTTCCAAAAAACATGATTTGTCGAGGTCCTCAAAATAGGCCTTTGTTTGCGAGATGACTTCATCATTGGAGTCAAATCTTTTTCCACCAAGCCATTTCTTCAGGTTTGGGAACAAAAAGTAGTCACTCGGAGCCAAATCTGGAGAATAGGGTGGATGAGGGAGCAATTCATAGCCCAATTCATGGATTTTTGCCATGGCAACTGGACATGTGTGCACCCTTGCATTGTCTTGGTGGAATAGAACTTTTTTCTTGGCCAAATGAGGTCGGTTTTTTTTCAAATCGTCATTGAAGCGGTCCAATAAGTTGGCATAATATTCCCCATTGATTGTTCTTCCCTTTTGAAGGTAGTCAATGTGGATTATCCCACGTGCATCCCAAAAAACAGCCGCCATATCTTTATTGGCTGACAAACCCACCTTGGCCTTCTTTGGCGCCGACTCACCCTTAGAAACCCACTGTTTTGACTGTTGTTTGGTCTCTGGTGTGTTGTGATGGATCCATGTTTCGTCCACGGTTACAAAACGGCGCAAAAACTCCTCCATATTGCGATTAAACAACGCCAAACCTTCCTGTGAAGTTGTTACACGATTGCGTTTGTGGTCGACTGTGAGCAAACGCGGCACCCATCTTGCGGAAAGCTTTCTCATGCCCAATTGATCTTTTAAAATTGAAACCACTGAGCCATGCGAGATCCCTACGGCTTCCACAATCTCTTGCACTTTCAATCTTCGGTCGGCCAACACCATATCGTGAATTTTTTCGATTGTTTCGGGTGTAGAGACCTCAACTGGGCGTCCAGGACGTTCGGCATCTTCAGTGCTTTTACGGCCACAACGAAATTCAGTAAACCACTTTTTTATCATTGAAATCGATGGTGCAGAGTCCCCATAGTATTTATCAAGCTTAGCCTTGGTCTCGGTAATGGTTTTTTTTCGCAAAAAATAATGCTTAATAAGCACACGAAATTCACCTTTTTCCATTTTTTCCTCAAATTACTGGGTAGTCTGATAAAAATAGCTGTCAAACACAAACTAACTGACGCAGCAAGTTCAAATTTTGATAGGAATCAACTGACAGATACCTGTTGACAGGAGTAGTGTTGCTTTTTCAGTAAAGAGGTCAGAAATTCAAAAAGTCACGGACTTATTGACCCGCCCTCGTACCACAAACACCTAGAAATATGGAAAATACGTTTTTTCTACATTTATCGGTACGGGTAACGAATGCGGAACCTCTGAGCAAGCCACACCTTGAAAACCGGTGAGTAGGCCGTTCCAGCACAGAGGTCGTCTCAAACCTACATACAATATGGGCATAAATTGTATGTAGGTATGAGACGACCACATGATCCATGCTCAACTTAAACTATAGATGCTAATTGCTGTGACTCGAACATGACTCATGAATGAATGAATGAATACTCTTTATTGTACACAAATAAAAAACTGTTATTAACAGACGATTTAACACAGAAATAGGTACTCATGATGCTTCAAGTAAAACGCTCTCTACACTCAGGCCCGCCGCTATATCTTTCGTCGCTCGCGTGCAATACCGATTATGCCGCCCTATGACTACTTAGTTACTCGGAGTTTTATCAAAAAATGGATAATTAATGAAGTTTTCTCATAGTGGTGGAAAAAAAGAAAGCAACTTAACGAAATAAAACATTGAAATTTTCATTTCAATGTTTTATTTTCAATGTTTTATAGTATAGAGTACATTATATTCAAAAATTATATATTTAAAGAGATACTTTTATTTACAAAATACATAATGACAAATTTGATAAGTTTCCTTTACTGTCCACTTATTGTCTCTTTCGTCGTATTGTTCTTGCACGTTCCCTATTCCCTATACTTCAGATGGGTGGGGTGGATAGTATGACTTCAATTACGTAATGAGTCGCTCGATTTGCCGCCCCCTGGACGTGCCGCCCGCGTGCGGTGCACGCGTTGCACGCCCGCTTACGGCGGGCCTGCCTACACTAGCTCTATCGAGCGTTGACGTCGCGTCAGTGTCCAATCAGCTTTAAGTAAATGTCGCTGCGCAAGCGTTGCGTCAACACTGATTGGATGCTGCTACGACGTCAACGCTCGAAAGACGTAGGGTGTAGGGTCTCTTAGCAAAAGCTACTGGTAATGTATATTGGTCTGGGTCTCTTATCTATGAAGCATAGGCATCACAACGAAAGAATAAAGAAAAAACACGATTGCACAAATTAAACTGTCAACACTAAACTACCAGCACCAAAACCGAGACTCAAACTATCAAACTCAATAACTACAGACAAACACAGCATTCAAATGTCCAACACACGACGCTACTCCGTTCCGAGTATTAAGTTTTCGAGTATTATATTATATTCACGCCGAGTACTATAGAGCTTAGAGTTACGTGACTTTATGATCATTTTCATGCATGTGATAACTGCAAACCGTGGGCCCGATAAGCCTATGCATTTGCGTTAGAGGTGAATTATTCAACTGAAGTCTAAGTTTGTTAATCTTTTACGGCCATTACCAATAACCTATCTATCTTCAGTTTTGGCATATCGGAGATAGAAAACAACTTCTGTCTTTGTTTTTCTGGACGGCAAAAACAGAGATAGAAACTGTTTCCTATCTCCGATATGCCAAAACTGAAGGTAGATAGGTTATTGGAAATGTCCGTTATAGTTGTTGCGTATTGGCTAAAGGAAAGTTTTGCAAAGATTGGATACGTAATGGCCTTGTCGTGTAATTGTTTAAATCATTGTTAATATACTAGTTAGAATTTACAGCAAGTAAATATGTTGGTAGGTAAGTATTTCTATGTGGGAAAATTGCAAAATTGTTGTAGTTAAATATCAGACAGATACAAATCCTGCAGGCAGGATTGCCAGGTGTTCGATTTGAACTGAAAACATAATAATTAAATAATTTCTTTAAAACCGGACAATCTTTGTCCTGGGTACTCATTAATGTTATATAAAAAATTAGATACACAATCAGTGGCAAAAAAAGTGTCATTCGAAATATTTTGGTTTACTTTCCCTCGCCTTTACACACCTGTATCAATCAAATAGATACAATCTTATTATATAAAAGAAAGTCGTGTTCGTTACACCACTTCTGGACCGATTTTGGTGTATTTAGATTTGTCTTCGTCGGGAATAGGATAATAAACATTAAAAACGTAGGAAAGTTAATTTTAAAAATATACTTTCTCATAAATTTATCTAACCACACCATATTTGATGACAATGACATTAAAGACGTCAAAACTAGCTGGTACCTACCGAGGCGGCAAGTCAAACCTAGGTGGTAGTCGGCGACGCGCTGGCCCAGGTCGGGGCGGCGCGCCTCGTCGCGCGCGTCCAGGTAGCGCTCCATCGCCTTCTCGTGCGCGCGCACCAGAGCGTCCTCCTGCCGATTTGAACGGTAACGGGAGTTTATACCTTATTATTTTACTTGATCGGGTGACACCGACCGTGGTCACAGGCTCCAGGCGTTCAATTTCTCATTAGGGTTTAAATAATTATGCAATGCGAAAGTTTAAAAGTAGTACATATAGAAAGTTTTAAAGGGGTCCATTTGTTGCAAGGTTAATGTTATTTATAAGCAATATAGTAATTTGAGTGCAAATGAATTGTCGACTCTTCCAGTGGCCCTGCCCATAAAATGTCTTGGAATTGTGCATATTGTTGATCTAATTATCATAATGCGTAAGTCCAGAAAACATATTATTCTTTATAGTTTTATCTGCGGTTGCGAACTCAACTGTCAATAATTTGTTATAAATATTGCTGGCTTTGCTAAATTCAATAAAAAATAACCGTTATTTCCTTCCTCCTTTTAAGTTCACCTAAAAGGAGTTCCGTTTTTATTCATTTAGATCGACAATATTACTGGGGCTCGATGACAAGTCAGGACTGGCTATGGCAGCGCTCACCTCGACAAAGTCCTTGGTGCGTCTCGCTTCATAATAAGACGGACTAATACGCATTACTGGGGTTCGATGACGTCAGCCAGGTGCTACGAGGGGCTACGGCGTCAAATTTATGTAATTTGCCAAATACGACATTCGGCAAGTGATGTAAAAACACTTAGCAGTAACAATCTCTGTTCTTCTTTTAATCTCTGTTTGACAACCTAAATATTTATGTATACAGGATGAAATTTTAACCACTTTCCAAAATTTTTATTAGCTTTTAGTATCGTATTTAGAGCCCATTGATGAAGTAATAAATGTAAATCAAGTTTTTACCCGAAAATATTTTTCGCTAAACAGTTTTTAATTTTTACGGTCCTAAGCCTGTTAAGGTATAAAGGGAAAACCAAAAACTTATGAATAGTATCGCAATGAACGAATGAGATGCGCATAGCGCAAAAAAGTGTTGCTAGGTAGGAGGCCGAATCAAAAAATTTAGTTTTTTGGCGGACATTTTGTAAGTGCTTCATCTTGACATTTTTGTACTGGGCTATACCAAAAGAAAAATACATCATTTGTTTTTTTGTCCCGTAGATTGTCATACGGCGGCGCTCACCTCGACGAAGTCCTTGGTGAGGCGGGCGAGGTGGTCGCGCAGGTAGCGGTACAGCTGCTCGGCGGCGGCCTGGCGCGCCGCCTTCTTAGTGGTGGCCGTCGCCGAGCGCGACACGCCGCCCGCGCGCGCGAGCACCGTGAAGTGGCGCAGGTGCGGCGGGCCCGTGTCGCCCACCTGCGCCGATCGCATCGTCAGCCCAATCATAGATCACACTACTGCTGGGCACAGGTTCAATGGCAATACGAAACATAAAGCACACCGCGAAGTGGCGCGGGTGCGGCGGGCTCGTGCCCACCTGCGCCGATCGCATCGTCAGCCCAATCATAGATTACTCTTCTGCTGGGCACAGGTTCAATGGCAATACGAAACATAAAGCACACCGCGACATCACATGGCGCGGGTGCGGCGGGCCCGTGTCGCCCACCTGCGCCGATCGCATCGTCAGCCCAATCATAGATCACTCTACTGCTGGGCACAGGTTCAATGGCAATACGAAACATAAAGCACACCGCGAAGTGGCGCGGGTGCGGCGGGCTCGTGCCCACCTGCGCCGATCGCATCGTCAGCCCAATCATAGATCACTCTACTGCTGGGCACAGGTTCAATGGCAATACGAAACATAAAGCACACCGCGAAGTGGCGCGGGTGCGGCGGGCTCGTGCCCACCTGCGCCGATCGCATCGTCAGCCCAATCATAGATCACTCTACTGCTGGGCACAGGTTCAATGGCAATACGAAACATAAAGCGCACCGCGAAGAGGCGCGGGTGCGGCGGGCCACCTGCGCGCTACATCGGCATAGATCAGTCTCCTGCTGGACACAGACCACTCCAAGAGGAGGGTCTCGCCACAATCGCCACGCAAGCGAGTCGGCTGATGGTGGAGCGAAGACGCTGCTGCTCGTTTTCTTCTGGCATTACTCCTTTAGTAAAATCAGTTTCATTTCTAAAAGCAAGCCCCAGGAGACGCTTTTACACGTCCCAATATTTAAACCTACCAGTGCTTCGAGACACGTGAGCTAGTGCTGGGAAGAAGCAGCAGCACAAGAAACAATCACTATTGTTAGCCTCTTTTTAAATATTATGTCTTCGGACTAATATCCGATAATATGATGTGAAAGAAAATGGCGCGTGCAAAGGAAATACAAGCCGTATTTCCTTTGCACGCGCCATTTTCTTTCACACTCAACAAAGAAGAGCAAAAATAGTCTTTTCCAGATGGGGGGATAAAAAAGTAATTATGTAGCTTTCCAAAAGAATCAAGTTCTTGATGGGATGCTATCCCACGTGACACGAACGTTACGACTAAATCGTCAAAGACATGGTTCCCTTTAGGCCTCCTATTAGTTCGTAATAAATGAAAGCACTGACCAAGTCGTACTCCACGGCGGGCAAGCGGTACTCCTCGCACAGCTCCTTGAGCAGCGCCACGTGCGAGCGCGGGGCGCCCGCCTCCGCTCCCGCCCCCGCGTCCGCGTCCGCGCCCGCTTCCTCGCCCGCCTGCAACGCGACAACCAGGAGGCATCAGCATCCGCGAACAACCTTGGCAGCAGGCAGACTTGTATTAGCAGTCTTGATGCGTAAACACCGCACGAGTTAGCAAGCGAGTATCATTTAATGTGACTTTGCCTGTCCTCGACCCGTTTGTCGGTTAAAATTGACTCCGGGTATCGTGTCGTCGATTGACGATTCTTTTGGATAGATGGTGACAAATTTAAGGAGTCGGATTCGATTTGGATGTCATGATATCAGGTTAATTTAATTAGGTCAGAAAAGGAACTATTAAGTATGAAAGAAAGTTTAGGTGACCTGTCGTAACAGAGTCAGTGTGGTGGGGGAATAGAGAAGAAGATTTTGAAATTGACGATAATGATCATTTAAGATACAAGAGTCTTCTTACCAAAGAAGCAAATAATTTTTTTAAACGCTTTCGCCGGCTAAGTATAATATTATACTTCACCAAGTCAGTAGGTATACGATATTACGCATGTTTGCATCAGTCGCCTAACGACCGCAGTAGACTAAAGAAACGAAGTGACAGCACAGACAACAAATATTGCAAAGTTTGCATTTGATGTTAGTTTAACCGAATAGTAACAGATCAGGTATTATATCACATTTAACATTTGAACTGAATAATAATACGATGAGCAAAACACTCAAATTATTGTATATTGTAGCTCTAGCTTCGAGAACGGTCGATTTTGGATATCATTTGGGGTCGTATAAAACAATGACCAGTATTCACATTACAACCGCATCCGATTCATTCGCAGATCCGTATCCGGGCTCGTTCGCGGCGGCGTCGACTAGTGCTGCTACTTATGAGTGGTAATTACATCAGCGGGGTCATCTGACTTCCTGTGTCAACGTTCGTATTGCTGTTCGCGTAGATACCGGAATTGTCGATGAGAACTCTGTTGCGTTGCCATGACATGTTTATAGAGTTGGAACACTAAATTGTTGTGTTCATTTTTGATCCACGATTCTGCATACATAACCATGGAGATGCTCACTTATCAGCTGCTACCGCTGCATCGTCTCGAATACATTGATTTATGTGTGTATTAGTAAACATTATTGCGTTTCCTCTATGTATTATTAATTGTTTGCATCTAGAGTTCTCGAATCTTAATGTAGGCATCGTGGCAGTCCTAGCACGATATACCGGCACTACCGAACTCGTCAAAGAACCGGTCGAATGCGTCGCGTGGACGGCTCCGTCTCGCGAAGAGGCAGCGTGTGGACTCACGGGCGGCGTCCGCTCCCGCGGCCGCTTGTGCCCCTCCCGCGGCCGCTCGTGCCCCTCCCCGCGCCGGGCGGGCTGGTCCGCGTCCGCGTATGGCCGCTTGGGCGCGCCCGCCGCTTCTACGGGCGACAGCGTGGCGAGCGTGGGGACGCTCAGACAACGTATTCCCTTCGGTATTGGTACATTGTCAATCTGAAACATTGTAAACTTGCACATTTATCCCGCAGACCTACTTGCCATGATTGACAACCCAACATTGATTCATTTTAGACGCGCTTATTTCATGTGTTACACTGGGTTTCTTGTACGACTGTTATAATAGAACAATGACCATCACAAAACACCATCCAATTTTAAATTACTGCACCAAGTAAGTTTACAACATTATATGTTGTGTTATAAAGTGATTAAATGAATGTGAATGTTACAGAAAATGTATGAAATCCGTCATTGTATACAATTCCTAGGAAAAGAATGAAACGAGTACGGAAATTGCACTACGTTAAGTTGCAAATCTACAAGCCACTGGAACTGGCCAAGGATTTAAAAAGTGCCTTTGCAAGAAGAACTGTAGTGCGGCAAGGTGTATGTGCTATAAAAATAAACGATTGTGTACTTCCAAGTGCCATTCCAGCTTGCCCTGCAAAATAGTTGATTTATTAAGCTTAGATTAGAATATTATATAATACTTTATTAACCGTGTGATTGTTGCTTGATTGTCTCAATGAGAGCCTTAATAAAAACTCTGATTCTAAATTTAGTAAGAAGTAAAGATATTATATACTGAATGATTGTTACATAATTGTCCCAATGATACCCTTAATAAAAACTCTAGATTCTTCATTTAAAAACGTGTTTTATTTATTATTTTATTTACACATAGCGTTCGTTTTATACATTTCCTAATACGATATTGAAATTCTATAAAACTCCTAGGAAATGTATGCATTTATGTGCATTTTAAATAATCTCTGAATCAATATTCCCTACATTTCCTAAATAGCTTCGGAATTGTATGTAATTGTATACATTTTCTAGGAGTTGTATACAATTCCTAGAATTCTTACATTTCCTGTAGCATGAATATACAACGTGTTCCTTTTAATATCCCATAACTCTAGGGTATTAAACAGACCATTGTATAGAATCAAATTGCATATGAATTATTGTTCAATAATTTTTTTTTTGTTAAAGTTTTTCATACAAAATAATTCTGTTTATGTAAAACACCCTTACCTTGTTATGAATGAACTTTTGAATGAAAACGATTTGCTCGTACCTACTTATTAATGAAACACCCACACACGTCAATATTTTTTACAAATTACGCTCTCCCGCTACTTTACTACTACACTTTAGTGTAAGTTTGCCAAAGTCTCGCAAAACTAAGGATTCGCCATACTGGTTACATTTTTTTAACATATTTAACTTAAATTGATGTTATATTCGAAAATATTGATTTTTTAACCACATGTTCTAGGGCGTTTTATATTATTTTTACCTATAGAACATAACCTTAGACTTATGGGATATCAAAAGGAACACGTTGTATAAAACGGTCAAGTTCTTGTTGGGCCACCCGCAGGGATCCGCAGCTCTAGACTTACTTGATTTTGTTGATCCATAATTTCACATTGTTCATAAGTTTTAGGGCACCTGTTATAAGTAAGTAACGATTATAAATAGTTATTCTTCAACGGAATTTGTTGAAGTAATTTTCCTACTCCAAAAACCTTTAAAAGTTAGACGAATAAACTTGCAAAGCTTTAGCTTTAATACATCTATAACTGTAAAGAGGATAAAAACTTGAGTTTGTTGAGATTTAAGATAGAATGAGGCATGTAGGAGTATGTCAGGAAAGGCATTAAAAGTAATTAAATGGAGAACATTACAATAAACATGTATAATTAGCGGTAGCTCGCGATTTCGTTCCCTCACTATTTTGATTTGTATAAGTATACTAGCTGACCCGGCAAACGTTGTTTTGCCATAAAAATGATTAAGTTACTAAAATGGCTATTAAAAATAGGGGTTGGTGATAAAAGGGTGAAAATTTAGGGGTGTATGTATTTTTTAGTGCCACATTATAGAAAAATAAAAACAAAAAATTCTGTCCAAAAATAAAAATAAAATGTTAAGGGTTAACAACCCTTATCACTTAGGGGTATGAAAAAATAGATAGTAGCCGATTCTCAGACTTACTGAATATGCATATAAAATTTGGTAAAAAACAGTAAAGCCGTTTCGGAGGAGTAAGGTAACTAACATTGTGACACGAGAATTTTATATATAAGATGAAAACTAATTTAAACAAAAACCTGTCCCACGGTTATCATACCATTTTCTAAAATATAAAGTAGTGTAATGTGTTATTACAAAAAAAAGTTTACCTTTGTGTCAAATATACATTAATGAATGCGAGTGAGTCGTTTTAGCGTCAAAGAGTAACAAACATCTATACACTTTATTTGATATTTTAGCAATTAAATTGCAATTTTAATATCAGTATATAAACTTGAAAAATGATGTCTCAGGCGGGACTCGTAAAGATAAAGATAAAGATATATTTATTTGCAGAAACATGTGTGACATTTTTTGATGTTATGTTGGTGTTAGTATCAACAGGTCTGGCCGATATTCGGCATGCAAATTTTTACAAAAGCTTCTAATTTCAATAAATATTAACAATGTCAACTTATACTTAATTATGTAATAAATTTTTCTCAAACACAAAAAAATATTAAACAATTTATCAATTAAACAATATTAAATAATGTCAAAATGTATCGTTAAGAAAGTCATTTATACTGTAATAGCATTTGTCAATTAGTTTTTTTTTTAAATAAATTTTAAATAGGCTGTTAGACATCAACTTATAACTTTGAGGAATTTTATTATATATTTTGAGAGCCATGTATACTACAGTCTTTTTCAATAAAGCGGTTTTTGCTGGTTGCGAGCACAATTACCCGCAACTCCTCGCATGCCGGGCAGGCGCTATACCATTAAGCCACCGAGACGCTTTTGGCGTTAGCGACAAATTCGACTTTATAAACTAAATGAAAGTTTACTGTGATTCAATAAATACTAGAGATAATTTACTAAAATGATACTGTTCTAGTTTTTTGAGAATTGATTTTGTTTAGAAGTAATTAAATTAAATCAATTTAGCTCTAGTAGTCCCCTTAATCTGCTTACATAGTCAACTATTGGTGCATTCACCCTACTTTTATGACAAGTCAAGTTTCGGTAACTTATAATAGCAGGATTAAGCAACTACTTCCTTGATAAACCCTCCACTCAACCAGATCTTGCCACTCTTAGAACATGTTCTTAGGTTACGCACCTGCATCGCGGCGTAGGGCGGCGGCACGGGGTAGCCGCCGGCGGCGAGGCGGCGCAACATGAGGCGCGCGGCCTCCTGCTTGGCCTCCTTCTTGGAGCGCGCCGCCGCCGTGACCGTCGTGCCCAGCGCCGCGCAGCGGTACTCGAACAGCGCCTGGTGCTGCGGGCCCGACTGCGAAGTGCGAACACGTCTCGCCTGATTACTACTGCTCTACCTACCGCTTCTGTCCACACTCAAATACTCAATGTTCACCTTCGGAACATGGCCCAAATGACCAATGCAATAAATAAAAGTGGACAACATCACATACATTGTTCTGTCCCCAAAATGAGTAACTAGGTATTTGTTTACAATTGTTAAATGAAAATCAGAAACAACAAAGGTACCGATTAGGCATGAAAGTCGTCTATGTATAAGTTTTGATAAATTTTTATGTATAGGTGAAATAGCAATAAGCTTGAACTCATGGAATTATTCCTTTTTAACATTGAATGTAACAACCTTAGGGTGATTATGACCTTGTTACATTATCACCCGGTGATAAAACTACTTCTTTGGCCAACAGTACCACAGTACCACAGCCCCACCTAAAAAAACTTAGAGAAATACTTTTTTCAACAATGGTCCATTCAGGAATCGAACCCAGGAACACAGAGTACTCTTCAGTTGACATTTTAAAGTCTGTACCTGTGCGATGCACTCATAGTCCGGTGTCTGGCCCAGTTTGACCATCATTTCCTGCAGTACTGTCACTGCTGTCTTCATGATGGCTGAAACAACAAATTATTTCGAGAGCAAACTCTTAAATAATGTAGCAGAGCGTGGTTACCTGATATGGATAGTGGAAGAATACTGACACATGTACAAATATTGAACTTATGAATTTTAGTAGATAACTTAAAACGACCTAGCTATATTTTTAATCATTAGCTTACACAGTCTTTATTGGACTATCACCACTGTTTATTTTCGTTTACACTTTTTCAGTTCTCTAAGAGTATTTCATTATTATAATTTCTCACAAGTGAAACTGTCTATTTATAACCAACTTGGTTGCCTAGCATTACTTATAGAGTTTTGGACACTGAGTATGGAAACTCCTTGTGTCGATGCCAGACACCACAACACAAAGTTCATCATATCACAAGTTGTTGAATCTTCATAATGTAAAATAATACAATACATTTCGCACTCTCAGTTCACTTTTAGAATCTCCCTTTCAAGAGAGCAAGGATTTCAGAAATATGAACATAACAAAATAGTTATAGATGTAAGTTTATCATGTAAGTAATACTTACAACAATGTGGGTATCTACCTAGTGCACCAAATGTATCCATATTAAACAAGAAAATTAACAAGTTGATAGATGATTATAATATGATAAAAAGCCAGCCAAGCATAATAATATATTTGCAAGCTCGACAGAATGATATGCATGGTAGCATCCCTATCATAAATGTGTTGGTTTTCAAATATTAAGTAGAGCTGAATCTATCTTACAAGTTAGTCACATCGTCTTGATTAGGTTTATCAACAGCAAAGCTGATTTCAATACACAAAGTAAGATTTGTTGCAATTCTAAGAAACATTCTATGCACGCTGTAGTTCACTTCCTGAAATGTATACTTATATAGCTTTAACACTCACGTAGTCAAACGACGTTGATATCATTAGCGAACGTTCGAACGTATCGGAAATTGACTTGTTAAAAGAAAAACAATGAATTTCAGAAAACTGTTTTGGTTGTCGGCTAGAAACAGTATTAAAATGTACTCTGAAGAAACAAACAGCTGATTTCGAAGAGATGAGTAACGCTAACTGCGCCGCGCAACTGCGCCAACTCAATTCACTGCGCCGGATGTGTCAACGCACTGTTTTAAAATGGGTTGGCGCACAGCGAACTACCTGGAGACTCAAAATATGCTGACACACTCGAACTAACTACCAAATTTTGGACAGATGGCTCAGTTGATAATTCACAATAATTGCGTTCGAATTCGTGTACGTTCAATAAAAAGACGTGTGGCACTCGGAGTCTGCCGCGGTAAAGCTATTGCATAGCATTTTTTATCAACTTATGCAATTATAAAACTAAAAAGTATCACCGCTGTGCCGGTCGGAGTGGGGGGTGTTAGGTTATTTTCGTTACGGAATTTCTGGATTCGGTCTCCACGCTCAAGGCCCGCGACAGAAGCTATGCAACAGCTTAATTTTATAATTTTAAATATTTTCTAATTTTGACTTTAGTAATTAAATTTTTCTGTTATTTTGGCAGATTACCATAGGCAACCATACTGTCAAAATCCTTATTTTCTTTTAAATTCTTTTAATACAATAGCTTAAAATTATTAAACTTTATTCTTCGACTTTCGGACTGGTAGGTAGCTTCATCGTTTAGCGAAAAAACTAATCTGCACTACAGATGGGGCCCGCTTCACTGTCCTAATTATTGCGCCGTGAGCCGTGGCGCAATTTTTTTGCATTCGCAAATTGAGTTAACGCAGTGAGTCGGCGCAATAGACTGCGCTTGAGTTACTGCGTTGACACACAAAATCTTGCTGCGTTACCCATCTCCACGATCGAACTTTTGAAGAAAGAAAATGTAATCAATCAATCAACCACAATTTTTTATAACAAAATTCTCTGCTTTGTCCGCGTCTATACAGCCAAATCTTTAGTGGTATTGTCCCTTAAGTCCTCATCTATAATAAAAAGTCAGGGTATTTTATTTGTCATAGTACTTACCCTATCCTCTGTTTTACACTTTGTGATAAGTTTGCTTAAAGTATCGTAAGATTACCATTATCTCCTTATTATCTCTCATAATATCCGTGTAACAGCTGCATACGTGATACTGGCCGAACACTGCGGAAAACACAAGTTCATCGCCATAGAAAGGAAGAAGAAGAAGAAGTTTTTTTTAATATGTGTATTGTTGTTTCTATGATACAGAATACAGGACAGGTGACTTGACACAGGATATTACGAAAAATAAATAAGCTTTTTTTCACCAAACATAACCAAGAAAAGTTTGATCGCATGTTGGTCAACCTAAGGGCGGATCCAGCTTTCACACCGGGGGGGGGGGGGGGGGGGTCACATAGTCGTGGTAAAGTCATAACAAGTTATTATTAAATTTTGATAATAATAGACTACTGTACCTACTTAAAAATCATCAACATCATCATCTCAGCCGAACGATGCCCACTACTGGACATAATAGGCCTCCCCTAAGGACCTCCACTAACGATCAGACCCGCGCCACCGGCAACTCACGGCTTCCCGTGACCTTCATCAGATCGTCGGTCCACCTGGCCCCCAATTCCGCTAATTTACAAATGGCTCAATAGCATCGCAACTGTATATTTTGACACATTTATTATGGAAGTAATGTCAAAATATACGATTGCGATGCTATTGAGCCATTTATAAATTAGCAGAATTGGGGCCCTGGTCAGTGGCGGCGCAAGGCCTAAATTTAATGTGGGCGAGGTACATTCCGCGGGGCCCTCTAATATTATGGGCAAGCACTTTGCGAGGCCCTGTATGGTAAAATTAATTTTATGAGATGGTTTACCGGAAATATCTAGTATTTCATTCACATTTAGGCCAAAGAGTGGAATACCTTTAATTAAATAAATAAATATTTAAGACATGCCTCACTGGGCCACACTGAGCCATCTAGTCCCAAATTAAGGTACTATGTACCCTGTCGTATGGGGTACTAGACAACCGATAAACTTACTTATATACTTTTTTTTTGTAAATACATACTTATAATACATAGAAAACACCCAGACCAGTACAAACAGACATGTTCATGCACACAAATATTTTTACTGCGCGGGGATCGAACCCGCGACCCATGGCTCAGAAGCAGCGTTAACTACCGCTGATCCAAATGGTCGTTTAATTTAATAAATATTTTTTAATGTAGGTATTTATTATGTACTTTTGGGCTTTCCATGCTTTTTCTTTATTATTAATATGGGGCGCGGGGCCCCGTGCACCGCTAGGCGGTGTGGGCCACCGTCCACGCCTTACGCCGCCTCTGCACCTAGTTGTCTGGTGCGCGTTCGCCATTCTAGAACAATTCCGTCCCAACGGCCATTGGTTCTTCTTTCTATATGCCCCGCCCAATGCCACTTGAGCTCCGTAATTATCAAAGCGATTTCAGTTATCTTAGTCCTTCAACGGATTTACTCATTCTATCACGCTGGGAATTACCAAGGTATGCTCTTTTTATTTCCCGCTGTGTGATCTTGAGCCTAGTCGAAACCCACGTTAAGCAACCGCGTTTCAGTTCCGAGTTGGATTCGACGATAGATCTTATTCTCGAAATTGGACTTACCTAGCTGGACTACACCTTTAAGTAATGGTCAACAACTTCGAGTGTAGTATTCCAAATCCCCAATGTAAACTGGAGTGGGTACGACCACGGGTACGACACGAGTGTTCAGCATGATTTTTAGAGTTCCGTAGCCGAATGGCAAAAAACGGAACCCTTATAGTTTCGTTAAGTTTGTCTGTCTGTATGTCTATCCGTCCGTATGTCACAGCCACTTTATTCTGAAAGTTAGGATTACACAGTTGAAACTTGGTATGTAGGTATCCTGGCACAAAGATAGGTTACACCTTGGGAAAGGCCATGAGTTATTTTTTATATCACTGCTGTTTACAGGTTTCGTCCGCGCTATAATATGACGTGTAGTCCACGCGGGCAGAGCAGTAGGTAGGCAAAAAGCTAGTGCATGATGTGTTGGTGGAGGACGCTCATGGGTGCGATACCACCGCATGGTGATAAAGACCAAAGTCAAGGTCTACAAAATCAGAATGTTGCTGAAAGACAAACGATCAATCAAAATACATGAATGAAAACCATGAAAACTCCATGTTAATAAGATGAAGATGTTGATATACTTAGCTTGGTCTAACGAGATCTGATAAAGTGCATAACCTGTAGTAGAGAATCTACGCAGATAGACAACGCGTGAAGAGAAGAACCAAAATTAGGGCAAGTGTGTGCTACAAAAGAAAACTCTAGAAATATCCGCATAGATTTATTCTTAACATAAATAAACATACGGATGCTTACTTAATTTACAACCAATGAAGCAGATTATCTTCATAAATACAGATCAAGACAATGTGGTGGCACACAACAATCTCTAGACAAAACATTACAGTAAGAAGGTTAAGATGGAAGAGAGAACAGATAAAAAGTCAACGTCATATAACACAATGACAGCTCTATACTTTTTATAGGTATTGTAACAAACCTCCCTTTTTAAATGAGGTTAGCACTTCAAAATAAATCCCATTGAATAAACAATTAAATAATTTGGCAGTGTGATCGTCTAGATATAATAGTAGGACCGTACGTTGTGTGAGAGTAGTAAGCCTGATTCTTTTAGAGGTACGTAGATGTTCAATTAGATATTCTTCAAAAAGTTAAATCTGATTTGTTATGCAACCTGGCATCGCTGACTCTTATGTACTTTCTTACCAGGACTTCTTTTACACTTCCTAAACTAGGAAAGTACGCGAGGCCCTTCAATTTCTATGCTAGCTTGCATATAACAACTATAAAATTATAATTCAAGGTTGCTGAAACCTTTTAACTAGTTGTGTAATTGATAAAAATCATATCGCACTTATTATTACAATATCTCAAACAATTTATCCTGACTCAACAATCACATAGTTTTCTCACAAACTTCCACTTTTGGCGCAATTCCCAACGCGTCCCTTTGAAGACGTCAAAACCAAAGAGTATGTAAGTCAAAGCTGTCAAACCGGCGCGGCGGTCCTTGGATTCGTCCATTGAGCCAAAAACCAAAATATACACACAATTCAGAAAAACTATTTCTGAATTTACTGTATTTTGATTTTATGTATTATTAGTACATTGTTTAGTTATTCTACTGCATTATTATTTTCTAAAATAGTATCTATTAGTGAACTTTGGCAAATGTACTAGATGTAGATGAATTTATTTATTACGTTGGTTATAAAAGAAAACATCTAAAGGTTTTACTTTTTTTTTTTTAAATCACCATTTCTCATATCAGAACAGGTTGGGTTGTTACAGTATGGCTAAGGAAACCTATTAAACAGCCTTGTTTTTGTAAACGAATAAATAATTATATAAACTAAAATTTAACACTTCCCCTTATTCTTTACATAAACATGGCACACCATGCAAACAACATAACGCAACACTACATGCATAGTACAATACAAAACACACTACTCTACATGCAGTCAATATTTTAAACTTATTAAATTATTAGGACTTTACATTGAATTTTTATAGGTACACTTATTCTTACACACCTCTACAATTTTTTTAACATTCATTCCATTTACAAAATAATTGTGTTTGGTAGAGCTCAAAGGCTTAGTGAGTACATCAGCTAACATTTCCCGTGTACATAGGTATTTTATTTCTGCAAAACTATTTTGAATAAGGTCCTTGACAAAATGATATCTCAGGTCAATGTGTTTCGTCCGCTTATGGCAATATTCCTTCGCTTCAAGTAACTTATGAGCACTCTGGTTATCATTATACAGCACTATACGAGGCTCATTATGTAAGATTTCAATAAGAAAATTTTTGACAAAACACAAATCCTTACATACATCGCTAATTGCTAGGTACTCACTCTCTGTACTAGATAGAGCCACGCAACGTTGCTTGCGAGACTCCCAATTAATCGTATTGACTCCTAACTTTATCACAAAACCAGTGTAAGACTTCCTATCAATGTCATTTGCCCAGTCGGCATCTGTATAAGCAGTTAAATTTAAATCACGAGTCTTATAAAAATATAAGCCATAATTTAACGTCCCTGCCAAGTATCTAAGTACACGTTTAGCTGCAAGCCAATGACATTTACCGAAGCTATTATTGAACTGGCTCAGCTGACTGCAAACATAAGCAATGTCAGGTCGAGTACATACCGCCAAGTACATAAGAGACCCCAGCAACTCCCTGTACCTATATACATCATCATCAATACATTCATTTGGTGATGATGATGTCTGAAATTTTTCATTTAACATCATGGGAGTAGCAACTGGTTTGCAGTTCTCCATACCAAAACGTGATAACAGAGTTTTAACATACTCTGATTGGTCCAATGACAAAATACCTTTGCTCATATTACGAGTGACCCTTATACCTAAACAATTCTTAAGTGTACCTAAGTCCTTAACTATAAACTCCTGCTTTAACAAATTGAACAATTTATTCTTTGCTACAGAGCAATTGCCAAAGATGTAAAAATCGTCAACAAACAAAGCTACAATAGTCAACTTATTATTAGGATTGCTTGCATAGTACACACATGGCTCACATTTACTTTGCCTGAAACTATTGCTACATAAGAGTTCTTGAACTTTTAGGTTCCACATTCTACTGGCTTGTTTGAGTCCATAAATACTCTTTAATAACAAACATACTTTATTATTATTACTTGCAAAACCAGGAGGTTGCTCCATGAAAATCTGTTCATTCAATTTGCTATTTAAAAATGCTGTCTGAATATCAAAATGAGAAATGTCTAAATCTAATTCAGTCGCAAGAGCAAATAACATGCGCATAGTGCTATGACGGACTACAGGCGAAAAAGTGTCGCTATAATCAATGCCATACTGTTGGCTGTACCCACAAGCTACTAACCGCGCCTTGAACGTATCTTTGTCAGGAACATCCCTCTTAACTTTAAAAACCCATTTGCACTTGACAATATTTTTATCGTTAGGGCGATCTACAAGTTTCCATACTTGGTTTTGAATAAGTGAATTATATTCATTTTTCATTGCAAGTTGCCAATCCTCGCAGTTAGACGAAGATATGGCCTCTTTGTAATTTGACGGCTCTGATTCATTATTTAACATAAATACATCATAATCTTCGTACTTTAGAGGTGGTCGCCCACGCGTCGAGCGCACGGGTCGCAAATTGGTAGTCACTGGTGCAGGTACCTGTGCTCCAGGACTAATCACTACTTCCCCTCGAACCGGCGGCGACGATTCCTCTACAGAGGCGTTAGGGGACCAGCTAGAGTTCTCAGAGTCCGACTTTGAGTCATCGGCTGCTTCCTCTCCTCCAGTGCAGTGTTCAGAGCACGAATCTGAAATTACAGACTTATTATTAAAACTACTATCACAGTTGCCAGATACATTTAAATTATCACAGTTCACAGATGAATTTAAATCATCATTATTATTTATTATGTCGCAACTAGATTTTACATTCGAGTAATTCATGTCAATATTAAAATTATTATTATTATTTGATTCCATTCCTTCATTACAAATTGTATTCATATCATTCAAAAATTTATTTTCCAAGAATGAAACATTTCTAGAATAAATTATTTGTCTAGGATTCTGAGGGTCTATGAGTCTGTAACCTTTTGTGGTTTCACCATAACCAACAAAAACAGTTAATTTAGATTTAGGGTCCAGTTTGGAACGTTTCTGTGATGGAATCAAGGTATAGGCGACGCATCCAAAAACACGGAGGTGACCAAGGTTAACTTCAGAACCAGTCCAAACCTCTTCAGGGATTCGTCCGGCGAGGGCAGATGTGGGGCATCTGTTTTTCAGATACATTGCGGTCATGACCGCCTCACCCCAATATTCCCTGCGAAGACCTGAGTCCTGAATCATGCAGCGTGCCTTCTCCATAATGGTCCTATTCAGCCTCTCAGATACACCATTCTGCTGAGGGCAATATGGAACAGTAACCTGGTGAATGATGCCTTGAGATTTTAAAAATTGAGAATATCTTTTATTGCAATACTCACCACCTCCATCACTCCTTAGACACCTAATCTTGGCTCCAGTTTGCTTCTCAACAAGCGACTTAAAATCAAGAAAACGAGACATTACCTCACTTTTTTCTTGTAGTAGGTATCCCCAGCTCTTTCTGGTATGGTCATCGGTAAAAGTCAATAGATATCTTGCGCCACCCCAACTGCGCACAGACATGGGTCCACAAACGTCTGAGTGGATAAGGTCCAGCGGCTGAGACGCGCGCTTTGCTTCACCAGAGGGATATGCAGTGGCCACCTGCTTCCCTTCCATACAAGCGATGCACTCAAAAATCTCCTGTTTATCATCCTGAAACATAAGAGTATTTTTCTTCCGCAGACTACACAGCCCACTATAGCCCAAATGACCCAGTCTCTTGTGCCAAATACAAGCTGACACATCAGCTAACTTTGCACTCTATACTCTTTGAACTTGAACAGAATTGCTGCTCTTCAGAGAGTCGGAAGAATGCCCCTGTGGTAGCAAGACACTATTGCAAGACATTAAATTATTGTCTAATTTATAAATACCATTCACCTCATCGGCATGACCTACTTTATTACCTACAATTTTACATTTATCACTTTGATAAAAATGACAGCCTTTTTGATCAAAAACAATACTTAGCCCACCTTTTACTAACTTACTAACTGACAACAAATTTGCACTGAGTTCAGGTACATGTAAAGCTTCAGCATTTATACAATGATTTAAAAGAGAAATTTTTACCTTACCAACTCCTTGAGTACACAACTTGTGGCTATTAGCCAGGTTAACTTTACTTAAACTAGGTTTATAGTCCAATAAATGTTTGTCACTATTCAGCATATTATTGCTACATCCGGAATCAATGATAAAGTCACTGTGTGTCACTGAGAGTGCATTTTCCGTGGTTACAAAACTTTTTGCTTCATTATTTTGCTTCTTCTCACGTCTAAGTTTAAAGCATCTCGCACGAGTGTGTCCCTTTATCCCGCAATGATGACAAACAATATTCTTCCGCTGTTTAACCATAGCATAAGCTTTCTCCGGGTGGTGGTTATCTCCATTCTTTCTGAGTTCCTCTTGAAGCAATCTAGTGCGTACAAGTTCACTAGACAATTGTTTGTTTAAGCAAGAGGTTTCTAGGTT
Organism: Anania crocealis; assembly: GCA_949315895.1. NCBI lineage: Eukaryota > Metazoa > Arthropoda > Insecta > Lepidoptera > Crambidae > Anania > Anania crocealis. The sequence continues at coordinate 312,420 of OX438884.1, forward strand.
CGATACCAGTGTGTCATATTCAATCGGTAGACCACTGAGTAAAATTTCAGCTACTTCTGCGTCATCTATAGTACGCCCAATATCAGCCAATTTATGAACCAAATCCATTACATCATTTATGTACTCACTCATAGTGCCATGCGTGAATTGCATTCTATGTAGTTGTCGTAGCAAAAGCACACGGCGGAACAATCCGCGGTCCTCAAATATATCTGTAAGCTTCTTCCAGGCGTCCTTGGCTGTTCTGGCTGACCGAACGTATTGATATAAAGAGCTGTGCAAGCTTAAATTAATACGGGCTAAAGCACGTTGATCATTACTGGCTTCAATTGAGACTCCCTCAGCCGGCACAACACATGTCCATAAGTTTTCCAATATCAGCAGGTTCTGGATGCTAAATTTCCAGCTTTGAAAATCACCTGCACCTGTGAGTTTTTCAATCGCGATGTTTGCGTGGCGTGGTGGATCAGAAACACCTGTCGACATTTTGTGGTTATGTTTCCGCTCACAATCACTTTTCTGCGCAAGCGCAACACACTTTCTTGATGCCCTTTTTGTTGTCTGCTATTTAGCCCTTCTTCAATCCTGGGTCGGATAACCCTGGGCCGATAACCCTGTAGTAGAGAATCTACGCAGATAGACAACGCGTGAAGAAGAAGAACCAAAATTAGGGCAAGTGTGTGCTACAAAAGAAAACTCTAGAAATATCCGCATAGATTTATTCTTAACATAAATAAACATACGGATGCTTACTTAATTTACAACCAATGAAGCAGATTATCTTCATAAATACAGATCAAGACAATGTGGTGGCACACAACAATCTCTAGACAAAACATTACAGTAAGAAGGTTAAGATGGAAGAGAGAACAGATAAAAAGTCAACGTCATATAACACAATGACAGCTCTATACAGTGTTGCCAATATGGAAATCCAAAATTATCGCAAATCACTCATAAAGTTATCGTATTTTTATCGCGTACATTTATTTATGTAAATAAATGAAGAAGTTGGTTTATTTATAGGATTACCAGGTACATACCTATTATTTTGAGTATGTAAAAAGGAAGAGGGAAGTAAAGAATAACTATGTATGGTAGGTATGTCTAAAATATTATCATTAAAAAAAACTAATTTGTATAACTAAATCTATGTTTTAATCCTTATATGTTTTTTTTTTCTGGTCCATATGTATTTACAAGTGTCATGCGGTCCAGCATGGCCTTTTTGGGCTTAAAATCAACACAGCATGTATTGCCAGATCGAATAGCTTCGTCTGCGAGTAAAACTCCATTTACATACAAAATACATGCGACTTATACACCAAGAATCGAGGATTGACGCACGTCTTGAGCAAACAATGCGAATCACACTCAGAAGCGCTAAAACCACTCACTCACGCTACTGAAAATTTAGTAGGTGTTTAGTTTGGTCGACAATGATATGAAGATGAAGAAATTAGGTTATAATAATGTTCGTAATGCCGGCTCCAAACAAACAATCGTCCAATTAATCGCCTCGCCTTACCTAGTTACATACTCTTTGCGCCTTGTGAACGGAATGCGGCAATAGACTATTTTGTTGATTGAATCGCTAAATACTGCATTCCCTTTTACGCTCACATTTTTGCACTTCGCATTAAGTTTTCATATACTTTTTATAGGTATGGCTAAGGAAACCTATTAAACAGCCTTGTTTTTGTAAACGAATAAATAATTATATAAACTAAAATTTAACATAACCAACCCATCAGAGGAATAAGGCCGCTCCTATCACCGACAAGATTAAAGAATCCTGCATGAGATGGTACAGGACGTCACTAGACGCATGCAAGGAAGGCAATATTGTAAAGCAGTGTTTCCCAAACATTGTTCTGCCATGGCCCTGTAATTTTCACACTGTCATGTCCCTTTGTGACCCACTTAATACGAGTACTTTTAAAACCAAAATGGTTACATCAGGTTAAATAATAGGTACACATTTAATCACTTAATTTTAGTGCGAATACTTCGCACGCTACCTATGTTTTACTAAAGAATTCAAGTTCCAGAAAATGACGAAAGTTTAAGAAGAATATTTACCATGCGTCGATCGATAGTAGGTACTATTTCATAAGCAAGGCGGGAATGTTGCCCGGTATTTTATTGTACCGGTACCCGGCAAATGGGAAACGCTGTTGTAAAGAAAACCCTAGCCCTACGGACGGGAAAACAATAGAATCCGAGGTAGTTTATCTGCTACGTGGTGGTCAAGAAGAATCCTAGTCCAGCTAAGAGATACCTAACCCAGGATCGACCTGGTGCATGGAACAAGAAGGGCTGACTCCCCAAACTCCCCTTTCTTTCTTTCTTCTTTCTTTCTTTCTTTCTAATTTTGCAATGAGCTTATTACTTAACCTTTGGAATTCTGAAATTCAAGTCGTAAGTTTCGAAATGAATGGAACTTTGATAAATTCTTTCTTTTGAAACTCTTCTGAAATTACCCAATGACTAGAGACCAGAATATGGACCTCTAAATAACGATCAAATTTACTCATTGAGTTACTCTTATTGATTCATCAGCCTAGATCGGGAAATAGGCCTCTAAACGAGTATTATGCTATAATCGCCACGCTTGGCACGCGGGTTGACGACACCGCAGACCGACGAAGAAGAAGAGAAGGGGTGGTGCTATTAATTTTACGATATTGCTTGCAATGAAATCTTTTTATTATAATATTTTCTTTTATTCCTCTCAAGTAGTATTTCAATATTCACACCATTTAATTTTATGGGAATTTCCATGAAAATGGATTTGTAATCAGATGAACATTTTGTAAAAAGCATAGTTTGATTCATCGTACTAGTCTCATGCATGACGTAGGCTGGCAGGTAAATAAAGAAAATTAAATAAAAGTGAGATAAAATTAAAAGTGTGAGTGTAATCCTGGCAAAGTGCCAGGCCTTTTATAGGATTAAAAAACAGATACACACTTGAAAGTAGGAACCAATAATAAGACTCTAATATAGTATCAACCCATGTAAAATGTTTAAGGCTTGGTGGTTATCCCCATCTGACCTAGTTCGACCTTTACTAAGTTAGGAAAAATATTTTGCCTAAGTACGTAAGTAATTGAAGTACTTACTTAGCTAACAATTATATTAATTTATTTAATAACAATACCTACATAGGTACTTAAACTGTTGGCGTTGTGATTATTGGCTCAATGGAATTTTAGTTCAGTAGTTTTTAATTTTTATATGTTAAAAACTTAGTTACTTTTTACATTGACTTAAAATTTACAGTTAACCAAACATCATAACTGAATCTTACTTATGAACCGTACGTACCATTTATGTAAATATGTAGTTAAAATAAATGGTTTGTTTTACTGACAAACTACTATTATGTGGCAACAATGATGAATTGTAATGTTTACAAAATGGTACATCTTCGTTTGTTCGGTCTTCCGCTGGCGGCGCAGCGCGGGCAAAGCGAGACGTGCGCGGGGCTGGGGGCGCTGGGAGCGCTGGGGGCGCCGGACGACGCGCGCGGGCGCACCGGTGCCGAGTGCAGCTTGGGGCGCAGGCGCGCAAGCTTAGGCCGCAGCAGCTCAATAAGCTCAAACAGCGTCAGCAAGAGCATGTACCCGAACGTGAGCCACGCGGCCGAGTGGAGGAGCTCGCGCACCGAGCGTGGGTCTGGCCAGGAGCACTGCTGACGCGACATGAGGGCTAGGGGAGGCAGGTGCAGGTGGACAGGTGTATGTCGGTCGGGCTTAGGATTGGCAGCGGCGCGCAGCCCGCTCCCGCAGCACGCGCCGGCCCCAGTACAGCAGCGAGTGCACGAACACGACGCACGCGTACACTATGAGCACGCGCGTCACTGCCAGTACGGCCGCACTGCCTATGTCAGGGGCCTCCAAGCGTTTCTTCCGCTCCATCCCCTTCATCAGATTGTCTAGAAGATTTCCGGATTCGGCCGTAATGATTGCATTTTGATAGATTATGGTAATTTCCAGTGAGAGGTGTACAAAAGACAAGGAAGTTCTACATTATATTTAGAAATTCCTTGACAAAGTATATCTAGGTAACGTATGTTTCATTGACACATGGTAGCTTCTGACGTTGAAAGTGACATTTATTGATACAGATGAAAAATACGTATCTACTTAAAGAGTCTTTTGCGGGAAACTAAAAGATTTATATGGACTTTGTTTCTTAGTTTTGTAAATTTATCATTTACACAGCAATTTTCATGACATAATGTTGGCGTTATAATTATAGTAATGTGTCAGAGAGTAAGATAAATCGAATAAAAGTGAGAATGGCGCTCCTGTATGATCCAATCTAAATATATAAAAGTGAAAACTGATTTAATGACTGACTGACTGACTGACTGACTGACTGACTGACTGACTGACTGACTGACTGACAGACATATCAACGTACGGCCCAAACTACTAGGATTTAAAATCTGAAAATTTTCACCACGCTTCCTTTTATAGTGTAGGTGAGCACTAAGAAAGGGATTTTGGAAATTCCGCCTCTAAGGGGGTAAAAAGGGCCCCACAAGTTTGTATGAAACTCCGTCAGTTTTGAAGCTAAGTCGATGAAAATTAGTATTCAGCTACCTAATTAGAAATTATGAATGACGTCTTTCAGGATTTTTGAGAATTTAGTCTTTGAAGATATAAAAAATGGAGGCAAAGTTTGTTCGGATCCGTTTCAAATCCGTACTCTTTACATATTTATACTTTCTTATGTCACTTAGTTTGTTATGACATTCAATGTGTCAATCAGAAAATAAATATCATTGCTTGCAAATAGAAGGGTATTATTTTAGAATTTAATAAGAATTGGTGCCGAAATGGATGAATTAACTAAGTTAAAAGGTACACGAACTTCAATTAAATGCTGCATTAAACAATTCGGCAGCCAGATACAAACCCTACGAGAAATTTCTGATTATGAATTAAAATTAGTAAGTGACCAGTCACAAATGTACAAAATTACCAAGAATAATTGGGAAGAGATACGACTACAAATAATGGTATTACTAATAAGATGACCCACACTTGGAAAATGAGATTGAAAAAAAAAAATTCCTTCAGGGAACTACAACACGGCTTAATCTAAAACCGCAGAATTTGAATTCAATAGCACGAAACAATTCCATGTATGCAGAAGGGACCGAGGAGCAAAGGTCGGTCACAACACAAACAAACCTTAGCACATCTAAATTGAACTCAGTACTATTAGACAAGGACGAAACATTCAAAAACATCATTAAATGGTTGGATACTTACTTAAAACTGAACAAATGTGATGATATCTATACAAGGAAATACACGTTTCTTACATCTTTGAGCCCAGAATTACATCAGAAAACGTATTATATTATATGTATGTGCTCTACGGGATCCTTGTGAGTCAGAATTTGAAGAGTTAGTTAAAATTCAGTTAGTAAATTATCAACAACTCAAAATTGGACAGATTACTAGAAGATTTATCAATAGTGTTTGACGAAACTCTTGTTTGCATATCAAACTATAAAGCTCAATTAGAGCTTTAAGAAAATGTGACATCTAGCCGCGACGTATTCCATACGCCATGAACGACAAAATAGGAGGCTATGTAATGAAAACTTTTGATAAAACTTGAAAATTCCTATTGGCTGTCTTATCTACATTTAGGTCCATATTTAGAAAATAAATATCAGTACTTACAAATAGAATGGTATTATTTAGAACTAACTCATTTCTAGGGTTCCGTACCCAAACGGTGAAACGGAACCCTATTACTAAGACTTTGCTGTGTCCGTCTGTCCGTCTGCCTGTCACCAGGCCATCTCAAGAACCGCGATAGCTAGACAACTGAAATTTTCACAAATTATGTATTTTTGTTAGCGCAATAACAAAAAATACAAAAATAAAATAAAATAAATATTAAAGGGGGCTCCCATACATCAAACGCGATTTTTATCCTTTTTTGCTTGATATTAATAATGCCAACAGGTAGGCACTTGAAATATTCACAAAACACTCAGTTATATTTCTAACTTTAACAACAAATAACAGAATGAAAATAAAATGAATATTTAATCCCATCCAAAAAAATGCTACTATTTTGCCTATTACTGCTCGATATTAATAAATGGTAACAGGTAAGCACTATATTAACTAAATTAATGTAGGTACCTACTGTTGTTTACGTAATCAATGGTACGGAAACCTTCGTGCGCGAGTCCGACTCGCACTGTGCCGATTTTTGTATACGGTAGAGAAAAATGTTGGGAAATCGAATAAAATTGGTGAGTGAATTTATTTATTTGTACAACCAAGACTACATATACGCCTAATTCCATTAAATGCAATATGCATGCAAAACTTAAGGTAGGTTAAAATGGAATAAGTAGGTAAATGAAATATCGAATCTTATAAACTACATTGTTGTACCTTATGACATTATTAACTATATTAAATATTAAGAAGTACAAAAATACTTCCTAAACTGGGCATAGACCCGTATCTCAGGCAGAATAAGGTAACAGGTGTGTTGCAACAACACGAAGCAGCTGACTAGTGGATTAAATCAATATAGACTGGTAAACCATTTGACAAGCTTCCATTTAGTAGGTAATTTGATAAACTTCCATTTAGTAAAGATTTTTTTTTCTAGAATGCACCGCTTTTGAAAGCCTGGCAAAGTTTGTTTAATGAAACTGCCTATCTAACGCATCCAAATTATGTTTTTATTAAATTTTCTCCATATTTTAAAAAAGTCACTTTTGAAACATGACAATAAAACGAAACTTTGTCTATCGATCATAAAGGGAGAATGACATAGGACTGTCTTTTCCAGAGCTCTACACCGATGCTGGTACTACACCGTCTAGGTCCGTCGTCCACCGTCCGATCTAGGTCTTTTATCCAAACGTAGTATGCAAGCAAATTGTCTTTGTGAAATCGCAGTTACAACGCTTATGGATCGAGAAATGGATTTACCTACTTGGTTGGAAATTAGGAATGTGGTTTTTTACACAGGACCACTTCTTTCAGGGCTCTAGGCAGTGTTGATCATATTCGAATAAAGCCTTGCAAGCTGCTTTGAATGGTTTTGTTGTCCTACAGCATTGACAGTTTTAAATCTTCAAATTATATTAGACTTCAAACTTCATGTACCTAAATGCAAACAGATGTGGTGCGAGCTCGCTTGGACCACGGTACGCTGAAAGAACCAACACAGGATCCCTTCAAAAAATAGCATAATTCAGCCCCTTACATCCAACTATTGTATCAGCGTAACGGACCCCGGTATGCCGACAACGACGTACCGGCTCCCACTAAGTACTCAACACCACCTCGCCCGTGATGGGCACCCCCGGCACTGTAGGCAAAGAAAGTGGAGGAAATGGGGTTTAGTCATGACGAAAACTTTGTAACAGATCAAATTCCACGCGCGCGAAGCCGCGGGTATCAGCTAGTTTAACCATAAACGTAGAATATAAAATCCATGGGATCAGCACTCCTGTGTAAAACTCCCTTGGTCATGGTAATCAATGTATAAACTAACCGTATATTTCAGTTTATGGTTAGGTATGTGTACCTATGTGTAAGTAACAATTTATGATATTTTATGTACAGGACCTATCTAATAAATAAAAATAACAAATAATATGGATAACTTAGCAGCATAGTCTTACCCCCGTATTTATAAAGAAGAAATTACTTATTGCTTAAGAAAGTCATAACTTAAAGTGTTCATACCTAGTGCTTAAGTGAAAGAAATTGGTCACCATTAATAGTCATACTATTTGGTTGAAAATGCTAACTTTTGGTAGTTCTAACTTCTAGTAATTTCTTGATTAAGGCATAAAAATTGTCTCTCAAGTAATTACTTGTAGTCAAGTAATTACTTTTACTTGTTTATAAATACGGGGGTTAGACCTTCGACTGTTCCGAAAAGTACAGCAACAAGAAGAAAACAGGAAAACGTCGTTACACCATTGAAAATCGATTTGTGGATAGTTATAGAATATTCAATGATAGCTTTAATGTATTATCATTGAGGATATTAAGTAGGTTTTAAAGCTAGAAATGACAGAATATCTGATACAACTGTAGAAACACGTACCTTATAGTGATTACTTGTTCGTGAAGTAGAGTAGATAGTACTTTTATATACGATTACAGATAGTAATACTATCATGAATATTTAAACTTGAATTTTTTTGTCTTATGTGGGAATCGAACCCACATCCCCATGCTTACCGGGCGCGGTGCTTTGTCCGTTTAAGCTACCGAGACATTACGTTATGTTAAATTGCTTAAATATCATAATAAGTACTATTATGAATTCTATCTCTGACCTAGAGATCAAGACATACCATTATAGCAAGCACAACACTATGATATCAAAGAAGTAGGTACAGTTAAAACCACTGAAACCGTTTTTCAATGTGTAATTAGGCTAACGCTGGTCGAAACGTTGGACGGATGGCAAGCTGGTGTGTTGGAGAGAGACATCTAAAGGAAGATAATTTAAGGCGGTAGAATTATCTTGTTTGTTAATGCTGAAAGAAGCGCTGTTGTTTGGGCGCCGCCACTCTTCATCAAATGAACTTAATAATATAAATATGATGGATCCCCCTATTGTTCGACTTCGTTCGCAGAAAACTGACAGACAGCCACACTTTTGCATTTGTGATCAGGGGCGGCGCAAGGCCTAAACTTAATGTGGGCGAAGTACATTTCGCGAGGCCCTCTGTTAATATGGGCAAGCACTTTGCGAGGCCCTCTGATGGTATAATTAATTTTATGAAAAAGTATACATACCTACTTAGTTTATTAGACATATCTAGTATTTCATTCACATTTATGCCAAAGAGTGAAATATCTTTAAGTTGATAATTAAGTAAATAACAATGCATATTCCTGCATGAAATAGTGCTTGCTCAATCAATGTTAGTGCGGGTAGTGTGGTGCAGGTGCTTGCTCAATCAGTGTTAGTGCGGGTAGTGTGGTGAAGGTACCTAGGCCGTTTAGAATGAACGTAGATGGACAGACAGAAGGAATATAGCGGGACTATAAGGGTGTTTTGTTGATTGCGAAACCCTAAATAAAAAGAGATTAAGTCGGGTTGGGCTATGTGAAATAACTAAGTAGACAAATATCGTGTAGGTCGCGGGCGGCTGCTGGCAGTGCCGAGCAATGTTCTATCATCTGCAAGAAATACTTTAATCAAAGAGAATACATTAACTCATTTCACTCTCTTCCTTCTTTTGTGTTGTATTTTTCATTTGGATGTAGCTTCTCTTTTGCTTAAGGATATCTGAAAAAAAGGTAACCCAGCACAGTAGGCACTGTTGGAAAATCATTGTTGGGGAACCTGATTAAATTATGACACAAAGTACCTTTCAATTGCTTTGGACATTAAAACTGAATTATATTAAAAATATTAACTACGTTTCATAAAACTTATTCATTTAGTAGTTAACCTGGGATTCTTTAATCTAATGGTTTTATAACCTACATGTAGATATAGTTTTACTCATCTTTATTGAAATAAAAGAAATTGGATATCCTCTGGTAATAAATCGTCAAAGTTTCTATGTTGTCAATTTCCGTTTTTGCCAAGATACGGCTGGCTCCCGGAGGAGGCATATTATTAGAGTCGTGTCGCCGACCGGGAATATATTATAAAGCTTTTCCAATCCCTTTCAACCGTGCCGCCGTCAACCCACCGGGGAAATTGAATGATCTATGTTTTTTTGCCCGTGGCGAGCGTAGCGTGGGCGTGGGTGCGCTGCCTAAGCGCGGACTCGTCGGTGCCTTGATTGAGCAGAGTATTTGGGTAAATTATTCAAAGCTAGTCGGAGAAAACACTTACGTGAAAGGAATGCATGATGTGAATTAAGCTTTGTCATTTTTAACTATTTTTAGTGTGATGGTTTTTAAACGAGAGGTTTACTTCTCAACGCCGAGCAAGTGTTCGAAGTATGATTCAAATCGTCGATTCCGAAAAATCCATAGTGCATTTAATTATCCAGGCAAGTCACACTACTAAGTACCTGAAGTGTCCTAAAGATCCTAAACTTTCCAACTTGAGAGATTTCGGGTGGCGTTAGGAATTAGGAAGTAGAATCTTTGATTATTCGTGAACTATCGCATATTACTTCGCACAAGTCTATTGTCTTTAGTTGGCGTTTATTGTATACTAACAAGAAAGCAAATTGCCGCCCGAACCTAAAGCTTAGGAACTATTATCGACGTCTTTCAGTGGAAGTACTTAAGGCAGCCAAAGGCACATTCAATGCGGCCGTGCGCTCGATTCTATTCTGCTTTTATGATCGACTCGCTTAAAGCGGCACTCAAATAGCTACTTAGTTCAGTAACAAGCTATTTGCAAGGCAAAATAATTACAAAGATTTTTCAAAATGTCTTTAAATATATTTATTTTACACGAGTACCAAAATAAATAAATAAATGTAGTTAGTCCATAATTTACGTAGAAGTCTTCGTGGCTAGTGCTGGGTGGGACAAAAATTAGCGCATTAGTAGGTACGTGATATTATTTTCTAAAAAATAGCATACTTGCTGGTGCCATTATTTGAGTATTCAGTGCCAGTAACAATTAATAGATATTAGTAATATCTGAGGGCTAAGATGCGACCCACGACATAATTTTATCGCGGCCTTATATCGCATTTTGACAGCGTTATATCGTTTGTCTATCGCTGCTAACATGGCAGACTATTTATGTCATCTCTAACTGTCAAAATACGATAAACGATAAAATTGTCTACAAACTCTAACATGAGCCTCTTATATTTGTCTATTTTAATCGATTTTTGACACTTGCGCATGACAAATTATCGTGGTCGCTTGTAGCTCACGACAAGGCATAAACCCTTTATAAAAAATGGCCGTGCCATATTTTAATTACATTTTGACCACATATGAAGAACGGGAGGCGCGTAAAATTCAGCGCAAGCGTATCCGCGACGTGTGCAACCCGTTTGACCTTCCGGATATGGAGTTCTAGGCTCTGTGGCGTATATCCAAGCCTATGGCTTTTTATTTGATAGATAGGCTGAAAGAGGACTTGGAGCCAAAAAATGGAGGTCTTCCAGCCATGTATTGGCACAGATACTGGATCTGTGCCTTATTGCCTCTAAGTTTTCTAAAAGAACATAAAAACCATTAGTACTTTCCATGATAAGAATTTATTTCAGTTTATTACAAGTTTTACTCACATCTTTGAGGCCATTTCAAATTTTAAAACTTTTCACACTTCAATCAAAGTTCAAACCGAAAAATATGCCGCGAATAGCGATGGGCGTTATTAACCGTAACTAGTTATTTAAGCAGTTACAAGCCCGAGCAGTGATCACTCGTTATCCGCAACAACAATAACTAGTTAGATTCATAACGCCATTCAAACGATCGAAATAGGCATCAGTCTTCAATAACTGCTTTATATCACAACGCTCTGAAGTTAAATTGAATTCACTCTTATGTGAAAGGTCTAGCGTAGTTATTTGGTTGGCTTCACTTTTCACGAAAAATCACTGGTTTTAAGTTACTCGTTATGACAAGTTGAAAACGACGTTTTACACTGCACATCCCACACATCGTTTTGATTACATGAAGGAGTAAAACGAGTAATGTATAAAGGGTTTAAAAAAAGAATCGCAACAAAAGAGTGATAGCTTTGTTGCGTGTATGAATGAAACAACTATAGGACGCGAGCGTAAGTGTGAATGAAACAGGTATATTCGGCTTTCGGTCAGCAGCTCTCAATGCTCTCATCCACTCTACTTGTACGTGAAGTGATTAAGTTATACCTGCTATCTAACCAAACGTTTTAACCTTATAATAATCACGTTTGCTTCAGAGAGTTGTAAAAATAACTAGTTATAAAAATCACTAGTTATGAAACCAGTTATTGGAAATCACATCACGGTTAGGTTACGTTATCTCAAAATCCGATAACGACCCATCGCTAGCCGCGAATGCTGTTTGACAGGTGTCACTGTCTGACAGTGACTGTCACCCAAAGATGTGTCAACGCAGATGACGTCTCTGGCAAGAAGTGTTTTAGCCAAGTCTGACGTAAAATTGAACGAATGATTATAATATTAACCAATGTTTCCACACCGAAAAACTATATAATTATGTAATATGGCTACATCCGTTTGTCGTGTAGATAAACGTTTGTCGAGCGAAGAATTTTTATCGCGGGTGGTTGCCATGTTAGGAAAAATGATAAAATAACACAAGTAGACAAATTTTATCATGTCGTGCGACAAATTTATCGTGGTGTCGCATCTTAGCCATACTGGTCTCTGGATACCTACTTACAATGGGGGCTATCGCTAGTGAATTTGCCACTAGAGGCGCTAGTGTCGCGTGAGGTCCAATATCATTCACTTTGTACTGGTTTTAGCGGAATTTGTTGCATAAATTATAATTTCTTTAATTTACCTGCTGGAAAGTGATCTCCTTCGTAAAATATCGCAAATATGGATTATTTGGCGATTAATGTGAACGCTTTAAAAGCGGAATTAAGAAAAAGCGCAAAAATAGGCGGCCTCAAGAGCAACTATTTCAGAAGTTAGTTTGTTGATATCAAGATAGTTATTTATAAACAATATAACCTTAATTAGATTCAAGATATAACACTTTGTTTCGGCGCCAATCGCCTTTGACAGCTATAACTCCGGACCTCAGTCTACAGTGGCGCCAACTGGTGAGCAAAGAAACGGTAGTCCCCATTACGAGAAGATAGTTACCTCTTTTTTCTTGAATGCTTTAGTCGCAAAGACGCCTAGTCGCCTAATCTTAAAGTACCAGCTTACAGTGATTCGTTTCTATAATCGTTAGCGAAAGTAGAGTGTGACGCGGGCCCTCGGGCGGCGCGGAGCCTCTATTGATTGATGAGTGTCTTGTCACTTCCACACGTTATTATCACGAGGCGTTCGTGTCATATATTTTATCTTTACAAATGTTTATGTCACTCCTCCTCGCAACAAACCACGAGTATATAGTAGGTATACATGTGACTACTTGACTCTTACCTACAAAGATTATAACTTAATATAGCGCAATATACTTGGATAAATGTTACACACAAAACAGAGTAAGCCTTTTTGGAAGAGTTCCTACGCTCTAAAGTTCGGCTTAAAGTTAGATACAAAAAACCTCGTGGGTTTGCGAGTTACGTAATACATCAAACATTGTGTTGGACAAACATGGAGTTTGAGGCAATTCCGTAAAAGAAATGTAAATCATTGATTAACAATGTATGGTAACCACGTTGTTAATCAATGCCAGTTTTGTGATTTTAATTTGGGAGGGGCTTGCCCTGGGTGAGGATTTAATAAGAAAGTTGTGTTACTACTCCTAGTGGTGTAGTAACTTATCGAAATTTTATTTGCAATGGAGGACTCAAATGCTTTTTCGCTTGATTTCCCTCCCCTGAATCCGGTACTGGTTCTTATAATAGGAAAATATATTCGGTGAGTTTTTTAAGCAGGTCATTCCGAATGTGCTGTAGAACGAACAAATAAACAGTCGTAGTGTTAAACAAACGACCGTATTATGTAATGAACTTATAAACATTAACTACAGGCTAATGAAATAAATCATTATACGGATACTGGGACTCTATCTAGTCGCCATTTATTAGCGGTAGCGGGTCCTCACCCGGTGCCTTTGACACTGGTTCCCCACTTTTGCGCTCCGATAAGCACTGTAAGCTGAAAGGGACGCCCTTCAAACAGATGGCATTACGTCTGGCGAGACTGTATTACATACAATTGAAATCATGAAGTATTCAATAATCTTTCATACTTTCTCCCAAAACATTTATAAAGCTGTTTCATCTTAACCGAGTGAAAAAAAAATTCACGCATGTTATACTTAGTACATAATCAAAAACTGATGAAACTTCGCTGGCTCACGGCATAAAAAGCCTTAAATATTGATACGAACAATGTCTTGTTTGTAGCTCAACTAGTTAGAGCAGTCGCCTGGTAGACGGAAGGTTGTGGGTTCAAGTCCCACTTAAGGCAGTCGAAAAATATCTAGTCAAGAAATATTATTAAAAAAATTTAGGAAATTATTTTTATGAAAGATTAAATATCTTTATAATTTGGAGTCTAAGTTAATAAAGTCTAATATTATAAGAATAGCGCCACCCCTTCCCGTCCTATGGGTGTCGTAAGAGGCGACTTAAGGAGTACTGCGACAAGAAGACGGTCGTCAACAGCATCTTCTATCCAGCACTGGTAAAACAACGATCTCCTCGATCTTCCTTTTTATGGATGATGGCTTTAAGATATGTAGTGTTCCTAAGTGGAAAGCACCTATATTCTTTATGTAATACGTGTAAATGTTTTATTATAGGAATCCTTATGAGAAAGCTTATGCATTAAGAGAAAACACAAGGGTCGTTTTTCCATACAAACGTAGTCCCCTGTTTCCTCCCTGGATAATGCCAGTAGAGCAATAATTTTTATTACAAAAATCTATGGCCACTATAAGCATGTTTCTATGTTTTCTGTTTTTTCATAAATTAATTAATAAAAAAGATATGAGCCCTCAAAAATCGAAAACAAACCGCTAGATTTTCCGCTGTGTTCAAACATCCAGAAAAAAATTTAGCTAAATAACTATTAGTAAAAAAGGAAAACATAAGAACACAACTAAAGCCTTTCTTTAATTTTTAATGAAAAAAGGATTTAAATCGGTCTAGTTTTGGAAAAGTAATCGGGGGACTACGAAAAGTTGATTTGGTGTGCTTTTAGTAGGTATTTTTGGTCCAAGAAGCAGTTGTCTTTATCACACACTGCGGTGAATGCGTTTGGCACTACGCGACAGCAATAGATTTTACAAATACCTATTTTTCAATTCTCTCGCCCGTAGTGTTTCCTCTTAAACACTAGTTTTGCTCTACATGACTTATGTACAGTTTGTGATCAGAAATAAAGATTTAGGTGTTAATTATTTATAAATATGAAATGGGGTGGTGGGATCTACCTCCTGTGGTCCTCCCTGGGCAACGGCATCTTTGGTTTCCTAACCAATGATGACGGCTAACAGATCCCTCTGCGGTGGTAGGCTTCGTAAGAGGCTGCCTGGATGCTACCACCCTCCTGCCGGAGTCCAGCGCCAAACAGTTTTTTTGTGTTCCGCTGGTGTGTGGGAGAACTAGTACCTCTGGGTAAGGTCGCTCTATCTTAGGCTTCTTCTTAACCGTATAGTTAAGTATGTAGTCAAGAGCAAGCCCGTTGTTTTTAAAAAAAAAGATAGGATGTAGGTATTAATACTGATGACCCTTAGTCTTGTAAAGCGCGGCTGTGGGCCGGCGAAGTTATTTCACCATAAGCGCCATGTTGCTCACTTTGTTCGATACTTCAATACAATAAGGAAAAACTTACAATAGAGAAACAACAGTTTGCAACTTCAAAAGTTTTCTAAGAGAACTTGTATCATTTGGCAAGACATTTCACCAATAAAAGGTTCTGCTTAAGTTTTAATGGCGTAAGATGTGTTCATTAAAAGCTACGTAAGTAGATTTGACACCGACTTAAAGTAATAAATTTTTATGCAATTGATCAGTAGGTACTATTTTGTGTTTAAGGAATTAATTCTTGTCTGCCTGTCTGCTCTATTTTCTGCCCGCAGGAGTCTAATTTTCTATCAATTGTATACTTATTATATTGTTTTCATCAATTTACGCGAGTAAAATAGTCTATCATTGACCACAACCCTAGCAATGTTTTTAAAACGTCGGGATAAACCAAAATATTATTTAAACGCTAATAAACGCGAGTGATTCTGTAAACTTATCATAGTTATCAATTGAAAGTCTCATGTTTGATTTTAGTTGAAAAACAATTTTCACAGATATTGTTACCTAAGAACTTAAAATGAAATTAGAAATCTAAAATTTAGAAAGATATGAACCTACTTTTTAAGATTTTTGTAAAATGTAAACAAAAATAAAGACATTTGCTTTAAAATTAAGTTGCAAGATTTCACATAAACATACTTTCGTAAACATTACGAGCGACGCAGACGCAAATACTATCCAAAGTGCGAGCGCCGGCACTGACTATGACTCATCTACAGCGGAGCGGGTAACGGTGCGTAAACGAAAGCGCAGCGAGGACAATATTAAAGACATGATATCAGCATGGAAAGCCGAGCAAGATATTTAGTTTACTACAATTATGAGTACTATTAACGATATAAAGGAACAAAATAAGGATATAGTAAACTCAATCGAATTTATGTCTCATAAGTATGAGGAAATAACTAAAAAAATGGAACTGATGGAAAGAGAGAGGAAAAACTATTTACAATACATACATAATCTCGAAGCAAAATTAGATAAATATGAAAAAAATAAAGTTACAAATTGTTTAGAAGTGCGAAATGTTCCTTGTAAAACTACTGAGACAAAAAAAGATTTGGCTACACTTGCCCAGATGGTAGGCCAGGCGGTTAGTGTGCCAATTCAAATAGCAGATATACACGACGTTTACAGAATAAAAAAAAGAAAAGAGTAAAACGATTATTGTTGAATTTAACAGCGTGCTTTTAAAAGAAGAAATTTTAACCGCAGTAAAAACATTTAATCGAAAAAATAAAGAAAAATTTAGCACTGTGAACTTACAAATAGAAGGCCCTCCTACACCTATATTTATTAGTGAGAAGTTGTCGCCGAAGATGAAGATTCTTTTTGCGAAGGCACGAAAAGTCGCAAGCTCAAACAATTACCGTTATTGTTGGACGTCTTATGGTAATGTTTATCTAAGGAAAACAGAAGGTGCTGCAGCTGTAAGAGTTAACTCTGAAAAAGATCTCGAACAATTCTCGTTAGCATGACTCAGCCTTACCACAAATGTTTGTTATAAATGCATGTTTCCCTTGCCGTATTTCATGGCTTTGGATATGTTTATTAGATTTATAAAATTACATGTTATAAAATTAACTCACAATTCTTTAACACAATCATACAAATTCATATACAATTACATAGTTTATTACACATGCTACCTATTACATACATTGAATACATCAAACGCATTATATATAATATCATAAAAGACAGCCACACTTCAAATAGTCACACATCTGACAGGTCGATATCCCGCATTTATATTTCACTAGAAGAGATAGACCAAAATCACAACATGCATAGCTATTTGAGTCCACATATATTTTCACTAACCGATGACGAACATAAATGAACTAACAAATAACTTAGACAACTTTGGAATATCCGAGGTACACATTTGTGATCCCGATAGATGCACCACACTTATAAGGCAACCAAATTCTTATCTAAAAATCTACATATGTAGCATTAATAAAAACTTAAGTGAATTGGAACTACTTTTGCAAAGAATGAGCTTGCTTTGCGATATAATAATCCTGACTGAGTGTTGGCTTAATGAATCCTCAAGAATACCACAGCTTGATGGTTATACTTACTGTTACACCTCTGATAACTACAACCAAAACGATGGCTTGGTTGTTTACGCTAAAAATCATATTGCGGCTAGAGTCAGTGAGCCCACTCTGGAAGAGGCTAACTGTATGCTAATTAACCTCAACTCAGATACGGTTATTTTGTCGATATATAGGCCACCATGCTTCAGAAATTTGAATCCTTTTTTACAGCCACTTCATCAATTGTTGCCTAGCTTAGCAAGATACAAAAACATCATATTGATTGGTGATATTAACATCAACATTTTAAATAGCGAAACTGACACACTGACTTACCTTGACATTATAACATACTACGGTATGATACCAACATACTATATACCTACAAGAGGTAAAAGCTGCTTAGACCACGTCATTGTTAAGACTAAATTGCCATCACTTTTTTTTGTATTGGAAACCACAATCACAGATCACAAAGCCGTCTTGTATTGTTTAAAAAGTAAAAGCTCGCAGATACTACACTGCCACAAAATAATTAGACAATACAATTACGAAGCAATCTCTTTTGAATGTGCAAATACAGACTTTAGCCCAATCTACAATGAAAATAATTTACATTTAGCTACTCAAATGTTAACAAACTCTATTAATAAAATACTTACTAATAACTGCGTGATATTAAAAACTTCTAGAAGTAAAACAAAACTAAAACCCTGGATGACATCAGGTTTATTACGTTGCATTAGAAATAGAGATAAAATGTATAAACGATTGAAAAAAAATACAGAAAATGAAGTGCTTAAAATAACATATAAACGGTATAGAAACTATTGTAATAGCCTTATTAGATCAGTAAAGAGAAAATACGATAGAGAGGAATTAATGAAAAATAGAAAGAACACAAAAAAATTATGGGGCACGATTAAAAACATTACTAACTTAAAAACACAAAATAATTTACCATATGAACTATTAGATTTGAATAATGACCCTCATATATCTATTAATAATATAAATCAATTTTTCGCTTGCGTAGGCGAGAACATAGCAGACCTTATAGTTGTACCACCATCCAACCAACCACGACTCGATACTACATCACAGAATCATCCCAGCTCATTCGTTATGTTAGGAGTAACTCACGGAGAAATTGAAACAATCATATCAAATTTAAAAACGGATTGTGCCACAGGTTGTGATGATATTCCCGCAAAAAATTTGAAACAAAATGTCAAAATACTTTCCCCGGTTGTGACAGATCTAATAGAACGATGTCTATTAAATGGTGTATTCCCAGACACATTAAAAAAATCAATACTACTCCCTATATATAAATATACTATATATAAATCAGGAAGCCGGGAATCAGTGAATAATTACCGACCGATCTCTATTTTGCCTGCTCTGTCGAAGGTCTTTGAACGTGTAATTAACGATAGATTAATGAAATACCTTGAATCTCAAAACCTTCTAGCAAAAACTCAATATGGTTTTCGACAGAGGAGGTCCACAGAGGATGCTGTACATCATTATGTGGACTTTTTGGTCAGGAAATCGGACTCAAAAAAGAAGTGTTTAACGATATTTCTTGATCTAAAAAAGGCTTTCGACTCAGTGTCGATTCCCATTTTAATTAGGAAATTAGAAAAGCTAGGTGTTAGGGATAAACAGCTTAAACTTTTTAAAAGCTACCTATCAAATCGTACACAATGTGTTAAGATAGGAAACTATATTAGCACTGATTTGGCTGTAAAATATGGAATTCCTCAAGGTAGCATAGTTGGCCCGACCTTGTTTTTGAGTTACATCAATGATCTTTGAAATCTAAACATTAAAAACTGCAACATTATATCCTATGCAGACGACACCACCTTAACTTTTTATAGTGATACATGGGATGAGACTTTCTCATTGGCACAGGAAGGATTCAATCAAGTTCATCTTTGGCTAGCACAAAACTCATTGTCTCTAAATTCGGACAAAACTAAATTTATTACATTCTCGATTCACAACATGGCTATTTCGGTTATACCAAATCAAAATTTATACGCACATAATTGTTATTATCCTCCTAAATCGACTTGTGATTGCCCAACTATTACTAGTACACCACACATTAAATATTTGGGCATCACTATAGATAAAAATCTTTCTTTTTCACAACATATTCATAATGTGTCAAAAAGGGTTAGAAAACTTACGTTTATATTTCGGCAGCTTAGACATGTTACAGACGGCAGGACACTTAAATCTGTATATTTATCGTTGGTGCAGTCAGTCTTGACCTACTGTCTGACATCCTGGGGAGGAGCGGCGAAAACTAAGTTCTTAGAAGTAGAGAGATCGCAACGCCTTATTCTAAAAGTAGGCCTTTTCAAGCCAAGACTATTTCCCACCACTAAATTATATCAGTTAGCGGATGTACTTACTGTGAGACAACTACGAGTAATTATCCTTCTTTGTATCCTACGACAACATGCTCATACTGATAATGTGAAAAACTGCGCCAATACCAGAAGGCATTATAATGTTTGTAGCCGCGAAAGATTCAAAACGGTATTTTCCAAAAGACACTTTTGTCACAGGGGCAGCAAACTTTACAACACTATAAATAAACACTTAAATATACATTCATGTTCAACAAACGAATGCAAAACGAAAGTTACTAAATGGTTGTCCAACTTAAATTACAACGAAACAGAAAATTTAATGAACTAAACACACCACACACACACACACCACACACACACACACACACACACACACACACACACACACACACACACACACACACACACACACACGCAGGCCTGGTGATCTAAAATACAGACAGGAAAACTGTCTAATTTAGACTCCAGTCTCACACTTACATTGTAATTGGCACTTTCTTTGGTATGTTGTACTATTTATGATCTGTAGCAATGTTTTTGTGAGAAAATAAACTTTTTATTTATTTATTTATTTATTTATTGCAAGTTAAAAATAAAAGTTTGTAAAAACTGCTTACCTTCACATTCAACGCCTTCTAATTAAGATTTTAAATACTGTAATAGATTAATAAAACGAAAAGAAAAGCATACATATAAAAAAAATGGTCTGGACTAGTTACATACTAAACATATTCAAAGGCTACGACGCTACAGCCCTTTTTCAAAGATTTTCAAATCGGTAGAAATTAGAATTCATTAATCCATCCCGGAGATCCTGCGGCCCGGGCTAATCTCCATAGGCTCCACCCGGTCTTGGAGCTCGCTTTGAATAATAATTGTAAATGTTATTCTAACAAATGAGTACCTACTAGTACCGATTAAGACAGTTAAATCATACAGTCCATGTCTTCACTTCTTCTTTTAAAAGTCTTACTGTCTGTGTATGTGCAAGAAGTAGGTAATAAGGCAGAGCACTAACTATACAACAATCTGATAGCACGTCCCTACCGCGTTCCGTACCTACCCCTATCAAAGTCAACCCACGTCTACCGATGCCGGCCGCTGAGTGGAGGCCTCATAAAGAGTTATTAAGGCACTCCTCCGAGCCTCGTTGGGGCAATCTATTGTCTCGAAGCAGACGCCTCCGCCGGAATGCGGGCGATCAAGGTTAATCCTACATGTTTAATCACGCTTCATTGTCGTATTGCTACGATACGTTTCAATCAATCTTCCTCTATTCGTTGTCCCCGGAACAATATAAATAAGTACATAGAAAAAAGGCAATATTCCTTATCCTTCATCAAATCTGTCCTGGAAATGGCTAGCAATCTTCAATCAATTGTAATTGTGATGAGATTAGTGTTGATTGTATCGAAATACTACGTACTATTCGTTAGATAACTAATATCGATTTTATCGGATGGTGATACAAGTAATGCCAAAAGTACGACGACATGATTGCCTTTTGACCCCACAAGCGCTGTGTGCCGATCGGGCGTTCCGCTCCGGCAGGCGGCGGTGGTGGCAGTGGTGGCAGTGGTGGCGCGGCGCATGCGAGGCGCTGCTGCATTGCAATCGAAGCCGGCTTCGGGACGGCGAAAAGTTCTGGGTACCGAGGGTGAAGGGCCGCAGCCGGTCGACGACCGCCCGCGCGCACGCAAGCGTTTTTCACGCGGCGCGATTAGCCGCCCGATATAGGTCAGCAGAGCGCTGCGCCGCACGCCACCGCCGCACGGCACGGTGCAACGTCTTATCAACCTGACCCGAACCTCGTAAACTACGATTCACCCTAATTCGAAACAGAATTGAAGATATAACTATACCTCAAACGGTAGCGGCGAACGGCTTTGTGAAAGCTCGCGTCTCGCCCGTGCAAAGCGCCTTTACTTTATACTATGTATAGATTTATGTATACAGTCGTAGCACGCTGCGGAAATTAATTTTTTGATATTTATCGTTCCAAATATAAGCTATTTCCAAATGTTCTAATACTAAATTAATATGTAGTGATTCTTTTATTATTATTTTTTGGCTGGTGACTTTTCAAAGTTGTGGTGCATTTGTGTATGCTCCTAATATTTGCTTAAAAACAATCGGACCTACGGTATTGTACGGTATTATACGGTATATATCTACTGGCACCGAATCCGTGATGAATTACCAACTTTTTGATTGCATTCGGAATAATCAGAAGAGGCTAATAA
This sequence comes from Anania crocealis, assembly GCA_949315895.1. Classification (NCBI taxonomy): domain Eukaryota; kingdom Metazoa; phylum Arthropoda; class Insecta; order Lepidoptera; family Crambidae; genus Anania; species Anania crocealis. The sequence continues at coordinate 334,497 of OX438884.1, forward strand.
GACCGACCAAGTGAGTGTCGAGCCACGCGCTATAGGGTTCTGTAGTTACACATCCACCCTTAATATTATATGTGAATGCAAGTTCTTTTCTAACGGTTTCCCGCGAAAATTACTTAACCGATCATAATGAAACTTTGTACATACGCTTGGAGGTATTAGAAGTAACATAACACGCGCGACATAAAGTGTAGTTCACGCTGGCAGAGCTGTGGGCGAAAAGCTATTATCAACAGGTACGATTATCTTCTTTCATAACTTCATTTATTAATATTATATGGTTTTGTTTTACGTAAGCAATTACTTTAATGGAATCGGTAGGTAGGTACAAGTTCTTTTTCTTCCCCAAGTAAGTTACTCGACAAATCTTCAATTTGTAAACCCTACTTAGCTTTGATATTTTTCCTGTTTTTTGTCACACCCTCATTATCTTTTAAAGAAATGGTACTCGTGAAAAAGAAATCATTCCCACTTTGTATGACGGTGAGGTACCCTAAAAAAAGTTTTCACTTTGATGGCGTGATTAACTTACACATGTTTACATTTTATTTGATATTTTAGCAATTAAATTGCAATAACTTAACATAATATAACATAAATACTCTTTATTGCACACCATACAGGATACATTTTTAACACATAATACATTTTAAGCTGTACAATTTAGGCGGTCTTATCGCTACAAGCGATCTCTTCCAGACAACCTCAATAAAGGACAATTAAATCGAAATAATTGGGGAAGGCGGCAAAGAGTTATTAAAAGTAAATATTAAATAAAAGGTTAAAAATATATAAAATAAATAAATAATAAAGCTACAAATTAATTTTAAAATACATATTCTACTCAATATTTTTGTGTATGTAATATACATACACAAAAATACGAATATTAAATACACATAAACAAATAAATACATGTAAAATATGACCCAACAATACTTTGAAAAGAACCTTGTTACTAAAAGATTGAAAAGGAAAGAAAGAGAAATAGGAATACTATAGAGATAAAAGATAAGTTTTGAGTTTGGATTTAAAAGTAGAAAGTGTTTCAGACTGCCGACTAAACAACGGTAGAGAGTTCCATAGTCGGATGGATTGCACAGTGAAAGACCGTGAGTAGGCGTGAGAAGAATGAGGAGGAAATGAGAGACGAAGCTTGTTGAATGACCGCTCCTTTAGATATTAAACATATTATTTATAGCTTTCTACTACTAAGAGACTGAGATTAACCGCAGACGGACGGAAGGACAGGCGCGGAAAATTCTTTCATCCTGTTTTCCACGATGGTTGTTAAAATCAGTTAAAATCAGTTTTATTTCTGCAAATAGGCCCCTGGAGGCGCTTTTACACGTCCCAATATTTAACCTACCACTGCTTCGGGACAAATGTGGGCTAGTGCCGAGAAGAAGCAGCGCAAGAAACTCGGTCACTATTGTCAGCCTCTTTTTAAATAAACATGTTTACATAAGATATATGCCAGTGCGAGCTAATACAATTTAAAGCCAAACGTTCCTATCATTTATATAATCATCAATAGTGTAATAGCCCTTTTTCATTAAAACAACTTTGATATATGATTTGAATTTATGTACAGGGAGGTCAGCAATTGATAGTGGCTTATTTCACATTTATAAATCCTAACAAAAACAGTTATCAATTAAAGTGTACATGTTGCAAATATTATCCGGTAGCAAGGGAACTTTTACAGATTAATTATTAATAGGTACTAAGTAACTATATATTCCCAAAAGAACATGTTTGTAATAACTTCCACATCTACAAAGTAACAGGCCTTCCAATATTTGCACGTAAATATTTAATTAATTTATTTTCTATGATGAAATTTAACCACTTTCTAAAATTTATTTCAGTATTGTATTTAGAGCCACTATAAGAAGAAAAAAATGTAAGTAAATCAAGTTTTCACCTGAAAATTATTTTTGCAATATAGTTTTAAATTTTTACAGTTTAAAGCCTGGTTAGGTATAAAGGGAAAATTATAAAGTTATGATTAGTATCGTAATGAATGAATGTGATGTGCATTGCGTAAAAAAAGTGTTGCTAGGCGGCCGTATCAATCATATCGTATCATCCGTATCATTTTAGATTTTTGGCGGACATTTTCTTAGTGCTTTATCTTGACATTTTTGTATTGGGCTATACCAAAAGAAAAAATACGTCATTTGTTTTTTGTCTCGTAGATTGATATATTAAAATTTGAAAGGTGGTTAAAATTTCATACTGTATGAATAAGAACAACCGCCAAAAATGACTTTGCTCATATTCTTTTACATCTTTAACCGGTTGACCACGCCTTTTACACTACTCAACCTTTTTTTACACAAAAAAGGTAAGTTAATGTTAAGTATCTAGACTTAATTAATATTATAAAGAGAAAAGATTTGATTGTTTGTTTGTATTAAATAGACTTCGAAACTACTGGACCGATTTAAAAAAAAAAAACTATTAGAAGCCAACATAATCTCTGATGAAAATAGGCTACTTTTTGCCGCGGGACCCGGTAGGTGGCGCTGCTTTAGGTATGTCAACTACTGAACGGCTAGACCCATTGGGTTGAAATTTTGTATGTGTATTTACATGGTTTACAGACACGAATGTATTAAGCCTACCTAATTAATCTATCTTTTTATATGCAACCGCTAGGCATAGGCACAGATAATATAATACTAGTGCATAGGTTTCCGACCGCGCGATAAATGACGTGGAGTTCACGCGGGCAGAGCCGCGGGCGAAGAGCTATTACCTAAGTTGTGCGACTCCATTGCAGAATAATCGGATGTGTGGGTGGTCGGCGTTGCGTCAGAGCGGAGCGAAAAAAAATATCGGCTCGCTACCCGCTCTAAAATAATCGATGCGCCGTCATTTATAATCTAAAGATCTAAATAAATATACACTTATAGAGAGATAATAAAGAGCACTTACTATTACATTTGATTAGATATGTCTTCGAGATAGACATAATATTATTTTGTGTCACTTTCGCAGCAATAAAGGATACTTACACTCCCTACGATGTGGCTTTTGCCTAATGCTGCGGTAAATATGGTAATATCGTGAAAGTTGGTAGTATAGAATCGTCAGACATCTTGCCGGAGGATTTACTCGTATGAAAATAAAGCGAAATATTTTACAAACATAACTTCTCGTTGACGACTTGTGAATAAAGCGTTGCATATACCTACACACCTGAAAGTTATAAATTATAGGTAATGAATAACGAACAATTTGGAATGAGTTCTGTTATTTTTATTGTGCAATGAAAGCGACGTAATGAATGAGACTATGGGTGCTTACCATGCGTGTTCAGCGCGAGTCGTTCGGTACTGTAGAGTGGGTGTTGTAGAGTTTGTACGCGGAAACAACAAAGTTTTCGCGAGATCGAGCGCATAAACGCTTTAACGACTGATTGCAGCCGTAAACCGGCGCGCGCGTTTGTTTTACTAAGTAGCTCTTTGAAGCTATATTTGACAAAATTGGTGGGAACAATGGCACAATGGCACGCGCCCGCTCCGGCTAACGCAAAATTAAGCGCCGTCTGACTTGCTAATGGCTTGCTTGCTTTTATTCGTCAATTCAACAATTATTACAATAACTTGTAAATCGCATAAAATATCTGAGGAACGATTTAAATAATTTATGTTTATTCATTCAGAAGAAAAAGATTGTCGACGGTCTGGAGGCTCGCGCTCGTGTTTATTAGGAGATCAAAAGAAATATTCCTGAAACGTTGTAGGCTCCGATTCTACGATAATCTTATTGCGACGGCTTGTTCGCCTTTGACAGCGTATTTTATGAATTTTGGATAAAACGGAGCGCCTTCGAATTTCAGAGGATAAAGTAAAGCCGGCCGTCGGCCTCGTCCGCAAAAATTCAAGCGATTCGCAGAGGCGTTGACAGTAAATTAGCTTTGTTATATTTCAGGACCACCCTGTTTTATTTGAAATTACTTTGTTAATAATTTATCTTTTGTCATGTCCCCTTTTATGTGATAAAAACTATTAACAGAAAATGGGTAGTACCGCTAAGTCGCGTAGTCGGCGCAAAAGTTTCGTAAGTGATCGAGGGTAGCGGTAGCGGGTGCACTCCGCACGCGGCTATGACGCGCCCTAATTGAGGGCGAGTGGGGTCGCGGCGCCTCGAGGGCCCATGCCCATTACGGGTGCCGCCTCCAAAGCCGGGCCGAACTACACTACTCAACTGCTACTTACTCACTTTCGGGCCATGTACTTTGATCCTGCGATGTTAACAGACAACATTGATTGCGATATGTCAGAGGATAAGTTCCGGATCCGACATACTACAATCGCCGATATAACAATAGACGGCCGAAAGCATTACGCTCAGTAAATCCCAGCTCAAGACTGGAAGAGTGCGATCACCATATCTTAAGATTGATGTGCCCTCGGGCTCATCAATCAAACGGACTCGGAGCCGCCGCAGTAGCACCACAGTATTACGTTACCGGATGACCAGCCAATTTATATAAACGAAAGCCGATGACTTCGCGTCGTTGACCTAGATATAGCGGCCTTATCTACAAAACAATATTAAACTATAATTCTGTGGAAAGGCGATCAAAGGCGGCCTCACCACGCCACATAATAATGCTATGCCCGCCGGTAGGTCGCAGGATCTGTCCGTACTGTACTGTCGCCACGACCTAGTTTTGAACGAAGTTATGTGCAAACATGTTACCATGCAGGTCTGTGTCATATGTGTGTCCTGGCAGAGGCAAGATCGGGAAACCGAACATCTGGCATGAACTAAAAGCATTTCAATTCCGTATTGTCTCTTTTCAGGGCACATTTTCTCTCCGCATTCCGCGGTGTCGCTGCATATAAACGAGTCACAAAATGGGCCAATGAAGAATGAAATGGCTAGCGTTATCAGCCGGGGGTTTTCCTCCTGAAATATTGCCGCTTGCAGGTCCCTTGAGGAAAATTACCGCCATTATTTATTAAAAAAGTGAGAACATACAAGTTTTCTTTTGATTATACTTTTGAACGGTTTCTTCAAGTTATATTACTAACGCGAAGCTCCCTGAAGACTCGTAAACCTCGCCCGATGACCGAAGGGCCATAAAATTAGTATGAATAATGGAATTGAAAAACCTATTTTCTTAAGTGTCTGTTTTCTAAGAGACAATAAATGCGTAAGGGGAATTCAGTGGCTCTTTAAGTGATAAAAAATTAATTGGTGCAAGTAGCGAGAACTCGCGACAACCATTGAAGGTATAAGAGGTGGGAGGGGCTCGGGAGGCCAGGAGGGCCGCGGGGCGCGACTAGTGGTCACGTGTATGATCTATCGGTCAGTCAACGATCGAAATGGTTTTTCAGCAGTCCCGCTTAAATTTAATCGATTTCTCATGAACGATGTCAGTGATACAATGTAGAGCAGATCCAGTAGGGCTAAGGTTTTTTGATAGTAAATAAATTCTTGTATATTTGTATAGTACGTATCTATATTAGTAGACCTTCTATCGTAACCGCTTCGCTTAAGGTAGGACTTATTTTTCTTGTACGTTTTTGGATTTGAACAACAAACACCCATGATTTTTCACCATCTGGCAAAAGCTGCTTTGTGAATAAAAGCTTTTGATAAACTTAAGCTTTTTATGGGCTATAAAAAAGCATTGGTAGCTGTGTGTTACAAGTTGACAACACGTGCAACTTGTTGACAAGTTACACTCATCCTTTGAGCGTACAGGCCATACGCAATCTGTACAAAAATGCATTATTCATGGTGCTGATCTGCGGCACGTCAAGAATGCTGGCATCAGCCGAAGTCGATAGCTTCTCAGCCGTCATTAAAAATTACATTGCGACTCTAATGCGGCGAGTGTGAGGCAACACCTACAGCCTCGCGGTCGCGGTGAGGCTGGACGTAGACAGTGACATGTGCAGTACTGGGTTTGCGTCTAGCTCGCACAAACAATAAATTATTTAAATTACTATTTAGTAATAACTAACGAAGTGGGTGGCCCAAAAGTGTCAATAATCGACACTCTTAGAGGATCGTGTTTTTTGTAAAAATAGTAATATTATTATGATCTATAAACAAAAAAGTTGTGCGTGTACTAGTGTACACACGTAAGAAGTGAAACTTCTTTATGGCCTTATTTTTCGAAAAATGATCTACATGCAACTTTCCAGAAATTGGTTAAATTAGTTAAATTGGTTAAATTGGTTAAATTGGTTAAATTGGTTAAATTGGTTAAATTGGTTAAATTGGTTAAATTGGTTAAATTGGTTAAATTCGTTAAATTCGTTAAATTCGTTAAATTGGTTAAATTGGTTAAATTGGTTATATTGGTTAAATTGGTTAAATTGGTTAAATTGGTTAAATTGGTTAAATTGGTTAAATATTATTTCACTTTACCTTTTTGCTATCGTCTGAACCAACCGTGGTAGGGGCAAGAAAAAGATGGCGCGTAACCGAAAAATCTGACGAAAATTTGACGCAAAACGTGACGGTAAATTTTTTCCAACGCCGATAAAGAAGTTTCACTTCAAAAATAATAGAAAACAGCACACTCAGGCACGGTAGAAAGAGTGGGAGATACTAGTTCCTCTCCCTTCCCCTCGATCTTACGCTTTTTCGATCAGCATCACGTGACCCTGACGCGAGTTTGGAAGTTTTTACCCATCCAACAAAAAGTGCTCAGCGCCGCTAAAGAAGTTTTCACTTCAAAAATACAATGTAATAATATGTTGGAATATGTCCCCGAGCTATATATATTTTTTATTAGTAAGTAGGTACCTAGAGATTTACTTAAATTATTCTAAGTGTAAAGTAATTTAAATTTTTCGTTACAGAACGAACTTACTTTCATATATTATGTAAATATTATAATAAACTCTGTTGTAAATGAATTGAAAATTCAATGTCGTAAACCCGCTTAATGTCAAATTGCAATCTTGCTAGAAAACCGTCAGTAAAATTACGCTGCCAACTTTTACAGCACGAGTGAATCTTAAAGGAAATTGAACTCACTGAGGTATGTTACGCTGTGCAGGACGGCGGCAGGGCGGGCGGCAGGAGCCGGCGGCCGTCAGTGCGCGGCGCGCGCGGCTGTGGACGACTCGCCCGCTGCCTCGCACCGCGCCCGGCGCGCCACGTGTGAGCTGTGCCGCGCTCCGCACTCCGCACTCCGCACTCGCCGCCGCTCGCGGAGCCGCTCGGCCCGCTCGCTCCTCCTGCCGGAATACAGTTTACGAGCGCCTGCCAGCGCTGCACCGCCTGCACGCGCCCCCACTCGCACGGACGCACACACCGCTAGCCCGTTAGGTAAAGTTACCCGACTATCACGTCACGCGGCAAATGTTGAGATCACTCCGGCACTCAATGAACTTCACGCTGCGAAAATGAATGAATTAAACGCGCTACTAATTGACGCCACACTAACATTGCCGACGAGCGATACATGCTGAGTGTACCGTGTAGCTGAGGAGGAAAACATTGTACGAATACAAAAAACAGATTGAAACCAGTGTAAGAGTGCGTATTTCCATAACTCCATATTTTATGTGATTGTTTATTATCATCTGCAGAATTCGATTTGAATAATGAGGTCATTATGCTCTCAAACGGCTGTCTGCAACAATATCGCCGAGATATTGCCGATTACCATAAAATAAGCAAATCTTGGCTGTTTGTGTTCGGAGTCGTGTACAAATCGGGTCATAATAATACCTAATGAATGCGCGTCCAGAAAGTAGTTCCGGCAAAGAGCCCGCAGTGAGCCGGCCGCGGAGGCGTCTGCTGCACGCCAGGCCCAGGGGATTACATCTATTTTCGTCGTGACCTGTAAACAACGTTATCGTATTATGTACAAACAGAAAGATCATACGTCTTTATGTCACAGGAGCTTTAGTAATTAGGGATTTGATTTATAGCATCATGAAAATTGCCCTACGAATATTGCTTTATCCGACAGTGTAGGTATAATTAGTACAGTATTATCTTATTTGTGGTATCTATAAAACAATTACCATTAGCTTTATTTCACCTTTATGAATATTAAAGTAGAGCAATCTGAGCAATTCAAATTTTTAACACATTCTCAGAAATTGAATTCAAAAAACATCAATCCCTAAGTTTTCACTAGTTTTAGAGACACAACTACATTATCGTGAAATAATAGCGTTAGTGCTAGCAGTAGTCGTTATACGAACTTATACCCGCGCGAAGAGGAAGAAGCTAGACGAATAATTCAATTAAATATAAAAAAATACAGGCCAAAGTCACAGAAACTGCCCAAAAATTTAATCTATTGAAAAAAAGTTAATCATGTTTTTTTCCATAAATACCACTAGAAAGCAAAAATAACTTGTGCTAGGCACCTATTGAAATGACTGCCTCAGGTGGTTTTAAATCCATAACCTACCGCTTACCGGGTCACTTCGCTAACTAACTGATCTACTAACACAGCGTTTCCCATTTGCCGGGTCGCGACCCGGTACTAGGCCATCAAAATAAAATACAGAGTCGCAAGATTCCCGCCTTGTTTAATATGTAGTACTAATAAAACATTTTTACTATTAGTAATTATTTTACCTAATGGAACTTGAAAATGGGCTTTAAAAGTAATAAGTGGGTCACAAAGGGGTAGTGTGAAAACTACCGGGCCTTGGCAGAACAATGTTTGGGAAACACTGTACTAATACATTGTTTGCTTCGACGAGTTGTTTATTTTGCCACTTTTTATGTAAATACATTGACAGAATGCAAAACTAATGAAAACCACCACGTAGAAATAAACAAGCACCACACATCCAAATAAGTGAAAACGGTTTTTCCTATTTTTCTGAATGCGCTTTGAAAAAGTCGTCAAAGTAAATCATATTTTTATGAGACCGATTCGAGAGCTTTGCTTATGCAACAAAAATATTCTTATAAATAGACCTTATAATCTCGGAAGATCGGTGCAGATAAAATAATAACCACATTGAATACAAAACCTCGTCTTTTTTTAAGTCGGTTAAATTGATAATAAGCAGGTATTAGAAAGAAATGACTAGTAACTTAGTTACGACTTACGACGACTCTTATCGTAGTCTCGTAGGTGCCTGTCGTAGCACACTGTGCTACGTGTTCTTAAACCTCTTGTAGCTCCGTTAAATAATATCATAATATAATTTATTACTGAGCCTTTTATGATTTAAAATGAAAGTCAAATATATTACAGAAATTGAACCGGTAGCTCCTGAAATTAGAGCAATCAAACAAACTTTTCAGCGTTACGATACTTATACATAATGAAGATCGTGAAAAAAGTATTCGTAGCTAACTTTATTGTGTTTATTTGTCACATTGTCGTAGTCGATTGACTGTCACTATTTTAGATTACAACGCGTTAGACTTTCAGAAACTTTTCTTAGTAACGAGCTGCCATTATTATTTGTGATATAACTGTTGGCTGGCGCTTTTATTTTGAAGAGATAGACCACTAAAAGTGGTAGAAAGTTTGTGAGATTTTTTGCAAGAGAAGTAATGCATGGAAAGCTACTCTACTTCTGCATTTTTAATTAATTTTCCTTTTAAATTAATGCTGCTATATTTGTGTTACTGAGTGACAATAATATCCATAAAAATATTATTCAGGTTTATCCAGGAAACTTGTCACAAGGCTGAATTTCTTAATTTGTTATTGAGACAGCAGCTTTTAATATATTCAGTGTTTACATAAATTATAATGGTTAGCGATAATCCTAACTAAAAATAAGTGATGCTTCATTCATTCGTGTTAGTCATATGTATATGTATCGTGTTAGACAAACTGTCGGTGTGTTACATTCCTCGTACTCAAGATAGTTGAATGTTCCCGTGGCGCGAACGGTGCGATCTTGGCTCACAGCTGAGAGCGCTCAGCGCATTAATGATGACTCGGCGGCGTTTACTTGATACGAGCCTCTGTATATTCCCAAACGGCTTTGCTTTCGTATCACACTCGATAAAATTATGTTTAGTTACCTCTATGTGACTTCACTTGTAAGTCACGAAGTCACGAATAACAATGCGTACAATGTGTTATTGTAATCCATTTCTTTTGCTAGGCACTTGTCTAAATATCACAAACCATACGAAATTTAGTGTCGAGTAGTACCGGCATATAAAAATAATTACATCATCCTTTCTCTTCCTATGGTTTTCGGCACCTGCCAAGCATGACGAATAAGGCTAAATCCTCCTTGTATAGAGGCCTGTGTACAGCAGTCGACTTAAATAGGAGGTTGATGATGATAATACGAAATTATAATTAGGTATGAATTTGTTTGTTTCTAAATTGTTATGAACTATTTGTCCCATAGGAATTATAATTAGTCTATGCAAAAAGATTAGTATGTAGTTACACTAATGATTTTTGAAATTCCTATTAAAATTATAAATGTATAATTACGTAGACTTTCAAGTGTTATCGAGCCCTATAATTCTTAAAATTGACTATTACAGTGTTGTGTTGTAAGTCGATAGCATTGTGGAATAATTTTATTCATAGTCATTATTTATCGATCACCACGCGTGCACCGTGTTCGGTTTTCATTGCGCTTAATTAAGGGGTAGCAAATTGTAGCGAAATTTTAATTTAATTTAAGACCTAATCAAAGTTAAAGCTAACTTAGTAACCAAAGAGATAAGTGATTTACTTTAAACATTAGTCAGCAACTAATTGCAGAGAGAATTTAACTACGAGTATGCTACCGGACGGATTATTATTGGCAAAAGGATTCGATTTGTGATAACGTTTTTATCCGACCCGGTGTGGCAAAATGAACATAAAATTCAAATACTACGAGTAAAAGCCCGACAAGAAATATAAGTATGGACCACCATGATATAATGAAAATAATAAAATAAACTTGATTTTCTCATCACAAACACATGTAAGTATACAATTTCATGATAACTTATAGAATGATGATGTGTTACTCCTTTTGGTCGCCTGTTACGACACCCATAAGAAGAGAAGAGGTGTTCTATTCTTTTAACGTGCTGGCACCACACGAGTACATAGTAGGGTAAGTATGATAGTAAATGTACCTGCACATGTTATTATCTACTCCACGAATAAATAAAAACCCGGCTAAGTGCGAGTCGGACTCGCGCACTGAGGGTTCCGTCCCAACTTTAACTTTTTAGGGGTCCACTTTCTTCCACTTAGCCAAAATACAACAATATTTAATTGACTGCAAGAATAACTTTGTTTTTTATAGTGTTTGTAGGTACGAAGGACAAAGTTATATTTGTTAAAAATGTGCTATTTCTCAAAAACTACCGGTTTGATCTGGTTCAAACCAATTTTTGTTGAAAATATTTGTTAGGATCTACATTATGTATTTTTTTTAATATTTTACTTGCTAAGTAAGAGGGGGGGGGGGGCATTTTATTACTTTGGAAGCTTCCTATCTTCTTCCAAATGTTAGAATTTTCGAAAAAGTGGTTCTTGGTTCTAGGTAACCTCTATGTCATTTTACGGCCAGTTCCAATAACCTATCTATCTTCAGTTTTGCCATATCGGAGATAGAAAACAACTTCTGACTTTGTTTGGACGGCAAAAACAGAGATAGAAACTGTTTTCTATCTCCGATATGCCAAAACTGAATATAGATAGGTTATTGAATCCGGCCGATAAAAGACCATAGATACCCCATACGCATAGGTTTGAGTAAAAATGTTTTTTGTTTTTGTTCTATTTATGAGAAGACCCCCTTAAATATCATTATTTTTTATTTTTGTATGAGAATCGTAAAGCGGTCAACAGGATACACCTACAGACCTACCAAGTTTAAACTGTGTAATGCTAATACTTTCAGAATAAAGTGGCTGTGACATACGGATGGACAGACATACAGACAGACTTGACGAAACTATAAGGGTTCCGTTTTTTACCATTCGGCTACGGAACCCTAACAAGTGTATCATGTATGTCAAAGTTTCGAAAAGCTGAAATTTATGGTAGCATTCAAGTAAGTAGGTACTAACCTAATTGAGATTGAATTAATTTATAAGTTGTGCAATAATCAGTGTCTGTCTATCAACATATTTTTATTTTTATAAACCTCAAAAGTGTAAAACGCTGCCCCATATTATTAGCAATTAGCTTGATGTTCGAATGATTACAATGTTCGTTTGAAAATATGATAGTGACGAAACTTGACAAAAGATTAGGAGAAGCCGATCCCGACCCCGGCAATAAAGCGTCGACTCTGGCGGATAAATTTCACAACCGGGTCGCTACACCTTTCCGTTTCCGGCTTACTATAACAATGTCTCGATTCGTAGAGCCCCTTGATACGTCAGCCGTAAGCTCAATTTGGCGAGATTGGGTCTTGTTAGCTTTGTTTACTCCAAACAAGTTGCTAATTGAGCGACACCTCGAGCTACACACAGACTTGGGAATTCATGTTCAGTATGTACGTAAATAGTAAATTAAATAAATTTAATTTATTATTTCAATCAAGTTTTAATGACCTGTGATTTGAATGAATTCACATGTGATTTAGCCTGTATCAGAACCTATACTCGTACATTTAGGTTGTCTTTAAATACAAAAACTCGGATGCAGGCAGCACATGTCAATACTAGGCCAGGCCGCATAAAATTAACATAAACAGATTCGTGTTCGTTTCCCGCTCATAACCATACATCATGTAGCTAATACGAGCGCGTGCGAATAGTTGAAGCTCGTTAATAGTTACACAGATAAGATAGTCTAAGTATCTATACTATAGTACTTTTAAAAGCTATGTTGATACTGAAACACTTGAGCGATGAGTCGTTTCTCAAGCAGTGCGATTAATACTTGCCCAAGAACGAATTAATGTACGCGTCACTGCGGGAGCTCGGCTTAATAGTCTGTGTCCTTTCTCGGTATTCGCACAAGCAACCGTTGTTGGGAGTGGAGTCACTTTGCCGAGAAAAGGGTACGTGACGAAACGCGATTACACGGACGAGAGGCTGAGCGTGATAAAGGCAATAATTCAACTGTAGAGACAGGATTTATAAAGGATAGGAAGATTCAATACGATAAATAAAGTACAAACGCATCGTTTATCTAATCTCAGGGTAAAGAATAATCGAATCTTGATCTCTAATGGTGAATCACATAATCTTACAGTGTTTAGCAGCTACTGGGGCATTTAAATTGTTACTCATAAGTAAATATTAGCTTATTAAGTAATTATGATGATTACTGAAGTTTTCAAATTAATTGCTTAAAAAGGGCTAGCTTTGCAACACAGCTAGGAATATATCCTGTAAGTAAAATAAAGTACTCGCGTGCGGGTAAAGTATCATTATGAGGAAAGTTTCGTGGGAGGCATTAAAGAACCGTCGACCTATAGCCCGCAGCGGCCGGTGCCGAGCCGTTTTTGCCCGGTCCAGGCCGGCCCGGCGTTATTGGACGGACACGGACACCCTCAATTACCGGCTGGCTCCGCGTGATCACACGTGACGAAACTAGATTACGCGCTCGAGCTCTCGACAGAAACACTTCAGCTGTATTGTATTTGCTAGCGCGTCAAGTGCCAACTATCATATATCCACCATCATAAAGAGATGAATCATGCTGACATACCACTTTCAGATGTTCATGACCCTTAACAAGATGATTTATAAAATATCATTGTTTGCGAGCTTACGCTCTACATCTGTTTGATGGGCGGGCGGCGCGTGATTCCACGTGACGAGGCAAGATTAGGGCAAAAGCTCGAGCGCCGCACACCGGACACGTAGTGAAATAACATAGCTAAGTCAGTCAAGAGTGTTGATTCAAGGATATAAAATGTCCGCGATGAAATCTCTTTCAATTTTTTTGGTATATACATGCTTTATTATTATCCAAGGCAAGAAAAAACAATCTTTATGCTTAAATGAGAAAACATATCTCATCCACCCAAAGTCACCTAGTGACAAAAGTATTTAAAAACAGGTAAAGAATAAGTATAGCATTTAAAATTATTTGTATTACTACTCTTATGATTCTGATGAAGCTCAATTACTGAGAAGCAGCGCGAGTTTATTTTATGACCAGCTCTCCCGGATCCTTGACTCTAGATACTCAATGGATTAGTTTATCTTAGCTTTCTATTTTTACTCAAATTAATGAAAGCTAGTAATAATGTATGCTAAGTCATGATCTCGCGAGCGTCTGCTTCTTAGCGGAGTTCAGATAATAATAATGTTAATAAATCATCGCGGTATTGCTTTACAGCTGACGACTGGCACCTTCACTACTGTTACTATCTCGGCTTCTGACTGAAGCGGTTCAACTTCGGGACTATTAGACAGAAAATGTTTGTTCTATGACTCTATAAATTTGAAAATAATCATAGTCATCTGCAATCAATTTAATACAATTTATGAGTTTCACGGTCACTATCATATGAGTTTCGTGGTTTCTGCCATTACTTTGTTTTGTATGAGTTTCCGTATTATTTTCGTTATATTTCAGTAAGTAGTGTTACAAAATCACGAAATTCTTACCATTTAAAAGGATGGTACAGATAGTTACAATGTATGAAAATATCTATAATCCAACATGAGTATGTATGTACATATTAATTACTATCATAAAATAACATAATTTTACTGCTTTAGAACTCTGACTTTAGTACAAACTACAAAGCCATGTTTGGTCGATGTGATATAAATTGTTTAAACATTAGGCTTGGCAGTGTTTAATGCGATTGCTCGACGTATCTCATTAAGTTTGTAGCAAATAAACTGATTGAATAATCAATATAGCGGCTAGTTTGTTTAATACCCTTACAAATTGGAAATGTTCAAGTTTACTTAATCAGTACAATGGCGTCCTTGAAAACATAGGTATTCACGTTTAGAATGTGCAAATGGAATCATGTGCGGAGGGGACTAGAGAGAGAGGAGATGAATTTAATAGGACCAACATCACTAATCACTCAAAAAAAGTCATGTAATTTTGAAACTTCACAACTCCACACCAATGATTAATTACCTCTCAAATTCATCACAGTCTTTTAATTATCATGCAAAGACTAAGTAATGAATGGTAAGATGCACACTATAGTTTGTCAATAATTTATGCCGTTCCGAGTGATTTCAGTTTTTCAGTCTATACTCACCTTAATGGTTTATTATAATGTGTTATCTCCGCAGAACATGGAAAAAAGGTTTCTAATATGTGCCGTGGTTATCTCTATGTTCTTGATCTGTCTGTCTTTGCGGTGGTGGCTTCCATTCAACATGCTAGTCATTGTATTTTTATTCTATCAACCTTGTTTGTTTGTGAAAAGCTTTTATTAAATACAGAGAGACAATGTTTTGCGACGCGCATTGCTGTCTTTCAATACCATTGTAAAAGTAGTATGTATAACTAAAGTGTATTAGTTACCAGAAAGTTCTGTTATTTTGTACTGTGCCGTTATTATTTTAGAGAAGGGCGAATGTTATGTCTATTAAATATTAATCATAACATCCGAAGACACCCAGCGTCTATTTACGGCTCTCGACGTAGCGAGGTGAAGCGAAATCGTGTAATTATTTTATGAAACGACGAACGCTCAATAGAGTAAACAAAATGTTTTACGACGCCTAAGCAATAAATAAGGAGCTTTGAACTCGCGACGTTTCCCTTGCAGAGGCGGGCGGCGAGCGCAACCGGCGGCGGCGGATGGCGCGCGCGCGCGGCCGGTGAGCTGGACGCGCCCGCGCCGCGCACGCTGGAGGCGCTGCGCCGGCACTCGCGGCAGATCGCCGCGCGCCGCGCCCGCCGCGTGCAGGTGCGAGCCGCCCCCGCCCCCGCACCCTCACCCACCCTCACCCCGCCCCGACTCACGCCCGGCGCTTTGTTTCAGTTCACGGAGCGGGCGCGGGATGGCGCACGCAGCGGCGACGGCGCCGGTGAGTGTTGCGCGGCGGCCGCATCGCATTCGCCGCTAATTATATCTCATCCGCATTGCGACGGCGTGAGTACGCGACTCGGCCGGTGGCGGCTGCGCTCGCGCCGCCCCGGCCGCCGGTGACCGTGTGTGTTGTGCAGACAGCGGCGGCTCCGAGATGTCCGGCGGCAGCGGCGGCGGCGGCGGTGGCAGCAGTGGCGGCAGTGATGCGCGGCGCCCCTCCACCTGCCGCGTGGAGCTGGGCTCGCTGCTGGCGCCCGAGCCGCGACCGCTCGACAACAAAGTCAAGGTGCGCATCCTCACTCATACTCGCACACGCCCAATGAATCGAAAGATAACAACTATAGCACGACTCTCAAACTCCCAATACACTAACAGATGGAGGTGCGCCGGAATTCGACCTCAATGAATTAAATAACCTCGACTGACTTTCATACTTGCTGTGTTTGTATTAAACGTGTCCGCACTCCGGCTCACTACGCAGGTGCACTTAGTTTAAAAAGGCGATCAATCGAACAGGAATGTCTGCTGTAGCGAACTTAGGTGTGTCACTTCGTGGTAGAAGGCTAACGGCAACAATGAATTCGTCTGGAATCAATTTGATTAATTTTGCCTATATTATATTCATATATTGAGTATTCCGATCATTTAATCTTAAGTGGGTTCTATACATTTTATGTTAACTCAGAGCTTCCTGCTTGATAGGCATAGATCCTGCTGTTTTGTTAAAACCAAAACACGGATGTGAGAAAGGGTTACATTATTAGCGTATTTACATACCTACTACTCCCTTGTCGCGGCACCGCTCGTTGCGGGCAGGCAGTGGTATCAGGACAGCAGCCGAATGTAGCTAATGGCGCCAGGGCCCTTTAGTGAATAACTTAAACAGGCAATATATAGCGCACAGCCACGCGGCACGCCAAGGAGGCGACAGTGCGTCTCATAGAATTGTTAACTTTTTATCAAAAATACGTTACCTCTATCGTATTTAAGCCTACATCGCACGATGCGAGTAATGAATGTCTAATCTAACAGAATGATTTATGACTTTTAATGTGGTGTGTGTCGCTGTTACTCATAATATGGATTGTGTTAATCTTTAGAAAGGGGCTACTGCGTAATTATTTCATCATCTCAAAAGCTTCATCACAATGAAAACAAGCGCATAGGTACTGCTCTACCTGCTATGTAGTCCGGTAGATCACGAAGCAAACATTAATAACCGCACCAGTCTGTTCTAGACAATCTTCTTGACTCTACACATTTTTTTAACGTAAATAAACAATTGAATATGACGAAAGTGAAACGTTTAATACCCGCAGACAAACGGCAGTCGTAAACGCTAACTCATTTACACCATTGTCTGTGTTTACATTCTATCCGTGTTAATTTAAACATCATATTCATTGGTTTGAGTACTCGACGAAAGCTCTCACGCGAGTCTCAAATTAGAGTCTGAATCGTGTAAACATTTACGTAAAAGAAGTAGGTATTTCATCGAATCGGACGAGCCGATTAATCGGCGGTGTCGTGCGTGAGCCGCTCCACCCGCAGCTGGTCGGCTGGCGATCGTTATTTGCATAAGGTGTAATGCGGGAGCGGGAGAGGACGATCACTTTTACAAACGATAAAGTTATTTGCAACAAGCGATAGTCTGTAGAAGGCGCACTCCGCCCGCTCCGTCGCGACCTCCGCGACCCATTTCCATAATGAGCGGCGTGGGCGGCGGGAGGCGGCGGCGGCGGCGGCGGCGGCGGTGTTGGCGGCGGCGGCAGCGTTGGTGACGGACACCGCGGCCGCGGACGCGGTCCTATCAACAAGTGACCTACTTCACGCTTATCGCCGTCATCTCTCCATAACAAGACGGCTGCATTGACACATTTACACTTATAAAGGGGATGTCATGTGTAGTTTCTTGGGATTTGTTTTCGTCTACTTCTACAGCGTCAATAGCACCTAGCATTTTCTAATAACGATCAGGCAAACTACACGCGTCTCGTAAATACAATTTGCCCGATTTCAATCAAATTAATTACCTCTTTCCAAGTCGGTCAACTTATCGATTTCAATCCAATTTTCTTTAACCTTTTACATCGATAAACCGCCCTAGTAGTAGTTTCAAAGGAAAATCGTAGTTAGAGCGAACTCAATCGAGCACGGGGTAATCTTGTGTGGTCGGACGTTTTCAGCGACACAGCATCCATGGGATGACGGAGGAGGAGAACGTGGTGCGGCCGCACCAGGAGATGGCCGTGTTGTCGCTCGACGAGAAGAAGTACCTGCTAGGCGTGGAGCGGGGCGACGTGGCGGGCACGAGGCGCGTGTTGCAGCGCGCGCGCGACACGGGCCACATCAACGTGGACTGCGTGGACCCGCTGGGCCGCAGCGCGCTGCTCATGGCCATCGACAACGAGAACCTGGAGATGGTGGAGCTGCTGCTGGAGTTCGGCGTGGAGACGCGCGACGCGCTGCTGCACGCCATCTCTGAGGAGTTCGTCGAGGCCGTCGAGGCGCTGCTCGACCACGAGGAGCGCACGCGCAAGCCCGGCGAGCTGCACGTACGTTTACCTGTTATATTACATATCAATCTAACAATAAACCTCCCGGTAATATGAATATTGTTACGACTTTTCAATTATTCCACTCGACGATCTCCGTGGCGGACAACAGGTTTTTAAGATGCCGCTGCTCCGAGGTTCCGCGGTTTCAATTCCCGGACGTGACCCGTCCGGTATAAAAAATATTTATCTTTACGTATTATTTCCCCAGGTCTAGATGTTTATAGTACCACCCTTATTTCAAATTTCCACAAAACAAGTGCTCTAATTTACTTTGGGATTAGAACAATGTGTTGTCCACATTTATTTATTAAATTCCAATCAACTGCTACCTACAATTTCCGGGTAGTAAGGCTAGTGCTAGACTCTGTCAATTAAGGCGTAAATGTATGTTCCCAAATCAGAACCACACAGTCAACTCTCATGCTGCTAAGGTCATCTAACTTTCATGACATGACGTATTTTTACTCACGACGGAACAAAGAAGGTTAAGTATGCGTGGAGTTAGAAGTTGATGTATGTGCACACAAACGAAAAGAATGTTCCCATCTGATTGACGTGCAGTTGTCTGCAGTGGATTTGTAATTTATCGGCGACGGTTCTTAGATATGCATTAAAGTATTAGCCCGCTAGGGGCGCTGCAGTTACCATTGCTATGACACTTCCCGCAGAGTTGGGAGGCGCTGCCGCCGGAGACGGCGACGTTCACGGCGGACATCACGCCGCTGATCCTGGCGGCGCACCGCGACAGCTACGAGATCATCAAGCTGCTGCTGGACCGCGGCGCCGCGCTGCCCGTGCCGCACGACGTGCGCTGCGGCTGCGACGAGTGCGTGCGCTCGCGCTGCGAGGACTCGCTGCGGCACTCGCGCTCGCGCATCAACGCCTACCGCGCGCTGGCCTCGCCCTCCCTCATCGCGCTCTCCTCAAAGGTAACGAACATCGTGTAGCAAGAATATGTTCGCAGCTTTTTACAAACGCTGTGACACGACGACGGTTAAGACACACAACTTCACTAACTCGCTTCGGCACTGGCGCCCGCGTATTAATGCCTACCGCGCTTTGGCCTCGCCCTCGCTCATCGCGCTCTCCTCAAAGGTGGCGTACACATCGGTTTTCGAGATGTCGCCTACTCCAAAGTTCCGAGTACAATTTCCGGACGGGTCAATATAAAAAAAGGTGTTTTTCTACATTTTCTCGGGTCTATATGGGTGTTTGTGGTATCATTGTTGTTTTTGAATTTCACAATACAAGTGCATTAAATAAATAGTTACTCATATTGAGATCAGAACAATGCATTGTGATGTTGTCCACATTTATTTATTCATTGTCTTGTCAACAACGTTAGGTAAAAACACAAATTCCCCAACTTACCTACCACAAAACAAAACTAGTATAGCCCAAGTAAACGGAACAAAAGAAAGATTTAACTAGTTTCTATACCGAAAAAAAAAAAGAATTAAAGAAAGAAAAAATGCGCGATTAATACGAGCAATAACAAAAGTCCAAACATATAATCACAAGAACCCAACTTTAACACAGCCTTTTACACAAACACATATCAACGATAACCACTTGATATAAGGATCGTGCTCTCTTAAAGATCAGCTGAAAGCTGAAATTATACAAACGTGTACAACAAAAAATAATATGTCTCACATGCTTCGCCATCATGGTAACATGCAAAAATTAGAAAAACTAAACTTACCTCTTCATGTAATTTTCCAGGATCCAATCCTAACCGCGTTCGAGCTATCCTGGGAGCTGCGGCGGCTGTCGGCGCTGGAGCACGAGTTCAAGACGGAGTACCAGGAGCTGCGCGCGCAGTGCCAGGAGTTCGCCACGGCGCTGCTGGACCACACGCGCACGTCGCACGAGCTGCAGGTGCTGCTGAACCACGAGACCGGGGCCCCGCAGGCGCCGCTGCCCGAGCCCGGCGCGCCCGAGCTCATGCGTCTGTCGCGGCTGAAGCTGGCCATCAAGTTAAGGCAGAAGAAAGTAAGATACTATGCTAATGTAAAGGAAATTGCTGTATAGCGCGGCTATGGTACGCGTAGAATTTGATAATATTAATTTGATAATAGGAACTGATTTTTATTCTGGAATAAAAAGTAGCTTAAGTGTTATTCCAGCCACAGATGATTTCAGCTATCTATCTCCGCGCCAAAAGTCATCTAGGTCTGATCAGCAGTTTTGGAGTGATTAAATAACAATCATCGAGCCCAAACTTCACTTTTACAATATTTGAAAGAATTAATAAGATTGTTGTTACATTCTAAATCTTTACCTAACTTTATTTAACTGAATAGAGTAAGTATATCTATGAGGTCAGATGTCCGAATCCCGTGTTAAGCTATTGAGGCTCTAATGAATTAGATGCAACGCACCAGCATGTGCCTTACGGTGTTGGACGGTCTGATAAAAAAGCCTGAATTACGGCAAGCGTTGGACAGAACTAAAGGTCCTGTGGACAGGCGATACGATAGATATTTATTTATAAAATATTGACACAAACTTTTTTTTAAAAAAAAACCTTAAAATAAGCTATGAATGGGTTGCCTTAGTGGTGATAATTATTGGTATTTTGATATATTAATTGTTTAACACCTACTCAATTGTTTTTGTAAAAATACGTTTTACTTCGTAGAACCCCTTCGGATCAGTTTTTTTGTCAAGTTTAATGGTACAATGTTTTAGCGAAAAATCATCAAAATAGGTCCACTTGATCAAAAGTAACTCTTGTTCATATAACAATTTTGATATACGCCTCGAATCAGGAACCCTAAAGTTGAAAACAAGAAATACATAAAAGCAAATAAATACGTAAGGCTGAGGAGCGTGTCAGGCGTTATGACAGCCTAGTGTGGTTCTGTAGGCTCGTTATGTATCGATGTTCGCCCCGTCCAGTTCGTGGCGCACCCGAACGTGCAGCAGCTGCTGGCGTCCATCTGGTACGAGAGCGTGCCCGGCTTCCGGCGCAAGAACATGCTGCTGCAGGCCGCCGAGATGGTGCGCATCGGCGCCATGTTCCCGCTGTACTCGCTGGCCTACGTGGCCGCGCCGCACTCCGCCGCCGGCCGCACGCTGCGCAAGCCCTTCATCAAGTTCCTCTGCCACTCCGCCAGCTACTTCATGTTCTTATGTGAGTAATCGCTTGTAATGCCCTCTGCCCTCTTTGAGCGAATGACACATCAGAAGCAGATTACATACATTTGGTAAATAAAACGTTTTATCAATTTGATAAATTATGCAGATTGCCGAATACCCACATGCTTGAGTATCTTTGGCCCTGGTTTTGCGGGCATCTTACACCCGTTTTTCTATGTATAAAGAAGTAGTTAATAACTTATTGCTTAAGAAAGTCAAAACTTAAGGTGTTACTAGGTACATAGTGCATAAGTGAAGGAAATAGGTCACATAGGTAGTCACATTATTTGGCTAAGAATGCTAGAACTTTTGATAGCTCTCACTTGTAGTAAAGACTTACCTACTTATTGCCACTTAACTAATTACTTTTACTTGTTTATAAATACGGATGTTAAACTCTGTGATCTCAGGATCGATTCCTGGACGAGTCATTACAGAAAAACACATTTTGTATGTTGTCTGTTGTTCTAAAATAACTGCCTTTGCTTTATTTTTTCCACGGAATCAAAATTTGTGTTCTCATGTTTTAAGTACTATAAAATATTACTGAGTAGGTACATTACTGTTTTGCCATCTACTTAACATATTATTTTTATTACCTATTTTGGAATTCGAAGTAACAATGTGTACTTTTGATCGGAACAATTAAATAGATTTCTTTTTAAATTAGGAAATAGCCTATCACAAGTAATGCTTATTGTTTTAGTTCTGCTAATACTAGCATCGCAGCGAATAGAAACAGCAGCAGGAGGACTTCTCTGGGGCAGCACGCACGCAGAGCCGGTGTCGCGGAGGGGATCCGGGCCCTCCCTGGTTGAGTGGCTCATCCTCGCCTGGGTCAGCGGTATGTCGATTATCTTCTTCCATTCTTTGGTCTACTGGCTATAGACAGGTTTCAAAGTTTTTATTTATATACAGGTTTGATCTGGAGCGAGGTGAAACAACTTTGGGACATGGGCCTGCGCGAGTACGTGCACGACATGTGGAACGTCATAGACTTCGTTACCAACTCTTTGTACGTGGCGACTGTGGCCTTGCGCATCGTTTCACATTTCCAGGTTTGTTTTTTTTATAAAGTAGTTAATATTTAGTAATACCCTGTTGTTTTCAAAACTGTTTTAGGCGTTAAATTGCTAGTGTCAACTAACACCCAATTATTAAATTTGTAGGTTCGTCGCGAAATGGCGCAAGGATTACAATGGAATCAACCGAGAGAAAAATGGGATGCGTGGGATCCAATGTTGTTATCGGAGGGTCTGTTCTCCGCAGCCAACATCTTCAGCAGTCTCAAGCTGGTGTATATCTTCAGCGTGAACCCGCACCTCGGGCCTCTGCAGGTGTCCCTGAGCCGAATGGTGTTAGATATCTTGAAATTCTTCGTTTTAGACATTCTAGTCATATTTGCCTTCTCCTGTGGTAAGTTTAGGCATACTTCTGGCAGATTCTTTATTCAGACATGAGATCACATCATTTCGTGTCTTTTACAGGACTGAATCAATTATTATGGTATTACGCTGATATGGAAAAGAAACGGTGTACAATTGGAACAAACATTCCTGCAGCAAGTGGGACTATACCTGATCCTGATGCTTGCATCGTCTGGAGACGGTTTGCAAAGTATGTTATCCATTTGAAAACTATTTTTGTGTCGTATCATCGTGTTTCACTTCGACTTCATTATACGCTTACTTGTCGTCACATACAGCTAGCTTTTATGTTCATAAATGACAAATCCATTTTAAATCGGTAGAGTAAGTATCTATATCTTTCTAATACTCATCTTTTTATTTCATATTTTGCATTCGGTGTGTATTTCTTTTTGTTTGCAGCTTATTTGAGACCATGCAGACTCTGTTTTGGGCAGCATTCGGGCTGGTGGATCTTGACTCGTTCGAGCTGGACGGAATCAAGATATTCACTCGCTTCTGGGGGATGCTGATGTTCGGCACCTACGCCGTCATCAACGTCATCGTGTTGCTAAACCTCCTCATCGCTATGATGAATCATTCATATCAACTCATATCTGTAAGTTATAATCACGTCTCATTCCTCGGGTCTGTTTGCAACTGTGTTCTAACTTGAAATTAGTAGGTGTTGGAATACCTAAGTAGTTTTGTTCGTAAAGCAAGCGAGGTGTAAAGAGGAGTAGTGTCTTAAGGCCGATCGAACCCTGCTAGGGCAGCTTGAACTACCACTGTTCCTAACTCGTCAGGAAGGATTTTGAGACTATCACCCTCCCAAACATGTCCTAACACCCATAAATTCGTTTGCAGGAGCGTGCGGACGTCGAGTGGAAGTTCGCCCGCAGCAAGCTGTGGATCAGCTACTTCGAGGAGGGCGGCACGGCGCCGCCGCCCTTCAACGTGGTGCCGTCGCCCAAGACGCTGCTGTACGCGTGGCGCTGGCTGCAGCGGCGCCTGTGCGGCCACGCGCGCGCCAAGCGCGAGCACATGAGGACCATACGGGTAACTATTCATCCGTCTTTAGTATGCATTATGTCACTTATGCACGCATGTGATGCATTTCATTCATAAGATGGACTCTCATGTTATTTTTGTCTTTTCAGAGAAAAGCAAAACAGGCCAATGAACGAGATTTTAGATATCAGGTAAGATGTATACAGTTTACTTAAAACGCAAACACTATACATTAAAATGAAAGGTTCTACCTTTATTTACTGATTTAAAAACTCACGTTTATTGACGTGACAACGTCTTAAATTAGGTTGCGGCTGGGAGTCACTTATGAAAAAGTGTAACGCTCGGTAACGTTACGATGAGTCACCGAACGAGAGAGAGGCCCGCCGAATGCCTTGCGTCTCTCTCCCACTCAACTATGATCGGTCTGCCGCGCGCGCAGCACTAGAGAATTAGGCGCATTGAATCGGCGCATGCTTGTGTCTCTGTCTTTGTCTTTCTCGAACGTTCTTGGCGTTGGAAAAAGACTTGACTTTCGCAAGACACATTACAGCAGAAACACTTCCTTTCATTTCATATTTCTCCTATCATCGTCCTATCCTCAACAAAATCACTCAAATAGGAATTAGTTAAGTTTAAGTTTACATGTACAATGTTTTAGTAAACAAAATATATTTCTATAGTTAAAATTTGTGCAATTCTTATTTTCATTCAATTCCTTGTTCCTATTGTGCAATTTAATTATATTCATATCAATAAATATTCTACCGAGAAAAAGACGTTGTCACGTAAAATCTTCGCCCGTAAAACCGACTTTACAGGCAACCATTTTTTTTTTCATAATACCTGTTTTAGTTTATCTCAACGGTTCGTCATCTCGTGGTCATGGACGCTGTAAAGTGTTTTTTCAAGATTCTTAGGTTAATTTTGTTGAAGCGCTAAATTGTCTGTGGTAAACTCTACAGTGCAGTAGGACATCAAGGTGATAGGTTGTTGCATGACTTACGTTGCTCATAACATGATTCATTTTAGTTTAAGTCGTTATAATTTGGCTAAGTCATGAATATATTATTCTTATTTCTTTTATATTTTTATTTATATTACTTTCAACATTTTTTTAAAGTAGTTAAAATGCTAAGAAAACAAACATATAGTAGGTGTGTGTCTACAGGTAAAGAGATGAGTAAACGATGCTGGCTGGTAAAGGATAGTTAATAATTTGATACGAAACATACCCAATGATAGCTGTTCTACTAACACTGACTTTATTCACACTAAGACATAAAAGGTAATAAAAATGATGCATAGGCTGATAAAAGTACGGAGCATAATATTAAATGTGGACTACATTACATAGGTACATTATTCAGGGACTATTTAAAGCACTCGTATTTTGGAAATCAGCAACAACGAAGGTATCACAAACACCCAGACACGAGAAAATGTAGACATACACTTTTTTTTTTTACATTGACCCGTCCGGAAATCGAACTCGGGACCTCGGAGCAGGCGAAACCTTGAAAACCGGTGTGTACGCCATTCCGCCACGGAGGTCGAATATTATGTTTGTATGTGCCAATAATCTATTAGTGTTGTCGCGAATTGACATATTACCTAAGTCATTGACATTAATTAATTGAGTAAACCGCGAGGTCTCTGGTTGGTGGTTGCAGGCGATCATGCGCAACCTGGTGCGGCGCTACGTGACGGTGCAGCAGCGGCGCGCGGAGTCGGGCGGCGTGACGGAGGACGACGTCAACGAGATCAAGCAGGACGTCAGCGCCTTCCGCTGCGAGCTCGTCGAGATCCTGCGCAACTCCGGCATGAACACGTCCACCGCCAACGCGGGCGCCCCTGGTGCGTCACACTAAACAATCGACTAGTCCTTAAAATATAGCTTGTTTAGAATGACAGTTCTCACTGAAAGACTTGTTGAAACTTTGTACGTACCAACGTCATACAAAACAAATATTGTGGTACATGCTAAGATTATTTTTTTTATACATTGCTGCACATTGCTGCCTATTAATCAAAATAAAATTATCGTTTAAAGTCAAAAACTTCATAATAATCCAGGCACAAAAATTAAACTTACCTTCAAAGACGTCTTTACAAGGTTATGTTATTTTTCATAATCGCTAGAGATGTGGTAAGTGGACAAAATCTAAATCGACGGGCTATGATAAATAATTCAGAATGAAAATAGCGTAATCAAAATTATTCGATAAAAGTTTTTATTTACCTATTCGATTCCACAGTTCACTATTGTTACAGTGATTCAGATGATGATCACGCGCGATACTGACTTACTGTTAAATCTTAATAAACCTATTTAATTTATGTTTTATTTTATTCGTCCGACGTTTATATTATAGTCAGTCTAAGCCTTTCTCCCCTCCTCCTCAGTTTGACAAGTGTCTTTCTCATCAAGCTATATTAATTTTTGGGTTAATATACAGGATTAAATTTTAACCACATTCCAAAATTATTGTAGGCGTTCAGTATCTTATTTAGAGCCCATATATGGAGTAAAAACTGTAAATCGAGTTTTCACCCGAAAATATTATTCGCAATATAGTTTTATTTTTTTACAGTTTTAGGCCTATTTAGGTATAAGGGGAAAACCAAAAACTTATGATTAGTATCGTAATGAATGAATGTGATGTGCATTGCGTAAAAAAAGTGTTGCTAGGCGGCTGTATCAAAAATTTTAGATTTTTGGCGGACATTTTCTAAGTGCTTTATCTTGACATTTTTGTACTGGGCTATATCAAATAAAAAAATACGTCATTTGTTTTTTGTCTCGTAGATTGATATATTAAAATTTGGAAGGTGGTTAAAATTTCACCCTGTATATTACAGCTTATAACACTTACAAATAACGTGGCTTTAAATTAGGTAAAATAATTTTCAAAATCGTTTTATTCGATGCAGAGATTACCCCCCTACAACCTCACAAACATTACTAATATTAGTACATCTAGATAACGTCGTGACGTCACAATATTTTTGTTTTATATTGCTAAAACCTAGACAAGATTATGAAATTGTATATTGATCGCCATCATCATTTGTCGCAATAAACAACATGAATTGAAAAAAAAAATGTGGACAACATCATATTATTTTTTCTGACTGAGTCAGTAACTATTTAAAACACTTGTTTAGTGGAAATAAGTTACAACGGAGGTACCACAAATCAGAACAGAGAAAAAAGAGAAAAAACATTCAAAAACGAAATCATCAAAAAATATTATGTCATAGAGAAAAGTTGGTAGTTACAGTCGTTTCAGTATCTTTTTTTCCCAAAGAATTTTAGACTCATTGATCTATTTTGATATCGGTACAGATTCTACTTTCGCAGGCGGCGGCGGCGGCAAGAAGAACCGGCAGAAAGAGCGGCGGCTGATGAAGGGGTTCAACATCGCGCCGGGCGGCTCGCTGGCGCCCGTGGACGAGTTCCTGGCGTCGCTGCACCACGAGCACGGCGGCGGCCACGCGCACCACGCCTCGCTCAGCGCGCTGCTAGGGCCGCGTCTGCGCACCTCCCAGTCCAGCCTGTCCGACGCGCCCGGCACAGGTACCTCTCGTCCAGCCTGTCCGACGCGCCCGGCACAGGCACCTCTCGTCCAGCCTGTCCGACGCGCCCGGCACAGGCACCTCTCGTCCAGCCTGTCCGACGCGCCCGGCACAGGTACCTCTCGTCCAGCCTGTCCGACGCGCCCGGCACAGGCACCTCTCGTCCAGCCTGTCCGACGCGCCCGGCACAGGTACCTCTCGTCCAGCCTGTCCGACGCGCCCGGCACAGGCACCTCTCGTCCAGCCTGTCCGACGCGCCCGGCACAGGCACCTCTCGTCCAGCCTGTCCGACGCGCCCGGCACAGGCACCTCTCGTCCAGCCTGTCCGACGCGCCCGGCACAGGTACCTCTCGTCCAGCCTGTCCGACGCGCCCGGCACAGGCACCTCTCGTCCAGCCTGTCCGACGCGCCCGGCACAGGCACCTCTCGTCCAGCCTGTCCGACGCGCCCGGCACAGGTACCTATCGTCCAGCCTGTCCGACGCGCCCGGCACAGGCACCTCTCGTCCAGCCTGTCCGACGCGCCCGGCACAGTGGGTCTAGCACGAAAAACTATCGAATTCGAATCGTTTGCGTGTTCGTATCGCCATCGAAATATTTAGTATCAAAACTTAAACAGCGCTCAAAACGAGAACTACAAAACAAAGCACGAACTTTGTGTCGTTTGCTTTCGATACGCAAACGATTAGATGTCGATAGTTCTTTGTGCTAGACCCACAGGTACCTCTCGTCCAGCCTGTCCGGTCCGACACGCCCGGCACAGGTACTATGTATGTTTGCTAATAAGTAGGGTACATATAATTTGATGTTAGTAAGTCTTGTATGTTTGCGTTGCGGGTATGTTTGCGTGTATGTGTATCTATGTGAGAGAATTGTTTTAGCACTATATTATGTTTAAGGTAGGCATGTTTCAAATTTTCTTCGGTTTATTGTCTCTTTATCTAATTAAAATATTGAAAAATCTACGTCTTATCATGCATGACCGTTACATGTTGGTCGGTTTAAATATTTTAAACCGAACTGCTCGGTCAGTCATCCCAAATTTTTGGATATGATCCAGTTTGAACAGTCATTTCAAGTAGGTATTGCAGAATCCTTAGGTACTGCAGACTTATTTTAAATGAAAAATTGTTGCAAATAGTAAGTTTTTTTTATAATAAGCACTGCATTACATACCTACAGTGGCATGCAAATTGAAGCATTCCTTGATTACTGTGCACATTCCTGGATTAAATGTATGTTCAGTCTGCGTTAACGTCCTGTCAGGCGCGGGCGCGGCGGGCGGGTCGCCGCGGCGCAAGGCGGGCGCGCACAAGCGGCGCTGGGGCACCATCATCGAGGCGGCGCGCGCGGCGCGGGTGTCGCGCCTCATCGGCCGCTCGCGCTCCGAGGACTCCGTGTGCGACCACAACCGGCACTCGCCCAGGTGACCAGGGTTCCTCACCAGTCACCACCGTCAGTCAGTTTAAATCATAGGGAAAGTAATATACTAGAGTACCGATCGCTAGTCAAGAAATGACCTCCTGAATTATTTTCTAAATATTACGACAGATTGCTCTAGGAATCTCGATTTGAATAAAATCATAGACATACATCAGATCATAGAAATCTTGTGACCGATCCAACAATTACTAGAACCATTTGCAAGTAAGTGTGGCTAATTGGCTATGCTTTGACCATTACATTCATGTGCCGTAAGATGGCGCTTTCTTAGCTTTTAATGTAGGGGCCAAGAAAAATTCAAAGCAAGCTAATAGAATTTCTATTTTCTATTTTAAAACAAAAAAAAACATATCTTCTTTTTCATTCTTCATAAATAGCTACAAAAATGCCGTACGTAAACCTGTAGACACGTGCTTTATTTTTTACAACAATTAAAAATAGCAGAACAGTCTTCTACAAATTGCCGCAACAGAGAAAAATTTTCTGTCTCTTTCGATTTAACACGAGCACACACGAGTAATGACATCTATGCATAATATAGAATTTTAGCTTTCTTCCGGAGGACGATCTTTGCTATGGAGATTGAAACTCTAGTATATTACTTTGCCTATGGTTTAAATGTAGCCACAGATCGATGTAATACTTATTAAAAAACTAGATACACGATAAGCGTCAAAGAAGTTTACCAACTTAAAGTGACATAAGGGTGCACATTTAGCACAACCTATACTGATCGAATAGATGCAATAGGTATGATAAATAAATAGATATTCGTACTATTGCGTGTCGTCATAATTTGGCCGGGTTATAAAGTTGAGAAATGACATAAAATCAACGTCAATCGTTCAATAGCGGGCAGTTTTAGGTGTCATTTTTGTATCTGACCGTGTCTAGTTCATATTGTTACGAACGTGGAGTTCAGGATTTGGATTAAACACCGTTGACTTATTAGAAGAATTTAATAGGCGATAAACAGGTCGCAAACACTATCACAAAAGCCAAATCACAAGAATCGTAGTCCGGTGGGTCGCTGAGGTCGTTGGTTCCAAAACACTATTAGCCAATCCTTAGAGTAGTCCTTAGATCCGTTGGTATCGCTAAAGTCGTCGTTACTTCGCACTAGATCACTTTTCGCAGGTATCGCACCGAAAGCTCAGAATGAACTGACTCGGCGTCTCAAGTCCTGTTATTTATATATCTCAACATCGACGCCGGTCGTACATACTAGAATGTTCGTTTTCTAGAAGAAATTACAAGGACGTTAAACGTAAACAACTCTAGTAAGTTATGCCATTTTATGCCTTAATCTGTAAACTTAAAGTTCAATGTCGCTTGCACTAAGGTCTTGTTATTACTTTGTGGCCGAACTTAGGTAGTTATGTACATTCCTCTAGCGATATCTCGAACCTTCTAGCATGACCGCGACACTGCCCTCCTCTTAGAGATGCTCGTCCCGAGCGTCATCGTTATTGCCGTTATAACGTGCCAAGCGATCGATGTGAACTACCTTAAGTGCTCCTCTCGGTGGCCGTTGGATCCGGTATGTAACATCGTTTATTCGCGTGACAACTTTGTACGGCCCTTCCCATCTAGTCTGTAATTTAGGTGACTTTCCTTTTTTCCGTATCGGGTTATGTAGCCAGACTAGTGCTCCTTCATCAAAACCACTGGTATTCGCTTTCCGGTCATATCTCGTCTTCATGTTTTCACTCGACTGCAAGCCGTTTTCTCGTACCATGGCATAAATGTCCCGCATCTTGTCTTGCAAATCGGAGACATAATCCTGTACGGTGACGTGATCGTCTGGCGCTCCTCCGGTTACAAGGTCTACCGGTAACCTTAGCTCTCGTCCGAAGTTAATATATGCCGGCGTCGTTTTTGTGCTCTCATGTTCCGAAGTCCTGTAGGCGAGAAGGAACGGTGCAATGTACTTGTCCCAGTCCCTTTGATGGTTGTCCACCAATTTTGCTAAATGCCTCTCTAGTGTTTGGTTAAACCTTTCTACCATGCCGTCGGACTGAGGATGATAAGCAGTGGTTCTCGTCTTGTGAATGCCCAATATTTTGCAGACTCCTTGAAACACGTTCGACTCAAAATTTCTGCCCTGATCGGAATGAATTTCCAGGGGTACACCATATCGGCATATGACTTCTTCAACCAATTTGGAGGCTACGGTCGTAGCTTCTTGATTAGGTATAGCAAAGACTTCTGGCCACTTGGTGAAGTAATCCATGACGACCATAAAGTACTTGTTCCCTGACTCTGTCACAGGGAATGGTCCGGCAACATCCACTGCTATCCGCTCCCATGGTGCACCAACGTTATAAAGTTGAAGGTGTCCTCGACTCCTGGTGGATGGACCTTTTACTGCAGCACAAGTGGTACATTTCCGACACCAATCTTGTACATCAGCTCTGCAGTTAAGCCAGTAGAATCTATCCCGTAGCTTTGTTAAGGTCCTTTTTACACCTAGATGCCCTCCTGATATGCCATCGTGTACCTCTCGGAGAACATCCTTGACCCTTTCCCTTGGGACGACCAGCTGTAGATGGAACTCTCTACCGTTAGGTTTTTCCCATTTCCGGTAAAGTATCCCGTTCTGCAAGATGAAACTGTCCCATTGAGCCCAGTACGCTTTAGTCGTAGCACTCGTAGGCGCAACTTCATGCCATCTCGGCTTATCGTTACCGCGTTTCTTCCATGCAATGATCAGTCGTATGTCTTTGTCTTTTTCCTGAGCTTCTCTCATGTACTCATCTTCCCAGGATCTCGGAGGACTTGTCCTTGTTATTTGTACACAGTCCTCTTTAGACTCCAGTTTGATGCAGTGCTTGCACTCTTCTGGGCACGGTCTTCTTGAGAGGGCGTCTGCATTCCCATGTGTCTTTCCACTACGATGTTCGGTAGTGAAATCGTATTCTTGAAGCTGTTCAATCCACCTAGCAACTTGACCTTCGGGACTCTTAAAATGAAGCAGCCACTTTAAAGCAGCATGGTCGGTACGAAGCACGAACTTTCTGCCGATAATGTACTTGCTGAAATGTTGTAGCGTTTTGACCACTGCTAAAAGTTCTCTTCTTGTCACACAGTAGTTTCTTTCAGGCTTCGATAACGATTTGCTGAAGTAGGCAATCACAACTTCTCGGTCTCCTTGTTTTTGAGATAGTACTCCACCAATAGCTGTGTTGCTTGCATCCGTATCGACGACAAATTGCCCATTAGCTTGTGGGTATCCCAAGATTGGAGTCTCACATAAACATTGCCTCAACCTTTGGAAGGAATCCTCGCAAGCGTCATCCCAGCAAAACCCTCTCTTTTCTTCCGTCAGGCGATGCAATGGCTTGGCAATTTCGGAGAATCCCTTAACAAAGCGTCTGTAGTATGAGCATAAACCCAAAAATGCTCTTACTTCCGTTTTATCTTTGGGAGTTGGCCACTTCTGTACGGCTTCTATTTTAGCTGGATCAGTCTGTATTCCATCACTGGTGATAACGTGTCCGAGGTAGTTTACCTTGTTTCTGAACAGATCGCATTTCTTCGGGTTCAGCTTTAGGTTGGCTCCACGTATCTTTCTTAAGACTTTTTCCAGGTTAAATAAATGGTCTTCGAAGTCCCGACCCATGATGATCACGTCATCCAAATATACCAGGCAGGCTTCTCCCACCAATCCTGCCAGGATACATTCCATGAGTCGCTCAAAAGTGGCCGGCGCGTTGCACAATCCAAATGGCATGACGTTAAATTGCCATAGCCCCTTCCCTGTAGAAAATGCTGTCTTCTCCTTATCCTTTGGATGAATTTCAACTTGCCAATATCCAGACTTTAAATCAAGTGTCGAGAACCATGTCTTGCCACTTAGGGTATCCAAGGTGTCGTCGATGCGCGGTAGAGGATAGCTGTCCTTCTTGGTGATGTCGTTCAGTCGTCGATAGTCCACACAAAACCTTGTACTTCCATCTTTCTTCTTAACTAAGACGACAGGAGAACACCACGGACTTGCAGAAGGTTCGATGATCTTGTTCTTCCTCATGCTCTCCAGCATATCCTCAACTTCTTGTTCCTTGGCAATCGGTATTCGCCTTGCTCGTTGCCGGATAGGTCCTTCATTTCCGGTGTCTATCTTGTGCTGTACCAAGGATGTCCTCCCCAAATCTCCTTCTTCTGAAGAAAACACGTCTGAAAAGCGCTGAAGCAAGTCTTTGGCTTTCATGCTTTGAGAATAACTTAAGTTACTTTTGCATCCTTTAAGAAGTTCTGCGATGGTAGAATTATCCTTGGTTATCGTCTTACTCAAAGTTGTTTGGCACTTTCTGACCCAAACAGCTTCTTCGCATCTTCCAATAACGTCACCTTCCTTTACTTGGATCTCGTGGTCTTTTAAATTCACAACTCTAACTATTGCAGTTGTGGACCCCTTGACAAGTGTTCTGGCTGCCAGAAGCTTTTGTGTCTTTGACTTGCTTAGTGTATCTTCGATCAACACACACCTATTCTTCTCATTCTTCTTAGCACGTGGTAGCTTCACCAGCAGTTCTGCTTGTGTTCTTCCGGGTATGTTGATCTTCTTAAGGCATGTTACTTTCCCTTCGGGCCCACCCAGGATGAAAAGCTCTTCATTACCACACTTAAATATGCCATTGGTGACATCAATTTTGCAGTCATATCTTCGCATAAAGTCGAGACCCAATACGCAGTCATCCATAATTTCGGCCACGATGACGTTGTGAGTATATGATGCTTCACCTACTTGTAATGTGACCGAAACTTCCCCTAGGACGGGTATTTGCTGGCCGGAAGCGGAAAGTAGCCGAATATTGAAGGTGCTGTTGCACTTCTTCGCGGTCTCCACTAGTTTCGGCTTGATTATTGTCCTAGAGGCTCCTGTATCCACCGTCATCTTGCAGTCAGTTCTATTTACCGAACCGCATATCATCAAACTGTTCCCATTGCATGCCTGGGAGACAATCATCGTCGGGACTTCTTCCGTTCCAGCCAGCACCCGCCCCCTAGTTCTGGCTGTTACTCGTTTCCCTGCTTCCCAGCAGAAGATGGGGTCTCCTGCTTCTTTAACATATCCAGGCGTTCCTCAAACATCTTGCTCATCATTTCAGCAAGTTTAGCTGTCTGCTGCGTCTCGTTCTTGGGACAGGTGAATTGCAGATGACCCTTTTCTCCACATTTATAGCACATAGATCCAGTTATTTTTTTCTTAGGAGGAAATGATGTCTTCTTTTCCTGTACTTCTTCAATCACCTCTCGTATTTTGTGAGTTGGCCGAACATCTTTCCTCAGGGCTTCTACTTCCAGCGCGTGCGCTAGAGCTTCCTTCAGTGAGGCATGGTGGCGCAGCCCCACTGCAGCCCTAATCTCCATGTCTCTGATCCCATCGACGAATGCTTGGAGTAGGGTAGAGTCCACCATCTTTGCATCAGCAGATGGGTATGCTTTGCGGACTAATTTTTCAATCTCCAGAGCCCATTGCTGCAGTCCTTCTCCAGAACGCTGAACCCGGTCCCGTAGTTGAGCGCGGAAGACATGCTCCAGATGGCGTTCTCCATAACGAGCTTCGAGTGCCCCCATCAGATCGTTGAATGTGCTACCCGAGGATGGTAGCGCCTCCAAAACAGAAAGAGCCGATCCCCGCAGAGCAACAGTGAGAGCTGTTAGACTCTGTTCCTCTGTCCATCCGTTAGCAGCGGCAACGGATTGAAACTGTTGGCGGTAAGCGGTCCAGGACGTAGTGCCGTCGTAGGATGGTACTTTCACCCTGGGTGCCGGGCTGGTAAATACGACGTCACTCGGCGCGGGGGGTCCAGCGGTCTCCAGTTTCAGAACCTTTTTCTGTAATCCAGCGAGGTCCACTTTCACGCTGTCTATGTTGGCCTCCAGATTAGTTACCCTTACTTCTACCAGGTCCACATTCTTCTGTAGGTTTTGCACCATATCACCCACTGAACCTACGGCAAGCAGCACCTTTTGTTGTTCTTGTCGCATTTCGTCCTGTTTTCCTTGCATTTCTTCCTGTTTAGCTTGAATCATTTCTTGCATTTCTTCCTGTTTAGCTTGAATCATTTCTTGCATTTCTTCCTGTTTAGCTTGAATCGCTTTTTGCATTCTATCCTGTTTTCCTTGCATTTCTTCCTGTTTAGCTTGAATCGCTTCTTGCATTCTATCCTGTTTTCCTTGCATTTCTTCCTGTTTCTGGCACATGAAGTCCATCATCTGCATCAATCTACTAAAGTCGAATGCAGATGCTCTGGCTTCTTGAGCTGATGATGGCGTAGTAGCCCGGTGAGCGGAGACAGTAGGCGAGGCCGGCGACGCAGTGGGTAAAGCTTCCATTCCGGTAGGCGTGGACTGGTCGATGGACGATGCTTGGTGGGCGGAGCAAATAGGTGTAGTATCCCGATGCTCGGTAGCCTGTCGGGTAGTAGCCGTGGCTTCCGCAGCTTGCTGTGCCCTGGTTCTAACGCCAGCAGTATCTTCCCTCGGAGTCACTGGCATTTCCAAATCTCACTTCTGACACCAAATGTTACGAACGTGGAGTTCAGGATTTGGATTAAACACCGTTGACTTATTAGAAGAATTTAATAGGCGATAAACAGGTCGCAAACACTATCACAAAAGCCAAATCACAAGAATCGTAGTCCGGTGGGTCGCTGAGGTCGTTGGTTCCAAAACACTATTAGCCAATCCTTAGAGTAGTCCTTAGATCCGTTGGTATCGCTAAAGTCGTCGTTACTTCGCACTAGATCACTTTTCGCAGGTATCGCACCGAAAGCTCAGAATGAACTGACTCGGCGTCTCAAGTCCTGTTATTTATATATCTCAACATCGACGCCGGTCGTACATACTAGAATGTTCGTTTTCTAGAAGAAATTACAAGGACGTTAAACGTAAACAACTCTAGTAAGTTATGCCATTTTATGCCTTAATCTGTAAACTTAAAGTTCAATGTCGCTTGCACTAAGGTCTTGTTATTACTTTGTGGCCGAACTTAGGTAGTTATGTACATTCCTCTAGCGATATCTCGAACCTTCTAGCATGACCGCGACAATATTATACTTATATCGATGTTAGGCCTTATTACTTTTGCGGGTTGCAGACCAAGAGCTAAGCTATTAGCTCGCATAGCTGACGCAGTTTTTTCATACCTACTTGCGTGCAGACTGCAAACTATGCAAATTAAGCTATGTGAGCTAACTAAATTTGCGAAGCTAACTTAGTTGTGACCGATACGCAGTTATACGAGCTATGCTAAGCCTCTCCCACCTACCCCGCATCCCCTTTCTCTTCCCATCCCATCACCTCCTTTGCAGCTGCTATCCAGTTCCAAAATCCCCATTAGTTTGCCGTGATTTAATGTAGGGTCTTAGTACATTTGCTTAGACAATAATAACTTGATAAGCATTCTTTTCCTGTGAGTAACATATCTACCGTCGAAGTAAACTTAGCAACACTGACTGAGCTTTCGCTTAGTTCTCGGTGTGCACAGGACATGTCCCCATGTCTTTGGTTTATCTAGCTATGCTGGCTTAGTTTAGCTCCGGAATATGTTTGTGTGTGTCGCAGCGGCAGCGAGCGCTCGGAGTCGGGCAGCGACTCGCAGCGCAGCCCGGAGCGGCGCGGCGCGCTGCGGCCGCTGTCGGCGCTGGCGGCGCTCAAGCGCAAGCGCAAGAAGTTCTCCGACTCGCGCCGCTCGGCCGCCGCCGCTGCCGCAGGTGTGTGAACTTCCTAATCAACTATTCTTACTAGTATGATAGGTACATGGCAACTTTCTACTCTTAATTGTACCTACTCTTAAATTTTTATAAAATTTACACGGATGGCTCTAAGGATGAAACTGGTGCGAGTGCGGCGTTTCTAGACTTTTCTTGTGAAGCAAAGTTTATAATTGATTCTGATACATCTCCAAAGCTACCTAAAACATGAGGAGACATATTACTGATTATCTTTTTCACATTTTCATTTCGAAACAATTTCACTCTCAAAACTATTCTAGAGTTGTATATTAGGTTGACCTGAGTGATGTGGTAGTTCGGTGAGTGGTAGGTAAGTCTGTACCGCGCAGTCGGGTCTGTTAATGCAACAATCTTCTTTAAATTGAGTCTATAACTTCTATCGCAAGATGGCAAGTCGTAAAAATCATAATAGGTGGCTTGGTAAACTTAACACCAGATTAATCTTGAATAGTTATCGAACGACAAAAATAAGAAGTCTTTGAGGGATACCGTAGTACTTACCTAAGTTATAATTACCACAATAAATAAGTAAAGGCCCTCCTCTCTCTTAATTGTCGCGCCGATAGTGATCTTATAGCTTTAAATGTAGTTTAAGCATCAAAAAGTAAACATAATGGATGCAATAAACTTTGTCATGGATATTATTATGAACGCAGAAGCCGCCGAAAGCCGCGCGGGCGCCGAAGCTCTGCAGCGGGCCAGTTCCGTGCCAGCACGGACGCCGCCGCCGCCGCCGCCGCGGCCGCCCGCGCCGCCGCCGCCGCCCGCGCAGGCCGGCAGCCGCGAGCCGCTGCTGGCCAGCCTCGACGACGACGCGCACAAGGTATCCATCGCATTTCATTACTTCTCTAGTCATTTAAGATTATATAAGCCGAGTCTCATACAATAACATTACTTTATATTCCGACAAAGCGACCGAAACTGTATTTCGAAAGACACTTTATCGATGAACGCAACGAAACTCACTGCATTTCGACTGGGTTTGTTCGAATTACATATTTCCAATATTTAGATGAAAACGCCGGGCTCCTCCTGTGAAGCATATTGCATCAGTTTGAGGTACCTACAGGTGACAACTGACATCTTAGGGCTCAGAAAACGTGCACATGCAAAGACATTCTTATTTTCCATATTTTTTTCGGTTGTGACTAAACAAAACTAGCAGTTGTCGTAGTGGTTTGCAAGTTAACCATCATCGTACTTTCGTATCTAAACCTGTTTCTTTTCCAGAAAGGTAAAAGTTTTATGCAATCTATTATACACCGTAATAGATTTTATAACATATTTTTATGTCTTCAAAAGATCTCTTGAAACAAATAATGTGCCACACTAGTTAGGTACCCAAAATGTTGACACTAGTTAATCTAAAAGAGACTTAAGTAGGTAACACATTTTTGAACAACCCTCAAGATTTTAAGAAATTAATTTGTTAAATCAGCAGGAGTCGTGCGGCCGGTGCGGGTGCGAGCCAGCGGCGACGAGCGCGGCGGGCGCCGAGGCGGCGGCGGGGGCGGCGGCGACGGCGGCGGCGGCGGCGGCGGGCGGCACGTGCGGGCGCTGCGCGGCGCTGGCGCGGCTGGCCGGCGTGACGCCGCTGCACGGGCACGCGCCGCAGCACTCGGCCGGCTGGCTCTAGCGCTCGCGGCTGCGCAGGGCGGCCTCCCTGGCCACAGACCGGCCGCCGCGACAGGTGGTCGTCGTGCACCCGCGGCCGAGTGGCCTCTCGCGACTCAAGTCCGCTCTAGGCTCCCGGTTCGCCCGGAGCCGACTATGTGATTACGTGGACGCACAAAAATGTTCCGTTGACAGTTCCAGCGTAATTTAGTTAGCACGAGTACTGACCGAATTTGATTAACTCATCGTTCCGGCGCGGCGACCCGTGTTGCGATCTCAGTAAATTTTTAACAAATCGTCCGAGAAAATACACCAATTAGGTACTTACTTATATGGTATGTCATGAGTAGATTTAGTTTATTGAAGAGGAGCTAACGATGGCGCTCCCGCGCGCGGGCGCCGACGCTGTGTGCGCACTCACGACTACCTACATTTTAAGTAGAACATTTATGTAGTAGAGCTATCTTTGCGACCAATTCTTCTAATGTGATATGCTTAATTGATAAGTATAGAATTAAACATAATAATTACTATGAATATACAGATACAGAACAAAATGCAGAATGGGATTGAATAAAAACGCTGACGATTTGAAAATAAAAAATAGACAACATCATAGCGTCGGCCTCGCGTGCCAGAGCTGCAGCGCCATCGTTGCTTTGCCTTCGAGAGGATAACAGTGTGTGGGGAATGATGACACCAATACAGGATGAAATATTAACCACTTTCCAAAATTTTTGTAGGCGTTCGGTATCGTATTTAGAGCCCATTTATGAAGTAAAAAATGTAAATCAAGTTTTCCCCCGAAAATATTTTTCACAATATAGTTTTAAATTTTTACAGTTTTAGGCCTGTTTAGGTATAAAGGGATAATCCAAAACTTATGATTAGTATCGTAATAAATGAATGTGATGTGCATTGCGTAAAAAAAGTGTTGCTAGGCGGCCGTATCAAAAATTTTAGATATTTTTCGGACATTTTCTAATTGCTTTATCTTGACATTTTTGCACTGGGCTATACTCGTAGATTGATATATTAAAATTTGGAAGGTGATTAAAATTTCACCCTGTATTTATAGTAAATCCATTCAGACGTTAAAAGGCAGATTTATGCAAAATATACATTTGGTTCAATTTATTAGTTATAATAATGCTTGCGTCAGCTAATTTTCGTTTAAGGCCCAACGTACATACAGGCGCACCCCGAGCGCGTTGTTCGTAACACCGACGCACACTGTAACGCGACAATCAGCTGTTTGCACTTAACGCTAAGTGCTACTAATAGTGATTAATAAGTATATAAATATACACATATTATATATCTAGTAGTCGGTAGTAGATCTTCCTAATTATATTAACGAGGGCATATTTTACTGAACACCAATTAGTTATATAGTTACAAACGAAATTAAAAATGTAGTTAACGTATTTATAAGTAATATATTTTATATACATACATACGCGTAGCGTGCGTCGTACTTAGTTAAGCGCTAATAAGTTACATAATAGTAAAGATGTGTTCCAGAATGTTTTCCAGTAATAAGTTACTCAGTCGGCGCACATTGAAATAGCGGTAATTACTCGTACCTATTAAGTAAGAACGAACAACTGAAACAGGGATTTTTCAATGAAACTTATACCTACTTTCCTAACCCGAGACCATCGCCCCTGACCTTATAAGACACGTAGTTTAGATAGGGAGTAGGCCTAGATAGGTAAGTTAATATACATTTGACGCAATACTTATTGATTAAATCATATGTGATCACAAAGTTTTACATTCTTATAATATTATGATATATTCTATGGAGCAGATATGATTGGTTTATGTACTATTTATTATAAACATAGTTTTAATAGTAAGTTCAGTAGAGCATTTTAATTAAATCAATGTATTGCGCGTACGCGACGAAACGAAGCGCTACGTAAAGAAACGATTTAAAATTTGGATGTGTTTGGATCACGAGTACTGTCGCCACTGTGTTCAACATTTTACCTGTTAATAATACCTACAGATAATATAACCAAAAATAAATACCTTGTGTCCACCCATCATATCGAAAGAATATTCATATAGGGTATGCGCTTCGTTTGGTCGCGCGCGGCTGCAACCGCCGGGCGAGTGCAGCGCCGCGGCGGGAGCCTCCGACGTCCGGGCCGGGAAGGGGGGGGGGAGGGGGGGAGGGGCTAACCTAACACCATAAACAATTTGCCAGGCTTTGA
Organism: Anania crocealis; assembly: GCA_949315895.1. Classification (NCBI taxonomy): domain Eukaryota; kingdom Metazoa; phylum Arthropoda; class Insecta; order Lepidoptera; family Crambidae; genus Anania; species Anania crocealis. The sequence goes on from OX438884.1 coordinate 375,114, forward strand.
GCACTTTGGGCTTTGTATCCCGGAAAAATGTACCCTTGGGATAGTAGAAAATTAAAATTTTCCTGCTCACGAAATAGTGGGAAACAGCTATCAGAATAAATAATAACAGCACAGCTTGCTCTATGTATTGTTGTCTGCTTAGATTTTCGGTAAAATTTCTTTGTACTGAATTCTACGACTCGGTAAAACCTATTGTGGAAATCAGTGCATCATTGTATCTGAGACTATCCTGAATATAAAAATTTCCTTTTTCATTGTCATTTTCCTAGCATAATATTATGTGAAAAGGATGATAGTAAAATAAGTAAAAGTATGTACCCCCGCGGCCCGGGCCCGCTGCACGCATATCGTCCGAGTCGCGTGCGCAAGCGCAACAGAGGCCTTCACGCGCGCTACGAGCGGCAACTATTATATTTTGTAAGATTGTTATTTATTTATACATTGTATTTGTATATAACGGTGCGAACTTTAATAAAATAAGCACTATTTATTAGCGACTTTCATTTATTTGACCTATTTCGAAGCAGTAACACTAGTTGGGAAACGAATGACCTTAATTATCGATACAATACGAACTAGGGTGCATGTACCACTTGACCAGTCACATAAGCTGACCAAATAGTAAAACAACCCAAACGTTAGTCGGTTATGGCAGCAAATTGTGATTTTGAAGTATATTAGGGTTTCGTAGCCGAATGGGAAAAAACCGAAACCTTTATAGTTTCGTCAAGTCTGTCTGTCTGTCCGTCTGTATTTCACAGCCACTTTATTCTGAAAGTATTAGTATTACACAGTTCAAACTTGGTAGGTAGGTGTATCCTGTTGACCGCTTTACGATTCTCATACAAAATTAAAAAATAATGATATATAAGAGGGCTTCCCATACATAGAACTAAAACTAAAAAAAAAATTTTGACTCCAACCTATGCATATGGGGTATCTACGGATATGTCTTTTAAAATGACACAGAGTTTCCTAGAACCATTTTTTCGAAAAGTCTAACATTTGTAAGATAGACGCTTCCAAAGTGGTAAAATGTGTGTAAGCCCTCTAACTTTTAAACTAAACAAGTGATAATTAAAAAAAAAACATAATAAAGATCTTATACATATATACATAACAAATACTTTCAACGACAATTGGTTTGAACGAGATCAAACTGTTAGTTTATGATTAATAGCACATTTTTAACAACCGCAAATATAATAGAAAACCAAGTTATTTTTGCAGTCACTTAAATATTGTGGTATTTTGGCTAAGTGGAAGTAAGTGGACCCCTAAGTCAGTTAAAGTAGGTGCGGAACCCTCAGTGCGTGAGTCCGACTCACACTTGGCCGGTTTTAAAAAAAAAGCTAAGGTACCTATTAGATACAATGTCAAATGACATGCGAAAGTTTATCCTATTTGTTGAAGTGTCTCTGTTTCTCCTAATTGCAATGTTGGGCGAGCGGAGACGAATAAAAACAACGTGTTACTGTAACGATGCGCGTATAATTAATGTGTCCTTATTAAATGACAATACATAATATATAGGTAATGGCTATGTGAATGTGTGGGTGGAGCGTACACATACTACACCTCCCCCTTTTTGAAAAGAAAAAATAATTTTGACAATATTTTTTCGAATAGTTTAAGAACAAAAAGAAATTAAGTACAAATTGTCAATGATTACAAAGGACAGAAACGAAATTAACAAAAAAAAAATCAATAAAGTTCATTTTACTGAAAAAATTTTCCTATCAAAAACACATTTGTTTTAATAAACATAACAATCTGATTATTTAATGGACCAATCTATATCATATTTAAACTATCATAAAACTATACAATGTTATTTGAATATCTACTAAAAGTTATTTAAAATGTTTGGTCTAAAATCATAATTTCGCTAATTGCTAATTGTATTACAATACTCGAACATAAAGGAAAGTATTTTTTAGGGTAAAAGTTAGAAATACAGAATTATATAACAGTGATTTCACCAAATTGTTGTTAGAGTAATTTAGATGCAATGAAAATTGTATAGCAAACATTATACATCGCAAAGTAACATTATGACAATATAAAGCTTATTATTCTAGATACTAAATATTATTCTTATTTTATAAAAGTAGCCAGGTCAAATTAGTTTTTTTTTACAAATTACAATTTAAGTTTATTTTACATATCCCTCTTTAACATTTATTATAACGCATACAAACGATTTAATTAGTGTTACAAAGATATTTTAACAATGTAAATTATGGTAATGATATCAATTTAAATATAAAGGTAAAATACATTCCACAATTAATTTTTTATACCTACCTAAGTACATGTTTAGATTTTAACTTTTATATAAACGAATGTCAACATTATTTAGTATCCATAAATGGTATAGTGGGAACCTAACGGCGGTAACTCAAATAATAATTATCTTTTAAAAATAATACTATGCAAAAATGACACTTCTATTTGATACTCAAACTTTACTTCTTCATGACAATTTAGTTTACCTTAATATTCGATAATTCAATTACTGTATTATATAAAGTCATAAATTATTAATTTATTCCATGAAATAACTTCTCATCAACGATTATTCAGATACTTTTCTATTAATAAAAACTTTTTTTATAATAATAGACCCTTCAATACATCATCTTACATTCTTGGTACATTATTCAAAGCGATTAGCTTAACCCTTTCTTGGCATTTTAACCATTATCTCCATTTATTTGGCATAATCAATCACCTACTTGGCATATAACACTTCATTGAGCACTTATTATTTTATTTAGGCCGGCCGGCTCTTATTTTCATATACATTTTATTTAAGGTACAGTTTATATTATATAGTCGACTTTTTTTTTTTAATAAGACATAATAGTCATAATTGCTATGCATAGACTTATTTTAAAGGTCGTGTTTTAAGATCACTCGATCTCCAACTATTTTCACGGAGAGAAACTTGTCTGCGCCATGATCAAATGAAGGATCTGATTCCCTTTACTGTACCTCGTGCTCTTATTTTGTCATATTAACGTGTCCTCTTTTAAGATCTTTGTGATCTCCAACGGCTTACACGGAGAAACCTCGTTTACACCATGATCAAACTGAAGGATTTGACATCGTTTGTCCTCCTCATTTGTGCCAAAAGTACCTTTTTTTTCTATCATAAACATTCATTACCAACTAAAATACAAACTGACAAACGATTGAATCCCTTAGCATAAATAATTTTGTTTACTTGTGGTTGATCACCCCACTTGTATCACAAAATATCTCTACTAAAGTATTCCCTTTCTAAAATTACTACATATTTCTTTATACAAACAAAACAATCTTTAAATCTCATAAACCTTCCATCACTATCATCCATATAAACGTTTCATACTCCTTTTCACAATACCTATCTTTCTATCGAATGTACCTAATGCACTCTATTGGTACAAAAGCTATTTAATACATTCGTACCGTCTACTACCTACTCACCAACTAACATAAACAAAACTAATGTCTTAACTTCAGACTCGTATCAATTCATGGAATTACGTTCCTTAATAATATTAAAATCAAAAGTAGAAGAATCTATGCTTTAAAAGTATTAATCAAAACATTATATAAATAGTTAGGAACCCACTACCTAACAAAGCTTGTTAGAATAACATACAATTATTCATTACCAACATATTTAGTTCGTTCCAAATAAAGATAACGTTTAAGATTTCATTCAACAACCAATATTTAAAATTGATAAAATGATGACTCGCGAATCAAATTCTGCGGTTACAATATCTGTTGTTGTTAGATTTCTCAGTAAGGTATAGCAAGCGTTATGTTTCTTTCTGATTAACGTTGCTAACTTAAAATGCTGACGTTGTTGCATGTGTGGTCTTGCAACATAACATAATGCAATTTGATGCTCAATAAATTAAAAGGTAACATTTAGGTCAAAATATTAATTCGTGATCGGATTAATGTAGTTATATGTTAACAAACTTTTAAATTCATGTAATTATTCAAATGATAAATTTCTGTATGAATACCACGAACCAAACTGATTGCATAGAACAATGTAATAAATCTTTATAGAAAACCTAATAATATGTCACTGCGAATGCTTATGTATTATGGAAATAACTACAGTCTGTAATTTAATCAAATTATGTATGTAAGTATCATCGACAGTTTAAGGCACAAATATTTTATTTTATAAAACGGTAAATAAGTATTTAGAAAAGAAATATTTTTATACATACATAAATTATGTATGTAACTATCATCGACAAATATTTTACATGTAAATATGACTTTGTTTCTTTTGAAAAAGTTTACCTTTATGTGTACATACAGGCTTCTTGGTACACATCTTTATATTTGAAAGTGCTTTAGAATGAAGTTCCAAAGTAAAAGTTACACAATTGTACAATTGAGTTTAACCAAATTAGTTCAATAAAATACTTTAAATAGCAAGATTAAGAAAAACAGAAAACGCACAGTTATACAGAATCTAAGAAAAAAACGACTTATTTCAAATCAACTTACGGTAGGTAAGTAGTTTACCTACTTTTCAGAATACCAATAGATTATAAAATATGATATAAATTACATTTTAATAAAAAAAATATATTTTAAATGAACGTATTTGATTGTAGTATTAGATTTTATACTCTACAATCAAAATTAAATTTGTACAACCAAAATAAATATTTATTTTACTTTATAAAATGGCAAAATAGCTCAACAGTCATCGTACTTATATTTTTTAAATGCATCTATTGAGTTTAATGTGAAGCAAAATATTATATGTATTTAAGTAAATTATCAAACTTGATACTAATATTCATTTACGGTACCTACGAGTAGATATACCAATTGAAAACATGGAAATGAATGTTGTCGCCGCAGTAAAAAGTTAATCATAATAATAAAATTAGTTATATCTGTATTTAAAATTAAGTAATTGAATTGTTACAATCAAAATAAATTAATCAACTAGTCATAATCAAGACTAACAATATTTATTTTATACTGCGATGTCGCCACACCGGGTTGCTCGGGTTTTGTCGTTTTGGAACATGGCTAGTAGTGGGGCGACATCGAGGATAAAATACATATTTTGGGATCAAAAAAAGAAGTCTTGAGATAGCTTTAGTTCCAATCACATCTACCTAAAAATAGCCTCTATTAATTTAAAAGTGTTTTTATTAAAAGTATGTGATCAAATTGAGTGATTTAAAATACATTAAGGCTAAGTATCGTAACGTGTTTATTTGATTAAAATGTGGTCAGGGTTTAATTCTACTGTTTTATTTTAGTTGATAATATCAGAAGTGTTTCGTAACTACGCCCAATGCCGCGAAATCGAAAAAGAACCCGAGGGAAACGTAGCAGACGGAATGATTCGTCCTCTGATTCTTCGCCCAGTTCAAGATCGCCATCATCGAGTAGTAGTAGCTCTGACAGCTACAGGAAAAAGAAATCGAGACGCACAAAAGCTGCCTCTCCCACAGTAAGCCAAAATGTTGTTTTATCCTCAGTGATCCCCGAGTTTGACCCTTTAGTGGATGACATTCAGATGTGGATTAATGTTGTAGAAGCCAATGCTCGCGCTTTTGGTTGGTCTGACCGTGTTTTGCAATATCAAGCTTTACAAAAATTACGCAATACCGCGAAAACGTGGTACGACTCCCTTCAAAAAAATAAAACACGGTGGACTACCTGGAAGTGGAAGGATTGGCGAAATACCCTCTTGGAGACCTTTCAAATTAAGCGTAACATGTATAATTTGCTAAAGGATTTGATACAAACTAAACCAAACGATGGGCAATCATTATATGAATTCTATTTTCAACAACGGGGTAAAATTGATAAGATGAGGTTATCATTCTCAGATCAAGACATTATTTCGGTAATTGTGGGATCAATTGGTGATAAAAATATCAGTACTGCAGCTGAAGCTGGTAATTTTAAATACTGCGATGACTTGGCTTCTTTTTTGCATGGGAAAATTCATTGTGAACCTGACCAAAAATGTATACAAAAAATAAGCAGTTTTCAAAATAAAAATCTATCTCGTTTATCATACAATATTAGTAACATAGACAAAAAGTCAGACTATTCGTCAAATTCTAGTGCATTAAGTAGTCATTCCTCAGTAAGTACTAATCCGAATATTACATGTTTTCGTTGTGGAGAAGCGGGCCATAAAAAGACACACTGTAACCATAAAGACAATGTAAAGTGTAATTCATGTAATAGATTTGGCCACTTGGAACTTGCGTGTAGAATAAAATCTAAGCCTAAAATAGAAAAAGGTAGCGAAGTTAAGTTGATTGTCGAGTCTAAGTCGAAGGAAAAGTTCTACAAAGATGTTGAACTAAATGGATGTAAACAACAAGCTTTCATTGACATGTGTAGTGGTTGCTCACTTATTACCAGTATTTTAGCAAGGAAACTAAATCTGAAACCATTTCAGTTAGATACGCCCGTTTTATTGACAGGATTTAAAGTTGATTCTTGCTCGCATGTTACTCAGGGCGTAAAAGTTGATCTCAAGGTCGATACCACAAACCTGAACATTACATTCTACATTTTTGATGAGTTATCTGGTAGTTCTATTTTAATAGGAAGGAATTTCACTGAGGACAAAAGGATAATGTACTCACGTATAGGCAACGTCTTATCTTTTTGCCCAGTAAACAATGAAAAAATGGCGTTGATAGATACTTTCGAGTTTAATGTAGATTCCATGGAATATAAATACTTGCTAAATAAAATATTTTCTAAATACCCTCATGTAGTGTCAGATAATTTGCAAAATTTGGGACAAACGTCATGTGTACAATTAGATATCGAATTAACTACTACAAAACCTGTTTGTCATCGACCATACCGCATGTCTGAATCTGAAAAATCAGCTACCCGTGAAATTGTTGACGAACTTTTGAAAAATGGCATAATACGAGAGAGCAATTCTGCGTATGCGAGTCCGATTTTGTTGGTAGATAAGCCCTCCGGAGAAAAGCGTATGTGTGTAGATTATAGATCACTTAATAAAGTAACTGTAAAGGAAAAATATCCTATGCCAATCGTTGAAGACCTGATAGATAAATTAAAAGGCTGTAAATACTATACATCACTCGATTTAAAAAGCGGGTATTATCAAATTAACGTAAATGAAGACTCTATATCTAAAACTGCGTTCATAACTCCAGACGGCCATTATGAATTTTCAAGAATGCCGTTTGGCCTTTGCAATGGACCGTCTGTTTTCCAAAGACTTATGAATACTGTGCTAGGAAAGCTTCGATTTGATAAAGTTATTTGTTACATGGATGATTTGTTAATAGCCACAGATTCTTTAGAAGTAAATATCGAACTACTGGAGGAAGTGTTAAAGGTCTTACAAGATAATGGTCTCACTATAAATCTAGAAAAATGCCATTTTTTTCAAAACTCTGTAAATTTTTTGGGGTATGTAGTTTCTGAAGAAGGTATTCGACCGGGCAAAAATAAACTTAAGGCTGTAGAAGCATACCCTGAACCTAAAAATGTCCATCAGGTCAGACAATTTTTAGGTCTTGTGAATTATTTTCGCAAATTCATAAAGAATTGCGCCGTATTATCCAAACCGTTAGTAAAACTGTTAAAAAAGGATGCTTTATAGGAATGGGAAAAAGAACAGGTCCAAGCAGTCAATACATTGAAACACGAATTACTGCATAATGCTCTATTAACAATTTTTGACCCTAAACTTCCTACAATATTGTATACGGATGCTAGTCGTGATGGAGTGGGCTGCATTTTAACACAAATCACAGACCAAGGCGAGAAACCCATTCAGTTCTATAGTAGGCAGACGTCAAACGAAGAGAAAAAGTATCATTCGTTTGAATTAGAATTTTTAGCTATCGTGGTCGGTCTGCAAAAGTTTCGGCACTACCTATTAGGTTCAAATTTCAAAATTTATACAGATTGTAACGCTGTTAAATATACAATAAATAAACAAGAAATTAATTCTAGGATAGGTAGATGGGTACTATTGACGCAAGAATTCACTTTCGAAATTATACATAAACCGGGAACACAAATGCAACACGTCGATGCATTAAGCAGAAATCCAATCGGTGACAAAGATCCCACTCCCACGTGTAATAAAAGCGTGTTGGCCATAACAGAATCTGACTGGTTATTATCTGTTCAATTGCAAGATCCGAATATTTGTACAATTAGAGAAATCTTAGAATCAGGAGATGCCGAGCTTAATAAAAAAATATTTAACGATTACGAACTATTGGGTAATAAAGTGTACCGTAGAACAGAATATGGCAGGCGGTGGGTCGTTCCTAAAAAGTGTATTTGGCAAGTTATAAGATCCAATCATGATGAAATAGGTCATTTTGCATTAGACAAGTCAGTTGAAAGAATAAAATCCCTTTACTGGTTTCCAAAAATGAGAAAAATAGTCTCGAAATATATTAAAAACTGTCTTAACTGTATTTATTCTAAAGCAATTCACGGCAAAAAAGAAGGTAAATTATTTTCCATACCTAAATATGCGCGGCCATTTCATACGTTACATATTGATCATTTAGGCCCTTTTGTGAAAACAACTCGTAAAAATACTTATATATTAGTAACTGTAGACTCTTTCACAAAATTTGTATTTATTTCACCTGTTTGAAATACTAAAAGTAAAGTTGTTATAAATGAATTAGATAAGATATTTAATGTATTTGGTAATCCAAAGCGCCTCATTTGTGATGCAGGCAGTTCTTTTACATCTAAGTTATTTGTTAAGTATTGTAATGACAGAAACATACGACAACACATTATTGCCACCGCCGTTCCACGTTCTAATGGACAAGTAGAACGCTTTAATCGTACCATTCTTGATGCGTTGCGAACAATGGATGCCAGTACTGAGAATAACAAATGGGATACCCACATTCCAAGTATTCAACAAGGAATTAATAGCACCATCAATAAGACTACCTCCGCAATTCCAAGCGAGGTTTTCTTTGGTTATCGACTCCAAATGAATGCTGATAAGTATGTTGATGCAAATGATCAATTACCAATTGATATCACGTTATTAAGAGAATCTGTTAAAGATCGTATCCAGGCTAATGCAGAAAAGCAAAAACAGTATTTTGATTCTAGAAGAAAATGTGCACGAGTATATAACATCAATGATTTGGTTGTAATTAAGATTCCCAGTCAATCAAATGATGGGAAAAGTACCAAATTATTACCATTATTCAAAGGACCTTTCCAAGTAACTGAGGTGTTAGGTCACGACCGTTACAAGGTGAAAGACATGCGAGGTGCTATAAGAACCAGTCAACGATATGAAGGGACCACATGTGCAGAAAATATGAAACCGTGGTTAAGACTGGAAGACTTGGATGAAAATGAGTTGGAAATGACCTAAGATGTTGTCAGGTATTTATAGCTTAATTTAGAAAATTTACTATTAATGTCTAGTGCTATTGCTTCAAACTTGAGTATTTTGGTACCCGGATAGTAATCAATGTAACAGTATTTATCCATGTAAAATAAATCTGTTACTATTTAGTTGGAATTTGTGGTATCATTTGAAACTAGGGTTGGCCAGTGGCATCGCCTAGGGATCCTACAAATTCTTACGTACTTAAGTGACTGACCGTTGATGGAACAGTTACAATAAACAAGTCTGGGTACCCAAATATGTAAAAGTTCTTAACTATTTAGTTATTTGAGTAGTCCTCCATTTGCTGACCGTTGATGGAACAGCTTAGTGGAGGGCACTCAAATACATGTGGCCAGATTATTAATTTTGACATTAAAAAAAAAAATTAACATGAATATATTGTTGTTCTCAGCAAACGCACCAGACCTAGACGCTATCCGAGGACGGAAGCGTGCGCGGGACGGCCGGATGTTGTCGCCGCAGTAAAAAGTTAATCATAATAATAAAATTAGTTATATCTGTATTTAAAATTAAGTAATTGAATTGTTACAATCAAAATAAATTAATCAACTAGTCATAATCAAGACTAACAATATTTATTTTATACTGCGATGTCGCCACACCGGGTTGCTCGGGTTTTGTCGTTTTGGAACATGGCTAGTAGTGGGGCGACATCGAGGATAAAATACATATTTTGGGATCAAAAAAAGAAGTCTTGAGATAGCTTTAGTTCCAATCACATCTACCTAAAAATAGCCTCTATTAATTTAAAAGTGTTTTTATTAAAAGTATGTGATCAAATTGAGTGATTTAAAATACATTAAGGCTAAGTATCGTAACGTGTTTATTTGATTAAAATGTGGTCAGGGTTTAATTCTACTGTTTTATTTTAGTTGATAATATGAATTTACTATTATTTCAACAAAACGCTTTTTAAAAGAAATACTCGTATAGTTATTAGATTATACATTAATAACACGTAGTATTAGTTAGATCAATCAAATGGATACTATTGACTTAATAAAAATAAAATGCATAAGTTTCATAAGACGCGAAATGAAATTTAAAAGCATACGTATACGTATATGTGAATCAGTAAATTCATTGAATAAGACATTTCTAAAGTTTGATTGCAGCATATAACAATTAAAATTGATTTTTAACCAAAAAAATAGTAATTTAAAAGACACGCTCATTTTTGGTTATTAATAATTGACAAGTTCAATTTTATCAAACAAAAAGAAATCGAATTATGATAAGATCTTCTCAAGTTTTAGATTCCAACTTTCTTAAACATTTTGTTTTTTATTTTTAAATATTAATAACTATTCGGATAGGAAATCCGATCCGTACTAAAGAATGTAATTATGAATGACCTCATTGCTTACGTAGAATAATTCGCTTACGAATGCGAAAAACTTAGACATCTGTTACAGTTACAAAATTTATAAAGTGCTTTATGAGTATATTGAAATAATTGTCAGAACCTTTGGACATGTACCTACGTTGAAACTTTAGACTGAATAAAAGTTCACCTTATTTTAAAATTTGTTACTAAATGCCTTATAAAAATTTGATCTGATTATTAATCTACTAATCCAACAACACAAAAAAAACGAACTAAAATAGCGATTCAAAGCTTTCAGAAATATTTTAAAGATATTAATGTATCAAGAAAATGTAAGTAAAAAGTAATACCTAAGTACTAAATTTGACCCGACTACGAAAACTATATTTACGAATTATATAAATCTTTAATATTATTTACCTATACAGTGGCCACTTTCAGGTTACAATTACTTAATTAAGTAAGAATATATTTTAACGTTTATTTAGTAATCTTCTGTGTATGTATTTTATAAAAACTATTCGCTTTGATTAAATGTTTTCTAAATCTACTTATCTATATGCCCTTTTCATAACTCTTCTCTTCTGGCAGACCTTGGCACCACCGACTTGAACTCTCCCGGCACCCAGCAACAAAACCATCATCCGACTCGATCGTCTCCCAGCGCCCAGCACATTTCTTTACCTCCATCAATGGACACCGACATCTCCCGGCGCCCAGCACATCACCAAACGTCCGGCGCCATCAACGCCCGGCCGCCAGCTTTCCCAAAACTATTTTTTACGTTCTTCGGACACCGTGTCTTCAAAACTCCATAATATTATCTTCTTTTTGTATATTTTATAGTCCATTTGAAACGTTCACTTTTTGCTCGTTATTTATTAAAGTCTTTATTATAATTATTAAAATTTATATATAAAAAAACACAGATTTTGCTGCACAGCACTGCCTAAAGGCAGCACTGGCAGGGTCGCCATGCAATGTTGGGCGAGCGGAGACGAATAAAAACAACGTGTTACTGTAACGATGCGCGTATAATTAATGTGTCCTTATTAAATGACAATACATAATATATAGGTAATGGCTATGTGAATGTGTGGGTGGAGCGTACACATACTACATATATGTAGGTAACATTAGGATTACTACGTTTTTAATTTATATTTAATCTGTTTATTTTCAATCAAGTTAATATTTATACAGACAGTTATGGTTTATAATTCACTATCATACTAAATAGTAAGTATCTACCGCATCAACCCTTGAAATCTTAAATACGCTTATCCGAGATAGGGTGAATGCACCAATGGTTGACTTTTGGTGTATTAACCCTATATTGGTTTATGGAATTGACTCGACCCATATATTTTAAAGTGAAAGATAAATTTACGGATAACTCTATCTGAGTCTTGGACTCGAGTCTACTCACCATAAACGCTGTAAAGTACACAAACATAGGGATAAACCAAAATATAATGTAAAATCCTAATAACGCGAGTTAAATTCGTCAATTTATCCTATTAATATATGAATTAGAAACAGTCCCATACAAAAATGAAACTTTAAACTGTCCAAGTTTTTATACAAGTAACAGCTGTAACAATCTAACCTTTTCTGATATGAAAAATGGTAATAAAAAACAATATTTATCTGTAGATGTTTTCCTTTATAACTAACGTAATAAATAAATTCATCTACATCTAGTACATTTGCCACAGTTCACTAATAGATACTATTTTAGAAAATAATAATGCAGTAAAATAACTAAACAATATACATAAAATCAAAGTACAGTAAATTAAGAAATAGTTTTTCAAATGTGTGTATACTTTGGTTTTTGGCTCAATGGACGAATCCAAGGACCGCCGCGCCGGTTTGACAGCTTTGACTTACATACTCTTTGGTTTTGACGTCTTTAAAGGGACGCGCTGGAAATTGCGCCAAAAGTGGAAGTTTGTGAGAAAACTATGTGATATTGTCGAGTCAGGATAAATTGTTTGAGATATAGTAATAATAAGTGCGATATGATTTTTATCAATTACGAGGCTAGTTAAAAGGTTTCAGCAACCTTGAATTATAATTGTATTGTTGTTATATGCAAGCTAGCTTATAAATTGAAGAGCCTCGCGTACTTTCCTAGTTTAGGAAGTGTAAAAGAAGTCCTGGTAAGAAAGTACATAAGAGTCAGCGATGCTTAGGGAAAAGGTATGCCAGGATGTTAATAGTGAGTGATTTTAGTACAATTTTGAGAATACCAATTCAATGCCAACTATCTTAACAATCTATAACAACTTCTATGAAACTTTTGCAAAGTTGATCTCAATCAAGACCTGTGAGGTTTATCTTATTTCTATTAAAATCCATAGAACCCATTACATATTCAAACAAATGTCAATGAACTTAACTTTTTTAGAAAATTTATAACAATAAACCACTTACACAAATGTTATCTGGCTCTAAATAATATGTAATTGTCTTACCATTCTTGTTTAGTTAGAAAGACTATTATTTAAAGTTTATCTATTTACTTCAACATTATATTTATTTTGTAATAGCCGGAATCAAGAAGACAGATAAAGTTTGATCTTATAAAATTTTAAGTTATGGTTTAATTTATAGTTATTATCCTGTGTTTTATACTACAGGTAAAAAAGAGCCATAATCTTATTCATTAACTTTCACAAACTTTAAAGCAACTATCTTTGAACATACTTACTAATTAGAGCATCTCTAATTGCAAAACAATAAGTGAATTTTAATCCCTCGATCGTGAGTTATTCCAGACACAATTGAAATCAATTGTTATCGCGGCAGGCGCGTGCCGCCTGGGGGTTGAGTGATTAAGAACTTTGAGTTATTTTCTGGTAATAGGCAATTAGCAGTTTGACTGAGATGTATAATAGATTACATACATATTTGTTTTAGACTTGGGAAAATACAAGTAAAGTTACCTTAACCGCTACTCATATCTTATATGAGAATATTAATTGATCTCAATCATTAATTTATTGGGAAGTAGGTCATTTTCTGATAAAATTGATATTGATATTTTTTTTCGACAAATCAAATATTATGATGATCTTCTAAATGAGTTAACATAAAATAGTTATGTAGTTAGTCATTAAGCTATAAGAGTGGGAGTGAAAAGTATACCAGCAGAATTAATCTATAACTTGTTGAAAGGATTTGGTCTGAAAGTTGTGTACCTAATCTCATCAAATACCTAAATCTGCATTTGCAGCCAGATTTGATTGGGAAGAGAGAGAAACATGGTACGAGTAGTGAAGGTGAGTGTTGTTAACGTAAAGAGCTCTAAAACCTACACCCGAGTCACAAGTCTCGGGGCTACTCGGAGTTTCTCTTTCTGTCACACTACAGACCGGGCATTCACATGGAGAATCCATGGAATGTTAAGAATTTGCCTCTTCCTTATAATATCTATATAATTCATGAATTACATAGCATATAATATAACAGATTAGATAGATGCCTGTTTTAGCTTAACCAGAATACAAATAAAGCACACATAGCTTGACTGCTTATCATATTTTGTATGAATTATATAGTTAAATTTAATGATTCCAATTTGTACTAGATGTAAACCTATTTCAAATGATTTATTTTATATATTTTTATGAGTAGTATGTAATTTGTAGATTGACAGTCTAATAACAGGTTACATACTCATGTAAGATTGTCTCTAATTTACCAGAATATGAGTAGCCAAGGGAGCCAAACGGCAGTTAATTTTTATATTGAAATTAAATGGTTCTTAATTTTAATAACTTTCAATGAATTTATTAGGGCATAAGATGGAGAACCATGCTCATAGAATCCTAGAAGTATATAGATTCCCTCACTCTGAAAGTTATTTCATTAATTTAAATTTGTCAAATTGGCCTAATTAAAGGTTATTAATTGAGCTATTTTTAGACATCTATCATTAGGTTATTAGATCTTAGTATACCATTTAATCAAAGGACTGAGACTGGAATTTAGTGTGATTTTGTTTATTAATTATGTTAACATTTTATAAAATACTTATATCATGCCGGATAATTTTGAATAGACTACCAAAGTATATTTTATTGTTAATTTCGTTATTTAAATAAATTCCTCCTAATCCGAGCTGATGTGATAATACCGAGGGCTTTTAAGGTCGACCACTGATTTCATTATGGACCTTTAAAGGAGTGTTCGGTATTTTCGGATTAGTTTGAATTACTGTAGGATCTAAATTTAGAATAGTACTTTTTTAAATTACTTCCGATGGGTTCCTTCTAAATTTTATTATTTAATTAAAATCCTCCTAATCCGAGCTGATGTGACAATGCCGAGGGCTTTTAAGGTCGACCACTGATTTCATTATGGACCTTTAAAGGAGTGTTCGGTATTTTCGGATTAGTTTGAATTACTGTAGGATCTTGAGTTTGTTTCAATTAATTAAATCTTCTTGATCTGAGCTGATGTGATAATGCCGAGGGCTTTTAAGGTCGACCACTGATTTCATTATGGACCTTTAAAGGAGTGTTTGGTATTTTTGGATTAGTTTGAATCAATACAGGGTTTGAATTTGAAACAATGTTTAATTAATTATTTCCTGTTCGTTCAGACTGAATTTATTTAAATTAATAGAAACCCATCTAATTCGGATTAGTTTGAATTACTGTAGGATTTAATTTTAAAATAGGTACGAGGGCGGGTCAATAAGTAGTCACAGTGCGCTATGCCGGCAAGTGCCGAGAATGCTAACACACAGATGGCTAATGTCGTCACGATAGAAAAAGAATCTTATGCGGCAACCGTTAAGTCGAATCTTGAATGGACAACTGTCAAAAAGAAGAGGAATAAATCAAAAAATCTTGTTGAAGGAAAGACGGGAGTATTTGTTGTCAATTCCGACGAAATGTTTAGGGCAGCGGAAAGAAAAATACCTTTGTTTATAACAAACGTGCATAAAAATACCTCCGAGACGGACATTGTAAGGTATATTTGTAAAATGACGAAAGAAACAGTCAAGCTAGAAAAAGTATTTATCAGGCGTGAATGCGATTATAAAGCCTTCAAATTCGTTGTGGCACAGAATAAGCTTTTAGTGTTTCTGGATGGAAAAAATATGGCCACAAGGGATAATTTTCCGCCGCTTTATTAATTTTAAATTAAAGCGTAACAATATAACTCCTATAAAAGGAGATGATGTTTTAATTCGTAATAATAAGTAAAATGGAAGATAAAACCTACAAATTTGTAACTTTCAACTGCAAAAACGTAAAGCGATCCATAGATAACATACGTGAATTGTGTAAAATATCTGATATTATAGCCTTGCAGGAGACGTGGTTACAAGATGAGGATATTCCATTTCTAAACACAATTAGTGATGATTTCAATTACACTGGAGTGTCTGCCATGGATCTGCAGATGGGAATGCTTCGTGGCCGTCCTTATGGAGGAGTAGCCATCCTCTGGAGGCGTAGTGTTTTTCCAGAAGTGGTCATTATTGAATGTAATAACCCACGTATTTGTGCGATTAAGGTAGTGTTACGTGAAAAATCATTTCTAGTGGTGTGCGTGTACATGCCAACTGATGAGGCGGCCAACCTAGTGGATTTTATAGATGTACTTAGTTCGGTGAGTGCTATTGTGGACAGCTGTAGTGTAGATTGTGTTTACATGCTGGGTGATTACAATGCTCATCCGTACGAGCGATTTTACTATGATTTAGCAAATTTTTGTACAGACAATGAGTGGACATGCAGTGATATTGATATGTTAGGTATATCTTCCAAGACATACACTTATGTAAGTGATGCGCATGGGTCGAGGAGATGGCTTGATCATTGTTTAGTAACAAAGGGTGCATTAAAATCAGTTCAAAATATTTATGTTATGTACGATATTTACTGGTCGGATCATATGCCTCTAGTCGTAGAGTGTAATTTGAATGTTTTACCATCTACAAAATCACCTAGCGTTTTTTGTCAAAATAATGTTATATGGGGGGAAAGGACATGTGAACAAATAAATAAATATCAGAAGGAATGTCATGATAGATTAAAACTTATTGACTTCCCACCCGATTTTCAAAGCTGTAGTGATAAGATATGCCATGATCCGAATCATAAAATTATTATAGATCAACTGTATGAAAGCATTGTACTGGCCCTTAAGGCCTCTTCCATAGCTGGTCGCGGGTGGTAGTGCCAATTGTTAAGAATAAGACAGGCGATCTTGCTGATAAAAACAACTATAGGCCTATATCTTTAACAACCGTAATTGCAAAAGTGTTTGATAGCGTGCTTAATACACAGTTGAACAAACATGTAAAATTGCACGACAACCAATTTGGTTTCAGACCAGGTCTGTCGACTGAAAGCGCGATACTGTGTCTTAAGCACGCTGTCACTTATTACACAAAGCGTAAAACGCCAGTCTTTGCCTGCTTTCTAGATCTTTCGAAGGCCTTTGACCTGGTTACCTTCGAGATTTTATGGAAAAAACTTGAAAAAGCCCATTTGCCAGCAGAACTTATTAACATATTAAGGTACTGGTATGAAAACCAGGTTAATCATGTAAGATGGGACGGGTCTGTTTCGGATCCGTATTGGTTGGAGTGTGGGGTGAGACAGGGAGGATTAAGTTCGCCCACGCTTTTTAATCTATACGTGAACGAATTAATTGGCGAGCTCAGCGGCACCAGACTTGGCTGTCACATAGACGGAATATGTGTCAATAATATTAGCTACGCGGACGATATGGTGCTGTTGAGTGCGTCTCCTTGTGGTTTAAGAAAGTTGATTGCCTTATGTGAGGCCTACGCTTACTCTCATGGCCTGGTATACAACGTTAAAAAGAGCCAAGTCATGGTCATTGGGGCCGGGAGTCGACAACCTGATAATTTTCCACCTATCATGCTAAATAAATGTTTACTGCCAACAGTGCATACTTTCAAATATCTTGGTCATATGTTAACTTCAGGCCTAAAGGACGATGATGATATCGAAAGAGAGAGGAGGGCGTTGTCGGTGAGATCAAACATGTTGGCTCGCAGGTTTGCACGTTGTTCACAGGAAGTAAAAATCACTCTTTTCAGAGCTTTTTGTACTACATTTTACACGTGCAGCTTGTGGGCTAGATATACTCAAAAAACTTATAATGCCCTCCGCGTACAATATAATAACGCGTTTAGGGTGCTGCTGGGGTTGCCTCGATACTGCAGCGCGTCAGGGATGTTCGCAGAAGCCCGAGTAGATTGTTTCTACGCAACAATGCGGAAGAGGTGCGCGTCCCTGGTGCGCAGGGTACGGGGGAGCACCAGCAGCATCCTGGGCATGATCGATAGCAGGCTAGACTGTGTATACATAGGTCATTGTTGTGCCATATCAAATGGATTGGTTCAGAATTATTGACATTATTAGACTTTTATTATAATTTTTATTTTATTATTACTCAGTTATAATGATTAGTATGTTTTATAAGATTATTTTAATTAATTGATTTATTATTTATTATTAGATTCTCTATTAAATAACAATTTCAGTATGTTTATAAAATTATTTTAATTAATTGATTTATTATTTATTATTAGATTTTCTATTAAATAACAATTTTAGTATGTTTATAAGATTATTTTGATTAATGGATTTAATTTAGTTGTAAGTAATTACTAACATATTTTTGTGAGTCCTTGTTACTCTTAACCTATTAACCGCCGGACGTCCAGCCCACAAAACGTGCCCCTAGCGCCGGACACTTATTTTAGAACTCCAACGGTAGTGGTGGGAAAAAACTTCACGATAATGCAATTTTTGGCAGTATTAGAACTATTTTTATCAAATTAAAACTATATTTTTTGGTACAATATTAAATTCTGAAACCAAAAATGATCGTTTTATTACTTAGGTTTTACCTTATTTAACAAATAACAAAGTTTAGACAATAACATAGAGTTTTGCGAACATGAACCAATTATCGATGATTCAAGCCCTAACGTGACCTTGAATTCACAAACTGTCGGATATTTCCGACTGTGGCTCTGTGATTCAAGGTGTTACTTTTATTTTTAGTGATGTGCATGTGTCGATATTGCAGAAACTATTTTTACCTGGTCAATCACATTCCTTTTTTACGTAAATTATTTAATTGAATTTTAATTGTTGAATATAGAAAAAGCATAAATATTTAATTATTTTTCAATAATCATCTACATAAAAATATTGGTATGTCTCTATTAGTTAAAGAAGAGTAAGAAAATATTTCATCGAATATTCCAGAACTGCGTAGTATGCATTTGTGAGCGTCATTTCCCGCATTTTGTTCATTCTCTGACCATCCACACTGTGATATTGATAGTAACAGTCAATTGTGCAATTTTGAGAGAAAGGCAACCAAGGTAAGATGTAATTTCAGTTATTTTGGCTAGTTTTGTACCAGTAAAGCGACTATTATCTACTTGACCTATTTATTATATTATTTTCTATTAATATTCACTTCCTTTCGGTACATTGCAACTAGGTATCTCATAAAATTACAAATATTATTCAGACTTATTCAAACGGTAGCAAGTACGGCTGTAAATTTAAGCCTAAAGAGCTTAGTACGACTAACCAACCGTACCGTGAGACTTAAAATACCTATATGCTAGAAATTGTTGAAAAAAATATTTCTACATTTACCCGACAACATATTGAAACTAGTTTCGACAGTTCAGGATAATCGCCAGAAAACTATAAAAAATATATTTCTAATATCTAATACGTAATTTCCAAAATTCTAATTAATTATTCTGCAGTCGACATGTTTAGCGTCCACAGCTCACAGTTAAAATAACTTTCATACTGAATACCCACCAACAAATTAATATAGACATGTCGATAAAATTATCAACTTACCCTCACTTTGTTAATATTCTTACCGCCTGTGACGTCATAAGCGGACGGATATTTCCGACTCCGGCGTTGGCGCAGTAGTTTAATATTCGTAACAATAGTGATGTCACATCACCAATAACACTTGAATGTTTATTTGATGATTTTATGATAAAATCAGCATTTTTATACTAAAAGCCAATAAAGTAATGACAAAATAGAATTACAAATATGATTGACTTTTTTCTTTCATGAACAACACATACATATTGTATAATATCTCACTTTCTGAAATAAACATGTGTATATTTTACCACAACACTACTGTCGGAATTATACGACTGCGGCGTTTCAACTATTAGTAAATCACTAATTGAGCGACCTATGCGAGGTTAATGTTTGATGATATTTTCTTAGACCATATTGGTAATTATGAGGCTAGAGAGTTTCATAAAACGAACGTGTATACGTTTTATATTATTTATTTATTTTCGTGATTCTTTTTCAGTCAATAGTTTGAATAAAATTAGACGAGAAAGTTGCAGTCGGAATTTTACGACTGTGGCGGTTCTGACCCGAATTCTTGCTGTCGGATAAATACGACTGCGGCGGTTAATGGGTTAATAATAAAGAATTCATTCATTCATTCATAAGTCCGTGACTTTTGAAATAAAACACAGATTTTTTGATAAACAAATCATTTTATTTTTCAACGTAGTCTCCCTTGAGCTCTATACACTTTGTCCAACGCTTCTCCAATTTTTTTATCCCTTCCAAAAAATATGATATGTCGAGGTCCTCAAAATAGGCCTTTGTTTGCGAGATGACTTCATCATTGGAGTCAAATCTTTTTCCACCAAGCCATTTCTTCAGGTTTGGGAACAAAAAGTAGTCACTCGGAGCCAAATCTGGAGAATAGGGCGGATGAGGGAGCAATTCATAGCCCAATTCATGGATTTTTGCCATGGCAACTGCACATGTGTGCACCCTTGCATTGTCTTGGTGGAAAAGAACTTTTTTCTTGGCCAAATGAGGTCGGTTTTTTTTCAAATCGTCATTGAAGCGGTCCACTAAGTTGGCATAATATTCCCCATTGATTGTTCTTCCCTTTTGAAGGTAGTCAATGTGGATTATCCCACGTGTATCCCAAAAAACAGTCGCCATAACTTTATTGGCTGACAAACCCACCTTGGCCTTCTTTGGCGCCGATTCACCCTTAGAAACCCACTGTTTTGACTGTTGTTTGGTCTCTGGTGTGTTGTGATGGATCCATGTTTCGTCCACGGTTACAAAACGGCGCAAAAACTCCTCCATATTGCGATTAAACAACGCCAAACCTTCCTGTGAAGTTGTTACACGATTGCGTTTGTGGTCGACTGTGAGCAAACGCGGCACCCATCTTGCGGAAAGCTTTCTCATGCCCAATTGATCTTTTAAAATTGAAACCACTGAGCCATGCGAGATCCCTACGGCTTCCACAATCTCTTGCACTTTCAATCTTCGGTCGGCCAACACCATATCGTGATTTTTTTCGATTGTTTCGGGTGTAGAGACCTCAACTGGGCGTCCAGGACGTTCGGCATCTTCAGTGCTTTTACGGCCACAACGAAATTCAGTAAACCACTTTTTACCATTGAAATCGATGGTGCAGAGTCCCCATAGTATTTATCAAGCTTAGCCTTGGTCTCGGTAATGGTTTTTTTTCGCAAAAAATAATGCTTAATAAGCACACGAAATTCACCTTTTTCCATTTTTTCCTCAAATTACTGGGTAGTCTGATAAAAATAGCTGTCAAACACAAACTAAGTGAAGACGTTTTTCTGTTACAAATTTTGTATTTATCTAGTTTTTCATTTTACATCAATGAAATAAATCAGAGGACTTTTTTGATTCACATGATTATGTGAAGGCTACTTGGGAGTATTATAGTTTTACCCTTAGGCGTTATTGCTTAGTATTTTATAACTATTTCGTTGTTAATTGGCCAAAGGAAATTGGTAAAACTTAGTAACTCGCATAATAAAAGGTTTTGGGTTTGATCACTACATCAAATAAAAAACTTTAATAATGAATAAGAATATATTATGCGACTACAGCATTAATAGATCAGTTAATATAGTAGATTTCACATTAATATTTTTCTAATTATTGCACATGGCGTCCAGCGCATTATTTGGTAAATTTGCGTTCTTAGTTTAATGGTAACAGACTGTGCAATGACGTCTGCAGTTCAGTTATTGTCTGACGTCACTACTAAGCTACGTTCGTCTTTTGATTATTTACTAGTATAAGTTAGTTCGAGCAAAATTTACAGTTACCTATTTATAACTAAGTTCGAGCGGCGAGTAGTTCCGACCGGGTGGCTAACAGGTCTCGGGTGTGCTGAGGCGGCGGCTACAGTTGAAGCGGCGTGTAGTTCCGATCGGGTTAGCTGTAGATGTCAGGCTTGCTGGGGCGGCTACAGATCTCGGGTTGGCGGGGGCGGCAATGAGCAACAGTTCAAGCTGGAGTAGTTTCGACCGGGCGGGTTACAAGTCTCAGGCTAGCAAAGGCTATAAATTTCAACATCCCCGGCCCCCAACGAAGAGGTAGACCGAAAACAAGGTGGTCTGACGTAGTAAAACGAGACCTAGCTGCCTGCAACGTCAGTTTGAGCGACACATCCGACAGGGGGAGGTGGAGAAGGAAGACGAGAAAGGCAGACCCCACCATCATGTGGGAATAGAAAATGCCAGGGAGAAAGAGAGAGAGTCTACCTACAGATCGAGGGGCGTGTAGTTTTGACCAGGTGGGTTACAGGTCTCGGAAGTACTGGAACGTTGACTACAGGTCAGTCTTGCTGGGGCGGTGGCTACAGTTCTCAGACAGCAAAGGCGGTAGTGAGCTACAGTTGTACCGGTTTGTAGATCTCATCTCAGGCTTGTTGAGGCGGCGTCTTCAGGTCGCGGGGTGGTGGGGCTGCCTACAGTTCAAGCGTCGTATAGTGCCGACCAGGTCGACTACAGGTCTTAGTTTTGCAAAGCTGCCTACAGCTCGAGCGTCGTATAATGCCGACCGGGTGTGCTACAGGTCTCAGTCTTACTAAGCTGCCTACAGCTCGAGCGTCATAGTGCCGACCAGGTCGACTACAGATCTTAGTTTTGCAAAGCTGCCTACAGCCCGTGCGGCGTACAGTGCCGACCGGGTCGGCTACAGTCTCAGGCTAGCTAAGGCAGCGGCTACAGCTCGAGCGGCGTGTAGTCGCGGGCGGGCGGGCGGCGCACGGCCAGCGCGACGCGGCCGCCGCGCTCGCTGAGCAGCACGGTGCAGCCCCGCGCCAGGGCCCCGCGCTCGGCCGCCAGCGCGATCTGGTTGACGACGCGCCGCTCCACCTCGTGCTTGATGGACCGCGCGCCGTAGTGCACGTCGTACCTGGTGAAGACACCGGATATTTGAAGAGGTGATAAAGTCTTTCGCGGCTTTATTTTGTAGAAATTAATACAACGATACTGAGAAATAAGCCCGATATGAAATGAAATGAAATGAAATGAAAATGAAATATTTTTTTTATTTGTCCTTGAAGAAGGTACATTTTAGTTGTTACATAGAGTTGCGAACCTCTTCCTCAGCAAACCAATGTTGCATACAAATATATTAAATTTAGCTACAGTACATAATTCTTTAATTAATTCAATCCTTTCTTAAAACACATGCATTATTTATATTAAATTTCAATTTAGATTCTTTATGTAAATCAATGTCAATCTTATAAAATCAATCAATTATACTTAATGTCAATATTAAAGAAAAACAAATGTCAAAGCTAGTGTTAAAAAAAAAAGAAAACAAATTCAAGCCTTACAAGGTACATGCATTATTATAACAATCGTGCTTTAAATATTCGTCTACAGTGTAAAAGACATGTGTAATTAGCCATTTAAACAAATGTGTTTGGAACCTTTTACCAGTCAGTTCTTTAATTGTTTCAGGCAATTTATTATAAATGACCATACACATCCAGGCGACATTTTTTTTAAACGAGCACTTTTTGGGACAAATGCTGACACCAACCTATTTCCATTCCTTGTGTTTCGTGGATAAATATCACGTGCCTGTTTGAAGTAATGTAGATTTTGTTTTACAAACTTGGCTATTTCATATATGTACAGGCATGGGACCGGCAAGATGTTTAATGATTTAAACAGAGGGGTACACGGTTCGTCTGGTGGAGCACCGCAGATTGCTCTGATGCACTTTTTTTGTGCAAGAAATACCTTTTTGATGTCCGTGCTATTGCCCCATATGATGAGACCATATCGTAGGATTGACTCCACATAGGCAAAGTATGCCGTAAGAGCTGTATTTTGTGATGCAACTTTAGTTAGTTTATAAAGTGCGAATGAAAACCTATTTATTTTACTACATATTTTTATAATTTGTTGTTTCCAGTCTAAGTTATGGTCAATCTCTATACCTAAAAACGTAGTCGCATTTGTCTCTTTTATATGTTTTCCCTGATAGTTAATATTTAATTGTTCATGAGTTACATTATTGAAATTTATATAGTAAGTTTTGTCAAAGTTTATTTTTAGATTGTTACCTTTAAGCCAATTTGCTATTGTATTAATCGTATTGTTTATGTCCTTAATATGTTCATTTAATGTCGAATTTTTGTCAGTAGTCACTATTATAGCAATATCGTCAGCAAATAGGATGCAGCGGTGCTTTGTCAAATTTGGCAGTTTGTTGATATAAACAAGGAAGAGGAGAGGGCCTAATACACTCCCTTGGGGTACTCCAAATCTATTTTCTTTAAACTCTGACTGATAACTTTGTATTACATTTTTTGTATCAGGTTTCAGGATAGAAGATTGATTCGGCATAGGACAATTCTATAAAAGACGAGACCTGATGACTATGGCCGAGTCGAAAGCTTTCTGATAGTCCACGAATGCTAGACACAGGGGCTGATTATACTCTTCGATCTTCTGTATAATCTGCCGCACTGTGTGGATGTGGTCTATGCCATATCCGTTCCGAAATCCAGCCTGTTTTGGTAGTTGGAATTCGTCGAGTCTTCGCGCAAGGCGGTTCGTGATGACTCTTGAAAACAGCTTATAGACGTAGCACGTAGAAACGTGAGAAGGGAAATAGGTCGATGGTTCTTCAGCAGGGTCTTATCTCCTTTTTTGAAGAACAGGACGACAACACTTCTACTCCACGCCTCCGGAGTTCTCCTTTCAAACAGGACAGCGTTAAAAAGCCTTTGAAGATCCCTTAGTACGGGTTTACCTCCAGCCTTTAGCAACTCTGTTGTAATGCCATCCTCTCCAAGGGCTTTTCAATTTTTCAGCCGTTTAAGAGTCATCTCGATTTCAGCAATGCTGACTTCTGGCAGGTCTTGAGTGTAGTGCGGCGTTAATGCGGCTCTAGGGTCCTCATTTTTGGGATCAGGTCGAGATGCATGCGAGGTGTATAACCGGCCATAGAAGTGTTCCACTTCGGAAAGGACTGCTGGCTTCGAACCATCGGTCGGTCGATCGCCAAAGCCTCGTTCGTCGTCCAGCAGGATGCACCGCGTGCAGGTGAGGTTGGCTTGGGGTGAAAGATGGTGGTTCGCCCCTAAACATCCCTATTCGCCCCTCTACATTCGTGATCAGGGTCACGCTCACGGGTCTCAGATGGAAGCTACGTACTCATTTTGGGACATTTGTCGCGGACCTCGTGTCCCAGAAGACGTCGGCTGACTTCACGCAACGTTGCCACACTTCGCCTGACATCGCACAACTTGTATCTTGACGCCCATTCGAATGAGTAAAGTCAGTCTTTCAACTAAACTGTACCTCTAGCACAAAAAACTATCGACTTCGAATCGTTTGCGTATCGAAAGCAAACGACACCAAAGTTCATGCTTTGTTTTGTAGTTCTCGTTTTGGCCGCGCGAGCGCTGTTTAAGTTTTCATGCTAAATATTTCGATGGCGATACGAACACGCAAACGATTCGAATTCGATAGTTTTTTATGCTAGACCCACTGATGTGGACGGCGACAAGATATCGAGTGACATACAGGGTGAAATTTTAACCACCTTCCAAATTTTAATATATCAATCTACGAGACAAAAAACAAATGACGTATTTTTTCTTTTGGTATAGCCCAGTACAAAAATGTCAAGATAAAGCACTTAGAAAATGTTAACAAAAAATCTAAAATTTTTAAAACGGCCTCCTAGCAACTCTTTTTTTACGCAATGCTGATCACTTTCATTCAATACGATACTAATCATAAGTTTTTGATTTTCCCTTTATAAACAGGCCTAAAACTGTAAAAATTTAAAACTATATTGCGAAAAATATTTTCAGGTGAAAGCTTGATTTACATTTTTTACTTCATATTTGGGCTCTAAATACGATACTGAACGCCTACAAAAACTTTGGAAAGTGGTTAAAATTTCACCTGTATAGAGCGATGCACTGAGCAAGTAATCACTGAGCGATGTTCCGCGACGAGGCTCGATGTCTCTGAATACAGATGTCGGTCGACAAATATCCCCCTATAGTCCTTAAAATATAGCTTGATTAGAATGACACTTGTCAAACTGAGGAGACTAGTGCTGGGATTGCCTCGCTCGACTGATCAAACAAAACCAAGTCTTTTGTCTATTTTACCTCCTCACTAGAGGTTATGAAAAATGACGTAACCTTGTTCAGACAAGACATCTTTTAGACTTATCTAATTTTTGTGATGGGGATCATAATTTTTGGGATGTAGAGGGGCGAACCACCATCTTTCACCCCAAGCCAACCTTACCTGCACGCGGTGCATCCTGCTGGACGACAAACGAAGCTCTGGCAATCGACCGACCGATGGCGGTATAGCCATCCAAATTCAAGGCGTACTTAAATATAGCAGGCCGGTGACGGGCAGCAGCGTCACCGGTGCGAGAAGCTACGCCCTGCGATCGCCAACCCGTCTGCCCAGCGTGGCGATTATGGGCAATACCTCTAATGCAGACGCAAAATGAGCCACGGCCCCCAGTTCCCGGCGGTCCCGCTATTCCTGGTCATGGTGGCGACCACGGTCACGGCGGGACGGGGGGTGCGAAGAATCTCCGGGTTACGGGAGGCCACCAAAAACCATTGACCCTGGCGACGTTCAACGGACGCACGTTACGGCTAGACTCGCATCTGGCCCAACTTGAGGTGGAACTTGGGAAGATTAGGTGGCATATCCTAGGGCTATGTGAAGTCCGAAGAGAGGGGGAGGACACTAACCCTCGAATCGGGTCACCTAATGTACTTCCGTAAGGGAGACCAACAATCCCAAGGTGGCGTTGGGTTTCTGGTAAATAAGTCCATTTCTGACAACGTTGTGGAAGTGTCCAGTGTGTCGAACAGGGTAGCGTACCTTATTATTAAGCTCACCGAGAGGTATAGCCTCAAGGTGGTGCAAGCGTACGCGCCGACCTCGAAACACTCGGACGAAGAGGTGGAGGATATGTTTGATGACATATCAAAGGCCCTCCACTTCACCACTAAGACTCACTACAGCGTTGTTATGGGGTACTTCAACGCTAAAGTGGGAGTACAGAATTGCAACGAATCGGTAGTAGGATCCCATGGAATTGGGTTCAGAAACCATAGAGGGCAAATGCTTGTCAACTTCCTCGAACGGGAGGGGCTCTTCTTGATGAACTCCTTCTTCAAAAAACAGCCCCAAAGGAAGTAGACGTGGCAGAGCCCCGACACTATGACGAAAAATGAGATTGACTTCATCATGACCAACAAAAAGCATATATTCAGAGACGTCTCCGTGATCAACAGGTTTAATACCGGGAGCGATCACCGACTCGTTCGAGGCTCTCTGAATATCGATTTTAAGGCTGAACGTGTCCGTCTGATGAAATCTAGGCTCCGACCTACCTTGCTCCAAACCATGATAGGATCTGAAACGTTCCAGTCAAACCTGGAAAACCGACTCGCTGCCGTGGAAACCACAACAGACGTAAACCAGAACCTTGAAAATGTGGTTCGGATCCTCAGGGAAGAAGGTATGAGATTTTGTGAAATGCAGCGTAAGGGCAGGAAGTCAAAGCTTTCGGAAGGGACTTTAGGGCTAATGAGGGAACGACGTGAAAACCCACCTGTCACTTCGTCGGGAAAGCGGGCTCTAAACCAAGAGATCAGAAAGCTCGTACGACACGACCTCCGTTGCTCCAATACTCTTGCGATTGAAAGAGCGATAGAGCAAAATCGGGGGTCGAAAGTGTTCGTACAATCTCTTGGAAGAAGCCACCTGACGAAACTGACCACAGCAAGTGGAGAACTCGTTGCTTCGAGGCCAGCAGTCCTTTCCGAAGTGGAACGCTTCTATGGCCGGTTATACGCTTCGCATGCATCTCGACCTGATCCCGAAAATGAGGACCCTAGAGCCGCGTTAACACGCCACTACACTCAAGACCTGCCAGAAGTCAGCATTGGCGAAATCGAGATGGCTCTTAAACAGCTGAAAAATGGAAAAGCCCCTGGAGAGGATGGCGTTACAACAGAGTTGCTAAAGGCTGGAGGTAAACCCGTACTGAGGGAGCTTCAAAAGCTTTTTAACGCTGTCCTGTTTGAAGGGAGAACTCCGGAGGCGTGGAGTAGAAGTGTGGTCGTCCTGTTCTTCAAAAAAGGAGATAAGACCCTGCTGAAGAACTATCGACCCATTTCCCTTCTAAACCACGTCTATAAGCTGTTTTCAATAGTCATCACGAACCGCCTTGCGCGGAGACTCGACGAATTCCAACCACCGAAACAGGCTGGATTTCGGAGCGGATACGGCACCATAGACCATATCAACACAGTGCGGCAGATTATACAGAAGACCGAAGAGTATAATCAGCCCCTGTGTCTAGCATTCGTGGACTATGAGAAAGCCTTCGACTCGATCGAGATTTGGTCCGTTTTGGAGTCCCTGCAGCATTGCCAAGTAGATTGGCGGTACGTCCAAGTGATGAGATGTCTCTACGAAGCCGCCACCATGTCCGTCCAAGTACAGAATCAGCAAACAAAACCTATACCGTTGCATCGAGGAGTGAGACAAGGGGACGTCATTTCCCCGAAATTGTTCACAAATGCTATGGAGGATATGTTCAAGACGCTGCACTGGAAAGGACGAGGCATCAACATCAATGGCGAATACATCTCTCACTTGCGATTTGCAGACGACATCGTCATTATGGCAGAAACGCTGCAGGACCTACAACAGATGCTGAATGACCTGGCTGACTCTTCTGTACGCATCGGCTTGCGGATGAACCTGGATAAAACCAAGGTTTTGTTCAATGAACACGTACTACCGCAACCGACTGTGATCCACGGTGCCGTCCTCGAAGTTGTTCAGAAATATGTGTACCTTGGGCAGATACTGCAGTTAGGTAAAAACAACTTTGAGGATGAGGTGAACAGAAGAATTCAGTTGGGTTGGGCAGCATTTGGGAAACTACGTCGAGTCTTCTCATCGTCGATCCCACAATGCCTCAAGACGAAAGTCTTCAATCAGTGCGTCCTACCCGTCATGACATACGGAGCCGAAACGTGGACACTGACGGTACGGCTAGTCCACAAGTTCAAAGTCGCTCAGCGGGCTATGGAAAGAGCTATGCTCGGAGTTTCTCTTAGGGACAAAATCAGAAATGAGGTGATCCGGCAAAGAACTAGAGTTACCGACATAGCCCACCGTATTAGCAAGCTGAAGTGGCAGTGGGCTGGCCATATTAGCCGCAGAACCGACAACCGATGGGGTAAACGAGTTCTTGAGTGGAGACCGCGTCTCGGCAAACGTAATGTAGGACGCCCTCAGGCCAGGTGGAGTGATGATTTGCGCAAGGTGGCTGGCAGGAGCTGGATGCGAGAAGCCGAGGATCGACCTAAGTGGCGTGCATTTGGAGAGGCCTATGTCCAGCAGTGGACTGCAATAGGCTGATGATGATGATGATGATGATGAATTTTTGTGACTGGATTATTATGGTGTTTTTGACTTTTATTTAATGTCTATTTTATATAATTATTTTGATTACTATGTGCAGCAATGTATAAAAGAAATATTCTTAACATTGGTGTTACTGGTTTCACTTGTGTGACGTTGGTACAAAGTTACGTCGTCTCTTTCAGTGAGAACTGTCAGTCTAATCAAGCTATATTTTAAGGACTGTAGTGAGTATCGGCTCGACTTCTGTACGTGTCTCATACATGGTCTAGTAGACTCACCCGTCGGCCAGGCAGCCCAGCACGCCGCCCTCCCAGCGCAGCTCCACGGCATGCCTGGACCTCGCGGCCTGGGCCCAGCGCTTCAGCTCCCGCTGCACCAGCGCCAGCAGCTCCTGGCGCGAGAAGGGCAGGAAGTACACGATCTCGTTGATGCGGCCGAGGAACTCGTCGCGCCCGAAGTGCCGCTTGAGGATCGGCCGCACCACGCCGTCCTTGAAGTGCCGCGACACTTCCAGGGTCTCGTCCGCGCCCGCAGCCCCCTCGGCGGGTGGGGCCGCCTCGGCCCCCGCGACCCCCGCGACCTCAGCGCCCCCGGCGCCTGCCACTGAACACGGAAAGACTCATTAGACCTACGACATCACGACGTGATCTCAACAGCGAAGTACTGAAATTCAAAATATTTTACTTTTGCCAGGTTGTGAAGACACACTAGTTTCATAACCATAACAAAATTAAAATGACATAAATCTGGTAAACACTCAAATTTATCGGGGGGCATGGCAGTGCCCTCGCCAAGTCGAGCGCGAAGCAAACACTGCCGTACCATCCTTTACTGGAACCATTTCGCCGCATTTTCAGGCCCCTATTTGAGAACCTCTGGATAAGACCAGAACGCAGAAATTTTCGTCAACCAGTAAGCTATAATTACATACTTAAAATCCAAAATTTCAAGTCTGTAGCTCATTTAGTTCCGAAGTTAAGCGAAAGCAAAGTTTCGCATTTATGACACTCACTCACTCACTCATCATGACCAGCAAAATAGAACTAGTACTTCCCATAAACTCAGAGAGCTGAAATTTGGTACAGAGTTAGGGTTTAATGGCCACATAAAGGGAAAACTATAAAAACTAGGATAATCGAAGATCTAGAGTACCTGGTGACCTTGATTAGAAAACACAAGAGCCCAACCAAACTATAAGAGATCGACATACCGCCTTTACAAAAAATATTCAACTTGGTGGGCCGCTTCATTTGGTGTCAAAAATCGAAGGTCTGAAGTATCTGATGAAGAACCCTCAGCTGGTCTCAGCTGTATTAGAGATATGGTAATGCCCCCTTCTACTATTAGTACATAAAAAAATCGTCTGTCATTGCAAAAATCGACTGTCATTGCAGCGTAGTGGGACACACATTCTAATTTCATCTAGCCTACAGCGTCCCACTGCTGGGCGAATGCCTCCCTTTCTGCTTTTAATACGCATATAAATAAAATTTAAGGAAAACTCTGGATAAGACTAGACTGGCTTTTATACTTATACTTACAAGTTTACAAGAAAAAATAGTCGAACGATTAACTTTATTCTATTACACAAATTGTTTATTAGCCGCAATAACAGATTGGTTTTCTTTCAATAAATAATCTGCTTATGAATGCTGATAAGACACAATTAGTACATTTCAGACTTGGTAATCAAGTTACGCCTCTATGTGTGAGTAATACTATGGACGATCTTGATTTAAGTGAACAAAATAAAGTAAAATTTCTCGGAATTGAATTAGACAATAAGTTAACTTGGGCATCTCATGTACAGGAACTTTCACAGAAACTGGGTGCAGCAACATATGCGATTAAGAAAATCAAAGAATTAGGAGGTATAAGAGCAGCAAAAAACGTTTACTTCGCGTATTTCCATTCATTGATGTCGTATGGAGTGATGTTTTGGGGCATAGCAGCAGATGCTCATAAAATGTATGTCTTGCAAAAAAGAGCTGATAAATATATTTTAGGATTAAAATACATGAGCTTGACACTTGCAGGGATAAAGGCGGCGGGCGAACTTCCATACAAAGCTGGGCCTGAAAACGTTACATCCTCAAATGGGGTGTTATTTTATAGAAACTATAGTCTTATATCAAATACGCAATGATTTAAAAAAATCTTCCATGGGAGAAAAAAGTTATAGCATGATATTGATCAACAATAAAGAACCTCAAATGTGAAGAAGTTATTTTGGTTATTCCTAGTACTATGAAAAGGTCTGTGATCGACATGCTTTATGGCAATATAAATAAAGGGATTTAAATAAAAAATCATTTAAGAACTATTTTTTATTTTTTTTACATTTATTCATCATCATAATAAAATGATTGTAGGTATATGAATATTATACAAGAATCGTGCAGGTAGTATAAGATTTTCGTAAGACCCTTGCCTGCTTTTTAACTACTTACTAATACTTGAGGTGCGATCTACCATTGTTTAATAATAGAAAAGCCTTCATCTTTTATTTGATGCATTCCCATGATAATACTAGTATGTGTGTATCGTATGCCCTAGCCTCACCATCAGAATCCCACAACTTAGCCAAAGTCGTGAAAGACAATCGATTCGAATAATAAATAATACTCGGCCACTATGTATTATTAATAACCGCACTAATAAGCTCAAAGCAAAACGAAGCCAACCAATGACTGTGACAGTTGACAGTCTTGACATTTGTTTTTCTTTTTTTACAAATCCTAATGCCATCTATGTAATATTAACTTTATATCGATTTCTCATGCTTTAAAGACATTTTAAAAATACGCCATAATTCTATTGTATTGTACATTGAACTAATAAACAGTAGTGTGTACTTGTTACAAAATTAAAACAATACTTATTCTTAAAAGTTATTATAGTATGAATGAATGAAGCTCTTTCGGATGATTACATTTTTAAACTCTAATTTTTAAATTTTCATATCGTTTATTATTAGTTTTTTTTTTCAAAAATTACTACATTATGGATTTCTGATTCGTATATTTAATTGACATTTTATTATTCTTTTTAATAATCATGTTGAATCAGACATAAAATATAAAAGTATAAGTAATTATGACGATTAAGTATTTTAAGTAGTAATTTTATTTATCCTGCTTTTTTTACTACATAATCTTTAAAATTGACGATGCTCCTAGATTGCTGATATTGTTTTAATTTTTAATTTAATTATAACAAAAATATGTGTGACTATTTGAAATTGACGTAGGTATCTAAGTGTAATGTTAATACGAAAATTTGAAATAAATGAATATGAATATGAATAAAAATTAAAAGGGAAAAAAAAGCGTGTCAAATAAGAAAATCTAATAAAATAAATCAATATGAAGTGAAATCTCTTCTACAAAAAGAAGTGAAATCTCACCAAAAACATTCTGTAAAAAACTAGCCAAGTCTCGATGGAGCTGCTTCTTTGTCTCTAAAGTAATGAAATCTAGACAAAGTCGTGCCAAGTCTAAGGTTCCTTACTGCGATTTCTTTATTATTATAGATAATGTTGTGTGACTTGGCCGTTGAAGGGTACACAAGGGTACAAAACCAGGTGCTCCATGCTCCAATCTGTCGCCAGAACCGCTACCCATTGACGATGGAAAATTGCCACTTGAAAAATGTTGATTTAATAACCAGTCAATTGTAGGCTTGATAAAGCTGCGTATTTCAATAATACTTATGTACAGACGGAATTCTAATCATTAATAGAAGTCCGTCTGTACGTCTATTTTATGTTAGATCGGTGGTCGATTTGACGCTCCAAAAAGAAGAGAGCAGAAGTCAGCATTGTCAATGGTGAATGCATGTGTTGCACAATCAACAACATCCTAAAATGAGACACTAGCGTCCAATTACCAATACCAGTATGGGCTATTATCTCGCTTAACAAACAGGTAGTTACAACTGATATCATTATGTGTAAACTAAATGGAATTGTACCCACTAACATATAAAGAATGTTCAACGGCCATGTAGTGTATGTGTCTAAGTACTAGATACAGTACGCTGTCTCACGCACACAAGCGGTAAGCCTTCAGCTGTCAATTGTTATCTGTGGTTGTCACCTGTGCGGATGGTAACACTGACACCGGTCATTTGTCTATATAAGATGACGGCGGTTTGAAGAGCAGTTAGTTTCATTTCAGCCGACACAATCATGTGCCTGGCCGCTTCTCACCTGCCCCCCCCCCTCGGACGGCGACCCAAGCCGAGGTCCGAGCCTACAGAGGCGCCCTTGAGGTCGCTGTCCGATCCCCCCTCCCAGATCGGGCCCGCCAGAATGGAGCCCGACCGTGATCCGGCATGCCACGGCATCTCCGGTTCCGGCGGCGCCACCACTGGTGTATTCGCCATTTGGTAGGGTGCCCTTAGCACCCCACACTGGCCCGATCACGCCCAGTAGTATGGGCCCGGTGCGAGCGAGCCTGAGGCCTCACCCTCGGCCGCACCGGAGTACCGCTAGCGTGGCGGACCTAGGCTGAGCGCCTTCAGCGCTCGCCACACTCTGCCCGGTTTAACTGATTAAAGCCTTCCATATAGGGTTTCAGTGCAAGGTCCGTCAAAAAAAAAAAAAAGAGCAGTTAGTCTGACGGTACATCTGGACTAGAACGGACGTGTCGGTTATACGCTTGGTGTGTCGGTGAGCCAGTGTGTGTGTGTAACGTTACAGTAAATCTATGCAGCTTACAGGCCAAGTCACACAACATTAACTATAATAATAAAGAAATCGCAGTAAGGAACCTTAGACTTGGCACGACTTTGTCTAGATTTCACTACTTTTTAGAGACAAACAAGCAGCTCCATCGAGACTTGGCTAGTTTTTCACAGAATGTTTTTGGTGAGATTTATTATACTACACAATCTATGAGAAGGCTCCTAGTCGTAAATGACCGACTACGATTTTTAATCCATCACCTACGACTACTACGAGCATTCGGCTTAAAACTACCATTGTAAACAATACCATTGTAAGTTGTACATTTACAACATGATCCGCTTCAGAATCGCAGTGTAAGTAAACGGTTTACTGGTCACCTACAACCACTACGAGTTCTCAGTCCATCACCAACGACTCTTACGAGCCTTCTTCTTAGTACTACAATGTACAACACGCTCTGCTATAGAATTGCAATGAGAGCAGAAAGTTTATTGGTCACTTACAACCGCTACGAGTTCTCAGTCCGGACTACGGCTACATACGACTGCTGCAGTACTACTAGCATTTATATCAATGTACATACAACAGCGCATCAACCTGCCAGAAAACGTAAAATTTTCTAAATTGATATTGATATCTACTTGTTGGACTTATTCAATGACATTTAACTTTTTGGATAGGTTGAAATGCCGTTGTCTGTACTACACGATCTACTACAGAATAGCCGAGGACCGTGGAAGTCCGAGCTTGCAGAAGCGCCCTTGAGTTCGCTGTTCGATTCCCAGATCCGACAGAAAGGAGCCCGACCAGTGAGCAAGCACGCCACGACCCCTCCGGTTTCAGTTTTCCACCATTAATTCCCACTAGAGCCGGTTTTATCGTAGGGTGCCATTCGCACTTCACACAGGGCCGAATCACGATTATACGAAGAGACCGCCAGTACGACTTACATTAACCTAGGCTGAGAGTCGTCAGCGCTCGTCAACATTTGCACGGTTAAACTGGACTTTTCTCATAAAAAGACTTCAGATTCAGTGATCCATCGAAAAAATGTGCTGTGGAAGTGACCTGTGAGTTCCGGCTTGGCTCTTAGCGCCGCGCGTGCTTCTGCTTCGCGACGCAGCTGCAGCCCGTGCTGCGCGATCTCGTCGGCGGCCAGGTTCGACGTCATCACGAAGATCGCGTTCTTGCACTCGATCAGCTTGCCCTTGCCGTCCGTCAGCCGGCCCTGGGACACGTAATAGTTTAAACGTTATATTTTTCTTATTTTTTTTTTTATATAACAAAATAACACTGCCAAGTTGTTATAAATAATTGTTACATAACGTGGACTTCGTATGTCAGATGGTCGGTAATAATTAGTGATGGGCCGACTATTAGTATTTGCCGACTAGCCGACTAGCCGACTAATCGGTTTTCAAATTGCCGACTTAAGTTGGCCGACTATCTACTATCATTCAAATACGTACTTGTCGCAGGTGTCAGAGTCTTGTCATCAATTCCGGCAGGAAGCGAAATACAAAAACAACGAATTTTACAAAAAAGTTTAAGGAGACTACTAGAGGCTTTGTGCTGCTCCTAATTGATTTCATTTTATTACTTCTAAACAAAATCAGTTCTCGAAAAACTAGAACAGTATAATTTTAGCAAATTACCGCTAGTATTTAATTGAATCACTGTTAACTGCTTTTTATTCTGACATTCTTTCGTGTTGTATGTACATTATTTTTAAATGCGGTCGCTTTTGGCGTTTGCGACAAATTCGACTTTAGAAACAACTAAATAAAAAGTTTACTGTGATTCAATAAATACTAGAGGAGGAGAATTTGCTAAAATGATACTGTTTTTGTTTTTTGAGAATTAATTTCGTTGAGGAGTAACAAATATAACTAATTGGGGGCAGCACATAGCTCCCAGTGCAGTGGTCTTTTCAGGACTCCCGATCAAGGGATTGCAATTTGAAAGATGATTGCATTAGATAACCTTTACTTTATTTATCTTTAGTTCAAAAACTGGTTTTATCAATTCTTTAGAGAAGTTCAAACCAAAAAACGTTTTACCTAGTAGGAAATATTGGACAAAAAATAAAACTCCCATCATTTGCGACGAAGATGAAGCTCAGATTCGAAAAGGAATGCTCAATGCTGCTTCGTTTTCTGTAACTACAGATTTGTGAAAAATACAAACGACATGTTTGTTATGCGCCGATTATAATCGGCATATTTTGCCGAATAGTCGCCGACTAGTCACCGACTACAAACGATGCCCAATAGTCGGCTTTACCGACTAGTCGGCCTATCTCTATTAATATGCATGGTGTATTATTAATGATAATGACAATAGGATAGACTTTCTAGCGCTACTTCTTATTGGCACTAGGTCACACTTGTCTCAAAGCAGTGGTAGGTTTTAACTCTTCCTTGGGCCTATTTGCAAACATAAAATTGATTTTACATTAAGAGACTCAAAAAATTATCTAGATAAATAAGTCTCCCGGCCCCCGCGCTGTAAGTCTACGATTACGTCGTCGAACAGCACCCACCTAATCAAACGGCACCTGCCTCGTCGAACGGCACCCGATTTGTCAAACGGCACCCACCTCGTTAAACAGCACCCGCCTCAACAACGGCACCCGCCTCGTCAAACGGCACCCACCTCATCGAATGGCCCTCACCTAGTCGAACGGCACGCACCTCGTCGAACAGCTGCAGCAGCACGGTGAGCACGTCGGGGTGCGCCTTGTCCACTTCGTCTAACGGCACCCACCTCGTCGAACGGCACCCGCCTCGTCGAACGGCACCCACCTCGTCGAACAGCTGCAGCAGCACGGTGAGCACGTCGGGGTGCGCCTTGTCCACCTCGTCGAACGGCACCCGCCTCGTCGAACGGCACCCACCTCGTCGAACAGCTGCAGCAGCACGGTGAGCACGTCGGGGTGCGCCTTGTCCACCTCGTCGAACAGCACCACGGCGTCGGCCCGCCGAGCTAAAGCCCGCGTGAGCTGGCCGCCCTCCTCGTGGCCCACGTAGCCCGGCGGCGCGCCGATCAGCTTGGCCACCTCGTGCTTCTCCTGCGCACAGATTACCGGGAGCTTATTGACACTATATTTCATTTTGTAATTGTAATGTCTTGGCCATATCGTAGATTTGCTCACTTCTTGAAATGCTCGAGAATTTCATGGTCATATCACATAGACTGTGGTCATATTACGCAATGGTCACATAAAATATATGGCCAAAAGACATGAATATTTGTGCAGGTCAATGATAAGAAAACGTTTCTCGATATGGGCAACTAAACGCGCGACTACTTCATGAAATGATCAAGATTATTAAGCTATTACATAGCTTCTATCGCGGGCCTTGAGCGTGGAGACCGAATCCAGAAATTCCGTAACGAAAATAACCTAACCTAACACTCGGGGCGAGGCACGATCGAACAATTTTGAATTTCCGAAATTTAAAAGAATTTAGAAGAAAATAAGGATTTTGACCGTATGGTTGCCTATGGTAACCATATCTGCCAAAATAACAGAAAAATTTAATTACAAAAGTCAAAATTAGAAAATACATAAAATTATAAAATTAAGCTATTGCATAGTTTCTATCGCGGGCCTTGAGCGTGGAGACCGAATCCAGAAATTCCGTAACGAAAATAACCTAACACCCCCCACTCCGACCGGCACAGCGGTGATACTTTTTAGTTTTATAATTGGATAAGTTGATAAAAATGCTATGCAATAGCTTTACCGCGGCAGTCTCCGAGTGCCACACGTCTTTTTTTATCATCTCATGATATACTTATTCACATTAATTATTATTAGTTGAGGAATATTGTTTATCGCAGTGAAAAGACTCTAATAAAAATAAAAAATGAATAATTCCATAATAAATGACGAAAAAAGTGTAAACAAAACAGTTTACGACGAAAAAATTCTCGTGTTCTATGAAAGTCACACAAAACTAAGAAAAATTTAAAAATTCTTGTGAGTTTGGATCGCATTTTACAGGTTAGTATACTCTTAAATTACATCGCTAATTTTATTATTTTATTTAAATACTCTATGCTAGCTAAGATATTGTGTTTACGGTGTATCATCCGGTAAAATGTGGATGACAATCCTGATATTATTATCATGTTGTTAAAATCATAATATAGGTAAATTAAACCGCAAACATAAAGCCTCGTTCTAAACAAAACATTACTGTTTCTTGGATAAGTAAAATTAGTTCCGAAATGTACCAACAGATGGCGCTGTTCATAGTTAACTCGCACTGACGAAGTTTTTGGTTACGCTCTTATATATTGAATTTGATGTAACATATTTTGACTATCTGTCGAGACAATAAACCGTTGTCTGCGAAGTTGGCTTTTATTTAGCAAAGCAACCTAGCATTCCCTCGACCTGTCAACCTGGGAGTTGTACAACTGGACCACGCTGATACTCGGTACCTGGTACTCGGACATGTCGAGGCGGATGAAGGCGGCCGGGTCGTCCTTGTGCATGTAGCGCGCCAGCTGCTTGGCCAGCTCCGTCTTGCCGATGCCCGAGCTGCCCAGGAACAGGAACACCAGCGGGTGCTCCTCGTCCGCCCAGCCGTTCTCCTTGCGCCGCACCGCCGCCGCCACCGTCTCGATGGCCCCCTGCCAGCCGAGCGTTCGTAATCATATATTTGTAGTTTTGAATGTGTAATACTGTCCGATCAACTTACTCCCTAGTAATATTTAATGTCAGTGTCAAAGTGCACCGACAGATGTCGCTGTGCACAGATAAATCACGGTAGCGAGTCGATTTCGTAAATGTTCTAACCCCTAATTCGCGTAACCGAATCGTATCACAATCGTAATTGAACAATCACGATCGAACTGCGATTCGGTTACGCGAATTAGGCCCCTAGTAGTAAAGGTTGGTGCTAACCAAAATGACTATTCGTCGAAGCGATAAACCGTTGATAGCGAAATTTGTCTTTATTTTGAGCAAAGCGCTCTAGCATTCCATCGAATGACTTCTTAGGTTTGTTCATGGTCCTTCGAGCCGGATCTAAACCAGCGACCTTTGGACTTGGATTGCTGATATTTGCCCGATAAGTACAACAGCGTGACCGTAGAACGGGCACGTTTTCTCCAATCACCGACATCTTTCTCAGAAGCTTGCGGAAACGAGGATGCATGCTAGCTTTCTGCTTTTCCCTGGGCCAGGGATGGTTCCAGTAGAAGATGAGGATCACGTGCAATGGAGAGGCTTAGTGCAGACAAGGCCCAACTTTAGTTTTAGTTTTTTATTTAAGATTTAGCGGGACCCGAGGGAATTCCATCAGGTCCCGCTAGACCACCGTCACCGTGCCGTGTTACCTGCTGCCCCACGATGTGCTGCTTCAGGCGCTGCTCCAGCGGGAACCGGCGGCGCTCCTCGGCCGCCGCGGCCGCCGCCGCCTCCTCCCATTGCCGCGTGTGCTGCAGAAGAAAGCTTTTGAATAACTAGTCTTTTACCCCTATATTTAGTTTTGTCTGTCTCATCCGTTCATCGGCACCAAAGGGAGCTAGTAATCCAGTAATACCCTTAAGTGATGATAACTTGATGGAATTATATTTATGTGTGCGTTTCACCCATGTCCAACATCGCGGTTATACAGAATGAAATTTTAATCACCACCCAAATTTTAATACAACAATCTAGGAGACAAAAAATAAATAATGTATTTTTTCTTTTAGTATAGCCTGGTACAAAAATGTTGTAGGTACTAATGTAGCAAAAAGGACCCAGAAAATGTCCGCTAAAAATGTAAAATATTGTATACGGCCTCCTCGCAACACATTTTTTACTTGATGCGCATCACATTAATTCTAACATTACGATACTAATCATAAGTTGGCGATTTTTCCCTCATACCAGCTTTACAGGCCGTCAATATTTAAAATTGTTTTAAATATTTTCGTGTGAAAATATTTTTCGACCTACATTTTTATTTCGTAAATGGGCTCTAAATACAATACTAAACGCCTACAAAAAATTTAATGCCTTTATTTTAGCCTGGATATGGTCTACCAGTCTTTTGGTGTTTCCCGGCGAACACAATGAGTGTGGTCACCGACCTGCAGGATGAGGTCCCTGGCCGGCGACGGGTCGCGCGCGTAGTGCAGCGCGCGGGGTCACCGACCTGCAGGATGAGGTCCCTGGCCGGCGACGGGTCGCGCGCGTAGTGCAGCGCGCGGGGTCACCGACCTGCAGGATAAGGTCCCTGGCCGGCGACGGGTCGCGCGCGTAGTGCAGCGCGCGGGGTCACCGACCTGCAGGATGAGGTCCCTGGCCGGCGACGGGTCGCGCGCGTAGTGCAGCGCGCGGGGTCACCGACCTGCAGGATGAGGTCCCTGGCCGGCGACGGGTCGCGCGCGTAGTGCAGCGCGCGGGGTCACCGACCTGCAGGATGAGGTCCCTGGCCGGCGACGGGTCGCGCGCGTAGTGCAGCGCGCGGGGTCACCGACCTGCAGGATGAGGTCCCTGGCCGGCGACGGGTCGCGCGCGTAGTGCAGCGCGCGGGGTCACCGACCTGCAGGATGAGGTCCCTGGCCGGCGACGGGTCGCGCGCGTAGTGCAGCGCGCGGGGTCACCGACCTGCAGGATGAGGTCCCTGGCCGGCGACGGGTCGCGCGCGTAGTGCAGCGCGCGGGGTCACCGACCTGCAGGATGAGGTCCCTGGCCGGCGACGGGTCGCGCGCGTAGTGCAGCGCGCGGGGTCACCGACCTGCAGGATGAGGTCCCTGGCCGGCGACGGGTCGCGCGCGTAGTGCAGCGCGCGGGGTCACCGACCTGCAGGATGAGGTCCCTGGCCGGCGACGGGTCGCGCGCGTAGTGCAGCGCGCGGGGTCACCGACCTGCAGGATGAGGTCCCTGGCCGGCGACGGGTCGCGCGCGTAGTGCAGCGCGCGGGGTCACCGACCTGCAGGATGAGGTCCCTGGCCGGCGACGGGTCGCGCGCGTAGTGCAGCGCGCGGGGTCACCGACCTGCAGGATGAGGTCCCTGGCCGGCGACGGGTCGCGCGCGTAGTGCAGCGCGCGGGGTCACCGACCTGCAGGATGAGGTCCCTGGCCGGCGACGGGTCGCGCGCGTAGTGCAGCGCGCGGGGTCACCGACCTGCAGGATGAGGTCCCTGGCCGGCGACGGGTCGCGCGCGTAGTGCAGCGCGCGGCGGCCGGCGTGGTCGCGCGCCGCCGGGTCCGCGCCGGCCGCCAGCAGCGCGCGCGCCGCCCCCGCCGAGTCGGCCAGCGCGGCGTAGTGCAGCGCCGTCCAGCCGAGGAAGGAGGCGCGCGCGTTCATGCCCGCGCAGAACTGGTCCTCGCGCGCCGCCAGCGCCTCCAGCGGGTGGAGCCCCGCGCCCGCCGCCATCGCCGTCGCGCCCGCGTACCGGTCCTGGGTGAACCGGTCGAGTGCCAGACGTTCAGAACGTTACTCGTCTAATCAGTACTATAGCCTGACTACGACCTCTGCACCGCGTTTTGGGTACAAGGGCGGATACAGAGGGAGTCGTGGAGGTCACCTAATAAAAATTTTGAGTTATGGTTGTGTTTAATGCACGAGGCAAAAATAAATATTGAAATTCGCCAAAAAAGTAATGAATAGGGAATACGGATCTGTCTTTGTCCTGAGAGTAAGGATACGAATATCCAGCATATCACTTATCAGAACAGATGTGAGTTTACTAAAATCCCTTCCCGTTGCTATAGTTGAAGATATACATTTAAGGGCCTTACACATGTTCACGTCTAAAGCCCTTAAATGTATTTCTTCTCCCGGTTATCAAATGGTTAAATGGTTATCTCTCTTATCCCGGTTGGTCAACTGGTTTAAAAACCTGACCTGGGTTGAGCAACAATAAGTTTTGAATTTTCCAACATTGCTCAAGTTTGTGACCACCAACCCGCATTTGGCAAGTGACAAGCATGGTGATTATGCTACTACTTATCATTCATATTCATATTTATATTTATTTATACACTCATAACAATTTTCATCATCATTTTTATGGTAACTTGAATTCAATGATGGCGGCCTTTGCCCCGCATTGGAATGATTTAGGCCGTTACTTCACTTCACACATGACGGAGCCCAGGCCCAGTACCTGCAGGTCCGGCTTGGCACCGAGCCGTAGGAGCTCACGCACGGCGGCGGGCCGGTCGTTGGCGGCGGCGGCCATCAGCGCGGTCCAGCCCAGCGAGTGCCGCACGTCTGCCGGGCTCTCGCCCTCCCGCACGAGCCCCTCGCCCGCCGCTTCTAATTGTCTGTAACACGATTAACATCTTCTAAGTTTGCGTTTACACCAAGAGATGCTAGCCCGCCTTAATTTAACTGATAAATGGATGATCAATTAATTAATGCAGTTTTTGTCAGGGAAGCCATTTGTCAATATTTTGTATAAATAAAGTATTTCAAATTCGAATTTTTTATCACAGTTTAACATAAAGACATCTTAGTACCACTTATTTTAGCGAACCACCTTTCCTGCTACATCATTGTGTAAACAAAAAACTCACGAGACACCGTAATTCTGAGAACATTGACTATCCCTGAAAGTGGAAAGGCCATATAATGATAGAATAGTATTCTCTTTCTATGGTGCAAAAATGGACAACCACCACTCCTTTCTGATTTATAGGTGTCGTAAAGGTTTACTCTAGATACTCTATCTACCCCAAAATGCCAGACGGTTGGAGTGTACGAAAGGGTGCGCAGGACATAACCTAACCTAAACTAACCTATTTCCAGCGCAATCGTTTCTGTCACTAAATGTATCATAGTCAGCTTTTTGACAACAGATTTGCATTTTTTTCATATATGTCAAATGAAACGCGTTTTATGTATAGTGCTTACACTATTATCGAAAAAGAAACATTCAATGATATTTAATTGCTTACAAAGTCCAGTAGGTTAGGAAAAGTGTAGGTTAGGTTAGAACAGTGACCATACAAAGGCGTGAAGGCGAGAGAGCGTAGCGAACGTGACGCCTCAAAAATACAAAATAAAACGATTAATGATTCCTAACCTCAAAATTATATTAAAATAATCTTTTACCGCGCGCCTCCCTGACTTTACTGGGGGGCTTTCCCCCTGCCCCCCTCACCCTCCCCCGCCCCTTAACTCTAGGGTCCAAGTCCTAAACTTTTAGTGACAGAAACAATTGCGCTGGAAATAGGTTAGGTTTAGGTTAGGTTTAGCGCACCTTTGC
The DNA here is from genome assembly GCA_949315895.1 of Anania crocealis. Classification (NCBI taxonomy): domain Eukaryota; kingdom Metazoa; phylum Arthropoda; class Insecta; order Lepidoptera; family Crambidae; genus Anania; species Anania crocealis. Next base: position 418,627 of record OX438884.1, read on the forward strand.
GACACTCTGACCGTCTTTTCTCTATCATTGACAGATAGAAAGACTAGGGTAAGTGAATCACACATATCCAGAATACACTACAGACATTGTACAATTATAGTCACATCCAGAGGCGGCGTAAGGCATGGGCGGTGTGGTCCACCGCCCACTGTTTCGCATTGCATGGGGCCCCGCACCTTATAGTAAAAGTATAGAAAGTCTTTATAGTATAATAAATAAAAAGTATAGGAAGTCAAAAAGTAGGTACGTAAAAAATATATTAAAATTACTTATCAACCTAAAGTTATTTCACTCTTTGGCTTAAAACTGAATGAAATACTAGATATTTCTGATAAACTATGTCATAAAATTAATTATACCATCAGAGGGCCTCACGAAATGTACCTCGCCCACATCCTAGAAATTGCACATCACTGTTTATGTTGTTAAGTTTGTTTATAAGAACTGACAGTAACACGCCAAACAACTTAAACTGATGTACTTATACAAGTTTAATGATTACCTCCTTATTTCGTCCACGTTTCCCAATTGTGCAGCTTTGAAAAACCGTTTCTCTGAAACAAGAAAGCAAATGTTTGAAAACTTCTGTCATGGGAACACTTCTGTATTTTATTGTAGAAACATTTTTAGAACCAAGACATATTAAAGCAGTCTCACCATTGAAAATGTTATCAGCAGCAAGTAATGCGAGCGCTAGCGAGCCTGCTCCGAGAGCGTAGTGGAGCGCAGCGGACCCTGGCCGCGAGTGTTCGCCGCAGCCGCCGCCAGCGCGAGCATACGCCCGACGCACCGGCACGCTCGCCAGTCGCAGCGTCCGCCGCAGCGACCGCAAGGAACGCACACTCGCTCGAACCATCGGTAGAGACATCATTCACATCAGCACCAGTTCCTCAGTTGAACGGTTAACGTAGCTTTAGTAGTTCTGTATTGACGGGATGCTGAAGTTTAATATATTCTACATCATAACAGTGTTTTAACCAAACATTTTTATTAATTTGTATTTTTTACTTAACAAATTACAATTATTACTCCATCGTTGTAGTCAAACAAAGTTGAAATTAGTTAAATAGTTAATGTCAATGTCAGCTGTCAGAAGTCAGATGTTTTAAGGCACAGATTAGTACGTCTCTATTTTTACCAGTAATCACGTTTTAGCTAAGTATATAAAATAAATAATGTGTGTATGTTTTTCTTTTCAAATTAATAAATAAATACCTCGGTAGGAGTTATCTAATTTGGCTTTGTATTGTTTATTTCCTAGTGTATTTTAATGAAGGTTATAAATTACATTATAGACACAAGAGGCTTTAGTTATAAATATTGATTAAAATCTGATCAAACACCATTCAACATTACTTACTAGCTTAACTGTATTTTTCATTTTACATTATGTTTTATGGACATAGGTGTTCAATCTCATTGTTATATGTATTCAGCTGTTGTTACGCAAAAATATCTTTTGTTCTTTACATGGCTGTGGGCATAGGTATACGTACTCGTATATTCACAATATTAGATTGTAGCCTCCATAGCTCAGGGGTTAGAGCACTGGTCTTGTAAACCAGGGGTCGAGAGTTCAAATCTCTCTGGAGGCAAGTTAAAACCATTTTTTTGTTGTTGTTACTAGCGTAAAGAACTTTAGGATAACATTTTGCGAGAAAAACAAGATCATTCAACAATATAGGTATATAATTAGAAGAATATGTGTGTGTTTAAAAGTGTAATTTAGAGGAGATAAGGGGAATATAATAGTAAATTATCTCTTTATTTAAATATTTTGTCCATAGTCGTGGTGACGATATTTTAATTTCCTCGATAAGTGCTCTTATTTAGGTTTTTCCATGTCTCATCTGTCCGACCTTTATTGTTAATATAAAAGCGGTCCCTCACCGGGAGCATTCGAGTATAATGTAACGTTACAGATAGAGAACCGAGCATTACAATGCGCACCTTGTAATCATAAAATGTGTAATATCTTGATACAACAACAGGTGGTGATACTGGTATCGATTTACTATTGATGTCATAGATTTAATCATTAAATCTATGATATGAAGAGATCATCATAGATTTCATGATTTAATCATGAAATCTATGATGATCTCTGATTGATGTTGCTGCACTCAGCACAATGACCGCTTCGTCAGACATTATTGAAACAACTAGATCAGAATGTTCGCAAATTTAACAAAATGTTACATTACACGCGAACGCTCGTCGGTCAGGGAGGTTGTATTGTAATGCAATGATCAAAGTCGCACCTTAATGTTACATTACACGCGATTCGCGAATGCTCCTGGTAAGGGAGCGCCTTTAGAAGCTATAGTACTAAAACGCTGTTACTTGGGACTTGTGAATACAATATATTAGCTGTCCGATCCCCCCTCCCAGATCGGGCCCGCCAGAATGGAGCCCGACCGTGATCCGGCATGTTACGGCATCTCCGGCTCCGGCGGCGCCACCACTGGTGGGTTCGCCATTTGGTAGGGTGCCTTTAGCACCCCACACTGGCCCGATCACGCCCAATAGTATGGGCCCCGGTGCGAGCGAGCCTGAGGCCTCACCCTCGGCCGCATCGGCGTACCGCTAGCGTGGCGGACCTAGGCTGAGCGCCTTCAGCGCTCGCCACAGTCTGCCCGGTTTAACTGATTAAAGCCTTCCATATAGGGTTCCAGTGATAGGTCCGTCAAAAAAAAAAACAATATATTAATCAAGCCGAAAAAGTCTTCAAAAAAACATGTGGTTAGCAAGATGATCTTATTACCAAGAAAACTTTGCAGCAATAGCTTAGAAAAAATATTGTATAGGCACAGATAATATGTATAGGTAATGCAGGAAATCTATAGGACTATTTAATTATAGTCTGCAAGTAGAGTCCCCGCAGATTACTGACATTTAATCGCCCGATTAGGGCGTTAGGTTAGGTCGAGTTGGGCTGCTAGTGCGCACACTGGGCATCTGTTCTTCTGGGCAAAACAGTTGGGTTGGACGTGAGTGCGCAGGCCAGACAACAAATAGTCGGCCAATTAATTACTTTCGCTAGAGTCAGTAAAGAGATCAGTCGTGTGAAATGTTGCCAAGAAATATTATTATTGCATTATACATTAAACCATAAACGTAGAATATATCTATGCATTAAACAAAGGAGAAGAAGGATACAGAAGAGAAATCGAGAGTATTGGGTACCTACATCCCATCTACAGTAATAGATTATTGCAAGGGAAGTTTTATTACACGATTTATTCTAAATTACTAGATTTCCCGGAATGTTTCAGTAGGTATATGTTTCGACAAGCAGGGACAAGGTTGAATCCATCATGTACGTAACTATCACGCACACGACCTTTCCCGCATCCAACGCGGGTCGCGGAGTGAACTGAAGCTATCGGCCGATGAAATAATCGGCAAGTGTGCGGGCGAGGAAGAGCGCCATACTGATCAAGCGGTCGGCCGATAGTTCGTAGATAGTTTAGTTTGAAGGCATTTGTGAAGTAATGTGCGCATTTTCATATCTCTTTCTACTGATTAACAAACCGAACAAACTATAACTATAAAAAGTTTGTAGTCTGCGGGGAGTCAAGAGCTGTTCAGCAGTCGACGACCAGTTTTAAAAAAAGCTTTTCGAAATGTGCAGATTTCTTTGTCGTCTCGTTGGAAAACGTACCTTTAAAATATTTCGTAATTAAAGAATGGAAATACAACGCAATTTCATCGCATACAGGTACGTAGGTAGTAATCAAATGATAAGCTTAGATTATTAATTGGACTTATTTCCATCTTGAAAGTGAATATTTACCCTAATAACTACCTACTGTTTATTTATTTAAATAAATCTTCTTTTTCTCTCTATAACATCTTACTGGATGATAAAAAGCTCTAGCATTTTTTAATTTGAGTCGATTTAATTCAGAGTCAGACATAGTCTTACTTACCTACTCTACCCATCACTATACTAGTTTTTCTTTCAGGCACAGCTGTGAGTGCTGCTGTCATTTTCTTGTTGAATTTGATTGTGGATGAATTTTCTGAAAATGGTGGTTTTTCTCAATTATAACTTTTTGTATTGTGAGCCTTTCAATTCGCAATCAAATTCTCAAGTCATGTAACATGCACTTTGGTTACAAAGTATCGTTAATACAAAGCGGCGGACCGAATGTGTTGACACTCCGAAGTGTCTATTTAGGAGAAAAAGCGGGGGATTTTAGATATCACCAGGAAAATGTCTTTGGGCGGGTCTACCGTGCTGAAAAGTGCCACCATGCTAGAACAGCTTCTGGAGGAGATCAACTTTCAGAGGACCAAAGAGATGCGGCAATTACTGAAAGATGGTAAGTTCTCAGCCTTGTTTACATCCAAATAATTTAAAATATGTTTTATGTAACCAACCGTAATTGATTCGAAGATGTAACTGCAAGATATTTTCAATCAGAAAATACCTCAGGGTGAAAATTATTTTCAGTTTGGTTACAGCTAGAGCTATGTTTCTTTAGTTTGAAACCATAATTAGGTGGATTGTTTGTAATTTTTTATTATTGAAATTCAAACATTTATTTTTTGAAAGTGATATAAAATATGTGTCGTTAGAGTAAAATTTATATATCCTATTTATATAAGTTGCTGTAATGAAAGAGCCCAGATTTTATCATGAAGTTTGTCTCTACGATAAAATTATTCCATGTACAGGTTAAAATTTTTAGTAATCCATACCTCAATAGAAAAAAAATAGAGCACCTATAGTAATGCTTTGTTGTCCCTCCGTCTGACTGTGTGTCTGTCAACAAGACTATCTTTCTATCTCTAGATCTAGAACTGAAATTCGACATAAAATACCATTCCATAGCCAATATAAGTGTAGGGAAAAGTTGAAGAGGCCCCTCTACAAAGTAATAACAGCCGGGTTATCCCTAAGAGTTTGTTACTTCGAGATTTCTACCATGTACCTTGTTTTTTATGAGTTTCCGATATTTCGGCACTATTCGGCATTATAGTTAAATTAGAATTTCTGTTCTTAACAAATTTTTTTGTAGATTTACAGTGAGGCAAGGTCTTCAGATTGTGATAATGAAATTGCCTTAGATAATTAGTTCTTTTTTATAGGATACCATTTTAGAAAAATCATTCCTAAAATAACTCTGTGGTAGGTAGTATATAGTTTTAAATTATAATTCTAGTTTTAATTTATAATTTACTAAAATTTTTAATAATTTTACTACAGACTGTTGCCCTAAACTTATAATCAAAAAACTTTCAATATGTAAACCTAGCATGAAATAACTTGTGTATCATGAAATAAAAAATAGGAAGAAAGTGTTTGTTTATATCATTAGAAAGTGCACATTCATTACTTTTCAAAGCGTAAGCGCTTTATGTGTTGCAATGCACTTTGTGGTTAGTATTTATAATATTGTAGGTATATGTATTTTATTTAAGTTTTTTTAAAGGTAAAATAGTATTATACACTTGGTTTAAATTAGATCTAATATATAAAATTCTCGTGTCAGTTTTCGTTGCCATACTCCTCCGAAATGGCTTGACCGATTTTGATGAAATTTTTTGTGCTTATCCGGTATCTATGAGAATCGGCCAACATCTATTTTTCATCCCCCTAAATGTTAGGGGTAGTCCACCCCTAAATTTTTTTATTTATTTTTTAGACAAAATTTTTAATTTCTATTTTTTTATGATACAACATACTAAAAAACATACAATTCTAAATTTTTACCCTTTTATCACCAACCCCTATTTTTTAATAGCCATATTAGTAATTTAATCATTTTTCATCCCGCTCGATAACTGATCAATTATCGTCTTTTTTGTAAGGGTAGGGAAGGGTTTAGGGTAGGGGTGGGGGTAGGGTAGCGGTAGGGTATGTGTAGGGTAGGGTAGGGGTAGGGTAGGTTAGGGGTAGGGTAGTAAAATATTAAAATTTTATAAAATATATACAACCCTAAAGTTTTACCCTTTTACCACCAACCCCTATTTTTTGTTAGCCATTTTAGTAATTTAATCATTTTTATGGCAAAACAACGTTTGCCGGGTCAGCTAGTCTATACTAATATACATATTATAAAACTGAAGAGTTTGTTTGTTTGTTTGTTTGAACGCGCTAATCTCTGGAAGTACTGGTTCGAATTGAAAAATTCTTTTTGTGTTGGATAGTCCATGCCTCGAGGAAGGCTTTAGGCTATATAACATTACGCTGCGACTAGTAGGAGCGAAGCATCAGTGAAAAATGTTGAAAAAATAATCGCGATCTTAAAAACTGAAATTGACGCGTACGAAGTCGCGGGGAACAGCTAGTATGTAATAAAATTTTATTTAGTTGTGTTTTAGAACCTATTGATTCTCCCTCCTGTTTGCGTCACCTGCACAAATGTTTGGTTTTTAGCGCAATGATTGGCTAGTGGAGAGAACTACATGGCATAAAAAACAACCTCTGTATGTTTTTAAATTTGAGCATAAGTTTTTCTTACTGATATTGGGAAGAAACCTTGTAAATATTACCTTACCTTGTAAAAATTTATTTAAAAAGAGGCTGACAATAGTGACCGAGTTTCTTGCGCTGCTTCTTCTCGGCACTAGCCCAGACTTGTCCCGAAGCAGTGGTAGGTTTAAATATTGGAACGTGTAAATGCACCTCCTGGGGCCTATTCGCAGAAATAAAACTGATTTTAACTGAATCAGTTGTTAATCAAGCAGAAATATAATCTTTAAAGATTTTTCACCTGCTACCAATAACTATTATTATAGAATTTACTAGCACTGCAATGTTATTAAGCTTATTACCATTAAGATCATATTCATCTATGTGTATGTAAATGTAGACAGCACCAGCGAATTATTAATTATATCCTTATGCTATACCTGTCCTTTCATTCTCAGAAACTATACTATTTCCATATAGGCTGATTTCATTTAGATCTGCTGCAGACTATAATATTTTTTTTTTATTTTTTATTAAAATGTTAATATCTCTGGTGTCAGCTGTATGTCTCTGATAATAAGACATCTCAGAAAATGTTTGAACTGCCTAACAAATGGTGCTTGTAGTGAGAAGTACTTAAGTAGGCGACAAAATAAAATGACCTAAGAAATAGCAGGAGTATTAATGAGTTTTGCTTAATGCCCTATTTTCTTGTCTATGACTAAAAGCTATTTGAAAGGGCGCCGTTGTATTATGTAGGTATGACTCATTGCGTAGATAGATGACTAACTTTAATGTACATGTTATAGGTACCCTTTTGTGCACAAGACAAAGCCTGGCAAATGTTTTGTTGATACCAGTAAAAAAAAGTTGTTTGAATGTTGGATAGTTGAATTGTGATTATACATTTAAGGCACATGCGATAAAGATAAGTAAATATTCCGTGTGTCAAACCACAGCAAACAGGCATACTGACGGAACGAAATATCCACTATTTCGTTCGTACACATAAACTTTAGCATCATATAGTCACTATGCAAATGACCCGATTCCATTGCTTTGTAGAGATAGATACAGAATGGGTCTATGCTAGGACGATAATTATGATTATGGAGGCTCAAACCTAGAACCTCATTATAATCATTAACAGAAGTCCTCGACACAGGCGTCGCCAAAAGAAAGATTTTAGGTGAGATGGCATTCCCGGTTTTGCCCAAAGATGACGAGAAAACGCTGTTGCCCGTCTTACCTACTATACTACTCCTTTAGACAGGAAATGGCATTTATTAAATTGTTTTTTTTTTTTCGGTTGATCATTTTCATCAATCTTCTGTCGGTTGACGTCCTATGACCTTTTGTGCGAAGTATTATGGAATACATCGAGACTACCTACATAGCCGTCTCGTATTTGAAGAGGGGTGGCACTCCGCGTATGTGGGACAGGGCTGTGTTAGAGTTCGTGTAATCACCCTAACTGGAGATCTTTGACCTTTGTAATTGCCATTCCACCGGGCATATATTCGTCATATTATTATATTCTGTGTAGTTAAGGCGGAAGTTATTAATTTACATTAAATTAGGAGTATCATGTTCCTTGATTTCATTAGTCAGCATCGTGTAAAGTTGTTTTACGACTTCATTTAGAAAAAGCGGTATTAATACAGTCGTAGTATTTTACCCAAAAATAAATAATATACCTAAATGCGAATATAACTCAATCTGTCGTTTAAGTTTGTCGGTACTCCTAAATTACTCAACCATTTTTTAATGAATGTGGGTCATTAAAAAATCCCGTCCCGTCCCGTCTTCTGGTGCATTATCTTGAATCGCGAAAGCCGATAATCTTACATGGGACCAAATAATGGATAAAAATTTAAATATAGGTAAAGGAATAATTTCTCAAGTTATAAATAAAATCACCACATAATTTTCCGACGGTCTGATGACGATCCTTGGGGGAGACCTATGCCTAGCTGTGAGTGTCTTCTTAAAAATATAGAACACTCGCAGCAGCTACGCAAGCGTAGTCGCGGGAACTAGCTAGTGTGAATATAAAACTATAAGAACTTATTACCGTCTCTTAATTTACCCTAAATTTACCGTCATAAAAATATTCTACGAGTACTCTTAGATTTTTAAGTAAACGATAAGCAGTAGTAATTGCTAAGTTCATTATGGTAATGAGGTCAAACTATTTCGTGTCATTCTGAGGGAAAACACGAAATATCAAATTTATATAATTTATTATTTACTCGCTGTTGAATGAATGCATGAATGAATGAATGAATGAATAAACACTTTATTGCACAAAACACATGAACATAAATTAATAGACAAGATATAATTGTAGGTACAATAAAGCGGCCTTATCGCTAAAAAGCGATTTCTTCCAGACAACCTTTTGGGTATAGGAAATCTTATATTAGCGTAGAAGGGGTAATGCAGTGCAAAACAAATTGTGCGAAAAGATAGTCAATCAAAATTATTTTAAAATAGTTTGAATATTTACCCTAAAAAATAATAAATATACCTTTATAATACATAATATATCAATTATTAAATAAAAAGAATATATATAATACATACACACAATACATATAATACGAGGGCGGGTCAATAAGTCCGTGACTTTTTGAATTTCTGACCTCTTTACTGAAAAAGCAACACTACTCCTGTCAACAGGTATCTGTCAGTTGATTCCTATCAAAATTTGAACTTGCTGCGTCAGTTAGTTTGTGTTTGACAGCTATTTTTATCAGACTACCCAGTAATTTGAGGAAAAAATGGAAAAAGGTGAATTTCGTGTGCTTATTAAGCATTATTTTTTGGGAAAAAAAACCATTACCGAGACCAAGGCTAAGCTTGATAAATACTATGGGGACTCTGCACCATCGATTTCAATGGTAAAAAAGTGGTTTACTGAAATTCGTTGTGGCCGTAAAAGCACTGAAGATGCCGAACGTCCTGGACGCCCAGTTGAGGTCTCTACACCCGAAACAATCGAAAAAATTCACGATATGGTGTTGGCCGACCGAAGATTGAAAGTGCAAGAGATTGTGGAAGCCGTAGGAATCTCGCATGGCTCAGTGGTTTCAATTTTAAAAGATCAATTGGGCATGAGAAAGCTTTCCGCAAGATGGGTGCCGCGTTTGCTCACAGTCGACCACAAACGCAATCGTGTAACAACTTCACAGGAAGGTTTGGCGTTGTTTAATCGCAATATGGAGGAGTTTTTGCGCCGTTTTGTAACCGTGGACGAAACATGGATCCATCACAACACACCAGAGACCAAACAACAGTTAAAACAGTGGGTTTCTAAGGGTGAATCGGCGCCAAAGAAGGCCAAGGTGGGTTTGTCAGCCAATAAAGTTATGGCGACTGTTTTTTGGGATGCACGTGGGATAATCCACATTGACTACCTTCAAAAGGGAAGAACAATCAATGGGGAATATTAGCCCAACTTATTGGACCGCTTCAATGACGATTTGAAAAAAAACCGACCTCATTTGGCCAAGAAAAAAGTTCTTTTCCACCAAGACAATGCAAGGGTGCACACATGTGCAGTTGCCATGGCAAAAATCCATGAATTGGGCTATGAATTGCTCCCTCATCCACCCTATTCTCCAGATTTGGCTCCGAGTGACTTCTTTTTGTTCCCAAACCTGAAGAAATGGCTTGGTGGAAAAAGATTTGACTCCAATGATGAAGTCATCTCGCAAACAAAGGCCTATTTTGAGGACCTTGACAAATCATATTTTTTGGAAGGGATAAAAAAATTGGAGAAGCGTTGGACAAAGTGTATAGAGCTCAAGGGAGACTACGTTGAAAAATAAAATGATTTGTTTATCAAAAAATCTGTGTTTTATTCCAAAAGTCACGGACTTATTGACCCGCCCTCGTATTACCGCTTACGGGAAGTATAAAAGGTAGCCTATGGGCTATTCCAGCCTTTAATCTATCTGTTTGTCAGATTTATCCAGATTTGCAGCAGTTGATTGAGTACGTACGGTCCAAACTTTTGCATTTATAACATAAGTAAGAATATTATTATCTTTATTCATTTGAATAACATAATTGCATTTAAAAATTTAAAAAATACCTAGTACCCAACTGGCATCGAAATCAGGGTCCAAGCTACCGGTAGTTGAGGCAGAGACAGGCACCTCCTCACAATGCTGGCCGTGTTCAAGAGTACTGCCTTCTGTATTCTACTCTTGACCCGAGCGCCTAACGTGAGCCTCTTGAAGTGTTTATCGAGGCTCTTAATTATTATTATAATCTTCAATACGAACCTCTTGTGAGACACAGAGCGGCTTGGACACTGGTGTGTTCTCTTAATAACACAACTTATCTAGTAGAAGTGCGACCGGATCACCGAACCCATTGACCAATATGGACAACCACATCTCTACGTTTTCTAAGCTCTGTGTGTTTGTGATACCCCCAGTGTTTCTGATTTCCACGAAAACAAGTGCTGTAATATCCTTACTTTGCGAACAAAACATTATAATTATATCATCTAAATGCAGTCGACTTCGAGAATTAAAATTCACGTCGTCTTAAATCGTACTAAGGCTACAAATAAGCCAAAAAAGCGTTCGGTAAAATACAGATTGTACCTACCAATAAATTGTACTTACCTGTCGTTCAGAACCTAATATCTGTTTCAATTTCTGTTTTCGTAGGCAATACCTATCTTAAGGGGACCACTAGAGCTATGTGCTGCCCCAATGGGGGCTATCGCTAGTGAATTTGCCACTAGAGGCGCTAGTGTCGCGTGAGGTCCAATATCATTCACTTTGTACTGGTTTTAGCGGAATTTGTTGCTTATATTATAATTTCTTTAATTTACCTGCTGGAAAGTGATCTCCTTCGTAAAATATCGCAAATATGGATTATTTGGCGATTAATGTGAACGCTTTATAAGCGAAATTAAGAAAAAGCGCAAAAATAGGCGGCCTCAAGAGCAACTATTTCAGAAGTTAGTTTGTTGATATCAAGATAATTATTTATAAACAATATAACCTTAAATAGATTCAAGATATAACACTTTGTTTCGGCGCCGATCGCCTTTGACAGCTATACCTCCGGACCTCAGTCTACAGTGGCGCCAACTGGTGAGCAAAGAAACGGTTAGTCCCCATTGATTTAATTTTATTACTTCCAAAATTCCAAATAAAATCAATTCGCAAAAAACTAGAACATTATCATTTTAACAAATTACCTCTAGTATTTATTGAATCACAGTAAACTTTTCATTTAGTCGTTTATAAAGTCGAATTTGTCGTTAACGCCAAAAGCGGCCGTTTTTAGCAATAATGTACAATACGAAAGAATGCCAGAATGAAAAGCAGTTAACAGTGATTCAATAAAAACCAGAGATAATTTGCTTAGGTAATAGTGTTCTAGTTTTTTGAGAATTGATTTTGTTTGGAAGTAATAAATTTAAATCAATTGGGGGCAGCACTAAGCTCTGGTAGTCCTCTTAACTGCGTGTAATAATAAAACCGGCCAAGTGCGAGTTGGACTCGCGCACGAAGGGTTCCGTACCAAAACGGCCAAAAACCAGGTTTTTTGTATGGGAGGCCTCCTCAAATATTAATTTTAGTTTGTTTTTAGTATTTGTTGTTATTGCGGCAATAGAAATACATAATTTTTTGAAAATTTCAACTGTCTAGCTATTGCGGCTCTTGAGATACAGCCTGGTGACAGAGCGACGGACAGACGGACAGACAGCGAAGTCTTAGTAACAGGGTCCCGTTTTTTCCCCTTTGGGTACGGAACCCTAAAAACGGAATGGCACCACCTCTTCTTTTCTTACGGAACTTACGTCGTAAAATGTGACTAAAGAAGTATTACCAGAAGAAGTCGTTCAGCAGCGTCCTTTCTTTACTATTGGCTAAGGTGCGTTCGCCAACTTGCTTTCTATCGTGGCGATTGTGTCGAAATTCCACGGTAGAAGGACAGATAGGAGACTATTACATATTTTTTTCAATATATCGCTTTTATTTTAAATGTTGGCAAAATGATAAAAAAAAACCTTTTTAAGCTTTATTATTAACTAATATTTATTCTATTTTACTTTTTTTTAAGACGCATTAATTTAGAAGCAAATGGTGTCTATGTACAGGGTTTTAAATGGAATAGCAAACAAGTTTATATTAACTTATGCTTCTGAATACTAAATAGAAGTAAAAAAAAAGGGCATCCTTTCGACGACTTCCATGGTGGAGTGGCGTACGCACCGGTTTTATTAACCGGTTGCCAGCTCCGAGGTCCCTGGTTCGAATCCTGGACGGGTCAATATAGGAGAAAAGTACAGTAACTGCCTATAATCATCCCACTGCAGGGCAGAGGCCTCCATCATTCAATTCAAATGTTCTGAACGGGACTCGAACCCGCATCTCCTCGCATGCCAGGCGCGGCATCATTTGATTGTTGGCATTTTATCACGTAGAATGAACAAACAAGAACGACAATAATTATTAAAAACACATTTATTTAACGTTTAATTTACAACAGCATTGGTTTTAACAAGTTAGTTGCGTGTTCCGCGTAGGCCGGCGCAGGCGCAGGACTGGGTTGGAACAGGCACTAACTAGGAATGTAACACAAATAACTTATTTGAACTTTCGGAGCCTCGTACAGTCGTCACATACCTCTCATCGAACACTTTACAATATTTAGAGCACAGTTCTTACAGATATCCAAGAAATGTTTCAAATTATGCGTTTATTATGCATCAGTTCTGTTATGTGAGTAATAACTTAATTACTCGCTACCTAATGAATTGAACGAAACAATAAAATAGGTAGCACAGTGAATATTAAAAGGAATTATTATAGTTTTATTGGTTTGTGTAGATTGAATTGTGTTTGAGCAATCTATTGTAAGTATATGACGTAATGGACACGTACAAAGTTTCAATCTGTTGACACAGCACCCTATTGCTGATTTAAATATAAAATAGACAGAACAAGGACGTTATTCGATAACATAAAAAACAATTTAGTTGTAAGTACATGCAGTGTAATTTTGAATACTGTTGTGTTTTTAATTGCCAATTACCACCTTAGATAAAAATATTTTGGCTCTGTAAGCCTAGTGGAGTCTCGATAGTATAAAAATTATAAATGCTTTTTTGAAATATCCTATAAAAGTTGTACATATAGAAAAGACATGATTTATATGGACCTACTACACGCTATCGACTTAAAGTCAGTTTATGGATGTATGAAGGATGTGTGCTGCCTCTGAGGTCTCACCGTAAAACAAGGCAGACAAGTACACAGACAGCAAGTGTTCAGCTCATATTAAGAGATTCACATCATGTAGGTTGTAGGGAAACATTTATAACACTCGTAGTGTATGTATATTGATGATCTATAGAATGTTGTATTATTTGTACGTAAGAAATGTGCAGTGTGACTCAGATTTCAGTTTAATATAGGTTCAGCGACAGTTCTCAATCATCAAAGTTATGGATATACAAACATTCATATTCTAAATTATAAAAAGATAATAGAATTTTTAATACTATATTTTATTAAAATTAATTGGTTTGATTAAAAATGAACTCATAAGATGAATAGCTTTTCTATGTATTATTGCATTATCTAAGAATTCATTTTCAAATTTTCGTTCATCTTTTTATATATACAAAGCTGTAAATTAAATAAATAAAATAGCTAACTATGCTCGAATAAATAGACAATATAGTTTGTAACAATTTGTGGCAACAAGCAGCTCGACCGCAGCTTATCGAATGACATGTCTATTTCTGTGTCACTTAATCTAAAGGCACTTAGTAGTTTACATTTTATATGATTTAAACTAATTAATTTTTACAAAGTAACATTTACAATATACATGACACGAGTGTAACATGAGTATGAAGTAATAACAAGAGTAAGGCGCGAAGGCTCGTCCTAGTGGCGAGGGCCTGCCGAACAAGTAAATGGATCGAATTAGACGGGCTGACGTAGTGGTGTGTTCGCAGAGAGTGGGTTCGTGGTGCTGCAGGGAACGACGTACTGGACCGACCTGTTCGTGCGGCACTTCCTGTTCCAGGAGGAGCAGTCCATAGACTGCGACGACCTGCTGTTCTTCGTTCGCAAGCGCCATGTGAAGGGCTCGTCGCGCTACCTGCCCAAGTACGAGGTAATCGTCCTCGTCTCGGACCCACGCATTAGCATAACGCGCCTAATATACCTATTAAGTGGACGCTTCCGGCCAGCCCGGTCGGGAGTCGCTTATCAATCCACCAGTTACATCCTCCCTCGCTTAACGGTTGTAAAAATAATATCTGTTGAAATATTCACTAAAAATATGCTTTAACATTTATTATATCCACCTACTATGGACCGTTCTTGTCATGGAATTATTATTTTCATTCTGTTCAGTTTTGTTACTATCTGAACATGAAGATAGTCTATCAAGCAAGACACGTCAATGCAATAAATATCGATCATGATAAGGCTGTTATTTTTTGCGATAATAGAGCTTTAGAATTAGTAAAACACAAAGATATCATATAATATTCAAAAATACCTATTCAATGTAATTTTCTTGTATGAAATTAGATTCTCTGACAAAATTATTAGGTATTTTTCTGAATTACATGGTATAACCTATTTCTTTAGCTAATTTTGGAATACAATATATTCTAGAAAGTTACTTTTATTAGATAGATTATTATTTTAAAGCCTAGACATAATATCACTTCGATATTTGGCCGTTTAGTATTGTTATATCGAGTGTGCATCGGCAACGGCAGCCAGCGCGCGAGCTGCTTTCCTGTAATGATTTATCGATTTTTTTTTGCTAGTTTCCTCATTTTAGTTTGTAATTAAACTCAATTTGTGACTCAGGAATGCATAATTATGTCGCAGGTGCGTAAGTACTTAACTTTTATGAATGATTTTTTATTTAATTTCTAGTTTAGCACCATTTGGATGAGTGTCACGAAAATCTATTTTGACAAATCTTTGGTAATACAAAAAGTTTGCATTAACAACAGTAATGTACTTTATTTTATTTTAAACAATATAAAAATATTATTTCTTACAATAGGCTGGTACGACAACAACTATGTACTATAGTGCACTCGCCGCAGCGGCGTGTCCGTACACGAACTAATCACAGTACATTTTCTAATAAATAGTATGTCCTTAGACTCGAAATCCATTGTCCAATAACCACTTATAAAATATACAATTTACAAAAACAAAAATTCTATCAACAGCTGACAGTAATTGTTCGATTTTGTTCTCTGTTCAACGGAAACCTTAGAGTTCTCAACGATAAAAGCATGGAGGTCATCATCAGAATGTAAAAGTGTTCGCGTCGAGTCGCACTCGCTCACCAGCTATAGGTTCACTCTCGCACGCGGTCGATCGCTAACGCGCCGCTTGTTGCAGACGGACGTGGAGGTGTTCCGCAAGGACTCAAAGAAGCTGCCCATCGGTGACCCCGAGATCGACTGGGAGGAGACCGTGTACCTCAACCTGATCGTGCACCAGTTCGACTACACGCTCACGCTGGCCATCTGCACGCGGACCAGCCCCAAGGAGCTGCAGGTGCTGAAGCGGCACTCGCAGAAGGTGAGCGTCATACGTGGTGCGGCGGCGGCGGCGGCGGCGGCGCGCGCGCGCGTCACTAGCTGAGCCGGCTGAACAGCTTGGTGCGCGGCCACGGCAGCGGCCAGTCGTAGCGCCGCGGCACCGGCCCGCGCACGTTCCGCTCCAGGTATGTGAACAGCCAGTACCACCACTCGCGCTGGATCATGTACGGGCTGTGCCCGTTGCCGGCGCGGTGCGGCGTCACCAGCAGCGAGTGGAACGTCCAGAACAGCCGCGTCGTCACGTAGTAAGCGATCACCACGTCCACCGTGTAGTGCCCGTGCGCCAGCAGCACGAACGACACGCCCAGCAGCGCCGAGCCCCACATGGCCCAGTGCATCGGCCACAGCTTCCGCGGCGAGTACTCCGCCACTATCAGGTAACTCAGCACGAGCACCATCGTGTGCCCCGAGTATATGTAGTCCCCGCAGTACGTGTGTTTTCCGTTTATCGAGAGCCCGAAGCCCGATATCAAGTAGAACATTCTCTTTATCACTAGCAGGGGCGTAGTGTTGTTGCTCTTCGGACTGCAGAAGTACGTCTTGCTGGAGACCGGCATGACGGTCACGAACATGGTGACCGAGCGGTACAGGTACAGCAGGCCGATGATGAGGAACAGGCGCCGCGCCACGATGAAGCGGTGCTTGTGGAACACGACGACGAGCATCGCCACCGTCGTCGAGATCATTATCAGGTACTCGGACACGGCGAGGCCCCAGTCCCTCGCGTCGATGTTGTCGAGGATAATGTCGTTCAGAGGCGCCGTCGTGTTTCTGTCCGGGAGGCGCTCGTGCACGAGCGAGAGCGACATCATGTTGATGCTCACGCAGAGGAAGAGGAAGAAGAAGGAGATTATAGTCTTCCATATCTCCTTGGGGTAGCGCTCCTCGCGCACCGCGCCGGGCGGGATCTCGACGATGAACTCGCCCTGGTGCGCGCGCGCGGGCGAGTGGTCCTGGTCGGGGTCAGAGTCGTCGGTGGGCGGCTGCGGCGCGTCCTTCTTGGCGTTGCGCGCCAGCAGCGGCTGCCGCTGCATGAGCTCGGCCTGGCTCGGCATCTCGGGCCGCGCGTCCGTCTGCTGCCGCGACGCGTTGTTGTTTAGGTCATTCCGCTTGAGCCGCTCGAAGTTGATGCCCTTGATGTCCTCGCGCGCGGTGTGCGAGGCTATGTCCACATCGCAGCGCGGCGGCTCGGGGGGCGCGGCGGGGGCGGGCGCGGGGGCGGGCGGGAGCGCTAGCTGCTTGGGCGGCAGCTCATTGGCGAGGTACACGCGCACCGACTCGACCAGCGGCTCCGCGAAGTTGATCTGCTTGGGCGGGGACGGCTCCTTGCTCGGCGAGCGGGCAGAGATCGTCATCCAATCACCATTGGGATGAATTGAGCCTGGAACGTGAAAAGGAAACACGTTAACATCTCAATCGTAAACATTAATAGTCGTTTAATTGGACAGGTTTTTATCAGTTTCGATTGTAACATAATTAAAATTCAACTCTCCATCTTACGTAAACCTAATGTTACCTTATACAAATTAGCTTATCGCTGATTTCAGTAGCCCGGGGTTATGAAATTATCGTGTGCGCGCAAAATATCGTATTACCTGCCAAGTTTATAACCTACATGACGGAGTACTTAGTCATGTTTTGTTGTCTTTGTGTCGGAATCCGGTTTCTTGTAGCGATAACTACGTTTCCGACTTATTTTCTAGAATTTTAAGTTTGTGTACAAACAATGTATGCAGTATCAATAGCTGCGGAGACACGGTTCAAAGACCGAGGGCAACGATTGCGCGACAGGGAGGCGGCAGCCGGCGCGATGACAATCAAACGCTAATGACGGCGGAGCGCCGCCGCTCGGGCCCGCACGCCAGGCGGTACCATCTTTAAATATACACCGCTCCACGGCCGAGTCCCATCTCCGACCACGCGAGCTTTATTTACGAACGTACACACGGGAACATCACACGCTTCCCACTCACCCGATCAATGGGCGAGCTGTCATTGTGACCGAACGCGAGCGCTCATCGATTCGGCCGCTCGTCCTATCCGCCCGTTAGAAAGCCAGAGCGCCGGCCCCGCGTCCAGCAAAATCACACTCACGTAAACGAGGTCGAAATGGAAAACGATCACACACAGCACAGCACAGGTAACGGGATCGCAGTATGAGGCGCGGGCGAGCTTTGTGAACTTGCACAGTGGCGGGCTCGCACTTCGGACGCGGTTTCAATCGCGATAAGGAAACGTCGACGGAGTCGGTCGCTAGGAGCGCGCTCGCAAGCTGTCGGCCGCGTACTAGAAAGATGTAACTCTGGTTGGCTTCGGTCGGCGCGCGGCGCTCGGGCTCCGTCGGGCGCGGTCGCGCGCGCTCGGCTCAATGGAATAATTACGCGCGCGTGACGTCACAGCCGCCGGTGCAGCCGCACCGAGCGCCGCGCGCCAGCCTCATCTCGGGGCTTATTAACGACGCCCGGCGTCCCGGGGTTAATGCACCGCCCGTAAATAATTCAAACTCCGCTAAAACAGGACGATGCATCGTAAACAAAGTTATTGTATTGTTTGTTTATCAAATCGCCCGCGACTCGATCGCGGCGGTTGTTTTGTAAGGCAATAGAAAGGAAGCGTAAGCGTAATAGTTTCGCAAGGAGTGCGTACGCGTATTGGTAACGGTGGGCGAGCCGGTTTCCTCGCGCCGATGTAGGTAGGTACCTACAACTGACTGGTTAACAAATCCGGGACAGCAAGTTTATTTATAAGAATAGTAATTCTTGGGAGATAGGAACCCACCTAACACTGTTCTGTTAAGACGTAATCTTTTCAAGTTCAGTTGGAACTTAATAAGGTAAACTGACAAAATATGCTTCCTCGCACCGCCTCCGCCGCCACATAACCGGTCGTACGTATCACTGCTCTGATAGAATGTTCTGTGGATTCTCCGCCATTACAAAATAGTTGGGTGTAATTAATTAACCAGTCGTTTATTGTTTTCAATTAATCTTTAATTAGATACGATGGTCGACGGGCAGATAGTGTAGCATAGCAATGAATTCCCATATTAATTAATTTATTTATTAAAGCAATTCTTTTAACGTCATTGAAGAAATTGTTGGAAAAAATCTGTTGTCATTTCATTTATTATTATTATTTCATGTGATTTTATAAGTATACCTCTATGCTGCCACTAAATATCGCCACAAATCCCAGTCGCAGGTAGAGGCCGGCTTATTGCCTTCATGTCCCGCGCGTCCCCTTATGGTATTTAAGTTGTAAAGCTCCCTTCGTCAAATCAAATTCAAAATCATTTATTTTATTTTCAACAGAAGAAGTTTAAGGAAATATGTATAAATAAATTACATTTAAGATAGCATGTCAATTCGATTTATTATGATTTCAATTACAGTAATTACCATATGAATGTAAAATGTTATTATTACTATCAGTTGATAGTTCATCTTTAAAATAATAATCTTATTCTTCTCTCAGGCGGGTTTTCTGTCCCGCCCGAGACATAATTTTTCAAGTTTAAATACTGATATTATAATTGTAAATAATAATAATAATAATAATAATAATAATAAATATTTAAGACATGCCTCACTGCGCCACACAGAGCCATCTAGTCCCAAATTAAGCTGCTATTAAGTACCCTGTCGTATGGGGTACTAGACAACCGATAAACTTACTTATATACTTATTTTTTTGTAAATACATACTTATAATACATAGAAAACACCCAGACCAGTACAAACGGACACAAATATTTGTACTGTGCGGGGATCGAACCCGCGACCCACGGCTCAGAAGCAGCGTTTACTACCGCTGATCCAAATGGTCATCTAAAATATCATATGAAGTAGTTATTAATGTCATTATTTTATCGTGTAAATAAAATCAAACTCGTCGTAATGAAATTCATGTAATGTCGGTGAATTATGGTTTCGCAGCACCAAATGAATATTGATGCGGTGCGAAGAGCAATGAAAGTACGCCGCTTGTTAGTTGGCGCTCACCGATACCGAATTACCGACACTAGAACTCACTTGACACTGCTTTAACGGGAGCAGCTTGATCATTTAATGCTTGCATTTAATTCATGTTATGTAAAGAATTTAAATTAACAATGATTTTTTTCCCTAATCGGAGAAAGATACATGCTTTATCAAACAAACCAATCCAGATATTTTCACCCGGTATGACGGCAAGCAGTTAAAACTATTGGTACTCATTTTATTTTGTACTAAGTTTAGTTATTATTAAATTGTGCGGTTAGCAATTAGTACAGAAATCTTCCTGTAAAAATATAATCGCTGCAAAGTTATAAAAACTATTAATCACCCTACACAGTTTAATACCCCTGTAGAAGACATCAACGCAGTATAAAATCAAACTAAATTATATTTTTTCTTCCGGTTATAGGTAATAAGGTAAATCAATTATTTTATTAATAGACTGAAATCTTCTTGACAGTCATATTATGTTGTATTGTGAATGAGAACATAACAACTAGTTTAACACCAAAATGATTAGCTTTGCATATTATTTCCTCATTTGCTATGTGTGAGTTACCTCGTATCTAACCTCTTCGTTTAGTTTCGCTAATAGTAAGTACCATGGGTGTGTAGTTTGTTGTGTGCCTACTACTCGGTGTGTTAAATATGATTATTATGACACAATGACCTTGATCATTGAGATACCTCTAAGACATAAGAATAAACGAGTTAGTATATAAAATTCCAAAATGAGTACTTGGTATCCAGTATCCATAGTAACTATAGGTATTGACATGAATGCCTCACCTACTTCGCGATAGGACTGTTATTGCAGTCCAGGGATTCGGGGGATAATAGGTATAAATCAACCTTTCAATTCACGCTCCAATGCGCGCAGGGCTTCTCCTAATGCAGGGTGCGAGTAAATCACTGTAGGATAATCTCGGTCTAAGATCATATCATAATAACGGAGAAGACAACTGGATAGAAGTAGCTTCAATGCCCGCCTGAAGAAATTGAATCTTTTGGACCTCTAGCATGCAATGGGAACATTATTGCCTATTTTGATCGATTGTAACACACGTAGAATACAAAATCTCTATGGCTTGGATTTTCGAAAAATCTCTTAAAACTCAAAGTCAATTTGAATCAGACTTCCGAAAATATATATATTTTTAAGACTATGAAACAAGTTTGTTCGTAAAAATAATCAAATGGATGTTTGATCTGATAGGTCTTATTTTGACTCTTGGCCAAAAGAACATGGAACTCTGTTTTAGCTTCAGGTTTTTATTGCTTTCAATTGTCGAAGCCAATGAAGCAAAAAATTAATCCTACGTCCTTCACAACAAATTGGCGGTCAGTATAAAAACTGTGTTTGTTAGTTTAGCTACTACAGCAGGGTTTAATTAAATGCATTTTATGGTCTGGTTCAGTCCATGTCCTAGATTGAACCACACTAAAGTTTATTTTGAAGGCGTTTAGTTTCTGAGGATTATGCGGTTGCTATTATGACTACCTACCATTTATTTGGTGCGTTGCGTGACGCAGACTGATCCAGCGGCGGTTGCGGATTCGAATCCCGCAAGGAGCAAATGTATATGTGATAAGTACAAGCATTTGTTACTTGTGAAATTGATATTTATTTAAGCATACATATAGGCAACCTGTTTTCGCAGGTATACCAAATATACACAAAAAATATATAAAAATCGATCAAACCGTTTCCACTGTGACTCGAGCGAGATTTTTATATGATAGATATATTTGCTTATCAGCAATCAATTGCAATACATTTCAGTCCCATGTAGTTTGCAATAGTAATTATTTCGGAGTACAAGCGGCCCAGCCTGAGCACCGCTTCTACCGTAGTCCGCAGCCCTTCGCAACCGGCTCGCTTTGTTTACGCCAAGTCTGAAGTTGCCGCTCCAATTCGCGAACTGAAACCCGACGCGCATCAACTGGTTGAGACCTTAATACAGCCCAGCAGAGTTCAAAATGACGATACTTGGCTACGAGCCCTCGATATCTTTTTGTTGATTCAAGCTCGGCTTTGATATTGGGTCAGGAGGTGGGCCATTGTGCTGGAAGTCTGAAACACATTTAGGTCGCGCTTCGACTGTGTCTAGTTTGATCAAGGGCTGCTGGTGAAATGATGCAAATTATTAATAAATAAGTTGAAAAATGCCACCATAATTATCATCCTTGTTGATTGGTTTGTTCACGCCTTTAATTTTTGTTGTTAGGTATGATAGATTATTTATTGTTATCTTTAGAGTTTTATTCAGTATGGTTAGGTATTCTATTTAGTTTAGTTCGTTACATTATAATCTTAAACCATACAATTTTAATACGTAAGGTTGGTATTAAATCATTATAAATAATTATCATAATCCGGTATTAAGTGTTATTGTCATAACATGACTCGACACTGTTTCTATAAATGGCTGGCTACAAAGTCAGCTCGCAGATACATCCTGACATTATTACCATTCTTTGGCCATTTAATGTTATCACTGCAAGAGTTGGTTATTCGGTGACCTCATACTCAACAATTCACTTCATTTATTACGCATTTGAAACAGTTCCCCTTGTTGAGGATTGCCAGTATTAATTATGAGATAAGAAAAAAACAGAACACTGTTTCTGATTGATAAGGGTTTTATCGGCAACTGAAGTTCTGTGATATGTGGAAACGATCATATTGTCGTCTGTTTTCCGGATTATCTCGTGGTGGCTGTGAGGCGGTCGTGTGGTGGCTGATTGAACGCGAGGCCCTACAACCGCGCCTCGCGTGACCCGTCTTGGCAATTATTGCGCAACTAGGACTTATATTGCAAATCTAACCTAAATTAGTATGCGTTTTGTCTGGATTCTTGCTGCCATTAGAATGTGTGTCTACAATTGCTATCGACCTTCTGAAGACCTAAACCATAAGTTTTGCCTATATCCTCACGATTTTCAGTACAGAAGACCCAACCTATATATTTGCTAAAATATTATTGCTATCATTGCCACCTTCGATGCTCCTTGTATGTCTGCCCGCTGTGTTTTTTTGACATTGTTTCCAATCCAACAAGATATTTGCTCTGTCATATATCGTAAACATGGTTCATATCTACGTGAATGTCAGTTGTCGCCACCCGATAAATGAAATATTTTATTTATATTCTGGCTTATCATAATGAGTATGACTAAGTGTTATTCATCCCAAGTACTTATATTTTTCCCGTAATAAAAAAACCTTATGCGAATCATGGATCATAGGCTCGGAAGTTTTTTTTTACCACGCTTTTATTAGCTTGGGTTGTATCTATCTATGTATCTATGTATGTAATGGAATCTTTGAGCATAAATTTGACCGATTTCCAGAAGTTTGATTAATTTGAAACTTTGCACACGTATCAAGGACCGATGACAATGCAATAATTTAATAACAGTTTTCCCAGTTTTCCTCTGTAAGAGGGAGTAAAAGAGATAGAGCTAGCGCGCGATCTGTATCAATTATGTTTCCTGGATAGCTTTGGACTTACTACTACAGTCGATAAAGAAGGAATCGAATCTTATAAAGTAAAAAGTAAATTATAGTTTAAAAAACTAAAAAACGACGCTTTTAAAACAGATTGAACTAAAAAATTAAAAATAAAACTGTAGTAATCAATTGAAAAATTCATATTATTGTACAAAAAGCGTGGGGGCTTGATTTAGATTGTTGTAAATATTTTATCAATAATTTACTGTATCTGTGGATATCATAACAAGCACCCCACGCTTTTTGTACAATAATATGAATTTTTCAATTGATTACTACAGTTTTATTTTTAATTTTTTAGTTCAATCTGTTTTAAAAGCGTGGTTTTTTTTTGTAATCAATGCAAATGTACAGAAAAAAGGTTTTTTATATTTTATACGATGTTTGTTTTGGTGGTCTGCTCAATAAGTAATTATGTGCGTCTTAATTTAATTTGAACCTTCTCGTGTCTTAGCAACAACGAAAATCAGAAATTGAGTACTTAACTGTACTTTGTATAGGATTTCAAAGTCAAGGGAGTTGTAGTGGTATATTATTATTGTAAAAGTCATGTCATCTGAAAGTTTAAGTCTAAGCAAGTATTAGTTCGATTAGACATCAATGTCTTATCGAATGATTCGAACCCTACCATGTCTTTGAAAGATTTAGACCCCCCCCCCCCCCCGTCTTATATAAGGAGGTATTCTGAAGGTATATTTCTATAGAAAGTTTCAATAGTATTGTCTTGTTGATAGCCGTTTATTATGAAGTATTTGTGTGGTATTTAGTGATTTGTGCATAGTATTGTGCGCTCACGTTTGTTGTATTGTGCTAGACACAGCATTGTTGGTTCCGGCGCAGCGATGACGAGCTGCGTGGGAATCGATTTTCGGAATATTCTCAGGGCTGAGATGAACTCATCTTAATGTGATTTCGCAAAAGACTTGTAAATCCTATTTTAAAATTAAATATCCGCATTATCATGAGAAAGGTTTGGACTTTGATTCAGATATAGGTTACATGTTTTAAGTTTAAAGATTAATGTTTTTAAGAGGCCTCTGTATTTCGAAAAGTGAAGTGACTTGGTGTAGAACGACATGTCCAGCGAAAACAATGACAGTCGAGGATTCCTTCGGTGCCCGTTTTCAAGTTATATGCAAGTACATTATACTATGTCTATGGTTATATATATTATTGTCGGCCCCGCCAACTATGTGGATGTTTGTGTATAAGTATAAACGCGTGAGAAATTGTTTGTTTTCGGTTGAGGTAAGCGCGGAGGGTACTCTTAAAGCAACTGAAGGCTAGTGTAGTATTTTGTTAATTTTGATTTTTGAGTGTTATGAAGGCATACTTCTGTTCCCGCAGTAAACCTTAAATTTGAAAGAATATTTTGCATAATTACGTTAAAATTGATGTTTTAAAGCATTCTAGCGTGTTGTGTGGCAGCTGGTAGCCGGTCAGTAGTCATGTCATCATCTAGTATAGTTATTGAGCATTGTATCGTGCTGTCATCTGCAAAGTGCGCGGTTTATCGGCAATAAGGCTGCTCGATAAAATGTTTACGAGCTCGTCTTGATACTTTGAGACTTTGTGACGTCACGCGCAGATTGGAATGGAGAATCAGAAAGGCATTTGACGGCCTTCAAAGTCTTTTCGGATGTGTACTAAAAGTCTTTTGTATTTTATTTCTCACGTTGCGATGACACGTTTTTTTATTAATAACGTAATGTATGAATTATGAATCGTGACTACGCTAGTATGTTTACGTTTTTCATAGTTGTTTTTTATTGAAATCAGTTATCGTTTCAGAGCCTACTTGCTCGGGATCGACACCAACTTTCTGATGACAAAAATCGGTTATATGATAAGGCCTCTTGGAAATAGCAGTTTTAACTAAATTTGTCGTGTTTGTTATGTATCAGTGCACTGTAGTAATTATTGGTTAATATTAATATAACCAAAAAGAAATAGCTGCGGAAGCGAACAGTCATTGACAATGTGATGAAGGTATTTGCCTCTGAATTTTAAATGAACTGTCATCTACCAAAAGCTTACCTGGAAGAGATCATCTTCCGCAAACAGAATTTACTATTTCTTTTTATATCTATTTTATGTAATTACAAGTACGAACGTTCAATCGCTAATGTATTTTATTTTGTGATTGATATCTTCGTGTAGTACAGGCATGTATTGACTTATGCGGGCATAATCAAAATGCATCTATCACCTCATTATTAGTCTTGTTTCAGGTACAGTCAATAGTAACAGCAACAAATTTCTCTATTCTATTTTTAACTTCAAAGTCTAACAGATAAATATTAAAATCAATTGAGGAAAGATGACGTTTTATAGTAAACAGATGATAGGTATGTAGGGTTCACGGCGAGTGTTATCATCAGTACTTACAAACAAATGCTGAGGGTTCTTTAGGTATCTACTGTCTTTGCGGGATTAGTTCCGGGGCAAAGTCGAGTGATGATTGGTTAAATGTATTATTGCGAAAAAAGTTATTTCCTGATAACAATATCGTCTATTAGTTAATTGTATTACCGCTCATTGAGTTAACGACTATTTGTAAATAATTAATTGATAGAAATCTTTCTTAAACAAACATCGTGGTTGTAAGTTCGATAATATTGTATAATTTAATACTCTGACGTGTTTTAAAAAGATTCGTAGAAACCATAAAAACGCAGCTTGCATAATTTAGATTACCTATCTTCAATGTCTTAAGTGTTGAAATATCCCATTCCGAAAAACCTGAAGCGCGTTATTTGTGCTCAGAACCCTATTTTACATTTTTGTTCTTTACCAAGAGGAAAATAATTATAACATTAGGTAGTCCACTGTCGGCACTTCGGGACTAACGAATTATCATAATAGATTTGCGTTTTCTTGATAAAAGTTAACGTCTTACACGCCCGTTATATCGACTGAAATTTGCTTGTATTGTATTTTATAACCGTCCTCGTCTACCCCAAAAATGAGGGTGTCTGTACCTTATGCGTGTCGTCGTTGTGTCTGTGTGATGCTAACGTGTGTGTCTGTGCGCGCGCAGGTGTACGCGTCGCCGAGCCGCCGCAAGATGGACACCAAGGGCGAGAACGAAGAGATGACCTACCCCCACATATGCTTCATGGTCGACAATTTCGATGAGGTCAGTTATTTTACGTCTCGTTTAGTCTTTTATGTACAGACGACAACATATCAGGCAACTCTTACAGTGTCTTACTCAGATGACATAGAGGCGACTTTGCAACAAAAATGTGTAGTCTGATGTTCAGAGCACTGTACAAACTTGAATGAATAATGCGATTATTATCACTACAGCGCAAGATAGTTTCAGCTCATTTGTAATAGGGCAATTACAGTAATCACACCTAAAGTAAGTAAGTAAGTACCTACCTAACTAAAGGTTAATGATTTTGAGATTTCTCCAATGTATTTTATGATCAACTACAGAACGGAAAAGATCATAAGGCGGAAGTCATAAAACAACTATCTCTTAAAATTATGGTAGAAACTATAAAAAATAATATAATAATATGTTTGTTTTTAAGACATGCCTCACTTGACCACACAGAGCCATCTAGTCCCAAATTAAGCTACTTTTAAGCACCCTGTCGTATGGGGTACTAGACAACCGATAAACTTACTTATATACTTTTTTTTGTAAATACATACTTATAATACATAGAAAACACCCATACCAGTACAAACAGACATGTTCATGCACACAAATATTTGTACTGTGCGGGGATCGAACCCGCGACCCATGGCTCAGAAGCAGCGTTTACTACCGCTGATCCAAATGGTCGTCAAAAAAAAGAACTCGGTAAGTGAAAACAAAATGAAAAATAAATAAAATGACGCTACAAGTGCAAGCAAATTTGTTCGGTAATTATTAACACTTAAATGCACATACAAAGCTGTACAAATTGTGGACTTAATGCTAAAAGCATTCTCGGCCAGTCAAACACAATAAGGCATAACAGAGATATTGTATATCTCTGTTTTCGTTTTCATTACTAACATTACGATATCCTCATTATATTTGGCCTTTGCATCTTTACAGATGATTAAAGTAGCTCGCTCACAACAACTGCGCTGCACAGCGCCATTAATGTTGACATCCCAACGATATAAATATTGATAAAAAATGTGTTGCATACCTGCTGAAATTGTGATACTAAAATGTTATTTAACGGTTTCTCAAAAGAAACACTAGACCGTAACGCTATTTAGCTTAACACTGCCGCAATTTTGTAGTTCTATGTCTCGTCTACCTACGTTTAGACCAACAGAATAGAATCATCGTTGCATAATCTCGTTAAAGCTAACACCTATACGACAGGTGGGTGCGTTTGTTTGAAAACATACGTATATAACATTATTTGTCTCTAAATATTGTTTAAGATGCGCGCGGTTGAAGACTTTATAAACGGAATGTCCTTGGCTGATATACACATTGTACTATATTTAGAAAAACATTGCTATTGACTACGCATGCTGTGTACCCTTGGTGTGAAGTTTCACCAGACCGTTGATGGGGAGGTGGTAAAGTATTCTTTATGTCGAATGGAATAGAGTGACGTTAATTTAGCGTTTGAATCGAGACGAGACGAGATGCATAGTTCCGGCACAATCAATTTACACTCCGTACTATTGGTCGCCAATAATAACGCTGCCCATCAGCGTTAGTAGGAGCCGCGGTGTCTAATTGTTTTGACCTTGGGGCGAATCTCAACGAGTGCGCAAAGAAGATCTGATTTGATCTATAAACGAGGAAAGGAAGTTTTGCATTCAATACGTTTGCTAAAGTAGGTACCTACTTGGTATAAAACTTTTTGGTGGGTCGACCGATTTTGGCTATTTTATTTTGTTTTTTTGGTAGATCATAGTTTAAATTCCTATGCTTTTTTGTAGAAATGGCAGTAAACTAAAATTAATTTCCTAATTGACGTGTACCATTCTCTGTGTACGTGCGCGGCGCTAAGCGAAGTGAATGTATCCTGCGGTTGCCAAAGCTAACATTGGATACGTTTATTTGTGGCAAACTCTCAAACAGTCTCACACAGACACGTCTCCAGCTCCACGTCCGTTTATTTGACATCGTATTGAAAGCTATGATAAGATTGTAGTCTTGAATGTATTTTTAATTCAGTAAATGTTTAGTTTTTCGTTTGAAAGACAATCTAAATCAAAGCTGCTTGAATCGCCTCAGCCCTGTGTCCCTTACGCAGAAGCAATGCAAATGCTTTTGTATAGGTATGACTATACAACAAAACCATAATGCAACTTGTCTGCAAACTGTAATAATAATTAATATTTCATAAATAATAATTTACATTTTAAAAGAACTGTCGCTATTCGTGAGATCGCTATTACAACTAACTAAAGGCTGCGAGACAATACTTTAGTAATTACTAATTTATTACAAGTGAAATATATTTTTTTACATCTAGCATTGGGATTGTGAATCAAATAGTTAGTATTTTTGTCTTTAAATGTTTAAGTTTTTGTGAATTTACTTCTATCTATTTTAATGTCTTGCTCATTAATTTGTTTTACATTAATTACTACCGTTTTGCTATGGATTTCTGAAAATTATGTATGAATTTAAAATCTTTCAAAATTATTTTATAGTTACCATGTATTTTTACTATAAAATAATTATACTTATTTTGGTCAGTTTTGACATAATTCTAAAGAATGTTTACGCTTTCCATGTGAACGGTTCAAGTAAGTATTATAAAACAGATAGTGCGAGTTATACTTCAGTAATATCGATATAGTGTAACTATTATATATCTAAGCAATGCTAAGATATCGCTTGTTGTGTTCGGCTACGCTGCCTGGCGGCTGCGCCCGCGCATCGCCGTCGCGCCGACGAGACGAGCGTAACTCCCGGTTATGTCGCTGTCGAAATATGCCCTAGTGTGGCCACGTCACGGGTCGCATAATTCCTGTACTTGACCGCGATGAAGCGCGTGCGTAGGAGCGTGTATGTCGTCCTGTTGCGCGGGCTTAATCTAATGGCTAGGGTTGATACTCCGAACTTTATGGCGTCAAACCTACTCTGAAAAGCGATTACCGAATATATTCAGTCTCTCAAGGCTCAAGGATGTTGACATGAGTGAGCGAGAAAGATAATTTTTTCATACACAAATGTATTGTGTATGAAAAAAAATTTGTCCTGTGTCTGTTCTGTTGAAATATTTTAAAAATATATACTTTTATTGACGGATGAGATCCGATTGTCGCTGTTCGTATTTGCACATGCATTCCTATTCGTTAAATTGTTGTGATATAGATCGTTTGATTTTAAATTTTAAATTAACTTTAATAGCTGGTGCAACAATTTGAAAAGGTTTTGGTTATGTTCGAGTTCGCATGGGGGCGCTGTTATCGACCTTGCGCTCACGCACATGGGCCGCTATTTCCGTATTTATAGACGACCTAGACCGTCTGAAGAGATAAAAACTACTTTGTAAACAGTGAAAGCCGTGAGTCGTGAATCAATTTACTACTCATCAATACTCAACATGCTGTTATCACTTTTCCCGTATTTATTTCGCAAACAATTATTCGAACAAGTTATTTGCAAAGCTGTTGCAACAGTAGGTACATGGTACTTGGGTCTAAACACATTTTTCTAAATTCATTTTAAATTTGCTATGTTTTGGATAGGTAGTCAGGAGGCACTGAGTCATGAGTTATATTTATAATTATCAGAATGTAGTATCAGTTGAACTTGGACCAATTGTAATGTGTATCAGACGAGAGCAACAAACGTAAATATATTAAAAAAGTTAATCACAATATGCTTTGTGTCTTTGTGTACTATATCTCTTTATACTTATATAGTATAAAAAAGTTTTGAACTAAACACGTCTAGACTACCCGCATATTATGTATAGCCATTAAGATACTAAAAACTTGTTCTCGTGGCCTTGCTTCACGTTTGTTTACCAGAATATTTTTGCATATACATACATATATTTTTATATGCTATAAACAACCGACAAATCTTCACATCGTTTTTGATATTATACCTATTCGTTCAAAATTAAAATAATTGTTCGCAATGATCAGAGACAACCCTAGGTATGGCGTGAAAGAACGATGAAATAGAAAGGAGTCAGCTAAATTCAGGAATGTTCGTACGACGAGCATAATGTTTATGTATCACGATTCACGAGGCCGGCAATGCGCGCGCGCAACATATCTCATTACCGTGAATCGCTCCGCGCCCGCGCCGGCCGGCCCACACTTTAATTGTCACTTAATTACCGCCAACTTACTATGACACTCAAAGTATAAGCAACTGCATTCAATCGAATATGATTCATCTCTTCACCACAAAAGAATTCCTAATTGCAATCAGTGCGAAAATAGCGCTGTAGCGATAACAATAAACCGTTATCGTCTGAATTGTGCGCCAGTGCCCGTTGATATTTTACGGCATGTATTGGTCTGGCGCGGCATTCCGATTTAGTCGGATGCATATAAATAGTATCGTTGTCGCATTATGGCGAACGACACAGGCGATCGCGATAACCGCAGCCCGACACGATTGTATCTACTATTCCAATAAAATAAACACAACCACAATAACGTTGATTTACGAAAATAAAACTAGCTTTTTCCGCTTCAATGCAACTGCATTTAAAACTTATATTAATGTATATATATAAACTTATATTGGTGGTAGGTTTAGTTGTTTCTGCACTTCATTTTGGATATACAGGGTCTATCAAAATCTACTACATTCCTTTTAAGGGCATCTTTACGTCATGCTTAGCAAGCTCACGAAATTTGGGCAAGAAATTAATTATAGTTACGGAGATTTAACTAAACATGATCAATTCCGAACTACAAAAATCTGCACCTTAGTCAGCTTACGCTCGGAATATAGAAGATCACTGACTGAAAAATGCACATGAAGCTAAATGTGTCATAGAAAAATAGTGTGCATCTATTTAATGACATGTATTTGTGGTTCGTTGCGATGCGTCACGATTGTAGACGGTATAGAAGAAGGAAAAACCTGTGTTTTTGAATACATTTGAACACACTGACAAGATAAATGACATGGTGTGATATTTTCAAAGATGACTTAGAATGTTTTATTATACGAGTATGTCGAGATAACACCAACGGCAAACTAGTTTTACAATTTTAACCGTCTTTTGTAGGTATACTATTGTTTTATTATGGGATCAATATTAAAAACGTGATTAAAACTAACTATTCCAGATGATGTTATGTTATTATCCTCTAAAATTAAGTTTTCAAGAAAATCTTTTAGATATCCAGCAACATGAATTTACGTAAAGCATTGTTTGTGAATAGCATCGATCACGCGGTAGTGGCGGCATATAATATATTAACAAAAGGAATAGATTCAGTGGTGCTATCACACACACACAACACACACACACACTCACACACACACACACACACACAACACACACAACACACACATACACACACACACACACACACACTAACATTACATATTTAAGTTTTGTATAGGTATATATTATTAAAATATTGTAAGGATTACTTTGTAAAGTTTTATATTGGAGTCTTGGAGGTGGGCGCTAATACTTGCGACACAGTTTTTAACGAATGCAAGTATTAACGATCACATTTTTATGGCACCACTTGTTTTTGATACCAATAAACTAATTTGATTTGATTTGATATCACTTATCTTGAATGCAAAATATGTCACCAGATTTGATCGGTAGATATATGATTGCCATTTATTGGCTAACCGCACATTTCCGGCGGCCTCCTCCCGGCTCCCGGGGCGTCAGCTCTCGAAGACGATGAGTCTGCTGAACGTCTTACATTATTTATTATGTACAATTCCAACACACATCATAAATATTCTTCGCATGTCTGAAACATCTGCTTCCTATCTGACATCAAAATTCGTATCTTCGGAAAATTTGACACACGTGATTATTTTGACCACAGTTTGTGCGTATATAACACCTAAACCGATCGGCTATATTCCAGTCCATACCCACATCAAAATGATTATTTTTGAACCTCTTTTGTTTTAGTCTGTATTGTTCTTTTGTCTAGTTATTTAAATCACGCTGATGTTATCGTGTAGCTAGGTAGGTATATGAGACAAGGTAAATAAGCTGTATCTTCACAAAGTCATCGTCCTACATAATACTTTACATTAGTGAATTTGACTTCAGGCTTAGAGCTGAATGATAAAAAGTATTTACTTTCGTTATTGCGCTACACTCGTACCTCGGCCCGCGTGACCGTGTTCCGCATTTGTTTATTTATGCACGCGAGTTTTTGCAAAATAAACTTATAATGCCATTTAAAATGCAATAATTAAGTTTTAATGATTCTTATTAAGTCAAATTAATCAAAAGCCTACAGATGTCGTAGCAAAACTATAGTAGTATAAAATACTTTCGTAGCGATCGTACTGGGATTGGAGTGAAAGTCTAGATGTCGTAGCAAAACTGTAGCAGTAAAAAATACTTTCGTAGCTATCGTACTGGGATTGGAGTGAGGGTGGAGGAAGCGGTAACCGATTTCAACGTTTCATGTTTAGAGAAATAAAAATAAGTTCAAATTACAGGCAATGTCCAGCTATTACCGCTTATTGCTCAACGCGATTATTTTATGGGAAATCAGCTGAAGTTAGATAATTCAGTCAGGCATGTCAGATGTTGGCAGACAGTCGAGGCCAGCGCCACCCTAGGCTTACCCTCTTGGTTTTGGACAGGCTCCAGCGTTTGGCTTCCCTTTACCGTATTGACCCGCGAAGATCATTGTTTATAGAAGAAATCTGGGTTATCAAAACATGCCCAATACGAATAGAGACCGAAATAGGTACATTAACTAAGTTTTTAGTATACACATAAATACCTACATTCGTTGAGAATGCTCAGTCAGCTATTAAAAATAACATTTGAGCTACTGAATATTATAAAAGCACTAACATTCCTTACTTACTTGTCCTAATGCGTTGGCAATTAGAATCGAATTCATGCTTTTATGATCAACAATTTACAAATGATTTGTGTTTAAATTTAGCATTCGTTAACTGCTTCAGTGACTAATAACAGTCTTTACCTACTCGTGCTCCGTATTTCAGATAATGATGAGTAAACTGACAAATAATCCTATGTTTACGATCGGGCTGATGAGTCATTCAATGGCTGCATAGATACGTCACAGTCTGCGGGCGGGTGCAGGTGGCGCGATGCTGGCGTCACGAATCACACTACGTCATGTAGAAGAAATTTATTGCTCATAATCTGTTTTTGGGATTATCAATAGATAGTCCAGAAAACCGCCAGCCTTATAACTTTTAACGGGTTTATATTCTGTTTAGGCTGGAATGTTCTGATAGTCTTCTAACTTGACTTTACCGAAATTATAAGGGAAACTCCTATAGTTCGATTGTGTCCGACTCGTCTGTCTGCTGTCTATTAGCGGTAAATTTCAAAAGGCTGTAATTGGACATGGATGCGTATATTAATCACACACAAAAAGTGATAATTATTTATTTTTATTATTTACATAAATTAAATATATTTTTGGGTGCATCCCTTGTAAAGTAGACAAGTTTGTTTTCTATACACGGTGCAATTTTAACCACCTTTCAAACGAAGCACACGTTATGTAACCATTATGTATAACATCTTGGCAGTGTTATTTTAATTTTTTTACCTAAAAATTTTTTTTATAGAAATATTGAATATCGGTTCAGCTATTTATTTTGAAACACGCTGTGACACCCACAGATGTAGCTGTGTAAGGTCCATTCAACCGAGAACCCCGCCGCCGCAAAATGACACGTCTGGGCGCGTCACAGCGTGTTAAAAAAGTATGAATTAAAAATTTTTTCAAAAATTATTTTTAATAAAAAAATAAATAACATGCCAACGTGGGATTCGTTTTACAGGTCGTTAAAATTGCACCGTGTATAGTGTTTTGATTTAGGTGTGACGTGTAAAGTTATAAAGCGCAATCGAATATTTATTATTAAATAGGTGCTACTTAGTACTCTTAGTAACACCTCAGTAACGTTATAATGCAATATGATAATTAAATTTACTATTGAGTCGGTTCAAAGATTTGATTAAAATTTTAACAAAAAATGGTTTTGAGCAGGCGTACCTACAATAAAAAAAAGAAATAAAAAAATCGGCATTTAGAACGCTCTGATTTAAGCGTCCTTTAAATAATGATATTATTATGATAATAGTATCGTTTTCACGTCTTAACTATTCACAATGCTAATAAATTCTCATGAGTAGGTTATAACATCATAACAGCTCAATGTTTGCCTAACAACTTGTCACTTTATTTGACCTTGCAAGAGCAACACAACATGTAAACGCTCACTTAACTTCAAATGATTAACTCGGTTACTGATATAACAATTAATAAATTTAAAATCAGCTTGGAAAGGGAAGTTTTTGCAATTAATATCTGTTACTAATTCGTATCGGCTTTCTGGAGAGTGCTCGCCAGTCGTATGACGAGCTTGGCGTTGTGCCAGCCGGGCTCTTAGAATCCAATCGAAAAGTAGGTGAACAAGGCTTAATTAGGTGGAACTGGGAATTACACCAGTGCCAACACGTTCTGGTGTTGACTACTATCCGCAAACTATGAATATGGCGCATTTATATTCCGAGCCGTTTCCGTACGCATGCTAAAAACTATGGTTAAGGGCGGACACTCAAAATTGGATAAATACAAATGCGCTTCCCGCTTTGTTTTATGTAAAGATCTATGTTTTAGGTATGATCATTAAAACTTCAATATCACTAAAAGTGGAAACCTCAAAGGATAGAAACGTATTCTTTTTCCGTCTAAACTAAAGCTACTGTGATGAAATTTCTAAAAAAAAAGCTACCTATAAATTACATTTACGAGTAGGTATGATTACCGCAAGAAACAAAAACAGTTAGAAAATAATGGATGTCAATTAAGAGTTTTACTAAAGGTGGCTTCGTATAGATTGAGTGATGTATCATCAGCCCTTGAACCACTGAGTAAGTACAAGACAATTTAACCAATAATGTTCAGATGTAAAGTACACAGTGTAAATATTATACATTATGTGATGATGATGCTTGTGTGAACGTTAACAGATGCAATATCGCGCGCGACGCGAGGGTGGCTCGATGACCTGCCGACCGATCCAATTAACTGATCCAGGGGATAGTCATAAGGCGGCCTATATACTGATATGCGGGTACTTTAATAGCGTTTTATTCGAATACAATAGATCATTTCATTATAATACATGTAACTGAGTTTTCTCCCCTTCGAAGATACGATTGCTATAACTTTACTGCAGAGAGTTAGGTAAATTGTTTAAATTTGAAACCGAGCGTTAGTTAAACATATATGACTATAAAAATGTACTCAATTCAATCATCTCTTCTCCTGCTACAGATTTTAAATTTAAACTGGATCTTTTAATACTGTCTCATGCATGATTAAAAAATATTATTCACTGTCAGCTGCCGTTGCTTAGATTAAATCCTTCGCCTTAACTAGGATTAAAGGAATCTGTTATGGCTATGTCTGACCTAGCTGTGTTATCTTATCAAGTAAACTAATCTAATGTAAGGTTGTATTAAAGCTAACTAATTTTAAAAACATCAATGCTCAAATAGAAACATTTGAAGTGGACTAACATTGTAACGCTTCAGCGCTCGCCAAAACGCGCCTGATGGCTTATGTTGCACTTGCAACATTGTGTGAACACTAACCACCGTCTCACGATGTTATTATAATAATTAACACGCATTTTAACACTTCACCTTAACAGTTCATAACACAGTTCTTAAAACAGTTTATAGTTACAACTTATGCAATAGTCAACCCGACGTTGTCCTGTCTTATTTTCTAAGTGGGTTTCCACCGCAAGCGGAACGGACCCATTAATGATCTCGTTAAACTCGCAAGCGTAAAATGCATACTTGTATTTCCACCAAGAAATAGTCGGACGGAAAGAGCCGAGCGTGCAGAATGAGTAGAAATGAGCTCGCTCAGCTCTAGGGAGCGGAGCGGAATACTTACGGACTCCGCTCAACTCGCAATTACAATTTACATAGTAGCCTTTCCACACAGAAAGGGTTGAGCGGGGCGGATCGAATGGTAAAAAGAGGTTGAAAAGAGTCCGCTGCCGCAAGCCCTTGCCGATTAGTTCAGAACGGACTCGCACGCTACGTCTGCCCCCGCGCCGCAGCCGTGCATCGCATTGTTGTTTGTAATGGCAGCCGAGTGACACGTGTTATTTTTACTGTACGTAATAAGTAAATGTGGACAACATCACATACATTGTTCTGATCCCAATTTGAGTAACTATTTATAGAACTCGTATTTTGGAAATCAGAAACAACGAAGGTACCAAAAACACCCAGACCCGAGAAAATATAGAAAGACACATTTTTTTTACATTGACCCGTCCGGGAATAAAACCCGGAACCACGGAGCAGGCGACACCTTGAAAACCGGTGTGTACGCGACTCTCCCCGGCCCCCGGCGCGAGCGAGCCTGACGTGTTACTCGTTCTCTGTGGAAATCTACAATTCATTTTTCATTTCTCATTTTCCGTTCAGCTCACTTCGCTCATTTCTCTCTCTCATTTTCATTTTGCAGTGGAAATCAAAAGACAAACTCTTTGTTGGTGGGAACACTATTTACTATAAAATGAGTCCGTTCCGCTTAATCATTTCCCGCTCATTACCTCTTCGGTTAAGGGGGTGGCCTTAAGCAGCACGATATGTCTTTTGAGCCCGGTGATCGCACAGGTCGTTTTACACGCATTATTGAAATACGGGTTTTTATTTTAAACAATAGGACATTGAATGTGGCTAATGTTGAGTTTCATAATTGCTCTGAAACCGCAAGTCGTTGCGAGAGCATTATTCAAGTGTCATATTGTGCAGTTTCGCAACCGAGTCCTTGTAGATACCGTCACGAGCGCGCTGCAGCGGAGACTGGACACCTGAGACCGAGATGAGGATAATAATAATAATAATATATTTATTTGCATAAAACACGGTATACAAAGATTTCACATACATTTTTACAAAGTCCTCATGTTTTGCCATTTATCAATAGCATGCAAATTTTTATCAGTAATAAAAATAATATATAATATAAGCTGTCGTATATCAAAATAATTTTTCATTGTAAGCCACTTGTAAAGCCTACTAAAAAAAAAAAATCTAGTTAAATTCTTTTATTTCAGTGGGAATCTTATTATATATTTTTACACACAAAGCAAGACAACTTTTGCTGTATTTTTTTGATCTAGGGTAGGATTGATGATCTTTCATTCCCTCGGATAATCATATTAAATCTCCGAAAAAACTATCTGTAAATTCTATTATGTTACGATTTAGAGTTGCATTTTCTTTTTCAATTTAAACGTACATTTCACTAAGAGACCATTTCGAAATGAATCATCGTAATCGGGGAACTCTGACCGAACTAATGTGTGCTTCGTACTAAACATAACCGGCCAAGTGCGTGACAGGCACGGAGTGGTCTAGGGTTTTTTAGAGTTTCTTGTGTGTTATTACTTATTAGACTTCCTTGTTGAGACAGGAACTCTAAAAATACACGTGGTATATATCTTTCTTATTTCATTAAAAATGTAATCGCCTTTTCGAGATCTGGACATAGTCCATCAGTGGATCAATGTGATGATGATAATTTATGGTTTTATAAGTATAACAAAGGATTTCGGTACACTAAATTATTCTATGGACATATTTTAGTACCAATAGTTTGTTCTGATACCTTTTTATCGTGCTACATCGATAGCGCGATAAAACAGCGATAAAAGATAAGTTTATCAGAAAACGTCAAAATTCCGAACAGCGAGTTCGATGTTTTGAAAAAATATACTTTGAAGGCGAATATGAGTTTCTTAACTATCCAAAATTCAACTCTCTTCTACCAATCCTTTTTCAGATGAAACTAATGAAAATAAAATTTTGTAGTGTTTGGTATAACGAAATTCTTAAATATCAAAATATTCCTTGTTTATTTAGAGTAGATAACATGTTGCAATAATTTTATTTACATGTATTTATAGCGATTACCTAACTGGTCATCTGCGTAAAAAACGTATGCAAAACATCAAAACATAATTCATACGGTTAGTGTTGGCATATGGTGTTGGACAGACTGCTCACTTCTGTGATTTTAGATCATGTCAAGGATAACATTGTGACTTGTGTCAACTTACATCTAACATTAAATAAAAGAAGTCATATGTACCTATAATAATATTATTTGCAAGGTGACACACGTTATACGTTAAAACTTGGAACCAAGTACAAAGTCCAATTAATAGTCACCTCCTATTTCTTGCAAAATCGCATCTATGTCAACTGCATAAGATGCCCTGGTGTTCACACTTTGTGCTGTCGTCTGCACAATACATTTAAAAACTCGTACTGTACTT
This sequence comes from Anania crocealis, assembly GCA_949315895.1. Lineage (NCBI taxonomy): Eukaryota > Metazoa > Arthropoda > Insecta > Lepidoptera > Crambidae > Anania > Anania crocealis. Next base: position 457,651 of record OX438884.1, read on the forward strand.
ATTTTAAAACCGGCCAAGTGCGAGTCAGGCACACGCATAAAAAGAAGGGTAAAAAAGTAAAAGAGTAAAGTAACAGCCTATAAATCTTTCCACTGCAGGGAAAAGGCCTCCATCATTGAATTCAAGTTACCATCAGCAATGATGGGTGTACTGGCATAATCACCACGCTTGCCAAATGCGGGTTGGTGATCACAAACCCGTGCAACGTTCGAAAATTTGAAACTTTTTGTTGCCCGACCCGGGATTCGAACCTGGGTTCCCGAGATCTTGGCCCGGTATTTAAACCACTAGACCAACGGGGCGGGAAAAAGAAGGGTACTGTACCATTATCTTTAAAAACAGTGTTTATTTTATAGGAGCTCCCCATAAATATTTGATAGATATTACATATTACAAGCGTCTACCTGTTGCCGTTAACTTTTGTTGTATGGGAGCCCCTCAAATATTTATTTTATTTAGTTTTTTAGTGTTTGTTCTTATAGCGGCAAAAGAAAATACATAATCTCTAACAAATACAATTGTCTGACTATGATAAACTATAACGGTTCATGAGATACAGCCTGGTGACAGACGGACGGACACACAGACGGACAGACACACAGACGGACAGCCAAGTCTACCTATCTCTCTAGTCTATAGGGCTCTGCCTGCTTTACCTTTTGTGTACGGAACCCTAAAAAGCTTTATAAATAAATTACAAACATCATAGTCATACTAGCCCTATTGCACAAAACAATAATAACCAAACTTTTGATGATTGGGATCAAGAATGCGAGCTCTGATGTGACCTTTATTAAATGATTGGGTAACTAGGAACATAGGCCTTACTCCGCAACACAATGTCTGTATATTCGAATCCATCTGTCTCTATCACTCATACCGATGTCTTACAGTATCTGAAAGAGACAGATATATCCGTAAATTGGAGCTTCGTGTTGCATAGTAAGGCATCATGTATGGGATGGCAAAGTGCTTCATACGAGTAGATACAAATTGGACGTGTCGTAGCCGAAGAGATTTACGGCGGTTACAGATGATATAATATTAGATTAGATTATTGAGAAACCAACGATTAGATACTAAAAGTCTGTCTACAAAACTAGGTTTAGCAACGTCACGACTTTATTTCGTATAGCTAAGATTCCTTGATATCTAACTTTTAAATAAATCGGCCAAGTGCGAGTCGGACTCGCGCACGAAGGGTTCCGTACCAAAACGGCAAAAAATCGGGTTTTTTGTATGGGAGCCCCCTTAAATTTTTATTTTATTTTATTTTTAGTATTTGTTGTTATTGCGGTAACAGAAATACATAATTGGTGAAAATTTCAACTGTCTAGCTATCACGGCTCTTAAGATACAGCCTGGTGACAGAGCGACGGACAGACGGACAGACAGCGAAGTCTTAGTAATAGGGTCCCGTTTTTACCCTTTGGGTACGGAACCCGAAAAAGTATCGATGCCCGCGATTTCCGGGCATCTATCGTCGGCTAAAGGAGCTAAAGGATTGCAGGCAAAGCAAACTAGCTCTAAGAACCATAAACAAAAACCTGTCTCGTAAAATTCTAAACCAGGACAGAAAAAGCCTGAGTATAATTATAGGCACAATAACCGGTCATTGTGCTCTAAACAAGCACCTTTTCAATATAGGTATAACAGATAGCCCTCTTTGCAGGGGATGTCTGATTGAGGAGAAAACACTAGAACATGTGATAGCATAGTGTAAAAGCGTAAGTACACAACGGACGAAATTCCTTAAGGAATCGCAGTCCATACAAGAGGCACTCAAAGATATACGAGGCCTAGTGAGTTTCTGGACTGACCTAGGATGGTTTGAATAAAACATACATTTAATCACGTACAAAGGCCCAACGCAAGAGGCTAGGTGCGGAAAATTTAAGTCCAACTAACTAACTAACTATCTATCGTCGGCATACCGAGTGCTTCTGGAAGGAGTTGGGATTACTTGGGATGGTTGGACTAATCACCCCATGCGTAAAGGGGTTTACGCATATAGGACCAATAATAATTGGAGGAGTGGAAAGGGGAGCCCGCCACCAATACCATACCAATACCAGGTTTAAAAACCATAATAGTCGATTACTTCCCTTTTTACTTATATAGTAAAAACACATGATATTTTAAAATTGCAGAATACAATGCATATGAACAAAAAGCAATAAATGCATTACTTTATGTAAACAAGTACTAACCAAGATTACTAATTCAGCCAGCATTGTGTTCCATTTGTGTTTGCTATTTGTAACATTTTTACATCTGTAGGTACCAGTGTTGTTTCTTTAATAAAACCTGTTTGGTGAACGATACAAAATATTACACTACGAGTATATTAAGCAATTTGAATGTTCTTGAAGGTTTTCGTAAATTCTTCTGATAAAGTCACTAATACGTATTTAATGTGATAGAATATTATGTCGTCAACATTGGTATTTCATTTTAACTCAGAGGCCTAGTTTGATCAAGTTTTCTGTAGATAAATATTTTAACACCGAGATTTACATCAATTTATATAATATTTATTAATTAAGAATGTAAGGGGTCAACATGTGTGTTGAACGGCCAAGGTGAACCTTGCAATGTGTTGCTGTCAACGAAAAAAACTAGTTTAATAATTGAAATTAAAACACATGTGTACCACAACGTAATACTTGCTAAATACTGTTTCGATTCATCTACTTTGTCAGACCTAACCTTGAATCACGGAACTGCGTTGTTGATTACCATGACTGTCAGTCGGTTCGAAGTTCATGTTACAAGCGTACGCGGGCGAGTAACTGAACATTTGGCAAGCATTCGTGCATTGAATATTTACGGAAACCATATTTTTCCGAGAATAAAAAGCATCCTATGTGATATTCCTGCTTAACATCTATCTGCCAAATATCATTAGGATCCGTTCAGCCTCTCTGGCGTGGTTGACTAACAAACAATTCGCATTTATGATATTAGTAAGACTAGTAAGATTTCAAAAGGTACGTCTTGCTACTCGTATTCTTGGCTGTCCAGATGCTGAAATTAATTGTTTTTCACGTCCTATTTTCATTTACCAATGCGTTGTTAATTACTCACAAACTCAACAAATATATAATTTCGTAAGAGCCTGTGCCTCATTAAGTTGGGGCCTGCACAGCAATTCTGGGTAGGGTGTGCAGTACCTACCCAAGTTTTAAAAAAACCGGCCAAGTGCGAGTCGGACTCGCGCACTGAGGCTTCCATACCAAGTTTAATTAAAATACATACCACAATATTTTGATGACTGCAAAAATAACTTTGTTTTTCATAGTGTTTGTATGAAGGACAAACTTATGTTTGCTGTTGTTGAAAATGTACCACATTTTCAAAACTACTAGTTCGATCTCGTTCGAACCAATTTTCGTTGAAAGTTTTTGTTAAGATCTACAGTATGTAATTTTCCCAAAATTTTCACTTGCTTATTTTAAAAGTTAGAAGGGGGGGGACCCTCATTTTACCACTTTGGAAGCGTCTATCTTCCAAATGTTAGACTTTTGGAAAAAATGGTTTTAGGAACCTCTATGTCTTTTTAGATAACCTATACGTATAGGTTTGAGTAAAAAAAATAAAATTTGTTTTAGTTCTATGTATAGGAAGCCCCCCTTAAATATCATTATTTTTTATTTTTTGTATGAGAATCGTTAAGCGGTCAACAGGATACACCTACCTACCAAGTTTTAACTGTGTCATGCTAATACTTTCAGAATAAAGTGGCTGTGACATACGGACGGACAGACAGACAGACAGACAGACAGACTTGACGAATCTATAAGGGTTCCGTTTTTTGCCATTTGGCAACGGAACCCTAAAAACAACTATAGGAGTAATGCAGATTCCGGTATTTTATTTAGTTAGACTTAGTACCTATAGTTTGCTATGGTATCTTGAATTCAATGATGGAGGCCTATACCCTGCAGTGGGATGATTATAGGCCGTGACTTTGAGTAGGTAGGGCAGGCAGGGCGGCATGCATGGGCTACCGCCTTCACGCTTCTGAGGCCTTACTCCGCCATACAACACTGGTGTCTTAATACATCTGAAAGAGACAGTTAAATCCATAAATAAGAGAATTCGTGTTGCAGAATAAGTTGCTGAATGTAGTGTCACGCGTGTGCAGGTATTCTGCGACATCGTGGTGAGGGACGGCGAGATGGTGTGCGTGGAGCTGGTGGCGCGCGGCCGCGGCGGCGCTGCGCAGGCGGTCATATTCTTGGGCTCCATCCGCTACGACGCCCTCACGCGCGTCTACGACTCCCGGGTGAGTGCTACGAAATATGTGTAGACTTAAATTCCAATAGGAAATGAAAGCTCACTTTTGTCATGAATCTTTATTGATGGTAATGCGTTATTTGTTACTCAATTGAGCCTACGACGCCCTTACGCGCATCTACGACTCCCGGGTGAGTGCTGCGAAATATGTGTACAACTATTATTATACCACCCCAGACGAGTGCCTCGAAATAAGTGAACTTAGTTCCCAATGGGAAATGAAAGCTCACTTTTGTCATGAATCTTTTTTGATGGTAGTGCGTTATTACAATTTACATTATTTGGTGTCTTGAGTTATGTGAACACTGTACATTTTTTGAGCCTTTAGTGAGAGGAATGATTTTTTGATTTTAGTATGTTTATTGCGATCTGTTTTGTGTGCTGTAAAAAATACGAATTTAACTTGCGTTGGTCAGGATTTAAGATTTTATTTTGATTTATCCCGGCGTTTTGTTTGACCACTTTGCAGCTTTTGTGACCAGATAGATCAGGTAAGGTTTAAACTTCGGGATCAACTTAAATCTAAAATCCTAATTAGCGCGAGTTAAGTCCATATATTTTTATAGCATAGAAAACAGATTACAATCAATATGCCAAGTATATTAATTGCATTCAAATCTTTCCTTTCATACTAGTTGTTAATTCAGATTGGAAATTAAAAAATAGTTATTTCAGTTGGATTTCCCACCTATTTTTATTTAACATAATCTGTTACTGAAAAACTGTTAAGATAAAAGTTATAGTTAACACTGCATCTGACTGTACCTAGCAAACGGAATAGTTTTGTTTTTGTCTGTCAACAATTCATTGCCAAATACGACTGATGTATCATTGTCATTATTCATATAAACACTGCGCATTTATTTGTCTAACTCATTAGTTTTGTTACGTTGTGTGGTTTTGTTGATTAAGTAGCTTACTAATTGCACAGTAAATTGCTTTCGTGATTGTAGGTACTTAGCAAATGTAAAGTCATCCATCCACCTTTGTGTTCAATATGGACGCGGTGCAAGATGTGAGGTTAGGGCTTCTCCTCCCGAAAATCTGTTCACTAGCCGACTTAAACCCTATTATCGAGATAAGGCCCCGCGGCCGGTTTGTGGCCTCCAGGAGTGACATCACACGTGTTATTTAAAGATGTAATCATGGATATTGTTATTGTCTTAACCATTAACTTTTGAATTATTTGTATTTTGAAAATATTGACTGGACGTTTGCTAATTAGGTCTACTCCGATTTAACTTTGATAAGAGCAGAAGACATTTTGAGATATATTTTTAATGTAACTATTATCCCTTATATTTATCATATTTATATGTGTACCTATGTTATTTACGATTTGTTTTGTGGTCTAACAGACAAACAGCCCCCTTACTCTTGAATTTGATTTAAGTTCGATCTCGATTCGACCTGGCCAAAATCTGAACAAACTCAATCGAATCGAAATCAAAATCAAGTCAAGATCGATCTAAAATGGCGATCCGTTAAACATTTTCGGTTGATAACGTAATCACCATTGACTCACAGGTTTAGGTTCACTTTTCAGAGTACCGAATCACTGATTCTCGACGTCGATTCGATTTGATCGTAACTCGAACTTGTCAAGAGTAAGCCTGCACAGCTGCCTTCGCATTAAAAATACTAGATCGATGCCTTACATGAGTAGGTCAGTGTTATTTTTTAAGTTATCATAAATTAATTCAAACAACAGGTTTGATTAAAACTACATTGGGTGCTGTAGAATTGACTGTCAGTCGAGTTATTTATTTGTCGTAAAGAACAATAGTGTTACGTAACCATTGAGTGGCGATGATTACTTTAATTGCCCTAGAAACGAGCACAAGGCGTAATCGATCGTGCGACGATCACGGCCCCGTGCGGGCCGCTCACCGCAACAGGTGCTGAGGCCTCAGTAGTCAGCAAATAATGTACGGCTCCATGATTGTACTATATGACCAAAACAATACTTTTGACGACCACCGTGGCGGAGTGGCGTACACACCGGTTTTCAAGGTGTCGCCTGCACCGAGATCTCGTGATCTCGGTGCAGGCGACATAAATAATTGAATTGAATTGAATCGAACTCGTAGTTCGATTCAATTCAATTCAATTATTTATTCAAAAACAAAATACATTGTGTGGAATAATACAATAATACAACTAATCCAGAATAAAAACACGAGTATCAATAAAAACCATCTTAAATTAAAATAATTATCTTAACTAAAACAAATCACCAATACCAATAAACTACATTAAATTATAATTATTATCATGAAAATTATTACTTACTATTATTACATGTCAAGTATTGTTATAATGTCAATTATCATTTGAATGTCAATTAATTAAATAATTCAATTTATCAAAATTCATTCTTTTAAATTTTTTCAGTTATACATTCACCAATAGCATAAAAACATTTTTCCAACAAGAAACATTTCAATTTTGTTCTGAAGCCATTTTGATAAATTGTACTCTTTAGTTCAATTGGTAACTTATTAAATATTGCAACAGACTGATAATAGGAACTCTGTACATTGTCTTGTCGTTGTTTCCGAATTTCACAATACGAGTCCTTTAAATGGTTAATTGGTTACTCATTTTGGGATCAGAACAATGGATGTGATGTTGTCCACCTTTATTTAATCATTTTAATTTATAAAATAACAGCTGAAACTTTTTTGTAAATAGGCTGCGGACTATCTAATACTAACTGGAACACGCATTTGCTACATAGTTTATACCAGTGACTTAGACGCGTTTGATACTATTGGTCTACAGTATAAATTTCACTTATTATGAAAAATATATTCCGGTGTAGTTATTCGCCTAACATTAACAGCCTTTATCAGATCACTGTTGGACACAGACCTCTCGGTTTTGCAGGTCCTCTCGCAGGCGGTTTGGCCAATAGTGGAGATAGACGCTGCTTCCCATATCCTTCTAGTAGTTCTCATTTAGCCGCCTCTTACGATACCCATAGGAAAATAGGAGGTGGTGCCATACTTTTAAAGAACCGATACCACACGACACTTGTAGTTATTAGACGTGTTTATTATTAGATACTTAGAACAACAAACTGACGAGGAAAACCACAACAAAACGTATTAAGCATAATTATTATCTCCATCGAGAGCTGGTAGTACGTGATTGAGCGTCACTATGGTGAGTCCGAGGTAAGAGGAGCGGTGCGGGCGCCGTGACCACAGTCCTGTCATCAGACTAATTGTTTTGGTCAATTAGTAGACCCTACCCTAAATGTGTGAACAACAAAAAAGTGCATAAAACTGTCTAATTACATAAATCCACGGATCTATCAAAATGCCGATCAAAAGATGCGTTATAATACTTCTTCTTTGATGATCCTGGAGTCCATGACAGTTGGTAGATTTAATATTTAAAATTATCTGTGGTATTTTTAATTCAAACGATTTTATACGAGTCATTTCCTGTATAGGCTTATTTAAAAAAATGCTTGGGTTCATTCATGTTTTGATAAAGCATCTGTGAGTGGTTCTCGCTATTTTACTTTTTATCATAATAGTATCGTCATTCCACGGATACACACCAAAATAGGATTTTTGTTACACTTATCCACCCTGCGTTGCAGGTGTGTTGGTGATCGCAGTTTTCGTGTTAGAAGACATTGCCCGTTCTCTTCTTTCTGATTTTCTTTAGTTGCTTTTTACGACACGCATAGGAATAGAATTTGCATATATTTCTGTAATGAAAGCAATTTTCCCTGCGTCCGTCCCTGGCCCGCATTGGAAGCGCGAGTCGCAGGCTTCCGCTGAGAAATGAGGTTCTATTTTCGCATCGCCACTCAACAAATGAAAACGTTTTGAGCGAGCAATGCCAGTTTAAACACGCTATTTTTGCTGAACGCTCAAAACGTCGCCCATGAACACTTTTCACTTCTGATTTTAGCTTTTTATGACCGTCTTAACTCTGCGAATTTACTCGATATGAGATACTTTTTATTGCTTGTAAAAATTTGCTATGACATTTTACTTTCACGGAAATATCATTGCACAACATGAAGAAACTGGAGATTATGGAACGCGAATGCGACTAGCGCTATATTGTTATAGTCCCAATGATAATACTATTTACAAGAATTTGGGTGTGTCTGTCACATTTGTATTCATTATTAGTAGATGATCATCGTTGAAAACGATGACTACAAGCTAAGAGACCGTGTTACTCACGTTTCGTCTTCTCGGCACTTGCCCCAAAGAAATGTCATTTAACACATTGAGCGCCATGGGGGTCACCGGTGACAATAAAATTTTAATTGTGTCTAGTACTTCGGCAGTCAAAGACTTAAAATCGCCTACCTTAAAAAAAAACAGTAGGTACCTGTTGCCGACGCGTATTATAAACTCATTGCTTAATACCTTATTACTTATGGTCTGACATCTCATGTTTTATTGTGTTTTTGAATTCCCTGTGTCATTGTCGTCTGTACATTTTGATATCCAGTTTTTAACAAGTTTAATCCAGCAATATAGCAAATACGTTATTTATACCTGTTTTTATATTCACTACGCGCCGGCGTTTACAAGTTCGAGCCGGATCCAGTGGGATCCATGTTTTACACGCCACCTAATATGGTAAATACACGTAGTACTACACGTCGTGAACAGGAAAAAAATGACGATCAGCCGCAAATGCAAGAAATTGTTCAGCCACATCAAGGTACGAGTTCATCCTCAGCTAGCAATAATGGTTTAAATATGATGCGAAGCAACGCTGAAACGTCGATTGTGCCACCTCATAGAATAGAATCAGAGCAACCGATACCCGAGCATAATACGATGTTTCGTAAAACCGGTCGTACGTCCAGAACGTCTGCACCATCTTTGTTGGCTAGGAAGAAACGGCTGGAGCTAGAAACGGCTAAGCGAAAGGCTAAAATTGAAATGGATTTACTTGATAAACAACTAGAAGCGGATATCGCTGATCTCGAGGATGGGGAATGCAGCTCTCTGCATGATAATGAGAGCACATCACACATTGTTGATCAATGGTTAGAGCGAAGCAGTCAGACTGTAGAAAAGGCGCAACCTGCTCAAGATTATGGCAGACAACCGAGCGAGTTGTGTCCTCCTGCACCACATCATGGTTCGTCAGCGCCTGTTGAAAGTGCTGACACGGTGCATATGTTGGCTACAGCCCTTAAGGATTTTGCTGCTGCTTCTGCCGCACACACGCCAAACATAAATTTTATGAGCCGTTTATGTACGCCCCGAGATTTGCCTGATTTTAATGGAGATCCAATGGAATGGCTGCCATTTAGAGAGGCGTACAACGAGTCAAGCGAGGTATGCAATTTCGCTCCTAAAGAAAACTTGTGGCGTCTTAGGAAGTGTCTACGCGGAGCCGCTAAAGATGCAGTTTCGGCTCTACTGATGAGTGCATCCTCGCCCGAGACTATTATGTCAACATTGGAGCTGAGATTTGGCAATCCAGATTTTATTATTTCAAGGGTACTGCTGGACATCAAAAAATTACCACCCTTGCCCACTGACTACCAAAAGGATATCGTGCCATTTTCCGTCAAAGTACAAAATCTGATAGAGTCGATTCGATGTTTAAAGCGAGAGGAGTATTTGCAAGGTATGAACATTGTTTCTTACGTACTGATGAAACTGCCTACAATTCTCATATCTAAATGGTCAGACTATAGTTTCCCACTGATCACTAAGGGGAAAATTCCTCGATTGTTAATGATGTCGGATTTTCTTAAGGCTGAAGCTTTGAAGATTGTCACAACGTTCAATACCCACCTTTTAGAAAAACGATATGAGCAGCTAAAACATAAACAAAGTGACAACTCAGCCAATCGTTCGCATACTTCGCATGCTGTCCTGTTACATTTCAAGCGGAATAACGTTACCAAATGTCCGTTTTGTCGAGTTGCAAACCATACGCTTTTGAAATGTAAGCGCTTTCTGAAAGCGCTGCGCAAGACTAGATGGCAACATGTAAAGCGTACTGGACTTTGTTTTAAATGTCTAATGTCTCGCCACAAAAGAGAAAATTGTACTGCCCCAGTTTGCAACGTTGACAATTGTGGTCGAGCTCATCATAAGCTGTTGCACTATCCTGTCTCAAATCGACGCGACAATGTTATTGTTCAGCCACCGATTCATCAAATTGCAACTACGGAGACTGTCATGCAATTAAACTCGACTGATCGGAAAGTATTGTTGAAAACTGTACCTGTACGCATACACGGACCGAATGGAATCATCAGTACGATTGCCCTCCTGGATGACGGATCAACAGTTTCGCTGATCAGCGCTGCATTGGCGAAGCGTGCGGGACTGCACGGTCGCCGTAAGCCACTGCGTTTGTGCGGTGCATGGACTGATAACGAGCAAATTCTTGATTCAACGAAAGTCAGTGTTGACATTTCTGGTATGGACCATAAGATTCATTCTATTCGTGCACGAAGTGTAAGTGAATTTAGTTTGCCGATACAAAGATTGACTAATGTAAATTATAATGAATACTTAAGCTTAGTTGATATTCAAAACCACCTTTGTACTACAGATGTCAAACCTGAGTTGCTGTTAGGGCAAGATAATTATAACTTGCTTTTCCCTCTTGAAGCTAGGTTGGGAAAACTAAATGAGCCTTCGGCTACGCTCTCTGCCCTAGGTTGGTGCGTTCATGGTAGTATCCGCGTGCCGCGTAATGTTCATCTTTCTCCTCAGGCTACTCTCTCCATCTCGAATAGTAGAGACACTACAAGTCAGGATTATCTGCTGCGGGAGATGCACGACAAGTACAGTCGTTCGTCAAACTTGGACTCGTTGGGCGTTTTAGGTAAGCCTCGCCAAAACTCTCGAGCTACTGAAATGTTAGTAGATGGAGCTCAGTTTGTCAACAGAAGTTGTTCTGTTGGATTGCCTTGGCGTAATACAGATAACTGTCAGGTGTCGGACTCATATTCTAACGCACTGAAACATCTAAAAGGGATTAAACGAAAGAGACTGAAACACAGTTTTGCGTCTAGCAGAAAGAATCTTCTAGAAAATAACTTAGCTAAATAACTACAAGGATCATTGGTCACTCATAGGATATTTTGTCTAAAAGATTTTTGCTTACAGGTCTCTACTTATTGTTATCGCTGTATGGTGTTATGCTGCGCTTTAGGGTAAATTAAATTGCAGCAACTGGTAATAGTAAGCCTTTGAGTAATGGTTTATTAAGGGGACCAGCAAGTGAATTCTTTGCAGAAATTAGTCTTATGGAGTTAGTTAAACCTGATACATCACTTTGTATTTAATTGGTCAAGCAGCACTTGCAACGTGTTGGACACTGCATCAATGATGCTGTAGACTCTAATCTACTCCTGATGATGAGGACCATCCCTGTTGACGGCAGGCGTTCTGCATCAGGATTCATCGTGTGATCATCACATAAACTTAGTGCCACGAGAATGTCTTCAAATTATGATACTGGCTTACTAAATCGAGTTGAACTTGATAACTGTTGTGGTCCTGCTATGGTTTAATTGTTTAGAAAAGCATCAAGTTCCACATATAGGCGACTTACTTCGAGTTTGAATAGCTTACCACCAGCGCCTACTTATATATTGCAAACTGTCATTTTTCGATTCTATTAAAATTGTTACAGACAGACGAAGGGAAAAGCGCGAGTGACGTGAATCTTATTGGAGAATTTGTTGAATCCGGTGTGGAGCTTATGGAAGCAGTGAAGTAATCTACATAGTTAGGCAGACATGTTTGGAAACTGTAGGGTACAATATTTAACCAGACATGCTACCACGCAAGGAATGAAACGTAGAATAGGCCTCACTGCAGATAGTTGATTATATTATGTTGTGTTGATCAACCCAAGTTTATCCTATAGCCATGATACACATGGCTAGAAGGAAATATTCAACAAATTTATACAGATAAGGCTCCGAATGGTAGACGTCAAAAAAACGAAGAGGGGAGTTTGGCTTTGATCTTCAGTACGCGTCGTACATAATACCTAGGAATTGAGTACTGAATTCTGATTCAGCACTAGGGTGGGGAGTGTTGCCGACGCGTATTATAAACTCATTGCTTAATACCTTATTACTTATGGTCTGACATCTCATGTTTTATTGTGTTTTTGAATTCCCTGTGTCATTGTCGTCTGTACATTTTGATATCCAGTTTTTAACAAGTTTAATCCAGCAATATAGCAAATACGTTATTTATACCTGTTTTTATATTCACTACGCGCCGGCGTTTACAGTACCTACGGAAACTTTTTAACATATTTGTCCAAATTTTTAACTAAAGGAAGTCAATTTGTTACTCTTCTGGAACCAACGTGACTGAGGTGTTTTCTGGGCCATGTTCTACACTCAGGCAACGCGAACTTTACATTCAATAGCTTTCAGACCTTGTAAAATAACCCAGGGATTGGGTATCTTATTTTTAGTTTTTCGGCTATGCAGAATGGATACGAAATCATAAAATATTATTATTTACGATTTGGCAGAGAAATGCACTTAAAATGAAATACAGCAATACTATACGACTGTTGTAACACTGACGTGCAGACGCTCTTGTGGATAGATCATTCGCATATTGAAAGTAACTTAATTTAAGGAAATTTCATAAAGAATGAAGATTATGGTTTGCAATTAAAAATCACTATTTGAGCTTAGAGCTTTGTCTTGATTACGTCAGTAAAAATTTAAAATTAAAGTAAACTTTAATGTGTCCTATAAAATTATCTGGTAAAATATTGTGACTAGATATTTCTTGTGTCGAATAAAACTCCAATCCTAAAAGCTGAAACTTGAAATTGAGTAAGTAATAAAAATGAAAATATTTTTTTTGTTTCAGGCAACTTCAGTTTAATTCAGAAGGTATAACACCTTTAAGTTTACTTTAAAGTTCAGTGTTTTATAAGCTATTGAAATGCAAATTCGAAATGTGGTAATTTTAAATAAGAAAATAATCTTATTTTTAATTTAAGTATTAGCTAAAACAAATATAATCTGTATAGGTATCATACGAAGTTAGACCTATTAGAACGACTCGATAAGTTTGGCGTTTGAAGGATTTCAAAGCAATTAGCGTTTGTTTTATGTAGAAAACTTAAACGGCGAGGCGTAGGAGCCTTTTTGTCGTCCGCCGCCGCGTCTCGCTGACAATCGGCCGGCGAAGGCCGTCGGGCAAAAACAATTGCCGCTCGCCACTTCATTACGCATTACCAGTCAGAAACAATTCCATAGTCTATTTTTGAAATACAAGCTTGTGTTTAGAACTGGCAGGTTTGTTTCCAAATCTTGCGATCTAGATAATGGGTAAAAAACAGTTTGAATTCGAACAGTGTTTTCCAAATACTAGGAACTGTGCAAACTGCAAACCCAGTGGACCGTCGACTTTATCATTTAAAATAATAGTAATAATAATGTTTATTTCGCCCAAAACCTTTTCAATTTATTGTTACAACGAAAACATGTTTATACATTATGAAGCCATTACATAAATTACTGAAATCCTGAAGTATGTGGCATGTAGATACCTCATCTCTCATTACCTTCTCATCCCATTGTCATTTTAACATTTTTTATAGTTTTATGTATTTTCTAATTCTTTTAAATTATTTCTGTTTAGAAACTTTTTGGTTCTCTCATTTTTATATTCTTATGTTGAAATTCAAAATTGTTCGATCGTGCCTCGCCCATGTCGGGCGAGCACGTCAATCAGCAGTCAGTTGACATTCGGCATTCAGAAAACATTATTCTCGGCTTTTATAAAATATATTATAAATTTAAAAGTGAAGTCTTTATCCGGTATTTCTGGACCCCGGTATGGTCACGTAGACCGCCGGGCCTTCTCAATTTAGTGCCGCTGGACCCTGGCGGTCACGTAGACCGCCGGGCCACCTCCATCCTGCGCAGCTGGACCCCGGCTTGGTCAGGCAGACCGCCGGGTCATCTCCCCTTAGCTGCGCAGTTAGGTCCTGGCGTGGTCTACCGCCGGGCCACCTCCTCTCCACATCCACTAAATTATATTTGAAGTTACGTTTTTATTTATCTTTACTTTTAACTATAATATATTTACTTTATACTTTCTTGTTTTGTTATTTTACGTTCTTAGGGAATAGTTATAGAGAGGTAGGTCCCATTAGCTTTCTCCCCTTACTTCATTTTCTTGTATAGCGTAGCAGAACCTAGGTTTCTGGAGGTATTCCTCTTCAAGGGTACCCCAGATATTCTGTTACGTTATAAATGGCGCCCAACGTGGGGCCCGAACCTCACCCTGTCTTTTCAAAATTCTAAAAGATCATCTGCGATCCTCTTTCATTTCGATTAATTATTTTTGGCATAGATTCTTTTAATTTTATTTCTCAGCGAACCTGAGTTCCTTCTTTTTTCAAAATTCTAAAAGATCATCTGCGATCCCCTATATTTTGACTCATTATTTTGGCATAAATTCTTTTCTTTACCCTTTTTGAAATCATAACGACCCTGAGTTTTAAACTTTCTTTTCTTTTCGTGTCCCTACTTTTTTTTTTACCTCTATATTATTCCCTACAAATATATTTTTTATATCGACTTGTATATTTTATAATTTTTATTTTCTATCTAAACTTGTGTTTTTTTTTATTAACTTGTGTAAATATATTTTATTTCATCTCGTCTCTCATTTCATCCTCCCTCCCTCCTAGAACTTTTCGGCCTTGTAAATATCCCTTTCCCTTAATCATCCTTTCTAATTTCTCTTTTTATTTATGTAAATATTTTCTTCGTGAGCGGTGCATAACTCACCCTATCTATAAATAAGCCTATATGCCGGATGGATTGTCCTCTCTTGACATCCATTCGTTACTTTTAATCTTGTTTGGGAACCCTAGGTGTTCCCAAGCGACTTTTTTCCCCAAGCGACTCTTCTTTTTAGCTCTCTTTTTCTACTTTCTCTTGCTTTAATACAGAGGTGCGGATCGCAACACCTCTTTAAAATAAATAAGCCTATCGTGTACCATGCTCTTAGAGCGAATGTGTTTCCTCTTGGGTTTGGGTTATAGATTTTTCAATAATCGTGAACCCTTACCCTACTGTATGAAAGTTCATGAAAGTTTGTATGAAAGATTGTGGAAGATTGTATGAAAGACGATGTAGTGTAGTTGTGAGGAACACATTCCCAACCTCAAAATTTTCTGTGTACTTTTAAAAAAAAAATTCCCTAAGTAGTTGAAATTTTTTTTACACTATTTTTGGGGAATATGTGGCATGTAGATACCTCATCTCTCATTACCTTCTCATCCCATTGTCATTTTAACATTTTTTATAGTTTTATGTATTTTCTAATTCTTTTAAATTATTTCTGTTTAGAAACTTTTTGGTTCTCTCATTTTTATATTCTTATGTTGAAATTCAAAATTGTTCGATCGTGCCTCGCCCATGTCGGGCGAGCACGTCAATCAGCAGTCAGTTGACATTCGGCATTCAGAAAACATTATTCTCGGCTTTTATAAAATATATTATAAATTTAAAAGTGAAGTCTTTATCCGGTATTTCTGGACCCCGGTATGGTCACGTAGACCGCCGGGCCTTCTCAATTTAGTGCCGCTGGACCCTGGCGGTCACGTAGACCGCCGGGCCACCTCCATCCTGCGCAGCTGGACCCCGGCTTGGTCAGGCAGACCGCCGGGTCATCTCCCCTTAGCTGCGCAGTTAGGTCCTGGCGTGGTCTACCGCCGGGCCACCTCCTCTCCACATCCACTAAATTATATTTGGAGTTACGTTTTTATTTATCTTTACTTTTAACTATAATATATTTACTTTATACTTTCTTGTTTTGTTATTTTACGTTCTTAGGGAATAGTTATAGAGAGGTAGGTCCCATTAGCTTTCTCCCCTTACTTCATTTTCTTGTATAGCGTAGCAGAACCTAGGTTTCTGGAGGTATTCCTCTTCAAGGGTACCCCAGATATTCTGTTACGTTATAAGTCTAAACAAAAAAAACCTTTGCCTAAATTAAGAAAATAAAAAATTCAAACCATATTTCTTGCATTTTACTAGGGCAGTGACAGTGACATAGATTGGGGACTCTGTAGAGGCGCAGAAATTACCAGACCGGGACCACTACACCACACGTTCTATCGCAATTATTATTAATCCATGCCGAAGTAAAACTATTCTCTTTTTAAATCGGTTAAAATTTATAAAATCGAACTGTCATTTACATGCATGTAACGTGTGCACTGCCATACTCGCGTCTATAATAGAATAACAAAATATGTAATTGCCACGTCTGTAAAGAAAAACAGTAGGTAAGTATTCACAGAGCTTCTCTTCGCATTTGCAACTATTATTTCCTAAAGACGTGACGGACATGTTGACATTGCTTTGTTGTTTGTTAATTAATCTGTCCGCGTCAGACTCCGTTAAATAAGTGTGTATCAATATTTATCCTTAACTTGATAAATTATGATATAATTCCAATAAATGAATCCTCAATTCATGTTAGTGCTGCTGAAACGTATCCCTAAGATGATCACAGCCAATTAGCCATTTTGATGTGCCAATTTGCCAATTTATAACAGGACGGCGAACAAAGATTTAAGAAAATACTTAATAAAGAAAAATAGAGTCCCTTTAAAGAAAAGTAATCAAACCATCTGGTTGCATAAAACAAGTATTGAATCGAAATGAATGAGTGGTCTCGAGACGTTCGTGTAAGGCGGTGTCAGGTAACGGCATGGTTCGCGGTGTCACTGATTACCAGACGACGTTAATCTACTTACAATCGCTTTATCAAGTCGAACGTTTTAGATCCTCAACTTGATATTTAGGAATACTTCCTCATACTAGCAGGGCGATAACCTTATCATTTTCTAGACACTGCACAGTTTCACTCAACGGATTATCTAACTCGCGCGATTTTTTAAACAAACAACGCACAAACTTAAGCCTCATCTCAAGTAACTCGCTGCTTTGAATGCGGAAGGGCCTATGTTAAAAATACTTCTAGTCCGCAAATTAAACCTGTTTAATCACATATTCGACATATGTTTTGTTTATGTAAAACATATTACGAATCCAAAAGTAATTCCGATAAGACTAATGTTCTATTGCTTCCAATCACCCGCCCACGCATTAACTAATCTAGCAATCTGGTAAAACTCTTATTCATTTGTTTCCCGTCGTACACAACCGAAAAAACAAATTTTGAAATAAAAATGTAACAACCTATTCACATATAATATCAGTATATAAACTTGAAAAATTTTTTTTTTTTTGTCTCAGGCGGGACTCGAACCCGCATCTCCTCGCATGCCGGGCGGGCGCCATACCATTAGGCCACCGAGACACTGCGACACGGCGCGAATTTTTCAAGCATATTCTTACGCTGTGAGCCAGCGTTGCTTCATCAAATGTTAGGAGCTTGCACCCCCAACACCCGAAAGAAACATCTTTGCAGATGTTTGACAGTCAGTTAAGATGAAACAGCCATTTATATACTTTATTTGATATTTTAGCAACTTAATTGCACTTATAATATCAGTATATAAACTTGAAAAATTTTGTCTCAGGCGGGACTCGAACCCGCATCTCCTCGCATGCCGGGCGGGCGCCATACCATTAGGCCACCGAGACACTGCGACACGGCGCGAATTTTTCAAGCATATTCTTATGCTTCGGCATGCGAGGAGATGCGGGTTCGAGTCCCGCCTGAGACAAAATTTTTCAAGTCCTATCGTCTATTTCCATACCAAATTTCATCTAGGTCCGTTCAGCCGTTAATGAAGTAACAAACATTTATCCAACCTTGCATTCAAGTATAATATTAGTAAGATTAGCAAGATAAATAGATAATAGGGTGCCGCAGTGTTTAGCCTGATGTGCTGTCGTCTGTACAAACAAGTATTAACAGTTTAAAAAACTGTAACCCGACTACGGAAATAAAATAATTTTAAAGTCACGGAAATACAATAATGTATATTTGCAAGTCACCCTGTATATTTACAAGTCACCCTGTATATTTGCAAGTCACCCTGTATATTTACAAGTCACCCTGTATATTTGCAAGACACCCTGTATATTTACAAGTCACCCTGTATATTTACAAGTCACCCTGTATATTTACACGTCACCCTGTATATTTGCAAGTCACCCTGTATATTTACAAGTCACCCTGTATATTTACAAGTCACCCTGTATATTTGCTGCATTGTATAACATTTTTGTGCTCAGAATGTGATCTTCTTTCATTTGATACTCCTTATAATTGCAAACTTTTTTTTTCAAAGTATTCCAATATAGTGTCGTAGCATTCAGCATGTAGCTTTTTTTTTAACAAAGGGTAGCCTCCGGTCTGTTATAAAATCAGTTAAAATCAGTTTTATTTCTGCAAATAGGCCCCAGGAGGCGCTTTTACACGTCCCAATATTTAAACCTACCACTGCTTCGGGACAAGTCTGGGCTAGTGCCGAGAAGAAGCAGCGCAAGAAACTCGGTCACTATTGTCAGCCTCTTTTTAAATAAATTTTTACAAGGTAAGGTAATTTTTACAAGGTTGAAGCAAGTACGAGCTGGGACAACTTAATGCCATACATTTCTATCATTGTAATAGCCCTTTTTCATTAAAATAACTTTAACATACGATTTAAGTTTATGTACAGGGAGTTCAGCAATATCCTTTGGTAATTTGTTGAAAATACGGATACAATTTCCCATAAACGATTTTCCTACTTTTCGCAGTCTGAAGCCTGGAACGGCGAGTTTACCTTTATTTCTCGTATTAAAATTGTGTACGTTACTTTTCTTAAGAAATAAATGTATGTTCATACGAACGTAAATAATATTCTCGAGAATATATTGAGAAGACACTGTAAGTATATAATAATCTCTTTGAAGAGCTCTTACAGCGAGTCACGGGGTCGAAAGCCGTAAATAGCCCGTACAGCACGTTTTTGCAATATAAAAATTGACTCAATATCTGCCGCTGAGCCCCACAACAGAATTCCGTATGACATTATGCTATAAAAGTAGCTAAAATATCGAATAGTAGGAATCGATTGATACCTAATTCACCAAAACAAGCTCAATAGCTTAGCCGCAAATGTGGGACCCACATACATAGACTGCTGAAATCATTACCCTTTCTGTTAGCTTTGCTGTAGTCGGGTAAAAATACCAAAATGAGATACTTAGCTGATTTTGCAATTCTTTTAATGTGAATTTTTGTACTTATCGACATGTGCAAAACATGCGAAAATTAATTAATGCTGCATAATAAACCGATATCGGTAATATATAAATTAATCACATGCGTTTGGTCTCTTAATAGTACCTGAGATAAGCTATCAGCGTTTATTATTTACCATAGATAACGCAATAATTTCGGCGCGGCACTACAAGGGTACTTTTATTTCATAGATTTTAATCAAGTTATCATTAAATGTTGCGTTAAATTTTGAACCTTAAAGCCAAAACTTGAAGATTGATACGTAAACTAGAGAACTGTTAGTAATCAAAATTAAAAAAATGTATTTGTTTAACTAATCATATCGCATGAATACTATCTTGGCAGACATACTCGTATACACTCATGGTCGTTAATTGAACATTATCTAACTAATTAGAATAATAAATTGCATATGATTGTTGGACGATTGCATTAATATTAACTGACTTGTCTTTACTTTCTCAGCCTTAAGTCAACAATACAATCCTTGACTAGTGTAGTTAAGCTGTGGGAACCAGCAGGCCGGCCAAAGGACCTTTTAAAGTATTTATGCCTTGTTACCGCGACAGAAGCATTGTTTTAAAAATATATCACTTAGTCATAGTATACAATTCCTGGAAAAAGCTTATTTTTCAACCTACATCCATCAACGTTAACAGCCAAATGTATGCCTAAAAGCCACTTCAAAAAGTGCGACAATGGTGTAAGGAAGGTTTTGAGGCATACTACTGTATTGGATAAATGAAGACAATCTTCATTTATGCTGTTGCGTTTTCTTTTTCTTCTTAGTATCGAAACAAAAAAATCGAGTCCGTACTCGTATTACCTTTAAACGGAACGACCCTAGTTTAAAGACAAATGTAATGTACGTGATTATGTACAGATAGTGCACAGTCCTGAAAAACACTATTTTTATTGTAATGAATATATTAGTCGTCAGCTATAAATAATTCATCGATGCAGGCGTATGTAAACGCAATCAGGTTAAGGGCGCAGGGCAGACAGTTCCCGCGATATGAGCGTATCAAATTAAATATAAATATCACACAAACAAGTCGTACTTAACTACGAACCTTGAAAAATCACAATTGAATTAATCTTTTATTGGTGCCAGGCTGCAGGCGTGGAATCTGCAATGGAGTAATTGGTCTAGGGATGCATGGCGATAGAATACCTCGTCGATAACAAGTTCCTAATACCATTAAAGTAATAATTTACTGAAAATACAAATCCATGAATAAAAATGTCGACTGCCTGAGGTGGGACTCTTACCCACAAGCTTGCAATTAAATTGTACAGTTTAATTAACATCAAGTTATTTTGAAAACATACAAACTATTTATTACTAGACTCACTACAGGAAAATTATAACTGTTCTATTTGGTATCCTTGTTTGATTGCATTACATACAATTATCGTACATTGTATTATGTACTTCCCAATATTCACTTAATCATACTTGCTGGCATTTTCGATCATTGTCTGTTTTCATTTCCTCTTACAAACACAAATACAGAAGCAGTATTATTTCTGTACATCTATCACTGTGTACGAATACTTAAAATGTTTTAAATTAGTGATGAACATTGTAAAAGACCTGATTAGTTCCTTAATTACTTGATAACATGAGACATGTATATCCTAATGACACTTTTTAATTATTTCACGTATTTTATTCATACGGATGTAGAGAGAGCCATTCTGAATTTCTTCATTGTAAAAATGTAAGATAGTCTTTTTACATTTTACAATGAAATCTTATTATATGACTAAGTAGTATATCTTACTTAGTAGTACACACTTAGTAGTACTTACTAATTAAATTAAATAATGTAACATAGTACCTACGCATCGGTTTATCGGTCTAGGACGTTCTACTTTCTAGATCCTTACATAATTACGCTTCGCTCCGCAACGTTGTAATAACAAGCTTAAGCGCTTAAAGAAATGCCTCGCTTGTTTCTGGAATGTTTGTGAACGTAATTACTAATTAAATATACTTAATGTCATAATAAACAAATAAATCATTTAATTCTTTACCATATCAAATAGTAACTTAAACGGACAATTACATTCAAAGGTTCATAATTCGTATTCATTACATCAACGTTTACTCGTTGATGGCTCAAAAACAAATTGACATGTGATATCACGACAGTGTTAAATCATAGTATCACGTGATTCATCGGTTGTCATTTCGTTACTAAATAGTAACTGGTTAGCTGACTACTAGACAGCATCTGTTAATGAATAGGGTATAAGAATAGTCTGAAGCGGTATTTTAGTGAGAAATCCCTCGGTTTGTGGAATAGGGGCGGTCAGGGGCGGCCGCGGGGTGACGTCATGCCACCCACGCTTTCGCCTGGGTTATCGACTCTGTTCATGTAAATCCAATCATAGACACGTTAGGTTCGATTTGACGATAACTTCGTAGCTTGCCGACTATCACTTGTGCAGCATTGCAGATTGCATTAATATTGCATCTCGGTTTTTAGAGTTTGGGAATTGCATAATGGTTTTGTACCGTCTGCTTGATTGACGTCACTCTCTTTGTTTTGTGTCTGTTTCGGAGCTAAAGCGTGTGCGGACACGGAAATCGCGCTGACTTCAGAGACTACATATTTCCTATTACTGCTTAGTACATAATAGCGTACTATCGAGTCATTGTTGTTTAGGGTACTGGTATTTATAGCATTAAAACAAACTAGCAGCAGGATATTTATCGCATGAACACCTCAGTGACCTGTGTACAGTTGTGTCAAAGTACCTCACGCCTCCTTGCAAAGTAATGTTATTCTGATTCGTCTTTTTAGGTGTTGCTGCTATCATAATAAAAGTAAAACCGATAGTATAGATTAGCTGATAACACTACCGGTAGCACACAGCAATCTTATCAATGTATTTTTGACGACCTCCGTGGCGGAGTGGCGCACACACCGGTTTTCAAGGTGTCGCCTGCTCCGAGGTCCCGGGTACGATTCCCGGACGGGTCAATGTAGGAAAAAAAGTGTTTTTCTACATTTTCTCGGGTCTGGGTGTTTGTGGTACCTTCGTTGTTTCTGGTTTCCAAAATACGAATGCTTTTAATAGTTATTCAAATTGGGATCAGAACAATATTGTGATGTTGTCCACAATAATAATAGTAATGTATGAGTGACTTTCAACCTCTTTTGAAGTAATTGAATTGCTATTGTTTTTAAAGATATTTTAAAAGTCTGTCTGATTTTTAAGGTCAACTATTAATCTAGCTCAGGTGCTTACAAATGACGTCACGGACCGCGCATTTGCAGAACGCCGCGTGGTCTGTGAATAGGTACCTAGGTCGTGTCGGCCCACGCAGGTTAAACCTATGTAGAATGATTTATGTTGACCTTAATAGCAGGTTATTTGTTTGCCTTACATAACAATTGGAGCGTTGATAACATACTAATAGTTATACAATTATCTTAGCTTGAATTGGTCTCTTCCAGACAACAGTTCACTCAAAAGACAGTCATTATCATTTAGCCACCTAATCCTACTTATTGCTTTAGATGAATCTTTGTTATTATTATAAATTTGAAAGTAACTCTGTTTGTTCGTCTGTCTCTTATGCGTTCAGGCCTAAACTACTGAACCGATTTAGATAAAATTTAGTACAAAAAAGTAGGTCTTTAAAAAGTTCATAATACTATTTTTGACGACCTCCGTGGCGGAGTGGCGTACACACCGGTTTTCAAGGTGTCGTCTGCTCCGAGGTCCCGGGTTCGATTCCCGGACGGGTCAATGTATAAAAAAAGTGTTTTTCTACATTTTCTCGGGTCTGGGTGTTTGTGGTACCTTCGTTGTTTCTGGTTTTCAAAATACGAATGCTTTGAATAGTTATTCAAATTGGGATCAGAACAATGTATGTGATGTTGTCCACATTTATTTTTTATTTTGTATCACAGTGCTATGTGCACTTTATGCACAGGTGTCCACCCGCGACATTTGTCGCCAGCGCCACAGGTATATACTAATTATGTATTAATCTTGCGTAAATCGTGTTGAAAGTGATGTTAATATTGTTCATACAAATCGTAGTTAACATTTTAAAAATCTGTCATTTTGCGAATCTGGCATTCCGCGAATCTGGCATTTTGCGACTCTGTCATTCTGCGAGTCCGGCATTCTGCGAATCTAGCTTTTCGCGTTATTGACAATTTGCGACGTCTTTCAGTTATCTATTAACGTCTTTCAGTTTGACATTATGCGCCTAAACCGAATCTGTCGAAATTTCCTGAAACCCTCAGCTGTTATTGTTGTAAATTTTTGTAAATATTTATGGTTGCACAGATTTATAGAAAACATATACCTAGCAATGGGATACAAAATAGCAATATCTAATTTCTTAAGGTCAAATATTTATGTACCGAATTTATTCAAAATCGTTTCAGTACTTTAGCCGTTAAAGCGTTACAGACGACAGAATTACTGTGGAATTTACAATACTAATAAAGATTAACTGATGCATCGTGTGGTGTGTTTTGTGTCCCTGTCAATTACATCATTATTACTAGAGTTATTTGGTTCGGGGTTTATACCATGTACCTTATTTATTATGAGTTTCCGATATTTCGGCACTGTTGCAAGCGCCATGACCACGGGAGAACTGTGAGTTCTCATAATTAATAAGGTACATGGTATAAACTCCGAATCAAATAACTCTAGTGATAGTGATCATGAAAGTTTAAATCAGTATCATTATTATTAGGTTTCGTGTTTCATATATTTTGCGCAGTTGTCGACACAGGCAACGATAACGACCGTCCCGTATTCCTTGAACTGAAAGTTTTTAATGTTCAAATGGTGCCTCGTCCATTCACCTTCGTGAACACAGAACATCATTCGGAATCGTTGTTCCTAGGTGTCTTCGCGTCGTTAGCAGCGGGCCGGCGTCGCCGCGTCGCGACGGGACTTGTTGATATCCCTCCCTACTCCTACCCCTGGCCCTCCCTTCGCCCTTCAACCACCCGGAGGTTGCGCGGGATCGATTCATCAGATGTAATCATATACCGAAACCAGTGCAGATTAGAGACCACACGACACACATAGCTGATTAAAATGTATGCGGCGATTCTGAAGTAAAGCCCCGTTGGCCTAGTGGTTTATATACCGGGCCAAGATCTCGTGGTCCCGCGTTCGATCCCCGGGTCGGGCAAACAAAAGTTTCGAATTTTCAAACATTGATCGGGTTTGTGATTATGTCAGTACCCATCATTGCTATGGTAACTTGAATTCAATAATGGAGGCCTTTATCCTGCAGTGGGTTGATTATAGGCTGTTAATTTTTTTTTTTACTTTTTTCTAATAATGTATTTTCTACGAAAATACGATCACTAAGAAATACAGAAGCGGGTGCCGTGATAAGCAATCTCTATTTAAAATGCATCATGCTTCACCTCGTGCCATTAGCATAAATAGGTAGTTAAGAAAAATAACACTGAGACTAATGGAATTTCAATTTATGTTGAAAAAATACATAATAATTATTGCTGTAATTCTGAAAAATAAAGATGTTAGCCTTGATTGACAGTTTGAATGTTCAAAGTGTCAATCCGTCACATGTTCCGTCGTAAATGTCAAGTCGTGACGTCACGGCATGTGTTGTTGCCGGCGGCGGCCGTGACAGTCGCGGACGACTCCTCGCGAGGGGTCGTCGGCCGCTCGCCGGCTCTCCCTCTCCTACCGGGTCTGTGCCAAGCACTGACGTCACCAGGATTTGTCATCTCCCACTGTTTAGCATTGTGATTAATGTGCAAATCACATAATGATTCGAATTCAATGTGTAACGGCTTGTACACGAACAGTGTGTCACCGACGTCGTACTAAAAATAATAACGTATAATAATAGTTCCTCTGTTTATAAACCGCGGTCGTAGTGTCATTGACAAAGATCGGAAGCTGTCTGCGGAGTCAAGAGCAAGCGCCGCGACTAGCAGACGACGGATTGGTGCCCGAGAGCCGGTGTCGCAACGACTGCAAGAATACCAATTATTTTTGTAGAGAACTTGGAACAATGCCTACTAATTCCTATTGTTTTTGGAAACATGCCCGTCTTGATAGCGTCACACATGGTGATTTTCTACGTATTACATGTTTAGTAGGGCAATGTGATTTCCTTTGTCATGGTTAGACCTCGTTGTAGGACATGACGACCTTTGTAATTATCATGAGGGCGCGAGAGCGATTAACCCAATACTCCGCCCAATCAATATATTAAACTTTAAATAGACTGTTTGCATCGTAAGGGTAGATATCAATGTTTTAGTCATAAATTGAATATTACATAGAAATTGGAACAAAGGCACATGCATTCATTAGTCACAGTCATAAATACCAAGGTTCCCATTAATGTTACCAGGACAGTCGTGCGATTTAGAAAGAAAGAAAGAAAGAAAATACATTTATTAAAATTTGGACATCACACACAGATAGTAAGCACACAAAAAAGATTTAAACAGACAAACACAGAACCTCCTCCTTTTTTCTGAAGTTGGTAAAAAATAATAATGAAACTAACACAAAAAAAAACAAACACATAGAACAACAAGAATATCGAGCAGTGCCACTACGTGTCCGTGACGTCCACTTTAAAAGGACCTCACTCAGCATGCGCCATGGCCCGAGTAGCCATGGCGCTGGTTTTCAGTGTGCCCGGCTGAGTAAAGTACACGGACGTTTACCTAGTAACCTCAATTGTAATTTATAAAAATTAATAAATACTAACATAATATAATATATTATAGTACCCACATAAATAACTATAATACATAAATAAGTCTGTAGCTGGTGTTTTAATATATATATTGAACGTAGGCATGAGTGTAATCAGATATAAGCATTGCCACCTCACCCGGCGGCACCTCTTCGCATTTAAGTATATCATGAGCATTAATGACTCAATTTTGCCGGGTTGTACAGTATTTCATAGCAGTCCGAGAAAGTAGATAGTCGATCATGTTTACTCTAAGCCGATGCACAAAGCTCGTGGTTAATAGATTATTGTATTACATACAAACTTTCTTGATATATCCAGTCTTATCTGTCTCCTTCACACTTCCTAGGATGGTGGTATGAGTGAGGAAGCCGACATAGCCTAAAACAAACGTTATACGGAGCAAACCCCTGACCCGTAGTAACATGATCTCTTGTCGATCGAGCTGCCCCAGAATCGAGGTCAATTTAATAACACCCAGTAACGCAACTATCCCGTATTCCCTTCGGCAATCGCTTTACTATGGCATTAGTTATCCTGTAATAGATTACGGCAAGCGTGTCGGGTCAGCGATCGAGATCTCCGGTAGAATCCCTCGATCGTGAGTTATTCCAGACACAATTGAAATCAATTGTTATCGCGACAACCGGTTGTCTCATGGGGGTTGAGGGATTAAGGAAAATGTTCCTTATGCCTTGCGGAAATAGCTTGACATAGATTCTTAATTGTATCCTTTATACGTAACAAAACAATACACGAAATGAAGAAAACCTAATTGAACAGTTTGTATATTTTTATTTGGAAATATTTTTATAAATTTTAAACACTTATGGTTGTTTTAGGTTTGTTGGAAGTCCTATTTGAGTGTAATGAAATGAGAAATAAAAACCGGCCAAGTGCGAGTCGGACTCGCGCACGAAGGGTTCCGTACCAAAAAGGCCAAAAAAACGGGTGTGTTGTATGGAAATTATATTTATTTTATTATTTACAGTATTTGTTGTTATTGCGGCAACAGAAATACACAATTTGTGAAAATTTCAACTGTCTAGCTATCGCGGCTCTTGAGATACAGCCTGGTGACAGAGCGACGGACAGACGGACAGACAGCGAAGTCTCAGTAATAGGGTCCCGTTTTTACCCTTTGGGTACGGAACCCTAATAAAAAGTGCATGTGGTTTTGAATTCCTTTGAAGATCATATAATTAATTTCCAAGTTTATTTTCCTGAGGTAGCATTTAGTGATTTGTGCCTGAGGTATCTCTGCGACAAGACGGTAATCTTTACCTTCTGGAAATTCAATCTGGTCATAGTGCGCTTTTATCATACAAAACGTATTCCGGGATTGCTTTGTGACAAATCATAAATATTATTTGAAATGATTGAAATGTCAAGTATCCAATTGCTAACTTACTCGGTCACCCCCGCCGCATTGGCTTCGGTGACTAATTCTTGCGCGCGGAGTGCACGCGGAGGAGTTTGCGGAAACGTGTTCACTTACAACATCGCGATATTACGCAAGAGGCATGCATTGTCTGCGGCTACAATTGTATTGTTGATATAGTTTTAAAGAAACACTTCATTGTTAAAAGCTTCGTTTAAAAATCCTAGACTATCGTAGTGTCGTATAGATCAGGGACTCTATTTGTTTCATTGTTCAAAGTCGTATTCTTGAAATAATTAGTAGTACTCTGAGTTACTCGTTTGCACACTTAATTTTGTACCTGACGACAAGAACGCCTATACTTGCATTTTGACCGATCCGAAGAAATTAAGTATCTATGTTTAAAGTAGTGAATATTGGGTACAAGTGAAATCGCGTGTAGCCGTGTGTTTACGCCATATCCTTTGTACCTACAATATACTTATTGATTTGTCAATTGACTTTTTATAAAGAACGTTCAATTTGATTTCACTTCCGCATTCTAGAACTTTCCCTTACTTTGATTTCAATGAGCAATATTCTGTCCCTTTCCTTCCCATGCCCTCTTCTATACTGTGGAATAGAGACAACCAATGGAAGGAACAATGAAACATCAATTTGAATGTGACATTCATGAGAAGAAAGGAATGTCTGACGATACTGAATTCAGTTATCATTACGCAATTATCAGGTCCACATTGATAGGATTGAACGGACTCAAAGACGATTCCTAAAGTTGCTAAGTTTTATAATGAACCTTCATCGTACCTTGCATTCTTATGAGGATAGACTTAAAAGATTTCGAATCATGTCATTAGCTGATCGCAGAAAGCAACTAGACCTAACTTACTTGCATGGAGTCATTAACTATAAAATTGATTCGCCATACTTGCTGTCACAGATAAATATCAGTACCCATTATCGCATCCGTAAACCAAAGGTATTCACTCTTAATGTTTATGTCAATAACACCTCATGTTTTAACCCTATCACTCGAATGTTTCGTCTTTTTAATGAGCTAGTCGGTGGTGGTGCAGACATTGACATATTCAACAGCAGTCAGTCTGCATTCAGGAATAAACTAGTAAAATGTATCAAGGATGTTCTAATATAGGATTTTATATTGTATTCAGTACCTGTTTCCCGTCATTTTTGTTATAAGTCTGTATTATTTGTTTTAGTTGTATGCATGATTTTTTTACTTTAAATTATTTGCTGCTTTAAGTTAAGGATTATAGTATGTACATGTAAAGGGTTCCAACCTAGCCCTTAAAGTAGCTCTTTACAATTTTGTTATGTTCCGGTTGTAACCTGTTTTGTACATTAATAAATAAAAATAAAATAAAATAAAAATAAAAAGTTGGAGATTTGAACGCGCCCACGTTCAGCTGCAAGCCTGCAGCTCGTCGCCGCTCACCGCTTCAGAGTATTCAAACCGCGATAAAATTATATGAAAGTGAATTAAGTGATAAAGGACAGCACGGCCGGCCGAAAACCAGACTATATTGCAAGTGCAGTGAATTACATCAACACAAGCGCAATCAGATGTTGCGACGCCATATTGCGCATAGAAGTTCAACCAAGTAAGTCTCATTCCACTAAGTTACAAATCCCTTTATCCTGCTGTCCCTCACTGAATTTGCTCGTTATTTCATGTAACTTCAATGTCCAAACCGCCATACGCTATTTCGTTTTTCTATTTAAATAGGTATTGAGTACACCTCCGCATCCCGCATCACCACCGTGTGTGTAGAGTACGTCACGTATTTTCGTGAAGGTTACTTATTGTCGGAAAGTAGCGCTGCGCCAACTATAGATTCACGCTGATAATGCACTAACTCACACTCTGTAGGAAGCTTACACTACCGGTGTATTACATGCACCAATTTAGTCTAGCCTTGAATGTTAACCAGTGTTTGGGTAAATAGTTACCAGGCAGCATGTTAAAATAATAAACAAATCGGCGAAACAATAATGGAATTGTTCTGAATTACTAAAATCTATTTTGGTATCTCCTGTGTTTTCCCCAAAGATTCTTTGTCAAATGTGTCACCGAAATAATTAGTATCATAGGAGTACCCATTTTGCTTTGTTGGTTTAATCCAACATAAACTTTTTTTACTCTTATTATAATTTATGCCATATGTCAACTTTGCTATCTCAAGAAAATGTAAATATTTGCATACAATGAAAATATTAATTGTTTCCGTAGTAACATCGCGGCATCGGTACAGAGATACGAGTATCCTGCTTACGGTCTTTACTGTCGATGGCAATAACAAAGAGTCTTTAGAGTGTGTTACCCTCCCGGGTTCAGAGAGATTGCTGTTTAAATCTCAGTTAAAAACATACAACCTTATACATACTCGTACATACAACACGGTAGGTAGTTACGTTTAGAAATGATAGTGCTTTACAATCATCATAAGATCCATCTTCAGATTCTTCATAGCGTCTATCTCACATTTAAATATATTGCCGCTATCCCGTGCTTCGCTAATTAAAGTAATTCGTACCTCACGTCTAAATTATAGTATTGTTTTGATTAGTTGCGCGATTTGAAATAAAAAAAAGGCAAATTAGACACTGTCATTTTTTAAATTTTAAAATGTGGTATTTTATTCATTTATTACATATCCTTCGCATTTAATTCGCATTAAAAACAAACAGTAATCCTTAGACCCGAGTTCACCAATACTTAAACAGCCGGTAAACATAGATTGATGATTAATTTGACACAATTCCCATACAAAATATGTCAAATAATATTTTAAACGCTGTTTAAAACTTAAACGTCTGTTGGTGAACTCGGGCCTTAATCTTGGATTTTGTTGATAGCTCATTGATTGAGATCTTCATTTAATATACAGGCGTTTTGTATTGCGGTTCGTCAGTAGGTATAGTAATATTATTACTGACAAACTGCGACGTATTCTACTACCTAACGCTATCTATTGACCAAAGGTGAACAACTGCGAATTTAGTACAATAAATTTTTGCACATATTGCTATCAACAAAGATTGTCCAACGCCACCTATTGACAAAAGAAGAACTGTGAATTTAGAAGTACATAGTTTGTTATAAATAAAAAATGTATTTTCGTCGTTGTACGTTCTAGAAAACATAGCTTTTGACAGGCAAAGGTAATGTGACGCCATCTATTAACGAAATATTACAAATTTTTTTAACCTAGGTATAATTAACTTATTTCCATCGTTGTACATTCCAGCAAACATCTCTATCTACCAAGGTCGCCCAGCGCATGTCGTTCGGCCTCCTGGGAGCGAAGGCGGCGACGCGCTGCGAGTTCGTCCGCATGAAGGGCCCCAGCGGCAAGGGTCACGCGGAGATGGCGGTTTCGAGGCCGCACGCCGCCGGCCTCGACACGCCCACGTCAGAACCCGGCCTCGCCGCCACCGACATGTGGGACAGCGACTGGGACGACGACCCCGAGGAGATGTTCATCTATCGACATCAGGTGAGGCGACTCACGTGCCTACGGGACTCTGAATATGTCGTACGATCGTACTTTGAGAGAGCGGCACGATTTTTCAGCATTAGAAGCATTTAAATTTATGTAACATAAAAAAATAAAAACACAGTCAACGTCAAAAAGTGTCCCAACTGAAAGTGCACCCATTTGATAAAGGGCATATTTAGTAATCACAACCGGAATGGATATACATGACATAAATATCCCTATTATAGTAGTTAGACATAATTACATTGACATAAAATCAACGTCAATCATTCGATCGGCTACAGTTTCAAACAGTTTAATTGCAAATCGCTCCAAGAGATGATATTTTAACGTGTAAGATGGAGTAAAGCTTCTATAAGCTACTATTCCTAACAATGATAACATAGGTTGAGCTGTACAACTGTGTGTTGTTTATGTCGTAGTGTTATTGTAAGTGTTTTTATTAATTTAATTGATCTTGCCGCATTCAAGATATTCCAATAAACGATTTTGGATCGCCGGTTCCTGTAAACATTAATATGTTTGATGATACTGAAACATTAATCTGTCTCATTCCAGCGTCGGCTGAGCGACCCGAGCGCGAACATCACGAACTTCGTCCGCGGCGGCTGGCGCACGCGCACGCCGCGGGACAAGAGCCGCTCCGAGAACGAGGGGCTCGACGCGCTCGTGGACGGGCTGGCCGAGGTTGAGGCGGGCGACCTGCGGGACGGTACGTACTCCCCTGGAATGTAGCTGTGCCCACCCTGTTCTACCCTGAGCGCGGGGGGCTCGACGCTCTGGTGCACGGGCTGGCCTAGGTCGAGGCGGGAGACCTGCGGGACGGCACGTCCGGCTGTACCTGAACTCTGAACTCGTACCTATTTCCGCCCCGAGAACTCGTTAGCTTCTATCTACTGATGATTGAATCAAGGCTGGGGAACATATTACCCCCAACTGTCGTGTATATTCAGTGAGTACCTATCTCATTGAAACACCGCCACCGGTTCAGATGGTATGTATGAAACTGTATTATTGTATAAAATTGTACCTTCCTGGAATCATCAGAAGAATATAAGTGAAATTCTGTTGTTTTCATTCGTTATAAAAATAGTTTAATGTTGTTGTTGGACGCAATTTGGATGGATTTGTCTTTTATAATTTGCTTTTTGCATGTTGTTTCACGTTACATTTTCGTGTCGCTCATCACTAATTTTTGTAACACCTCATTGCTTTTCGCGCTTATAGATGGCGTCTTACTTGATCAATTACTATATTCAGCTTCTCAGACGTTAACGACTGACAGTTAAAACAGTTCAAAGAAAGATTGCTTGAATTATCTGGATGGCATTAATTTGTCTCTGTAATGTATGAAGAGAAAATTGAGCTGCGAGTCAACATACATACAACGCCATCTGTCGATGGGGTGCTAAACTAAACTAGCATTCTGTTAAAGTCCACGATTGTTACACTTAACAGAGTTTTTACTATTCAAGAGATGAGACTGTACGGATCACTCAATTAACGTCTCAGAAACGGGTATGGTTAGCGTATAAATTAGTCGTAGATCGCTCGGAGGAAGCCAGCCGCGGTAGCGTTTGTGTTGCAAAAGTTAATTCAGAATTGACGCATTCGCGTCACGCTCGGACGACACGAAATGTTTAAACGTTCGATTTGCTAAACGGCCTGGGGTTGTCGACGCTCGGTATCTCAAAGGGAGGCGCACTATTCGGGACTTCCATCATCGAATTAACTTGAGCATCGATCAAAGATAAGAAGTAGATACACAGTTTCATATAAAAATGAAATTATAAACTGTCTTCGATTCAATGTAAGAAAAGAATGTCATGCGGTAAACCTGCCATGATGTAGATTTAATCTTACGTAGGTATATGACTCAAAGATGAATGCAATTAATATAAAAGAGCACTCAATGTTCACTGGTTGTTCATTCGGTTAGAACGTTTGTGTATCTAGTTTCTGGTAAAAAGTTCGGTCACAATATTGTACGAATTTACCGGTTACCGAGTGTGAAGTTTCTCGATGCTCATTAAATAGTGTCCTCTATAAAACTGCACTCGATAACTTGAGGGTCGAAAGAGAGCTTATTCCTTAGTTCCGGGCCGTTTCGCAAATCGCTACCCCGAACCACAGCCGCGCATATTGTCCGTAGAGCCGGGCCGCGGCTGTCAGGCTTCCTCCCGGCGCCCCGCCCCCGCGCCCGCGCCCGCCCCCGCCCCCGCGCCCGCCATGCGCGACGTGTGCGGGCGCGCGCCCCCCGCCCCCTCCCCCGCCTGCCTCGCCGTGCTGAGCCCGCGGCGCGCGCGGCCCTCGCCCCCCGCGCGCCGCCCGCCGCCGCTGCGCCCGCTGCGGCTGAACCTGGCGAGCGGCAGCGACGACTGCGACGAGTGCGAGCTGGCGACGGCGGCGGGCGAGGAGAGCGCGACGGCCGCGGCGGCCGCCTGCGCGCGCGCGCCGGTGTCGGCCCGCGGCGAGGAGGAGTGGCCGTGCGAGCGGGAGGGCGAGGGTGAGGGCGAGGGCTCGGGGGAGGGCGGGGCGCGCGCGGGCTGGGGCTCGGGGGGCGGGGCGCGCGCGTACGCCACGCTGCCGCGGCGGCGCGGGGGCGCGGGGGCGGCGCTGTACGCGGGGGCCCGCCTGCCGCCGCGCCGCACCACGCCCGACGGCACCGACATATACTACTGGTGCGATCTGCCGAAAAACTCGCGCCGGTACACGGGTGAGTCGCTAGTGTGAGAACAGACCTGAACCGTGAACATGTATGTTATTGCACACTGTGTTCTTTTAACAGCCCTCCGAGTCGGCAATAGAGGCCTCACGAAATTAATCTTTCAACGGAAGGAGCACCGACGAGTTAACGTGCCTTCCGAAGTACGGCTCCGACGAACGCACGCCATTTAGACCGAAGCCGATTAAGAACTGATGCACACCGAGTCATCTAAACCCGAAATGAGCTATAACTAAGCTACTATCAGTACAAGTCAACTTTTAAATACTATCTATATTTTTTTGAAAATAAATACTTCGGAAATATTCATATTCATTTATGCACTACATAATATAATTTTGCACACAATACCTAGACCTGTACAAACAGATATGTTCCATATTCTGTCCTGCTGTGCAAAAATAGCATTAATATTATCTTCAATGGGCCGTTTCGCGAATGGAGCATTCTGCAAATAGTACATTTTGCGAAAAGGACTATTTAAGAATCGGACGATTTTTCGGCAAGTGACGTTTTGTGACTAAACCCACCTATGGTTTCCAAACAAGAGTAAAAGCATATAGAGAAAGTAATATATATTATGTACTAGAGTTCCAATCTTTAAAGTAAAGATCGTCCTCCGGAAGAAAGCTCAAATTCTGCATTAAGCATAGATGGCATTAACACAGTCTATGAACCATACAGTCGTTCGACAGGGCAATTGTGCGGGGTGTGAGGGGCGAGACGCGGGAAGGCCGAGCCCGAACTGCGATCAAAACGATGTTAGCAGTTCGGGACACAGCATTCAGGGCTAACAAACGTTTGTGTTTTAAATTATTTTATATTTGTTTGTTGGAATTTATTGGAATGCTAATATCGAATGATTAGATATGGTGAACATATTTTTTTTTAAATAAATAAATAGTTGTCAATTTCGAAGTTAATTGGGCTGCTGATTACAAAAATGCTATCCTTTTTTAAATTCAAGATGGCGGATGTAATTTTTTTAATTTCGAGGTTCAGTGGGGTGCTTCGGATATGCCATCCTTTTTAAAATCCAAGATGGCGGACGCCGAACGAATGTATGGTTCATAGACTGTGGCATTAATGTGCGCTCTTGTTAAATCGAAAGAGACAGAAAATCTTTCTCTGCTGCGGC
This sequence comes from Anania crocealis, assembly GCA_949315895.1. Classification (NCBI taxonomy): domain Eukaryota; kingdom Metazoa; phylum Arthropoda; class Insecta; order Lepidoptera; family Crambidae; genus Anania; species Anania crocealis. The sequence goes on from OX438884.1 coordinate 492,669, forward strand.
TATTTGTAGACTGTTCTGCTATTTTCGTAGTGCTAGTGTCGCAAAGCATGCTTTTGCCCGTTAATTGTTGTGTAAAATCAAGCACGTACATGTTTCACGTACGGCATTTATAACGATTTATGAAGAAATCAAAACAATGATTTTTTTTTTGTATTAAATTAGAAGTTCTAGTAACTTTCTTTGGATTTTTCTTATCCTTCATCTTACGACACGTTAATGTCATGGTCAAAACATAGCCAACTAGCCACACTTGCTTTCAAATGGTTCTCGTTATTGTTGGATAGGTCACAAGTTTTCGATTGTATTTACGTTGGTCTGTGATTTTATTCAAATCGAGACCCCTAGCGCAATCTGTCGTAATATTTTGAAAAGAATTCGGGAGGACATTTCTTGACTAGCTATTGGTAATTTAGTATATTACTTTCCGTATGGTAAAAGTAACGGATGAAGTCATAAGTGGACAAGTCCATTAAGCATAAGGGTTTTTATTAATTTGCCGCCATTGTGCAACTAACCAGTGTCCGTTGCAGAGCTGGACGACGGCGCGTACAACCCGCTGTGGGCGATGCGCGGCTTCACGCAGACCTTCCACCTGTGGAAGGAGGGCAAGAGGCAGCAGTCCGCGCCCCTCAGCGCCTTCCTCACCTACGTCACGCTGCCCTGGTGGAGCATCGCCAAGGGTACGGGACCTGTTCCTATACTAAGCTAGGCTATAGACACAGTCCGCCCCCTCAGCGCCTTCCTCACCTACGTCACGCTGCCCTGGTGGAGCATCGCCAAGGGTACGGGACCTGTTCCTATACTAAGCTAGGCTATAGACACAGTCCGCCCCCTCAGCGCCTTCCTCACCTACGTCACGCTGCCCTGGTGGAGCATCGCCAAGGGTACGGGACCTGTTCCTATACTAAGCTAGGCTATAGACACAGTCCGCCCCCTCAGCGCCTTCCTCACCTACGTCACGCTGCCCTGGTGGAGCATCGCCAAGGGTACGGGACCTGTTCCTATACTAAGCTAGGCTATAGACACAGTCCGCCCCCTCAGCGCCTTCCTCACCTACGTCACGCTGCCCTGGTGGAGCATCGCCAAGGGTACGGGACCTGTTCCTATACTAAGCTAGGCTATAGACACAGTCCGCCCCCTCAGCGCCTTCCTCACCTACGTCACGCTGCCCTGGTGGAGCATCGCCAAGGGTACGGGACCTGTTCCTATACTAAGCTAGGCTATAGACACAGTCCGCCCCCTCAGCGCCTTCCTCACCTACGTCACGCTGCCCTGGTGGAGCATCGCCAAGGGTACGGGACCTGTTCCTATACTAAGCTAGGCTATAGACACAGTCCGCCCCCTCAGCGCCTTCCTCACCTACGTCACGCTGCCCTGGTGGAGCATCGCCAAGGGTACGGGACCTGTTCCTATACTAAGCTAGGCTATAGACACAGTCCGCCCCCTCAGCGCCTTCCTCACCTACGTCACGCTGCCCTGGTGGAGCATCGCCAAGGGTACGGGACCTGTTCCTATACTAAGCTAGGCTATAGACACAGTCCGCCCCCTCAGCGCCTTCCTCACCTACGTCACGCTGCCCTGGTGGAGCATCGCCAAGGGTACGGGACCTGTTCCTATACTAAGCTAGGCTATAGACACAGTCCGCCCCCTCAGCGCCTTCCTCACCTACGTCACGCTGCCCTGGTGGAGCATCGCCAAGGGTACGGGACCTGTTCCTATACTAAGCTAGGCTATAGACACAGTCCGCCCCCTCAGCGCCTTCCTCACCTACGTCACGCTGCCCTGGTGGAGCATCGCCAAGGGTACGGGACCTGTTCCTATACTAAGCTAGGCTATAGACACAGTCCGCCCCCTCAGCGCCTTCCTCACCTACGTCACGCTGCCCTGGTGGAGCATCGCCAAGGGTACGGGACCTGTTCCTATACTAAGCTAGGCTATAGACACAGTCCGCCCCCTCAGCGCCTTCCTCACCTACGTCACGCTGCCCTGGTGGAGCATCGCCAAGGGTACGGGACCTGTTCCTATACTAAGCTAGGCTATAGACACAGTCCGCCCCCTCAGCGCCTTCCTCACCTACGTCACGCTGCCCTGGTGGAGCATCGCCAAGGGTACGGGACCTGTTCCTATACTAAGCTAGGCTATAGACACAGTCCGCCCCCTCAGCGCCTTCCTCACCTACGTCACGCTGCCCTGGTGGAGCATCGCCAAGGGTACGGGACCTGTTCCTATACTAAGCTAGGCTATAGACACAGTCCGCCCCCTCAGCGCCTTCCTCACCTACGTCACGCTGCCCTGGTGGAGCATCGCCAAGGGTACGGGACCTGTTCCTATACTAAGCTAGGCTATAGACACAGTCCGCCCCCTCAGCGCCTTCCTCACCTACGTCACGCTGCCCTGGTGGAGCATCGCCAAGGGTACGGGACCTGTTCCTATACTAAGCTAACCTATACATACACAGTGTTTGTTAAATTAACGTATTAGTTCCTAGGAGACCTCATAGGTTCCTTCATAGAACAAGGCTAGTTGTTATGTCACATACATGTTACGATATCGATTCAGCAATACAGTTATTTTTTTACCATTTCCAGACATATTGGACCACCGCGAAGAACCGATCCTGACCTTCTAACGCACAGACGACATTTTCCTAGCAGTAAGATACAGACCAGCGCTCATCGAATGACCAGGATTTAGCTGAGAAATTTTGTAGGTTCAAATCGCTATCAAAAGATGGCGCTAACGCTTATTATTTACCTATTCCCTTGGTGTAATAAAAAAAATACCTATACGACAGACAATAGACCAGTACTATTTAGTTACAAAACAAGCGCCATCTACTGGTAAATGCCAAAAGTGTAGTTTTATAATTTTAAGGCAAAGTACAACACTGCTGATGGACTTCTTTGTGTTCAAACCTAACCTAATTATTTTAGTTTCATTGCATGTTAGCAATAGTCTGCTTTAAGTAATATCTATGCAAATAATTTATTTTGTAAAATATTCCCTGTGCCTTTATCATTATTGTCACCAGCTTATCATATAATTTATGCTAGTCACAGTCCTTTCCAAAAGAATATTTTGTCATCATTGCCACTCTCGGCAGACCGATTGGCCATAAGTGGAGAAAAACCTTTAGTCGCCCTGCGATGCCCATAGAAAAAGAAAGTGTGTTGCCATTATTTTTAAGTGCCGGCACAAGAAATTCTTTACGATAATCAAATGCAAATGTTAAAATATAATTACTCACCGACTACGGTGACTGAATATCTTGCAGTGACTTTTAAAACTACATGCATTCCTTGTCAATAGTCATTCCAACGTTAGATCGTGTCTCATATCCTAGTATTATATTTTTACGAAGTGTAATAATGAAGAATAAAATATTTCAATAAGAAGAGAATTTAGTGTGGCTGTTTTCAGAAAACTATTATTGCATTAGTTAGGCGAACAAATTATCGTGTGATATGTAAAGTTTGTGTATTTGTCGATATTATGACATTGTACTACTATTTATGGTTTACCGGACCCATAGATAAAAATTAAGAGCTAGATACAGTCTCATGCAAAAATGACACTTTATAGTGCCATAATAATTATACACGGTGCATTTTCAACCACCTGTAAAACGAATCCCACGTTATGTAACCATTATGTATTACATCTTGGCAGTGTTATTTTTATTTTTATATGAACTAAAATAGTCTTAATATATGTAAAAAAATAAGACTATTCACTGTACATCACGCTGTGACGCGCACGGACTTATCATTTTGCTTCGGCCAGGTCCTGGAAGAGTGACCCTTACACAAATACGTCCGTGTGTGTCACAGCGTATTTCAAAATATATTTTTCTAAGAATTTTTTTTGATAAAAAATTTAAAAAAAAGAAACTTCGAAGACTTTGTACATAATGGTTACATAACGTGGGCTTCGTTTTCCAGGAGATTCAAAACGCACGGTGTATACCTGCCATAATGGAAATTCAATATTAAGTACATAACATTAGGTTGAAAGCTTAGTAGCTTTCGAAGACACACAACTCAGTTGTTGAAAGGGCACAGAAATGTTTTATTGGCGTTCATTTCGTGAGGACTTCTTTGATCGCTGATTATGTATCTAGTTTATCATTTTATATCTATGACCGCATCTAGTCATTATAATTTAGTATTAATGTTTCAAATTATTTGTAATTATATTTTAAATGAATATTCAGGAAGCGCCTGTTTCCTTAAATATGTGTGAAATACGAACGAAGTAATCTCTTTTATATTTAATATTAAGAATAAACGAATATGATTGATTGTATGCTTTTTATCTTGTATTGTATTATGTGTGGAAAAACTTTTGATGCCAATGTGCAACTTAATGAAGTTGCCTTTTCAACGGTGTTGTGCTACTGATGTGTGAAAATCTTTCCAATGTAGTAGCTTGATTTACAAGTTTAAACTTATTTATTTTGGACATTAGACAACAATAGTTAGTACAAAACTTTAAGGCTAAGTTCAGATGGTCGCGGTTCTAAGTAAATACATAGAAGGATGTACGTGACGCGCGACGCGCCGCGTCTCCGTAAATGAGGCCTAAGGATGTACGTGCGTCAACGAGCGACTATTTGAACTTAGCCTAAATTAGTTTGTATGAAATCAGTCGTGCCACGCGAACGTCACCCAGACGTTTAGTCATTATGAAATGCCATCTGTCGTTGCTGTAAAAACTTCTTTGTTCCCTACGTTATTAGTTAGACGCTACTTTCTTTCAAACAAATGAAAGCCTGAGCAAACATCCAAGGCGCTGCAAAAGCGAGGAAGTCTCAAAATCGCCCTTAAGAGGAAACACAAGGGCCGTTTTTCCATACAAACGTAGTCCCCTGTTTCCTCCCTGGATAAAGCCAGTCGATCAATTATTTTTACTACAAAAATCTATGGCCACTATTATAATTAGCATGTTTCTATGTTTTCTGTTTTTTCATATATTAATTAATAAATGAGATATGAGCCCTCAAAAATCGAAAAAATTCGCCAAATTTTTCGCTGTGTTAAAATTTAGAAAAAAATATATGAACACGGCCAAAGCATTTCTTTACTTTTTAATGAAAAAAGTATTTAAATCGGTCTAGTTTTGGAAAAGTAATCGGGGGACTACGAAACGTTGATTTGGTGTGCTTTTAGTAGGTATTTTCGGTCCAAGAAGCAGTTGTCTCTATCACGCTCTGCGGTGAAGGCGTTTAGCACGACGACAGCAATAGATTTTTACAAATACCTATTATTCAATTCTCTCGCCCGTAGTGTTTCCTCTTAAACGTTGTAACATTTTTTTTCTATTCTGAATGTATAAGCAAGATTCGTTAACAATTTCCAAGTAATAATAAAAATAAAAATTCATATGTAAATGGAAGTTTTAAAATAAGTAATCATTTCCTATTTAATTTTTAGTAAGTTAAGTAAATCACAGCAAGTGTCGAGTAAATGTAACACATCTGATAATTAGGGCGCGCTTGATAAACTGTGAACCGAATACATTCGTTCACTCGTGTGGTCGGACTAATGCGTTACTTTTGTATAGGTCTCTACCGATAAGCGAAGTGCATGGGTTCAATGTCTGATCGGTGCGAATAATTATTCTTTTAGGGCAATACAAAAATTGAAAAGTTTTGTAGATTTATTTACTTTATTTGTATTTTAAAATGAAATCAAAAGGTTATCTCAAAAGGAGTGCGCCAGACGAAGATTGGGACGTGTAAAGATTCCTCCAGGGGCCTGTTTCCAAAAATAAAACTGATTTTAACTGATAAGTAAAGTATTGGCACATTTGGGAACTTTATATATTATGGATCATTATTAAAATTTGTCATGTAAAACTGCCCATTGTTGCTGTATTCACCAGATATATTAACTAAAATTATATTCATATTTGAGGAATACAGGATGAAATTTTAACCACTTTCCAAAATTTTTATGGGCGTTCAGTACCGTATTTGGAGCCCATTTATGAAGAAAAAAATGTAAATCAAGTTGTCACCCGAAAATATTTTTCGCAATATAGTTTTCAATTTTTACGGTCCTAGACCTGTTAAAGTATAAAGGAAAAAATCCAAAACATATGAATAGTATCGTAATGAATGAATGAGATGCGCGACGCGTACAAAAAGTGTTGCTAGGCGGTTGAATCAAAAATTTTAGATTTTTGGCCGACATTTTCTAAGTGCTTTATCTTCGCATTTTTGTACTGGGCTATACCAAAAGGAAAAATACGTCATTTTGTTTTTTGTACCGTAGATTGATATATTAATACCCTGTATACGCTCAAAAATGTATATCGAAAATAGTGCAATTTTAACTACACTTTTTTAGTCAGTCAATCTTTACCTTACGTTTGTCACGCTCTTTTGGAGGTACCTTTTGTAACAGGAGTTGTTACATTGCCTACCTTAATGGTCCTACGAAGCGTTTGATATCGACATGTCACTAATCTAGTCGGAAATAATCACAAAAGTGTGTATAATTTGATATATGTGTGATTAGACTGAATATAAATTATTGCAAGCATTTTCTAGTTTTCGTTAAATCCTTATTACCTCCTTGAAGTTTTATAATTTAATAAAACATTGCTTTGAGATCGAGAGTTAAATTTTTACTAGACTTGTAAGGGTAATATAGTAAAAACTCGTCAATAATCCAAAGCTGGGATTGTGTATCAAAGTTTTAAAGTCAATTATGGCTCTAGTAGTACAGTTGGGCAAAAAACAGAGCTACAAGTTCTTGTATATACTTTCTGTTGATATTAAGAATAAGTAGTGTTGGTAATAAAAAAGTATTGCTACACCCGGTGGCGGATTCAGGATCTTGATTTGGAAAGGGCTTAACCTGGGTGAGGGTAGGTTTTATCAAGGATGCAGTTAACTAGGTACTCCCGGTAGTGTAATAAGTTACCGGAATTCGAGTTTTCATGGGAGGATTCAGATGCTGCAGATGCAGCTGCAAAACAGCGGGCTTGAGCTCCCTAGCCTCCTGGATCCGCTACTGGATTAACCTCTTCGTAGCGAATCACAGAGTGGCGCATTGACCACACGTGCTCTGAATACCTGATATTTAAACATCACGCCAACACGATGGGATTTTTACCTGAAACAAACAAAAGTTCTCATTATTTTTATTTTCAGGACAATAAAGACGATTCGTGCGCTCATAAAAGCATTATGCTACGCGTGCCTGGCTTAACTCAAAATTGCAAAATTTACATTACTATCTCATCAGGACTGTTCGTTGAGTTCTTATAATTATTACTAGTAGTACTGGTACTGTTTCGAAATTAGTTATTTTTTTATTTCAAAAGTTATTCTAAATTCATCAAACCAATCAAAAATTGATTCTGCAGTTTGTTTACTAATCAGTTAAAAATAAGTAGGTAGGTATAATTATGAATGAGTGTAACCACGAAATAAAGGTTAATAGGTATATCACATCTGTTCAAATTGTCTCGAAGTAAGTATTTAATAATGTATGGTATGGTTATTACGTAAGTTCACTGACGGGAAGTAATAAGTCGCGGTTAGGCGAGTAGGCAGTCAATTGGTAAAGCTGTATTGCAAGGCCTCGGCTGCGTTACAAAGCTCGCGAAGGACGACGCGGTGCATCGTGCGATGAGGCTGAAAGTTATCTTATCAGAAACAGTACTTAAAAGATAATTATTTTCTTATTTCTCTTTGTAATCCCAGCAAATAACAATTGTGATTTGTATTTATTTTATTCGGAGTAAGAATAAGTTTACTGAAGAACGCGCCGAAAAGCCATAACAAATCTCCTGCATCTGACTTCCGTCAATTACGAGTAGTGTTCATATCAAAACATTGTTTGAAAAGGAAATAGGCAAAGATCAATCAAGGCTGTGTCAATTTCCTTTTCAAAAATGTATGAATAATATGATAGGGAGATCAAGAGATGAAAAAGCTGCCAATGACCGTTTTGACTTCCGAGACAAAATTTCCTTGGATGCAACGGCAACAATTTGAAGGAACCTCTAAGGATCGCAATATAACTAAATTTTTCGGGGATCAAATCGCCGGCGTCGCTAGCTATATTATAAGAACTACGAGGGCGGGTCAATAAGTCCGTGACTTTTGGAATAAAACACAGATTTTTTGATAAACAAATCATTTTATTTTTCAACGTAGTCTCCCTTGAGCTCTATGCACTTTGTCCAACGCTTCTCCAATTTTTTTATCCCTTCAAAAAATAATGATTTGTCGAGGTCCTCAAAATAGGCCTTTGTTTGCGAGATCACTTCATCATTGGAGTCAAATCTTTTTCCACCAAGCCATTTCTTCAGGTTTGGGAACAAAAAGTAGTCACTCGGAGCCAAATCTGGAGAACAGGGCGGATGAGGGAGCAATTCATAACCCAATTCATGGATTTTTGCCATGGCAACTGCACATGTGTGCACCCTTGCATTGTCTTGGTGGAAAAGAACTTTTTTCTTGGCCAAATGTGGTCGGTTTTTTTTCAAATCGTCATTGAAGCGGTCCAATAAGTTGGCATAATATTCCCCATTGATTGTTCTTCCCTTTTGAAGGTAGTCAATGTGGATTATCCCACGTGCATCCCAAAAAACAGTCGCCATAACTTTATTGGCTGACAAACCCACCTTGGCCTTCTTTGGCGCCGATTCACCCTTAGAAACCCACTGTTTTGACTGTTGTTTGGTCTCTGGTGTGTTGTGATGAATCCATGTTTCGTCCACGGTTACAAAACGGCGCAAAAACTCCTCCATATTGCGACTAAACAACGCCAAACCTTCCTGTGAAGTTGTTACACGATTGCTTTTGTGGTCGACTGTGAGCAAACGCGGCACCCATCTTGCGGAAAGCTTTCTCATGCCCAAGTGATCTTTCAAAATTGAAACCACTGAGCCATGCGAGATCCCTATGGCTTCCACAATCTCTTGCACTTTCAATCTTCGGTCGGCCAACACCATATCGTGAATTTTTTCGATTGTTTCGGGTGTAGAGACCTCAACTGGGCGTCCAGGACGTTCGGCATCTTCAGTGCTTGTACGGCCACAATGAAATTCAGTAAACCACTTTTTTACCATTGAAATCGATGGTGCAGAGTCCCCATAGTATTTATCAAGCTTAGCCTTGGTCTCGGTAATGGTTTTTTTTCGCAAAAGATAATGCTTAATAAGCACACGAAATTCACTTTTTTCCATTTATTCCTCAAATTACTGGGTAGTTTGATAAAGATAGCTGTCGGACACAAACTAACTGACGCAGCAAGTTAAAATTTTGATGGGAGTCAACTGACAGATACCTGTTGCCAGGAGTAGTGTTGCTTTTTCGGTAAACAGGTCAGAAATTCAAAAAGTCACGGACTTATTGACCCGCCCTCGTATTTATCAAAAATTTATTTTTGGTAATTCAATTGCAAGTGTAAACTGAGATTATAACTCCTTAAATAAATACAAAGGTAATTTAAAGTTTTATGAACTTTTATGGAAGGTTGACGTGCTGGTGTCTGTCAATATTTGATTCAATTAACAAACATTTCTGCTCAGTCTACAGGCTAAGTGGTAGAGAGTTTCATATGTCACTAAATTCACTTTTATTACATTTATACACCTTGTATTTCAAACCTCTGTAAATCTGAAACTTGCCCAGATCTATCTCAGATAGAGTCTGGGTCTGAACAATGCCAGTCTATAAGAATGATTAAAGTAGTACACGGTTTTAGTAACGTAAGAATGCAGAATTATGAAGGCGCTCATATTAGACGTCTTGCGTTGACGTGACCGCAAGTGGTAGATCCTGGTAATTAGTAGGAAGTGGATAATCAGCGGTGGCGTGGGCGCCGTGACGAGGCGCACTCGTCGCCGCACCGGCATCCAGCTCGCCGGGAACACCGGACTATAGGACCAGGTGAGCTCAGAATATTATTATTTGCTTTCTTTATTAAACATCTGTAAAATAAGTAAGTAAGTATGGCACGTCAAAATTTTTAGGAGCTAGAAGGCTACCGTGCGATAGTGTGACAGCTGTGACAACTTAAGCGAATTGCTGCTGAAACACACCTTACTGTAACAAGAGTTGTGTTTCTAATCTCATTCGAGGAGAGGATAATGTTTTTGTGGAAATAATCTCATTAACACGTTTTGGTAGATCAATTGTAGCAGATTTGTCGCTTGTCTCCTGATGATGTGAATTCAACGTAGAGATCTATACAACTTGTTTGATGATAAAGATACAATTTTGATCAAACCAAAACATTTGGTTTTGTGTCGTTGTTTAGCTATGGTCCTAAATGATTTGATGCCCAAGTTGACATATTGCGGGGATCTGTATCGCAATCGCCCTAATTGTAATAACCAGACTTGACCATCCGGTTTCATGGTCAAGTGGAGGTATCTACTATCTACAATTAGGAACCAAAGTAATAATGTTTACAAGCTTTTTTTTATTATCTCTACTTGTGTTTGTAAGTTGTAAGTTACAGTTTTAATTAGGTACGAGTACTGCTTCTATAAGTTTCGTTACATTACCAACCTACTTAATTGCCTCTATAATTTTCCTAATGTTTTCCTGATTATCAGTACTTACGAATGATCAGTAGGTAATTCATAGAAGTTTTCATTTGGCGATAACACAAATTTTTTAACACAAACCTATTTTACAAGCGTGAGTTATTTTCACGTCACTCTCTATTACCGCGCGTGTACTTAGGCCGATCACCAAATTCCGAGTTCCGGACGCGCACGCGCGCATGATGGATGGCGGGCTGACAGCGCGCGCGCTGAATGCGCTGGTAACACCTGACCGTGGGATTAGGACAAGGTTTTGAATAAACACTTTTGACTTCTGGGATTTTGAAGATCGGTGTCTTGCGAAATAGTAAGACGGTTTTCATGATAATCAACGTTTCTGAACAAACGTTCTGAACGTTTATGAACGACGAACAAAAATGTTTATTGTATGCACATTATGTATCATAAAGAACATGTTGTGCACTCGTGTGGTGCTGGCATATAACAAAGAATTGTAGCACCCCTTCTCTTCCTACGGGTGTCAATAATGCCGAATTATGGAGTAGGTACTGCCAGAAGCAGACTGGCACCTGCGCTTTCTCTCCACCACTGGTAAAACCGTAAAAGCCATCCTGCCTGTCAAGCGTAATGATTAAGGAATAAGCCTCCTTTTGGGGAGGCCTGTGTTCATCAGTGAGTAACATGGGCTGGTGATTATAATGATGACATTGATACAACTATTCTTGTTTAAAGTGCAGTGCTGCGCTTCCTTGTTTTCATTTTTTTATTCATCTTCTTTGACATCTTATTATTAACGAATTCATGTGCATTTCTTGTCAGCGCAGTGCTTAATATCTACTTTCGTTTGCACAAACGTGGCGAGTATTAACCTCGTTCTGCTCGGCCATAGTTAATTTTTAGGCATATAAAGCTGTATTTCCGATCGGTCAGTTATTCCATCAATCGTATGACTATTTTCTTATCGTCTGACTAACTTTCTAAGTTAATGGTGTCAGAGTTTTCAAACTACCTGAGGTAACGGCACAAATCTTGGGACAGAAGCCGGGACCTGCGGCTTAACGAGCACGATTATAACCCCAGCGCTTCCAGACCCAAGACAAAATAAAGGTCGTTTGCTGAATTGACTCTGGAATCGAAGTCGAACCCAGACTTTTGCGACGTAGGCAGACTACCGCACAACAATACCACTGGGTCGTCATGCTTCCGCTAAAACCGTTCCTATTCATAGAAATACTGGACTGATGGTGTAAGTACCGATTTTCAAATTGACTTCCAAGAGGTTTGGGTTAAAATCCACTTATTTTCACATCACACTCACGTTTGTAGGTCAGTTTGTCCGTCGACCTAGATTTAAAGTGATTCCATTGCCATTAGCGTTTGATGTGTCTGCGAGGCGCGGTGGGCGGGATTACCTCGTTCGCACCTTTTGTTCCCATTGAAGCAGCCTTGACCCCGGCTACAGATTACAATGGGTAGTTGCCCAGACCCGGGGTTGATGCTGACGTCACCGCAATTAGGGCGGCCTTTTCCGTCTGGGGCTAAAAGGCTTCGCACGGATTTTATGGGCCCGCAAAAATATATCATTCGAGCAAAGTGGTGGTGGTGGTGGCTACATTTTATTTTGATTAACTATAGGTTCCTACTCAAGTTTTTGAAATTCGCGACAATGATGCAGATTTGGTAATTAAGCACTCGCACTATCGTATTTCAGAAGACCAATGTAGGTTTAAAGTAAGCATAAATGCCTAAATTGGTTCAGTGCATAACGAATAATTAAATTATTTAATGTTGTTTTTATGTACCTACTTAATTTGGAATTCACGGTATTCTCACCATATTTCAATCTAGGAGGCGCCAATTAATTTTGGTAATCAGAAATATTTCATTGAATTGTGTTATTTTGCAATGTTTTGGCCATCGTGTAACTAGCCCGATATGATCGCTGCGGGCGGCGACTCTTGACACTTGACCCTTTATCTGCGCGGGCGCTGATACCGCACACTGCGGCTGGCCTCCATCGCAAGCGCACTCCCCGGTGAGTAACATCTTTTCGGGAAATTTCTAGATAAACGATTGAAAGGATAGAATGTGGTGAAATAGAACTATAAATAAGAGCAATAAGTAATTCGTCTGTAATCACATTATATCTCATTACTTTAAGTACCTATACCTACCTACCTATTCGTCTTTGTGCAATTCTGTACCGCAAATGTTAAGTTAGATATTTTCATGGTTGGTTTACATGAAAACCATTAGGTACAGTAAATTACTACAGTAAATTAGTCTGGAGCAGTCTTGCTGCTGCCCTTGTGTAGACAGTATTGTTTTCATTGGTATTCAGCAATGGCTTTCTTAGTCAGTTGACTTAGCCTCCAGTCATCTTGATCTCGCCTACACATTGTCATAATATGACAATGAACATAATAGCTGTAATTCTGAATGCAGCAGCCGCCATAACACGTTGTTTTAAAGATCGATTAGGGTGTTTTTACAACAGAGTCGTGCAAGGAGAGGAACTGTGTTTATCTATAGGATGTCACCTGCTCAGAGTGTCATTTGCATGAAAACACTTTTCTACCTTTTTCTCAACTCTATTGGAAAACCTGGCAGTGCTTTTAAACAGTCGATGATACATATTTATCTCTGTATCTGTGACCACTCTAGTTTTTATTCTAGGAATTTCCTTAAAAAGAGAAGTACTATCTATTAGTTCTGCACTATTTATAATAACGGCCTTTTCTTGAGTGTACGTACAATGACGGGAATCTTCTTTGTCAGATGCGCAAATAGTCTCCAACATGAATCTGTTTTACGTGGCGTGCGCGGCGCTGCTGGCGGGGGCGCTAGCGTGCCCTCTCGCGCCGGGAGGCCACGCGGGCCCCAAGAGTCCCGGGGACAACTTCTACCGGCTGCTGATCAACGGGGAAGTTGAGCGGTATGTGCCAGGAGAGCGATACGTTGGTGAGTCCTCTGTCATACGCTTCTAGAATTAAATTAAATATAATAGTTTATTTGCGTTTAAACGGGTGATGTAAACGGGTGATGTAATGTGATAGTGATGAGGTCTGCTGCTGATCACGGAGATGTATAGCAGTACAACGAAAAGTTCTGATATCAAATAAATGAATATGCGCCTCTATCTGCAAGTGTGTCACTATTCTACTGAACTAAAATAAGGTTTCATTATCTACATTGTAATAAACAGTCGATAATAAGATTCATCTGAATTGATGTCAGTTTATTCATTATAACTGGAAAAATATTACAATTTGGTAGGTAGGTACATATTTTCACTATATTTAGATCATAGTAATTATAATTATATTAGATCAAAATAATAAAGGTGTTAGAGAGTTTTAGGATGGCGTCGATTTAAGCATGTAAAATAAAATAGGTGGTGATGCATTTATAACTATTGTGGAATCAATAACAAAAAAAAAATTAATACACATTTCAGTGACACTGGTCGGCTCCCGCACACACGATGTGGTCCAACAGTTTACTCGGTTCAAGATCACACTTGAACCTCTTGACCCTGCAGCTCAAAGAGCGCCCAGCAAGCAAGGCCAGTTCCAACTGTTTGCAGACACGCTCACAACGTTCGACGAGGAGTGCGTCAACTCCGTGGTGGAGGCCGATGACCTGCTCAAGACCGAAGTCCAGGTCATGTGGAAGGCGCCGCCAGCTGGATCTGGATGCGTGCTTCTTAAGTGAGTAGGCTAGGTATATTCTCAGGATTCCACACGAGAATCGAAGAGGTCTACGGTGGCGTGAAACAATGGGAGCTCACAATTCGTGAGCATGGGGGTTCACGGAAATTTATCTGGTTTCAATAGTAAAGAGCAAAAATGCTGGCTTGACTTCACCAATGTAGGCCGATAAAATAGTACCTATTTGAATATTTTCTTGAATAACCAACAGATTTTCAAATTTTTTTCGAAAACTGTTTCGTGTATCGCGGTTTAAAAGCAACGCCCTTATTTAGATCTAATCACAGGAATCATTCATATTCACTTCACATTTTTTTGGACTGGGAATATAGAAGAAATATGCTGATGCAGGGGGTCCACCGGAAATTTTGAAAGTGGTCTATGGGGAAAAAAGTTTAGGAACTTCTGCCCTAATTACAATTCGTGGAATCATAATAAATCTATTATGTTTTGTTCCTGTAAGAAACATGTTTTAAATGTGGTATCCTAAATATGATACAGAGCCATGGTGTATGAGAACGAGAGCCGGTGGTTCGCTGAGGACGGGCAGCTCACGAAGCGAGTGTGCGAGGACACCGCCGCCTCCGCACCCGACTGCTGCGCCTGCGACGACGCCAAATACAAGGTTAAGCCTCTTCTTTTATATTGTTACCTAAAAGCTCCTGCATCATATTCACGTATCTAGTTTTACTTTATAAACAATGTCGTTATTGAGTTTCCTGTTTTTTACGGCTACAAAAGAACAATAGAAGCTGCTGCAATCGTTACATTATTTATGTAGCTCGTGATGCCACTTCATACGTCATCTCATACTTTATCTGTCAGAAACTCACGTATAATTAATTTAGTTCAACCCGCTGCCACGCTCGCAAGTGCAGCGCTAGTGAGTCGTGCGAGTTTTTAGAATGCCAATCAAAAAAAAACTCACGCGGATTCAGATGTGAAATGTATGAATAAAGTCTTACAGAATCGCACTACTGGATTACTTAATTTTAAAACTATTCCGCGGAAACCGGTTATTATTTCCAGATTTACAGTACACAGTCTATGTGCTATTCCAGCCTATTATTTCTCCGCGTGTTTAACTTCATTTAGATTCCCTCAATATCTATCCAAACATACGCATTTCTGATATTAGTAAGAAGAGTAAGGAGTAATATGGTAAGATTAATAAAATCGACATGAAATGTGTAACGTTCGAAGACTCTGTAAACAGATCTATGAAATACGAATGAGGGACTGTAGGGAGTCATAATGTTATTAATTAATGCTTATAGATGGTGTTCGAGGGCCTGTGGTCGCCGCAAACGCACCCGAAGGACTTCCCGACGCAGGCGATGTGGCTGACGCACTTCTCTGATATTATAGGAGCCACGCATCCCACCAATTTCTCATTCTGGGGCGAGGGAAAGATCGCCACAGATGGCTTTAGGTAATTTTACCGTCGCAGCTCTTTAATGTCGTACTAGAGATCCACACATGGATTTTATTCCTAATAGTGCAAGTTGCGAAGCTTGCGTGTTTACCCTTCTCATGTCGATCAACTTAGGCGATCTTAGGTAGCGTAAGATGTATGTCTTGGAAACTTGTAGTGCTAAAAGGTCCTTCTTTTCAACAGGTCGTTAGCAGAGTGGGGCTCCATAGGTCTCCAAGAACGGGAACTGCGACAGCAGGGAAAATTGCTGCGCTCCATCATCAAGGCGCAAGGGCTGTGGCATCCCAAAGTCAACTCCAACACTTCTGCTGTCTTCACTGTCGATCGGAGAAGGCACCTGGTGTCGCTTGCTTCCATGTTCGGTGAGTAGTAACAGCCTATAATCATCCCATTGCGGGGAAAAGGCCTCCATCATTAAATTCAAGTTACCACAGCAATGAAGGGCATTGGCATGATTACTATACGCTTGTCAAATGCGGAAAATTTGAAACTTTTTGTTGTCCGACCCGGGGATCAAACCTTTTGGGTTTGATCCCCCGAGATCTTGGCCCGGTATTTAAACCGCTAGAGTCTAGACCAACGGGGCGTCGGTGAGTAGAATTTGAAAATCATTTACAAGCGTTCAAAAATTATCTATGGAAGATAACTGTCTGAATGTTGTTTGTTTTACTAACGTTCTTGTTTCAGGTCCATCTCCCGACTGGGTGGTGGGGGTATCTGGGCTTGACCTCTGCCAGAAAGACTGTTCCTGGGTCGAGTCTAAGGTCATCGACCTATTTCCGTACGACGCCGGCACTGATAACGGCATCTCTTACATGGCAAGTTATTTTAGCAACAAATCCCAAGTATTGACATATTAAAGAATCATTCACTTAAAAAAACCGGACAGCTGTGAGTCGAACTAGCATTAAATATTTTAGGAATCGAGTCTTGTAGATTTTTCCGAGTTTGTTCCGAGATTTTACATGATTTAATATCAAAAGTATAATTTTCAGATTTTTCTCTACGCTTGTAGTATAAGACGGTATTGATTGCCAAATTTCATAGTTCTAGGTGAACAAGAGATACCTCATAGATTGTTATTCCCTTTCGAGTTCCAAAATGTACGTTCTTTGCGGCTGCTCTAACTTTTTTTTACGTTAACTTTGAAGTTTGATTTTTTCTCAGCTCCAAGGGACTGTAGAAATGTCATTAACATAATCATCACATCAGGCTAAACGCACTGACATAGTACAAATAGCTGCAATTTTGCAACGTCAACTAAATATGTTTCCCTCCCCAGTCTCCAAACGCGGAGACAGTCCCTCGCGAGAGGATGTACCGCATAACGACCATGTACCCCGAGGACCCCCGCGCGCCCTTCTACAACCCCGCGGCGCAGGAGATCCCGCCCATGGCGCGCCTCTACATCACCAGGGACAAGGTCATCCCCAGGTCCTGCGACGAGGAGACGCTGCTCTCGCAGGTGGTGGAAGAAGCTGAAAACTCGCAGTCGGCTGACAGACGTAAGTGTTCTTATTCTATTTGAACAATATGAAAAGAAAGGGAGCAGTTTCTTTAAGACTACAGTGGTCAAATCTATGAAATTATATTTTTAATGAACTTCAAAGGGGTTTACCGTATTGTGCAAAGTATCGCTTAAAACCCTCAATCTCCATGGTCATGTATCAGGTCTGTCTATCAATCTAGTTTAGTACTTAAAGTAATACAAGTAAACAATATTCTTAGCATGTATGGATTTACCAATTAAAATTCACAAATAAGCATCACAAAAAATTAAATCGTTCGGGATGAAGTGTGAAATTAGAAATACGAGTTCGCTGAACTAAATATATACATTTTGCTTAACATTTGTTAAAATACTTTTGCAGTGGGTACAATTCCTATTGCAAAAACGCATGCAACTTCTTAGCCTAAAGAGGTGTCGTATAACAAAAACATTCACGAAACTACGCGACATTCGTCATCACAAGCAGGAGAAGACGTCGCCCGGACAGCTCAATTTGTTGTAAATGTTCTTAAAATTCTAGCTTTGAAATAACTATCAGTATATAAACTTGAAAATTTTTTATTTTTTTTTTTGCGAGGAGGTTTCGAGTCCCGCCTGAGACAAAAAATTTTTCAAGTTTATATACTGATATTATAAGTGCAATTAAGTTGCTAAAATATCAAAAAAAGTATTTGAAATAACTAGTTCAAAAGTTTGACAGAAATATTTAAATAAGTTACTGAGGTAAAGAGAACATAAGTAAAGAGAACATAAAAGTGTGCTAAGATCGTTTCTATTTCTATCTATATAATATCCTTATTTGTGTACGTCCGTAGCGGAGTGCGCGGTGTCCGAGTGGGGCGCGTGGTCGGCGTGCTCGGTGGCGTGCGGCAAGGGGCTGCGCATGCGCCGGCGCGAGTACCGCATGCCGCAGAAGGCCGCCATGTTCGCCTGCGACCGGCAGCTCGTCGCCAAGGAGATGTGCGTCGCCGCCGTGCCCGAGTGCGAGTGAGTGCCGCCTTAAAGGTTTTATGATTGAAGGAGAATTTATTGCCAAATGTAGGTGCACTGCTTTATAGCTGTATGCTGCCGGTTCTATGCCTGACCTAAAAGTACCGTTTGGTGTTGGTTTATAACAGCTCCTCGGTCTATGCCTGTCGTAAGAGGCGACTGAAGGAGAATTTTTTGCAGAAATGTATTCCACTGCTACTGTTCTGGGGGTAATATAATTGAAATAAAATAAAACTTCTGTAATACATGGTGCATCATTAAACATATTGTATAGGCCATGCTTTTTATTAATAATTTAAGTGAATATTTGCGACAATTACATAATAAATTGATGTGGACAACATCACAAACACTGTTCTGTTTAAAAAGTAAATAACTATTTATAGCAAATGTTTTGTGGTAATCAAAAACAACAAACCTAGATCCAAGAAAATATAGATAAATACTTTTTTCCTAATTTGGGTCAATTTACGAAAAAAGTGTTTTTCTATATTTTCTCGAGTCCAGAAATCGAACCAGGGACCTCGAAGCAAGCGACACATTTGAAAACCGGTGATACGCCAGTCCACCACGGAGGTCATTAAAAGTAATCTTAGCATATTATTGTTTTTTTTATATTAAACTACAAAAGTTACCTCAGAGTGAACTTTCCCAAGAAGCAAGGTAACCAACCATTACATAAGTTATGTGTTCTCTATAACAGAGGGGACAACGCTACTGACGAAGAGGACCTAACGTTGGGCGCAGTAGAGGATACACAGGGGGTGTGCCGCACGACGGAGTGGGGCCCCTGGAGCGAGTGCTCCGTCACGTGCGGTGTGGGCGTCTCCACCCGCCGCAGGCGCTTCGTCGAACGCATGGGGCCTAAGAAGTGCCCCCTGGTGCCTATAGGTGAGTTCAAGTAATTTGTTTTTTACAACAGAGGAGATAATGCTACTGACGAAGAGGACCCAACGTTGGGCGCTGTGGAGGACGGAGTGGGACCCCTGGAGTCCTCCATCACGTGCGTCGCAGGCGCTTTGTCGAACGCATGGGGCCCAAGAAGTGCCCCCTCGTGCCTGTAGGTAAGTTCAATAGAACCAAATAAAAAGCATTCCAAATGTGTGCCCTAAATAGCTAGAGTTCCTGAATAAAAGTGTCTTACTAAAAAGATATTTTTTTAAGAACGGTGTTAAAATCAGTGTTATTATTAAAAATATCCGTGTATGTGTATTTTGAAACTTTTTATTTCTGGTGCCTCAAAACATGTCTTTTTGCAATTGCTTTATTTGCTTAGCACCATGTGGCACCTTTCAATGTAGGTAATGCTGATTCTTAACTCGTACAGTGATCGTTTTGCCTAATGAGAACTTTCGATTATCCTATACTTGTTTGGGGTACCTAATGCTTGATAAACTTTGTTGAAGTCTCCCAAAATCTTCAAAAGTTTGGAGATGGCAGAAGGCACTTTTACAGGTACAAATATTATGAGGGATGAAATGCACTCGGTACCGCTCTTGTTTTCAGTCATGAGATAAACTTGGGTAATTTGCCAAGGGCATAAGCTAACCCGGCCCTCCCGAAATCCGATATCTCATATGCTTTTTGCAGAATGATACGATAAAAACAAAATAAAGAATCTTGGAAATGAGGAGAAACATAACCATCTGGACTTAAACCGGGCTCTTTTATTTTCCACCTGAACTAATATTATAACCTTGTAGATGGTAGCGAAATTATCTTCGTATTCAAATGATATTGTTGCAATTTTTAATTGCTTAAAAACAGGGAAAAATCCTTAAAATGAAACCTAGTTAGGTCGACTTTGCTCCCAGAACCCAGCATACTAAATTTCATGAAAACGGCTCCAGCAATTTTCAGAAGACAGATTATAAAGTGATGCTCTACTATCTAATCTAAGAGAACCGCAAGTGCATGGAGCCAAAGTGCACCGAGATTGACTCAGCCGTCTCGGACCCGGCGTGCCCCACCAGCGAGTGGGCGGCGTAGTCCTCGTGCGCGTCGTGCGGCTGTAGCTCATATTGTTGTGTTCTACATGCAGAGGAGAACCGCAAGTGCATGGAGCCGGAGTGCGTGGAGGCGGACACGGCGGTGTCGGACCCGGCGTGCCCCACGAGCGAGTGGGCGGCGTGGTCCCCGTGCTCGGCGTCGTGCGGGCGCGGCGTGCGCTTCCGCACGCGGCTGCTGCTGGTGCCGCCCGAGCGCGCGCCGCGGTGCGCCGCCGCCGCCGAGCTGCTGCAGCAGCGCCCCTGCGTCGAGAGGGAGGACTGCTCGATAGACATGCCCACAGCCAAGCGTGAGTGTGCACCTTTTCTGATATTATCCTCATCTTCAGTCTCTCCAAAGGGCGGATTTTGCCATAAATTAAATTCTTATCATAATCATAAACTCCTCGTTGGGCTTAAGGAATTCATCTTAAATGAATTCAATGATGCCCTGCAGTGAGATGATTATATGGGCTCTTAATTACTTACTTACTTTATATGACTATGTTACTCCAAAATGTTATAATCTCAGACGAGTCCGAAATTTTGCGGATTACGATATATTTAAAAAATTATTACATCTACTTTATAATGTAACGTGCCCAGCCTTCAGAAATAACCCAATCCTTTCTTGTCGCTTATTGAAGCAGGATACATGCTGCACCGTATTTTCTCTACCATTTATAAAACTGCAATCACCAACCCGCTTAAAAACCATGGTCATTATTGCGAAATCCTCCTTTTCCAGTTCCAGAGAGGCAGTTTTCAATGTCAAACTATACTTCATCTCCGTAGATATGGTTTTTGTTACTCGTTTTAGACACAAAACAGCATTACAAAGACTTATCAACATTAAAATCTAATTAACTATCTATAATACCATGTTCTGTATGTAAAAACGTTACTGCTTACATTTTAAAACAACGGCAGTCAATCTAAATTTATCTATTTCGGTCCTTACGTGAGTATTATTTTAAACGATTTTGCGAACTGGTGACGTTCGCAAAATGAAAACGACGTGAGTTAAACGATGCAATTAAATAACAATTGTTAAGTGAACCACTTTTAACAAAAGGCATAGTATTGCTGCTTAAGAGCTCACATAATTTAAAAAACCTCAACAAACAAGATATTTAAAGACTGTGTAGCTCTGAAATAGAGTAGTTAGCAAAATATAAAGAACATAAAGACAAAGGTAATGAATAACAATCTAACATGTACAGATAAAATAAGTCTTTAAAACGTCATATCATCTAGCTCATTGGTTATCACGATGCTGATTTTCAGCATCCCCCTGACAATAGGATAAAAGTGATAAACATTTCAAATACTCGTATCTGCACCGTCTCGTATAACTAGCTAACAGAGGATTTTAGTTGCACATTAATTATCCTAAGAATATACATTGCCAAGATTAGAGATATAAATCTGGAATAGCCGACCTGTAAGTAATGTAATAATTGCAATATTTTCAGTTAATTACTAATTAACTTCAAGGCGACAACAATGAAACAAGCAGTAAGACGGAGATAAATAGAACGCGCATGTAAATAATAGCTACGTTATGTTCAACTAATAGCTAAGACACTCTGGTCTATTAATGTAGAGCGTGATATCAGATTCAATTTCAAGATTGTGGCTAAATCCGACATGTCTAGTGAGTATGTATTAATTAAAAAGCTGACATATGATTAAGAGTTAATACAGGAGTGTCAACATAGTTTAATTTTCTCGATGAGTTACATATTTTCTCACGGTTTCTTCTAGCTCAGTGGTTCCCAAACTGCGCCGCGGCGCCCTGGTGCGCCGTAGAAAGTGAAGAGGGGCGCCGCGAGTCAAACCTTTATAATTGTCCGTGATCATACATATTCACGAGTGCCAATAAAGCTACATTATTTCGAGCACTCGCATAATCAGTAAAATCATTAAAATCAGTAAAATCAGTTTTATTTCTGCAAATAGGCCACTGGAGGCGCTTTTACACGTTCCAATATTTAAACCTACCACTGCTTCGGGACAAATGTGGGCTAGTGCCGAGAAGAAGCAGCGCAAGAAACTCGGTCACTATTGTCAGCCTCTTTTCAAATAAATAAGATATATGCCAGTGCGAGCTGGGACAATTTAAAGCCACACGTTCCTATCATTTACTAATGTCACCTGTCGCTCACTCGCTTATAATATATTATAGCGTAGGGGCGTCGCGACAGAATTATAAACTTGCAAATGCACCGCGGCCTGAAAAAGAAAGGGAACCTATGTTCTAAAAGAAACAGTTGTTAAATAGTTTGTACTTCATAATGTGGCGTGTATGATGGAATACTGGCTGTAAAGTTAGCATAATAAAGAATAAAAAACTGATTTTATTGACTAAGAATAAATAGTATTAAATAGAAACCTCACACATTCTGTTCCGTTACTTGTTTTTTTTTAGAGAAAATAACTCTATGCGTACAGGTATCTGCATGGAGGAACCTGACTTGGGCCCATGCCGAGGCTACTACCAGCGCTGGGCCTTCGTGGCGCAGAAGGGCATGTGCGTGCCGTTCCAGTATGGTGGATGCCGCGGCAACCAGAACAACTTCATCTCCCAGGAGGACTGCCTCAACACCTGCAGCGTGGTTCTGGGTGAGTCATTTTATATGCCTTAACCTCAATTCACAACATTATCTACTACACTCATACAATTTTTATGAGAATTATTTCATCACTATAGAAAGCTGCCTCGACATTTGCAGATGCTTTCCTAACTTTAAGGTTAGGTGTGGAGTAATCATCCAACATGTTTTCAGGTCTATTTACTTCAAAGACTTAATACTTATGGGATAATGAAATGTACCTCGCACAGATAGATTCTTGCCAGCTCAGTTTTTCGCAATTTAAACTCCGAAGTCATCAAAAAGATAAACTCGCTAATGGAGTAAATGTTTACAAGATATTAACATTGAGTAAGGTAAATATTTTTATGTCCTACATACTCGTATCTGTTAAACAGTAACGTGTCATGTTGCGCGCGCGCCGCGATGTCGCATAATAATTGTTATTTCACACCAGTCGTGTGTTTAACATTAAGTTAGTGAATGAAAGCCCACTGAGGTGGGAAACGAATAAGGTTGGCATTTACAGGAGTTTGTATATATGTATATAAAAACGCATCTATCACTGCGACCGAGTTACACATGTTTATTAATAATATGCCTATAGGGCTTTCACTAGTATCACTAAAGTGAAATCAAAATATGTCTGTAATCCTAAGAGGGCTATGAGACAATTATATATGTCAGGTTTAGGTTTATTTATTGATCACTGCATTAACTACATCATCCAAGCTTAATGTTTTTACAAATATTTTACAACCGTGTAAGATAAATCTGTTAATATATTATGTGGCAATAAAAACCATGAAATCACTATGTAACAGTGTCAGGAAATTTGTCCCCTAGGCTAAATTCAATGTCATTAGAGTCTTCTAAGTAGTCCACTTCGATACATATCGGGATTATCGGAAGATTGTGGGTTCGAGTCTCATCTCTGGCAGTCGAGATTTTAATTCAAGACATGTCTCAGGCGGGTCTCGAACCCGTATCTCCTAGCTTAATTAATTAATTTTTCATGTTTAAATAGTGATATTATAATTGCTAAAATATCATATAAAGTAATCAAGAGTTTTATTTACGATACACATCATTAAAAAAACGTGATTCGAACTGAGAATCTACACTACTTAGGTACCTACCTAATGGTAGTGTCAGACAGAAGTATTAAAAAAAGTAGTACTACATACAACTGTAGTGAAAAACTTCTGTCAGTCGACAGCCCTGTTCTTGTAATGAATAACATTTCTGTTATCTTATGCGTCGCATGGTCTTGAAGGGCGCGCGAAAACATACTGTAATGATGCCACACAATCCTCATGTTGGCATAATTTGTTCACTCTATCGACAGTTACAGTCATATTGCACCTCTGGTGGAATTTAAATACACGATGTAAGAACGTTATAAGCTATTAACAAGGTTAACCTTATTTGATAGGTAAGTGGCGCCCATTTGATTTCAAACTGCAATTTGCTCCTTGAGACTTCACTTGTTTTTTAAACTTCTTTGAAAATGGAAATGAAAATATATTTCCTTTCATGAAGGTGCAACAAACAAGTATTTGGGTATATGCTTATGTAATTTATCTATTTCAGGAGATCCCGCTCTTATTCATCTTTAGTTTTTTCTTTTCTAAGTAGGTAACTATAATCCATTATTGTACGTAATCGTACCGTACTTGTCAATAATGATTGATGTAGGTACCAATATCTATTTTGCAACGTCTGTTCTATTTTTAGCTTGACAAGGTGCGTTAGATTCAGTGCCCGAATATATTATAACTCACTGATAATTTATGACTGAAACAAAGTCGTAATAACCTTAATCTTTTTACAATTTAAATCTGTTTTTTTTAGCTCATGTTTTTTTTTTTTTAAACATTTGTATCAAATATATCTACGAGTTGTAGGCATGGACGTATACGTCCATGGTAATAGGTAGGTTAGGTATATGCAGAATATTAAGGATAATAGTGTTGATTAACACGTTCCGGGACAGTACGTCGACAGGCGGGCCGGAAATTCCTATATATTACGACACAACGTCTGTCGACGGCTGATATAGTAGGCTGACGTATTATTGTCGTATTACAAGAACTTAGAACTATCTAGTGTCACATCGTGAAGTTTTATGAGCACACAAGTAAACTACACGCACACATGCAAACTTGTCTCGTGTTGTGACACAACGGCCTGGGCCGGGTGCGCGTATACATACGCATCCCCCCACTTCAGTCGGAACTGTGTCACGGCGCGGGAGCCTCGCGTCACTCGAGTCAACGCCACGGAACACGATCGCAAAACGTAGGTATTATTTCATAATTACTTGTATTTTATAGTTGTTTTGTCATAAAATGTGCTCACGAATAAGTACAAACGTATAAAATGTAAATATTGTTGTTAAATCTTGTCGAAATCCTTGTATTTCTATAGTGTTAAAGATTATACCTATTATCTGTAGGTAGGTATGTTATTTCTGCAATCTTTGTATTACTGTGGTGTTAGTGGTTATACTTACTATGCTTACCTTTTCGTAGATGTCTTCTAGACGAAGAAAACAGTCACCGGTGCCCGAAGAAGAAGTATCAGAGTCTGAAAATCATAATCCTTTTTCCGACGGGGATGGAGAATACGCATCCGACAGAAATTATGAACCCCCAGAAGACGAGTCCGACTCCAGTGATAATATTTTTGACACCCGGCCTCGATTTTCTCAAACTGGAAATCGGATGCGAAAGAGTTTGTCCCAAGGCG
Organism: Anania crocealis; assembly: GCA_949315895.1. Lineage (NCBI taxonomy): Eukaryota > Metazoa > Arthropoda > Insecta > Lepidoptera > Crambidae > Anania > Anania crocealis. The sequence continues at coordinate 518,177 of OX438884.1, forward strand.
ACTCGGATGAAGAGGATTCTCAGGCAGCTGATGGTGATGATGCTGAATCTTTGCATTCGCAAGAGGATCATAGTCAAGGTACTCCTCCCAATCCTAGTGCTCAAGTAAGTGAATGTAGTGACGATATGGATGTTTCAATCAAAGAAAATAAAGATAAACAAGAATGCTAATGTCATACAAATGAAAAAACTCGCGTAAAACTTATTATCTTCGCTCGTACCTCAAGGTTCGACTTAATATAATAGATGGAGTTTGTGTTCACGCTGAAGTGTGAAATATCCAGTGCCATCTAACGAAAAGTTGATACAGCTCCAACATCTAACAAGATAATATGAAATGCGAGTCACGAGATGGCGTTGAACAGCATTAGGACGAATTTTCATGAAATGACATCCAAATTAATGGGGACTACCGTTTCTTTGCTCACCAGTTGGCGCCACTGTAGACTGAGGTCCGGAGTTATAGCTGTCAAAGGCGATTGGCGCCGAAACAAAGTGTTATATCTTGAATCTAATTAAGGTTATATTGTTTATAAATAACTATCTTGATATCAACAAACTAACTTCTGAAATAGTTGCTCTTGAGGCCGCCTATTTTTGCTCTTTTTCTTAATTCCGCTTTTAAAGCGTTCACATTAATCGCCAAATAATCCATATTTGCGATATTTTACGAAGGAGATCACTTTCCAGCAGGTAAATTAAAGAAATTATAATTTATGTAACAAATTCCGCTAAAACCAGTACAAAGTTAATGATATTGGACCTCACGCGACACTAGCGCCTCTAGTGGCAAATTTACTAGCGATAGCCCCCATTGTGTCACAAGTACCAATAGTCACTAAAATTTATCAATATCGTAAGAGCCCATCTGGCCTAATGGTTCGAACGTCCTAACTTCCTAATAGAAATGTGTATTCAAATCGGATTTAAATAATGATAATATACTTACTTTTTTTTTTGTTTGTTTGAAAAGAATAATATTATTTTACAAAGAATAGAGTAATAAAAATAAAAATATAAATATTTACACAACAAAGCCTATACTACTTACATGTAATTAAACAGAAAATCTATTTATAGGTAATAACCTATAAATAGAATATCTGTTTAAGATCACTATCTTGTGGAAAGGTGCCCAGCAGGCTGGCCACATTACCGCGTTGAATAGCCAAACTAATTCTTTGGGCCAGGTACAGGCCAGCCTTGGTATCGTGAGATGTTTCGACCAACCTTTTAGATAAATGATAATTAAATATACACATACATTTTAATGTGCCTAATTTATTTATTTTACACTTTTTTCAGTTTATTTAACCCACCAAGGGGGGTTATTAGCTTGACGGGTATATGTTTACATTACCAGTATGTGATAGCGTAGCTCCTAAACGAGTGTTTTTTTTTATTGTAGTTTAGTTATTATGATGATGATACAACGACATTAATACTTTAAAAATTGATACACCGCGAGCCAAAAAAAGGAGGGCTTAAGCATCCCTTCGCTAGTAGTCCTCTGAAAAATAACTACTTACAGAACTCTGTTCCACGCTGATTGCATTCTAGAATAGCGCGACCTTTTATGAGTACATGCTAGTGACACTCCGTGCGTCTTTAGGTTTTATCGGGTGCCTTCTCTCGATGAGAAGCAAAAGCTAGCCCTGCGTCCGGAATCCACAGCTCGCGGGCGGACTCGAGTCAACGCGAGACGCGCGCATATTTTATTCCGGGTTCCGCGTCTTTCTTTTCGACCGCCCGTATGCCTTCCAAAGGTCCAGGACTCCATAGTCCCGTGATTGGAAAATGACCAACATAATAATAATAATAACATAATTTTTGGTTTTATATTTTTCCGAAATGTTGAAGGTACTTTTACAATTTATCAATAAAACTATTTATTTTAAATTAGTTTGTTGAATTATTTTGACAAACTTAGAGATGTTTTTTATGTGAAACAAATTATTTTGTGAAATAATTGAATTCTTAAAATTAATACCATGTATTTTGAGATTTTTAAATATTTAAGCCAATCTAACGAAAAAACTAGTCAGGGAGTATATTGAAATAGCATTCCGACTATAGAAAGGAAGAAAGAAAGTAACAGAAGTTATTTTAACAATTAATTGTCAAAATTATTTTTATTTAGGTTATTTTGTGTTTGGTACTGAATATAAAGGATATATACACAAACAGTATACATATTTAATCATATACTGGGTGACTTTTTTTACCGAGTGGAAAAATTTACTGTATATTTTGTACCTAAAACAATTGCTATAAGTGTGTGTATTAGTGAAATACACACCCGATTTTATAAATTTTGGAATTTCCATTAAAAATCATAAATTTAGAAAACATCAGTGCGTATGCGTATTATTCTTAGTAAGTGTAGTAAAACGGTAGCGGGATGCGGCGCGGGAGACGCGCGGCCGAGCTGCGTCACCCGCCCCTCGTGTGACTGAATATGCAAAAAGCTATCCTAACTCCTATGGTAGAAGTCCGAAGGGCCGGGTGTGGGGCGCGGGTCGGGATGTTAAAAGGCAAGACACGTGACTAAAGAATAGATAATAGAATAAGTTTCCACTGCGCAGATGAATTACTCGGCGAATTCAATGATGTTTAGCGCGTTCGAAGCAGAGTGAATGCGTTTGAGTTTTGGTCGGTTTCGTATTTTTCTTATTATTTTTTAATATTTTTGTATGTGATGTTAGTCTAAATCAACATAGAATTAGATGGTTATTAACATAGGTAATTTATTGAATAAAGAAATTAAAACCTTTTTTGTTAAAGTGTTCATGCTATCGTCATCTACCTATATCATTTACCTGTCTCACACTTTTATTTTCCTTTCTTTCTTTTATATAACTTGCTGAAGGGATTTCTGCACGCAAGAGCCACATTATCATCACATACTGCCAATGTTCTTACCATTTCGGTGTCATTGTGTGTCAATCTGCAGTAGATTTGAATACCGAAAAGCCATCGCGAACTAATTATTTTACACACTGATAGTTGGGCATTTTTAATTTCAGTTGCTGCGTTACGCAGCGGAAGTGGCGAAATACAATAACGTTAATTTAGTCTACAATTAACTTAGATATGAGAAGAGATAAACGTAGAATACATAAATATATGCATGTTATAGGAAATATTTAATAAAAATTAAATAAATTGCTATTGTTGTGTGATGTGTATCATTCAAAGTTCCGCAACGTCACGAAATGTTTTGGGCTGTTAAATTATAAAGGTGATCGTAAGATTTGAATAAACAAGTAAAAACTAAAGTTATCATTCTAAAATCACTATCACATAAAAAAACACCATTTAAACTACAACGATATTTTGTTAAATTGATTCAATTCGTCACTTTTCGGTACAAACCACTCCTTATTTTTCATTTTACAATGTATGCGGCATTCCTTAAGTCATATTATATAATTTTTAAATATGACAAATTTATAGCAAAAATAAGTTATATTATATACGTGGAATATTGTCTCACAAAATATTGAGACTATAGATAGAGAGAATAAGTAAAGTAAGGTAGGTTCTACATGGCAGATAAATATTATGAAATACTCTTACGTATTCATTTTAATGTTATTTTGAATAAAAAATTAGAGAGTAATCATTTATAACATAACGTTACATTTATCGCGGGATATCTATATATGTAAAAATGAATCCCTATTTCCCTTGGTCATCGCATCACGCGTAAACGGCTGGAGCGATTTCTTTTTTGTTTTGTTTGTTATTGTCAGGAGAATGTTTTTATGAAAGAAAAAAAATAAGAAAATTGCGCGGAAAATTAGAAAATTTAAGCAAATTTAATCACCATACTAAATTATTTGTAATGTAACCTTATCACGTTTGACAATATAAACTTTTTTTAATTTATGGCGTGTGACATTACATTGACAGAATGCGTGCTGAAAATATCGTCAAATAGGAGGTCAAAAAAATCTGAATTTTGCACATGGCCAGTAATGTCTGTCGCCTGTACCCGTGTCGCAATACCAACCAAACTATAATTATATACCCGCCAGAAAAAAAAACAAAGAATGTTGTGTATCATAGATCTTATTAATAATAAACAATTGGGAACTTTTTGTTTATTATACCATTTCGTAATATATGCATATACTTTATTTGATATTTTAGCAACTTAATTGCACTTATAATATCAGTATATAAACTTGTTTTTTTTTTAAGTTTATATACTGATGTCAATATGCATAGTTAAGACAGGGCAAAGACTGTCGGGTCCGCTAGTATACTATATTATCGTCTATTTCTGCGCTTTATATTTTTTCGGCTTTTGTTTCACCGTGTCTCTGTATCGTTTAGCGCGTTCTACTGTTTTAAACCATAGTTTTCTGCAAAAAAATTTTATTTATTCTTGTGCATTCAAGCTCAAGCAATAAGCACATCTATGAAACAAACATTATAATACTCGACTCGGGACTGGGATTGGGACTTGAACCCGCATCTCCCCGCCCGGCATGCGAGGAGATGCGGGTTCGAGTCCCGCCTGAGACAAAATTTTTCAAGTTTATATACTGATATTATAAGTGCAATTAAGTTGCTAAAATATCAAATAAAGTAAACATTATAATATTCATATTCACACGAAAACACAAAGCAAACCAAATTATATTCATGCTATATGTTTTTGACAGTTTTGTTTGATACCTAAAGATACAAGAGGGGTATATCAAAATCACCAATAACCTCTTATCATGGAAATCAGAATCTCTAACAGACTACAATTCCACCAGAAAAAAAGAAAAAATCAAAGAAAAAATATTAAACCTCTCATAGAAACTCGGTCAGCTGATCTGTGGAATGTGTGGGAGGTTCATTTTTTCTTCGATGTTATTTGGCGGATCTGTTATGCTCTGTTAAAAATTCGGAACTCCATATTTTTAAAATAATTCGGTACGTAAACTAAAATAAATAACTTACGTTTTTACGTCTAAAACACAAGTTATTTATTTTAGTTTAATTCAATAATACATCCTGGAAAACTGTTCTTAAAATTCATTTACTAGCCTGTGCTGCCATTGTCATAATTTCAACTTAAAAACCGTAGGTGTGAATTATGCGTGTAACAATTCCAAACGTCACTTTTTGCGATCCGCATATACGTAACGTGACGATATGGATGTGACGAATGAATGCATAAAAATTTAAGAAATACTTTTCATCATTAAGAAATGCAATTAGATGATCAGTCCAAACCTCTTCGCATTCTATAGATATTACAGTATTAGAAAAAAATATTTTAGTAATAAAAAAGGACTTACTATTTACTTGAAAAATTTGTGTCACGTATGCGGAATGATGGTTTTGGTGCCAGCGTAACTCAACCGCTTCACACTTCGTATTTTTTTACACTGATGACGCTCACACTAGCTTTAGTGGATTTAAGAATGTAGCCGTTATCAAAAAAATAACATTATTTTGTAAAATTCGTAGAGGTAGTTGAAAAATTAGCCCGTCACGTTATAGTGGAATTCCACTATTCGTGGGACAGTGTTTTTTTGTTGTTTATTCTATGTTATAGCATGTTTTATGTAGATTTATGATATAAAATTAATTTTTAAGCATATTGATTTTCAAATAGTGCTGCCAATTTAACCGCTAAACTAAAGGATGTTTTTAAATTCATGCTGAAACTTGTCAAGGTACGGATGGGACACGCACAAAAACCTTATTTTATTTTTATCTATTAGAGCAGTGGTCGGCAACCTTAAGGCAGGCTAGAGCCATAAAATGGCGAAATAAAATAATGGCGGGCCGCATTTGTGATATAAGTCATATTATTATCCCATAGGAAAAAAAATATATATATAGAAATGAATCCCTATTTTCCTTGTTCATCGCATCACGCGTGAACGGCTGGACCGATTTCGCTAACTCTTTTTTGTTTGTTTGTCATTGTAAGGAGAATGTTCTTATGAAAGAAAAAAATAAGAAAATTGCGCGGATAATTAGAAAATTTAAGAATACGTAACCACCATATTAAATTATTTTTAATGTAACCTTAGCCCTTTTGACAATTTAAACTTTTTAAATGTATCATTATGGCGTTTGACACAACATTGACAGGAAGCGTACTGCAAACGGTTACAATTTCGAAATGCTAACATTTGCATGTCGATAAAATAAAGTTGTAAACTAAGTATCTGATTTTTTTTTAATTATTAAGACGCTGACATGAGCCAAATTGAGCTCAATAAAGATTGTTTTGCTTAATGCCTATGGCTCGTATTGTTGCCAAATTCTATGTAGTTGTAATTGATCATATTTTCGACCAGGTGGCTGTTTCCAAAACACGATTCTAAAAACTTATCTCTATAGAAAAAAAATTCAAAGTAGCCTCTGAAAATACATAAATTACCATTTTTCTCAGCAATCCGTATAACAATGATAATAACATTTTGCTATATTGTATATTACATGTTGCTTAAGCAAATGGCTGATTTAGATTTTTAATAAAATGGCAATTTTAAATTGCACAACGAATTTTATTGTTTGGCACTTAGGCCCTTCTATTCCATGCGCTTTTTCTCTGTCACTCCTACGAGAATCGACAGTGATAGCTGTGGCGCGTTCCAAAGAAATCAAGGTCATCGGCTGCAGTCAGCGTCTTAACCACAGTCTATGAACCATACAGTCGTTCGACGAAGACGTCTAGACAGGGCAATTGTGCGGGGTGTGAGGGGCGAGACGCGGGAAGGCCGAGCCCGAACTGCGAACAAAACGATGTTAGCAGTTCGGGACACAGCATTCAGGGCTAACAAATGTTTGTGTTTTAAATTATTTTATATTTGTTTGTTGGAATTTATTGGAATGCTGATATCGAATGATTCGAGATGGTGAACATATTTTTTTCTAGTAAGATAAATAGTTGTCAATTTTTAGGTTAATTGGGCTACTGATTACGAAAATGCCATCCTATTTTAAATCCAAGATGGCGGACGTAATTTTTTATAACTTGACATGGGTGTCAATTTTAAGGTTCATTAGGGTGCTGATTACCATTATGCCATCCTTTTTAAAATCTAAGATGGCGGACGTATTTTTTTATAATTTGATACGTGTGTCACTTTTGAGGTTCATTTGGGTGCTGATTACGAGTGTTTATTTATTTATTTATTTAAACTTTATTGCACACATTTACGAAACAAATGTACAAAAGGTGGACTTAATGCCCTGCGGCATTCTCTGCCAGTGTTTATCTGCAATAAATAAATATTTTTATATATTGTTTACTTTTCACAACCCTGGCCGTCACGATACTGTCTAGACGTTGTCGGCATTTTCCATGAGATCAAAGGCGTCGAACGACTGTATGGTTCATAGACTGTGGTCTTAACTATACCGATTCGAAATCAATATTACGAGTATTCATAGTTAAGACAGGACAACGTCTGTCGGGTCCGCTAGTAATAAATAATGTGATGTCTGAGATCCCGCGCGAAATGCAGGCTAGTTTTTGTATGTTAGCTGTCATATTTGTAGTTGCAATTCGAAGAATGGCACTCAAGTTCTCATCATGGTTCGTTCATGCAATTAATTTGGAATTTCTAGAACTCATTTGTAAAAAAATTATAGGCCGCAAGTAAGACATCCGCTCGCCGCAGTTTGCCGCGCCTTGTATTAAAGAATTAAATAAATCATCATTATCAGATAATTTAAGCTAATGATTCAATTTTTTATACTGTAGTTGTTCAAAGTTACATTTTCGTTCAAGCAACTGAAATTAAAAATGCCCAAGTTACAACCGGCGCATGACGAGAGATAGTTTGTTGACGCCGCAAGCGCTTAGGGGTTCTACTACGCAAATAGTTTTCACTTTGTCTAACATTCGACCATCTTAGTTTCTGTCTTCGATGTAAGCGGTGAACTGAAAGAGACAGACGGCGCCGACCGAGGTCAAAGTCGATTCGAATTCACTTAATAACTCCCTTGTTGACCATGTCCGGGCACTGCCGAGATGGGATGACACGCTAGTTTTATCTCGCTCTTTCTCACCGTTCTGAGTATGCGAAAAAGAGATAGCGTAAGGATGAAGGAACTATGATTGTATTTTGGCACGTGCCTATTGTTGTGTGCGATTGTGTATGCCGCTGTTTTCGTCAGCCTTAATACACTTGAAATAAAGCTTACTTTATTTTACTGTTTTCTTGAGTTTACGCGAACACATAAATTGAAATGAAAGATAAATTTACGGATTTAGAACGCGTTACTTTCTTTTGTTTAACAAATTTTCAATTGACATTTTAAAAAGTCTTATTACCTTGACTTAGGTTTTATTTTCGTTTGTTTAACTTTGTTTTTTCTATGTGCATAAAGAGGTGACCGTATTTTAATTAATTTTAGATATTTTTGAGAAAAAAAACATATTTAAAATATGATTCGATTTAGTACTGACTTTGAACAAACTACTTTCTCAGTGTGCGTTTATTCTGTTACACGTATTTAAAGTACTTATAGGTATAATGGCACCAGTAGGAGAACGCAATGCGCATTGTATGTACCTAATTTTGCCGAATTGGCAACGTCACATTGTATAATTTCATCTGAATCCGTCGTCGTGTCAATAGTTATTATTAAGTCTAAAATCGCGCAGCGCTCAAGTCATAAGCCGCAACATTGTTTTAATTTAGTATTTTAACTTTTTAATACTAACTGTTCCCAACCTCAATACTAATAGTATCCCTAGTATAAATCTTTCTCCTTCGTACCTAAATGACGAGTCACTTTAATCATGCAACATAACAATGTAGGTACCTGTTAAAGTACCTAAATAAAACATCTTTTTGAAATCTTAAACTAGGTAAAAGTTGGTAGGTACCTACTGATTTAGTTCTTTATATCTTCTGACGACCTCTGTGGCGGAGTGGCGTACACACCGGTTTTCAAGGTGTCGCCTGCTCCGAGGTCCCGGGTTCGATTCCCGGACGGGTCAATGTAGAAAAAATGTGTTTTTCTACATTTTCACGTGTCTGGGTGTTAATGGTTCTTTCGTTGGTCCTGGTTTCCAAAACACGAATACTTTAAATAGTTATTCAAATTGGAATCAGACCAATGTAAGTATGTGATGTTGTCCACATTTATTTATTTATTATCTTTTATATCTACAGGTTAATTCAATATGTTTGTTTGTGCCCAAATCAAATCGTCAATTTATTAAATCTGTGTATGGCTTATGGTAATGCAATGATTGGTTTTTAAAAATAACGCTTACAGTATTTTAAAACGTCTGCGTTTTATTATGAGAATCATTTCATTTATTATTTTTAATTTCTTAAAACTTAAAACAAATTGAAAACGTATTTTAAGTTTTTAGAAAATATAATTCTGAAACCTAAATAAAAATGTCCAAAAAAACCCTGACCTGAAAGTTAATTGAACTCTGGGCAACGAACGAGCATAATTTTATCGAAAAGTTCGAAAACGTCATAACACTGCGTCCTTTCAAAATAACAAGTTTGCGCCATCTAGCGTATGTTAGTATAAATGTTTGCAATTAAAACTGATGTTCAAACGTGCTATTTATCGAGATGTTCAAACCATCTTTAAATAAAACGAGCTAAAATCGAAATTGTATTTTAGACTTCTTATAATCACAGGTAGTTCTATTTTGAACTAAAATATTAGTAAGCATGACAAACTAAAATATAATAATGCGATATTTTGCATATTTCAATCATTTTTTTACATGCGAGCTAATTGCGAAACTTGTAACGCCATCTAACGTAATTTATGGTAATAATTCTCGCGTTTCTTAGACATCAGCATTCTTGTTTATCTTTATTTTCTTTGGTTTCAATAGACGGCGACAATAATATTCAGAATTCTCAAAATACGAACGATCTTGAAGGTGGCGATGCTCAGATTGCTCAGTCTACCCAAAATTCTGGTGCTGAAGATGGCGAGGAGACTGAAGCAGGTAATCTAAAACAAGACACCGCCAGTAATCATTCGAGGGTAAGTGATCAGTCAGAAAATTTGTTTCAAAACAATGAGACACCAGCATCAGTCCGAGAACCTAGACGACCAGATACCCCTATAAATGAAGATGAATGGGAAGACGTGGTTGATGATATCCCCGAGTTCTCTTTTAATTCTACTTTTGTGGGTCCCACGTTCGAAATAGATGAGAATTTCACACCGATGCAAATATTTAGCCAGATAGTTAATGAGAATATTGTTAAATATATGGTCGAATGCACAAACACTTACGGCGCTAACTTGTGTAATAAAAACCGGCCTCATACTAGAAACAGTCGTAACAAAAGCTTTAAACCGACTACCATAGAAGAAATGAAAGAGTTTTTGGCACTTTCATTTTTACACGGTCACATACAGATCCCTGTTTCACGAAAATTGTTCACGCATGACGATCCTTTATACTACCACCCCATATTCAGCCATGTCATGTCAGGTCGCCGTTATAACCAAATATTACGATGTTTCTGTGCCGCTGAATCGGGAGCTGAAGGAAAAGATAAAGTTGATCACTTTGCGAATGCTCTTACACTAATATTTCGGCAATCCTTAAACCCAGGAATTGATTTGTCTTTGGAAGAATTGTTGTTACTATTTCGAGGACGTCTCCAATTTAGACAATACATCAAGTCTAAGAAAGCCCGGTATGGAATAAAGTTTTACGTACTCACGACTAATGACGGTTATGTGTTAAACCTTAAAATGTATCATGGAAGCGAGGATGTGACTGATGCCGATGGAGAACCTGTAAAGAAAGTCGATAAGCTGGTGCTACGGCTCATGCGTCCTTATCTCTTGAAAGGACACCACCTGTATATGGATAACTTCTATAATTCCGTGACATTATCACAGAAACTTCTTGATCTTAAGACGCACACGAATGGCACATTGCGCACACACAGAAAAGACAACCCCAAAGAATTGATCGCAAAAAAACTTAAAAAGGGTGAGCATTTTTGGTTGAGGAAGAAGAAAGTTTATGTGAGCAAATGGAAGGACAAGAGGCCAGTTCTTGTCCTCACCACGCGGGAACATCCAGAGATGGTTGAAGTTCGAAACCGGCATGGAAAAAGATCTATGAAGCCCATAGAGGTCGCCTCATACAACGCACATATGTGTGGAATTGATCGTTGTGATCAGATGATAAGCTATTATTCTTCGCCACGCAAAACCATAAGATGGTACAAAAAGGTTTTGTTCCATTTGTTGGACATTGCTCTCTGGAACTCCTTTCATTTGTTCAGGAAGTATGTGAAGCAAAATAGCAAATATGAATTCGTCACATACAGAGAAGAAATTATAAGAGAGATGTTGAAGCTAGAGAAAGACACTAAGGGAAAAGACTTGATGACAAAAAAAAAGAATGACTCCCGACGTTATGGTCCTGGACAAGTTGGCCAAGCAGCTGCATTTCCCATAAATTCAGGGCACTGGCCAGTCCGAATTGAAGCACCCCCAACAGGAAAAAAGAAATTTGCATTTTTGACTTGCAAAGTATGCGCAAAAAAGAAGCTACGAAAGGAAACTAGTTACAGGTGCCCAGGATGTCCTGATTCTCCAGCACTGTGTCCAACTTGTTTCAGAGAATGGCATGAAAATTATGAAAATTTTAACAACTAATTTTTAAATGATTGTATTTGAGGCTGATTCCTAAAATATTTTGTGCTTTATTATTAAAACAGAGCTATGTATCTGATCTTGAAACAAGCTAGGATGTTAGGTGTGTTTTTCGAAGTAATGAGCTCGTGGGTTCTTCTTCAGCGCTCGGAGAACTGTACTAAGAAACTGTGGAGGGCGCCACTTGCTTTAACTCAGAACACAGAACATAAAAAACGAGTAGAAGTAGCATCCACTCCTATTTGTATGAAAACCAGTGTAACCAAACTAACACATTTGTGATTAAATCACATTATCACGCACATTAAGAATGTCTTGTAGCGATTGGTTAACTTTAACTGTCAGATAGTTCCGCTACCCGAAACTAGATGCCTCTTATTCACTATCAAATAGTTCCGCTACGCGACGATAGATGCTACCTAAAAACTATTGATAAATAGGGGTGGGATAGTTACGATAATCATAACAAAAATATCGACACGTGTAAGGGTCGATATTTATGTTATAACAACATAAGAGAGCCAGCGTTTTTTTTCACATTGTCTGTCTCATCTTCTTAATTATTACAACTTAACATCTTTTCCAAATAACTATAAATTATTAATGACTTCTTCATTTTAAATGAAAAAAATACTTTCTTTGTTTCAAAATCGTTTTTCCAGAAATGTTTAGAGCAAATGGTGCATGTTTTTCCGGGATACCAATTTTGCCTACCGATTGCTTCAATTCATTTTCCGTATATGTTTGGATTGAATTAATTAAATACGAGTATTGATTTATTTAAACAAGTTATTACTTATATTAAAAAAAACGACTACAAAATAAGATAAAAAAAATTAAGGCAGGAAACGATAGCAAAGGCTCTCGCTGCAAGCCATTTAAATTGGGCACACAATGTATCAAAGACCCGGTATATTTAATGACCTTTTGTAACTTACTACTTTCATAGATTACTATTTTTTTTGTACTTTTTCAATTTTTTTATTTACAATTATAAAAAACAAAAAAAAACAAGCAATATATAAATCTTTTTTATAAGTTGTACTTTTTTAATGTGTCATACATAATTATAAGTATCGATAAATAACTTATCGATATTTAACACATCCCTAAATGAATAGCGTTTTGAAACGTCATTACAAAAATAAGTAATTACCAAAATATAGTTTCGACCTTATCTCTATGGACAGTGGAATGGTTTTAGGTTGTACTTTTTAAGGATTGTTATTATCCGCAAAATTTATAATTTCTATTAAAATAACGATATAATATTACTTACAAATATGTATATAATATTACTTATAAATAATAGGTATGTCACGCCTCCTTTGGATAAATTATTTTTAGTGCTGGTGACTTTGCACTCTAATACTGTGCAGGTGGTGCTATTTAAAGATTTTTGACAGAATAGCACAACGTCAATACGTTCTAGCAACTGTGATCGTCTGAAGCGCGTAAAAGGGGGCGGAAACATGATATGCGCCATCCGTAGCCGATGTGTGATACGCGGGGCCCGCCTACTTACTACTTCTATCGTTTTTTATGTTCTGTGACTCAGAAGCAAGAAAGAGTTAAATAAAAGATAGAAAAGAAAACAATATTTTTCAATTTGTCTCCCCTTATTTATTTTATATATTTTAATATAAAAGATAATATAAAAAATTTATGCACATAGGTACATGAGCTTGGCAGATAAGTAAAGAGCCACATACAATAAACTTACATTAGGGTTAAGGACTAATTACCACTATGCAATTAAACAAAAGTTCTGTGCTTAACTGGAAGCTTAAATTCTTAGTTTTAGTGAAGGAAAGCTGAGAAGCAGGAATTCCTTCACTCACGTTTGATTAAAACTAAGGTTGGCCTGACCTATGAGCTGAGGAGTATCACCAATGCATGAAAACTATCAAAAGAATAAATGTTCATAAATACCTAGTCGCATGATATTAGATCATGTCACCAATAATAATTAAAACGTCACCGAGGAGAACCACATATCCTTTTGTCCCCGGAGCAGAGATTTCACATGCGCGCAGGATGTAGGAATATGTCCTAGTAGCTAGGAGCGAGGAGGGCGATATTTCAAGCCTGGAAGTTACGCACAAGCATGAGTACAGCGGTGATAAAGCCACATAGGGTACATCTTAGGGTGCGCACGTGGGCATGAGCAGATGGCATGTGATTGTAATCGAGCAGCAGCGCGGCACTTCAGATGGGGCCGCAGGTGCAATCGTAGTAGGGTGAGATGAAAATATTCGCTAGCACGTTGTCCACACGTGGGCATAGGCAGATGCACGTGGTAAAAAAAGAAACAAACATGCTTACCCATAAAATAAAAGAAATTAGCCCTTTAGTTTTACATGCCTACAGGCATTTTGGCACGCTTGAGCGCCATTAAAAATTTTCGCGAACAAGAAAGCGAGGAATCCAAAATTCAGGAAGCGTGGTAAAAAGACTGGCCACGAAATGGCGTCCGCTTATAAAGCGAATCCAACCTCTCCCCTCTATGACAAGCAAGATTTTTTTAATTCTTTGCTTTACGACTTGGAACCAAACTTAAACTTGACTGACACATAAAGCCAAACAACGCAGAAAACTGCTCAGCCTGAAAATAGTAGAAAACTACGTAAAAAAAGTCAACACAAATAGACATTTGCCTATTAATATAATAATATTAGAAAAATGACAACATTCAAATTATTTGATAAAAAAAAGGAATTGTGAGATGACAGACACAAAGTTGCATCTATAGTGTTCCATCAGTAAAATCCTTAGCTGCGCATGAGCTATTGAAACAAAATAAAGACAAAAATGTAACGACGTGTTACAATCTTTTTGAGAATATATTAGTATTTTTAAGAATCGAACTCTTAAGTTAAGTATACCAAAAATGAATACCTCAAAATGTTCCTAAACTGATTATTGTGATCTCATATCATATGTGATTTGATTATTTAGTTGTAGGTTATTTTATAAGCTATTTTGTTTGTGAAAGAAGAGAGCTTAAGTTGATGTTTATTATTCACTTATTTTGTTATAATGATTATAACATTTTCTTAGTGAGAGAGTTGTTTTCATAGATACTAATAAGTAACTAAAATTTGATAAGTCCTTTTAGAAAACTTGTTCAAAATGTTAATTGTTACTTATCAGAGCTATTGTTTTCACACTATTTTCATAGTAATACTAATAAGTAATTAAAAACTATTATTTTATTTTAAATATTTTATTAAAAACGTTAATTGTTACTTATCAGAGCTAGATTGGACATAATATTTGATATTTCCTAAGTAAAAATAGTTAAAAAGTTTAATTTTGTTTTATTTAAGAAGAATTATGAAGTACTTACTCAAAGAAAATCTTAGAAAAACTGTGTGACACAACACTACGTTTAGAGGCGGTCACGCCGACAGACGTAGCGTCATATAACATATTTCATAGGATGTTTGGTATGACACCACGTTCGAAGGCGGTCACGTCGACAGACGTAGTGTCATATAACACCCCACAGAAAACGCGTGATATGACACCACATTCGAAGGTGGTCACGTCGACAGACGTAGTGTCATATAGGTAACACCCCACAGAAAACGCGTGATATGACATCACGTTCGAAGGCGGTCACGTCGAGGAACAAACTGTCGTATCACACAATGTAAAAACTATCAAGGTATATCACAACGTCGTCAGGCGGGGGGCGAAATTGTATGGGAAATTCATGTGTCAATTTGCATAGGAATTTGCGGCCCGCCTCTCGACGTACAGTGTCCAGGAACGTGTTAAGTGACAAGAATTACTCGTTTTTGTAATTTATGAACGTAATCTTAAACTATACTTTATTTGATATTTTAGCAACTTAATTTCACTTATAATATCAGTATATAAACTTAAAAAATTATGTCTCAGGCGGGACTCGAACCCGCATCTCATCGCATGTAGATGCCGGTTCGAGTCATCTGTTTGTAATCTTAAACTATTTACGACTGATATAAAACTGTACCTACCGATATCAAATTAATGCAGAGCTACGATAGGTATATTTTCTGGCAACGGAAAAGTATTAAGAACCAACCCACCTACTTTGTTAAGTGGCAGTTACGTGGAAAGTAGTTTGATGGCTCGTAAACAGGCAACGCGGCTTAGAAAGGGATCACACTACCTGTTGCTCGCAGACGGTCCACAGACAAGACGAACTTGTTCAAATGTAAAAACTAGTAGACATATTATACCATCTAATGTTATGTTGATTTCTACCCATCATTTATTGTTGTATTAAGATCTCTCTTTACTATTTCGCAATGCGTCATGTATTACCTATTTGTTAAATAAATTACTGAATGTTAATCAGTGTAACAAATGTTTTTATGTTTGCTGTGCATAATTATGTCCATGAGAATTAAATTTAAGCTTAACGTAGTGACCATTTAGGTATGATTATCATATGTTAATAAATGAAATGAAATATGAACTAACTAACACTGAAACACAATAAAAAATTTGCCTATATTTTTTGTTATGTACATACTTATCCATAAATGTATACCTTAAACCTTAGGTATCTGTCTCCCTTATGGTTAATTAAATCGTAAAAAGTAAGAAAGACCTATTTTTTCTACGGTTGATAAATAAAATTAGGTATAATTATCACGATACTAGAATATTTAATGTAAGAATATAATTTACTCAAACAATGTAAGGATCAATGATAGATTGTTTGTTCAGCTTCACGCAACGCGTACCAGGTGCTGAATCACTGATAAAAAACAAGGGCAACAGGAAATACTTCATACTAATTAACACCCGAACGCAATAAAACGATCTCTCAAACTAAATAATTTACCTACCTACACACTGACTTCATAGATTGAAACTCTATTTATACTATCACGTCATAAGTAATATTTTAAATAAGTAGTAGGTGACCTTATGTAAACAGATACAAATATAAATTACAATGAACTATATTCTAAGACATGTTATTAGATAACGTATGCACAGTTAAAATAAAATAATTCAGTTGTTTAGCGGACTTCCAGAAAACACAAGGAATTATTTTCATTTCGATAAATAAATAACTATGAACACATTTATTCGTCCATTGATATTAATAATTTCTGTTTATAAATCAAAGAGAGATTTACGTAGCAACAATATTTGTACGGGTCAGCCATCGTACATTCAACTCTAGTTTGAAGCTTACGTTGCGACCTAGTCTCTCTAAACAATAATTTTAATATTAATATCGTACGTTATTAACCATCTTATCGAACACTATACAAGGAAAGATTTTGTAAATAACGTGTATGTTAACTATATAAATATGACCTATCGAATTATTTTTGAACCAGCGTTCTTTGTCGATGTTTAAGAATCAATTTTGCTAACTGTACCTCGACCTACCCACGCCAGCAACAGTGTGAACGCTCTGGCTTCCATAGAGTCTGGCGGTGCGCCAACACCTGGGCAGACTCCATCCCAGGTGCCTTGGATCCTACATGACCTAGACGTTTCCATACACAATCATATATACCACTTTTAGGATACTTACCTAATTTTAAACCATTTTTCTGACATTCAAAAAGATTACGAGTATTATAAACAAAAAACAGCAACAACACATTATTTTCGTGTCGCTCATCGCCATAAAAGTCGTGTTTTACGACTATGTATTTTAATAGCTTCTTTTAATTTTAGTACATCTTTACTCCGAGAAAAAGTAACTAGGCGCTACCCGCTAAATGTTTCTTTGATGTGCCGCTTGATTTACGTCCTTCCGTAGTGCCTGTATACATCTAGTCAACAAGTATGTACAGTTTACAATTACTAATTGCTAACAGTTGCGGACAGAATCATGACAAAAAACAATTAGCAGTTAGAGTTTATGAGAAGTTTATACCTTTCACGTTTGTACAAATCATGATCTTGTTAACGTGTTTGTGATTGAGAATATTATGTTTATAATTTAATATTTTTTGTTGTATTATTTTCTTGTTAACCATGGTTGGCTTGGCTTTGGCAGTGTCAATAATTGCCTTAAGTTACACATTTAAAGTAGGTGTATCATAATTAAGTAAAGTAAACAAAAATATAATGTAAGCCTTTATTACCGTTTTACAGTATTATGCCTAGTTCTTCAATGTTTATTATGTCACTATCGATTATTTTTCCAGTAACAGTTTGTGCTTCGACAAAGGCCTGCCCCAAAGGCTTCCACCTATCCCTGTCTCTTGCGATTCTGATCCGTTCTGGAACAGCAAAGGTCATCTTCCCAGCGTTTCATTTGTCTTCCTTTACTTCTTTTCCATTCTAATCCATTTCTCATTTATCTTCCCTCCACAATGTCCTGCCCATTTCCATTAACGAGTGTTTTCCGTACTCTATCCACATCCCAAAATTAAGTTACGTTTTTTAATTTTGTTAAGTCTTATTTTATATGTATACATTCTATTTTTCTCCGGTGATCAGACTGTTATCTCTTCTATTTTAAAATTTAAAAGAGGAGAAGGTTCAATAAAACATCCTTTTTCCGTTGGCGAATTAATTTTATGTGTTATTCTTCTTGACTTTGACGTTGACGTTGATCTTGACTAGGTTACATGACATTGCTGGAATACATCGCGTAATTTAACTTGTTAAGACGGTCAATCGTGGCGGGATTCTGTGTGCAATCATATTTATTTGCTAATTGTTATATAAATAGATGTACGACTAACTATATCCGAAGAAGCGTTAGTTTGCGTAGTTATTGCGTTAAGTGCCATTTTACTTTAACTCCACCTTTTAAATATTTTAATATATTAAAGAGTAAACAAAAATATTATAATTTTCATAACCCGGTAAAATTAAAACATTTTGAGTCTGCTATCAGACTGTACATACGTATGTAAGTACCCATATGTACCTACTTATAGATACCTACGTCGATGACTATGATACAAAGAAGTATTTAAACATATAAGTCAAACGTTTTTCTTAATTAGAAATCAAGCCGCGTCCTACACGATGCTCTCAATACGACATGACATGTATTATGTATGAGACCTGCACTACTTACATGTAGTCTATACTTATATGGCTAGAGGGCCTAGAGGTGTATTTCTTCTCCAATAGAAACATGAACATCACTGTTGTTTTTGTGTAAATAACACTGGAACCGAGCGAACGAATCCAGAAATGATTAAACGTGTTTGTCATTCCAGAATTTCATTTAGGAATTGAGTTTAGAGCTTAATAAAATATAAGAGCTAGATACCGTCCCATACAAAATGTGACTGCGAACTGTCCAAGTTTAAATATAAGTAGCTAATGTAATCTGTCTTGCCTTCTTTAGTGGAAATTCAACCTTACATACCTACGAATGGGTTGACAAAAAAATTTCAGTCCTCTTTATGATAAGATAAGATCCCACATCTTAGACTAATAGTGTTCGTTAAAATTCAAGAAACCAATACAATTATGTAGTATATTTTTGCATGTTTGATTATAAAGCGACATGCGTTGACATCGGAATGTTAACTTCGTTCACTCATTAAAATAAAATCCGAGTTCATCCCGAGTTATTTAGATTGATTTGGTAAGTCTCAGCGGGTAATATTAATCCCACCAACGCGTGATGTCATTATGTATGCTTTTTGATCTTGAACTTGGCTTACGTTGGCGATAAAAAGAACTTATACTTAGATACGTAGGTTAGTTAAATATTTTAATATTGCATTTTTTCAACGAATGCGCTCTTAAACTCTCAGAAGTGTTATTCGATCTTTGAAGGTGCTCTAACAGGTCGCTAAGGCACAGAATTATAATGAATCTGCTTGAAAGACTTAAGTGTACATTCTAATTTTTCGCATTTAAAAATGAAATATATAAATAATAAACGTTAGCACGGTTGTAAACCCTCGCGGATTCTATTCTTGACTTCGATACTAGTGTGCGATTGGACTCTTTTATTTATTATCGCAGAGATTCATTTTATTACTATCGAAAACATGAGATCTAATAACCATAAACTAGAATTACGATATATAAACTTGAAAAATTTTGTCTCAGGCGGGACTCGAACCCGCATCTCCTCGCAGTTTCGAGTCCCGCCTGAGACAAAATTTTTCAAGTTTATATACTGATATTATAAGTGCAATTAAGTTGCTAAAATATCAAATATAGAATTACGATTTTAACCAGATGTAAAGGCAAGGACAAATAAAGTAATGCATATTACTATTCATACTTATTTTAGTTTTTGCAATACTTAATTAAGTAGGTATATTATTTTCATTATGACATTGACTTACGTATGCGTAGTTTGAATTTGTAACAGGTGGTCTATATCAATTATACAGTGTTGTGAGTACTTCTATGTATGATAATTGTGTATTTGCATTTAATATGACAGACAAGGCACTCGTAAAAAATTGACTTTTCTTCTCCTGTTTAACCTCGTTAAATTAGGTGCAGTGCACTTAATCGGGGCGGAAGACGGGACAAACGCATTTAAAATAACCTGCCTAATTTATCATAATTGGACTTTTCTTCTTTTATGTAACCTCGTAAAGTTAGTTGCAATGTACGGACGCCTAACCACTTTCAAACGAAAATAGCGCGCAGTACTACCTACACTAAAACAACACTTCAAAATCTGACGATGGGAGCTGCAAGCGGTTTTGCTCTTTAAGGTGGTCAGGCGATAGTACCTGCAGCAGATCAATGGAAGGACTCAAGTGCCTTATCTTCCCTTGTAAATGATATCAATAAGTGCTAATGCTATACTGTTGTTCCTCCAGGAGGTGGCGGGCCGGCCATAGTGTCGCCCCCTGGCGGGCAGATAAGTTCTAACTACCCCGGGCTCAGCGTCAGCTCCATCGTGCCAGTGCCGAACAGCATCAACGGTAAGAACGTTTGTTTATCCTAAAACCTATTATCTAGGATCACATTTAGATTTATCGTGTATGCAATTCTTATAGGATCTGAGCTAGACGTGTCCAAGTTAAATGATAGGGAAGAATCCCAAGCGAAAACAAATTTTCTCCAGAATAAAAAGTAGCAT
The DNA here is from genome assembly GCA_949315895.1 of Anania crocealis. Lineage (NCBI taxonomy): Eukaryota > Metazoa > Arthropoda > Insecta > Lepidoptera > Crambidae > Anania > Anania crocealis. Next base: position 538,847 of record OX438884.1, read on the forward strand.
ACATGCCATTCTAGTCTATAACCTATCTCCTTGTCGAATTTTAGTCAGATCAGTTTAGCCATTTTGGCGTGATTGAGTTACACCATCCAAACTTTTACATTTATTACAATATTTGTAAGATTCGTCAATTCAGATTATATTATGTACCTATATCTGAGTTTAAACCCACCCGGGTACACAGATCGGGGTCACAGGATAACTGAACATTTAAATCTGGTTTTACATGTATAAGTAAGTCATGCAACGCGAAATTTTAAGAGTAATTCTGATTTACGTATTCTTTTTTTTTCATTCTTTTTTTTAAGGACTTTAAGTCGTAATTCGACTATGACAGTCCTATTATACCCTTATTAATAACTTAACGTACTAAAATATTATAATATACACAATATAAATCTTACAAAACATATTACAACACTTTCGCAATTTCAGTGTAAAGAACTTTAGCCGATTCTGAGTTAGGTTCAGCGAGAACACTTTGGAACACTCCAACATTCTGTAAAGTTATATTTAAATTTTGCACAAGAGCAGTTCTTATTGTAACATTCCGGACACATTCCATCAAAAAGTGATATATATCTTCTAAGACACCACATGCTTCACAAATGGGGGCTATCGCTAGTGAATTTGCCACTAGAGGCGCTAGTGTCGCGTGAGGTCCAATATCCACTCACTTTGTACTGGTTTTAGCAGAATTTGTTGCATAAATTATAATTTCTTTAATTTACCTGCTGGAAAGTGATCTCCTTCGTAAAATATCGCAAATATGGATTATTTGGCGATTAATGTAAACGCTTCAAAAGCGGAATTAAGAAAAAGCGCAAAAATAGGCGGCCTCAAGAGCAACTATTTCAGAAGTTAGTTTGTTGATATCAAGATAGTTATTTATAAACAATATAACCTTAATTAGATTCAAGATATAACACTTTGTTTCGGCGCCAATCGCCTTTGACAGCTATAACTCCGGACCTCAGTCTACAGTGGCGCCAACTGGTGAGCAAAGAAACGGTAGACCCCATTTTAGGGGAGTCGCTTTTTCTCATCAGATATTTGAATTTATTTAAAGGGATGTGTCCAGAGCGCATCCTTACAGCTATTATTACACATTTTCGGTTCAGGTTGGCGTTGGTAAACCATGGTATTCGAATTGGTCTATTCTGTATCGTCTTATACCATTCAATGATATTCCGTCTTGAATTTAATGATAGAGGCCTTTGCCCTGCAGTGGGATAATTATAGGCTGTTACTTTACGATTATTTAAACATTTATTTAAGTACAGAAACTACTGTTCTGGTTTTTTTTTCTTAGTGAATGTATTTTTACTAGTTATTAGGTATACCTCATTTATTACTTCTACTAATCACGTAACTATGTTGTCTCCAGGGCCAACTCTGGTACAGCCCAACGACTGCCAGGTGAGCGAGTGGAGCGAGTGGAGCGCCTGCAGCGTCAGCTGCGGCGTCGGCTACCAGGAGCGCACCAGGACTGTACTGGTAAGTGCTGGCTTCAGCATATTAGGTTGATTTGATTACGAAATGTTTTAATTCCAAAAAAGGGTTGTCGCTTTTCAAGAATGTAGCATGATCGTTCACTTAGTAATTAATATTTTTCACTGTCTTTTTACTTAGTGATTAAATTAGAAAAAAATTTATTCGATGAAAAGGTTCTCAATTCGACGCTACTGTTAATGTATGTAATTGTATTTTATTTTACTAATTCAAGATACGTTACACATTACAATCCTGATAACAAAGTTTAATTATATGGGTTTATGACCTTACTGGTAACCTAAACAAAATCATCCTAAAAGCACTTTTTGTATTTACTAAAGGTTTTTTTAATTAATAACATTCTAAGTATGATCTTCATAATTTTGCTACCGAATAATTAATTGGACATTCACCAACATCCACTTTGGGTGCTGGTTAATGCTCTATTATATTAAATCACAAGAAAAATTGCTTGCGTGACCAGACTAATCCATCTGAAAATGTTGTGTAGTGGTTTTGTCGAGGAGTGATTATTTTGGTGTGTTTTGGTAACACTATTTTAAATAGGTACCTATTTATGCAGTTCTACGAAAAAAACTCTTGTTTTAGGGTTCAGAGAGAAGCAAATTGTTGCTAGGCAAAATATCTCGTTATCTTATGTCTCTCTACTGTCTGGCATGAGTTTTAAGGTTAAATATATTGATGATTTCTAGTCCAGTTATTGGTTGGTTTCTTGAATTTGCGTTGATGATTTAACATTATACATTGTAAATAAAATAATTGCGTTGATGATTTAATTTAATACATTGTAAATAAAATAAAATTATGGATGCAATTCAAGTACGTAGTCTACCCGTGACCATGTATACGATGTAAAGTATCCAAAACGCCGGGATAAATAAAAAAAGGTTAGAAAATCCTAATAAAGTCGTGTTAAAACCATATTTTTTTACCTCCCAAGATGTTTGGAAGTTAATTTCAGTTATCAGACATCGGCAATTTGTTTTTTTGGCTGGCATAAAGTTTTATTCACTAATAGAGAACGTTGCCTATTGTACATCGTTTATCAAAAGGGAGGACCGTCTGAGTAGTCTTATTACATTACGCAGTCTACAACTGACTGTAATAATTTTTACGATTACTCCTTTATACAGGGTGTTAGGTAAAGAGTATGACAAGACGAAACCAGCCTATGTTGACATATCCATATAAATACTACGGTGATTTCAGAAATTTGATGAAAAATAAATTTTCAGTATAATAATTAATTATCAGCCTGTATAATAATTAATTATCCTTGAACTTACCATGTCCAATTTAGCCTGAAAACTAAGTGTTTTATCTTTGAATATAAAACGTTTGAGTACCAAATTCTAAATTAGTACATAGTGGTATGCCTTTTCCTAATCACTAACCGCTATTTCTGAACCTTAGCTATTCATTACACTGGTAGTACGAGTACCTTTATGCGAGTAACAATTACTATTTTTTGGGTAAGCTCGCTCTATCGTAGGCTTCCTCTCAACACTACGCGCCTACGGTTCAGTGTGAATCCAAACAAGTTAACAAGTATTACGATAATCCCTTTGTTTCACGATTCTTTGGTGTTAGCATTTAAGTGGAGCTATTTCTGTCAATCAAAGGTGTGATCGATTTTGTGCCTTACGCATTCGTAAGTACCTATACATTTAAACCTGAAGGCTTTGATTTCGGGTTCTTTAGCATATTTACGAGGCAAGGTCACCTCGCGTCCGATCGAAATCGTGAACGAGTGATTTATGAACTAAATTCGTTTGTAATAATCTTTTAAACAAACTACAAAGGCAAAGGCATAATTTTGTCTTTTAGTTTATCATTTACTGTAACCAGTATTTGTTTCTACTTATTCTTATTTACATCAGACTGTTTGTGACGAGTGTTAGATTTAACATTATGAAAAAGCTTTTCCTGAATGACTAACTGACGGATCAACGCACAGCCTACACTGTTGATCGTAGAGGCCTGAAACTTAGATATTTATAGTTTCGTTATTATGAGAATAGGCAAGGATAGATTTAGAATATAAATATGCAAATAATCGAAAATATTTATTACTCCAATTTCGCATTGAATAATCTAGAGACACCTACGTACGTTTCTGTTGTGTCTCCTAAAGAAAAAGTTTACAGCGAGCGATATGCCAACCATGACACTAAATTGGAAATAAAAACAATAGGTTACTTAAAGCAAACTAGAAAATTAAAAATAGCTTGATAACTAATTACGTTCTTAGATGAATAATTATTTAGAAGGCAACGACAACGTTTCAATATTTTCATGAAATATAATATGTCGATGTCACTGTTAGTACATTTGTGTTTATTACTAGCTTTTACTAAAAAGCTATTATTGGCTCTATAATTTGTTCTGCAAAAGGGCACAGAAAAAGTAAGCTTTTGCCGTCCGCTAGGTGCAGAACGTCTTAGTGCCAATCGATTCAGCAAGAAGGGAGAATGAAGTAGGTAAACTATTAATAATTTTATATAAAAATAATTGATCTTTCTGTTCTCGTCGAATTAGCAATAATTTAATCTTTTTATTATTAAAACTCCTAAACCTACATCATCTGATGAATCTCTTCTGAATTGCTTCAAGCATATTGATGTATTTAGTATTAATGGGGTTCCACACAGAATACGCATATTCTATCTCTTACATTTAACTGGCTTTGTTTAATAAATCAAACTTAAAATGCTAATTTTAAATAGTATTCACAAGAAAGTAAAGTTTCGTAGTTTAGTAGGTATTTTAAATGTTTTTTTCTTAATGATTTGATTCCATTTACTCTTGACATGTAAATAGGCTAATAACCTACTATTCCAAAATAATACTTATTAATTTTAAACGTTCAAGTGATTTAAAAATACACGAGAATCACTCACGAACGTCACACCAACGCACAGCGCATACTAAAATAGATCAGTGCGTTTTATTTAAATAGCCTTATTGATTTTAGTTTATCCTTATTTTCGAATTGGAGTAGGTCGTAAAGACGGAGGATTTTAATAGTTTTACCACTACCACATCCCTGTAGTACTTACTGTGTGACGCGATGAACGCAAGATTCCGAGTTCGATTTCCACTTTGAATAGATTAAATCGAGAGGCAAGTCAAAGAAAATGAATTCTTCTTGTAGTTTCTTGTGACGCGGTGATATTATTTACTTACTTAACGTTAAGACCATGCCAGTAGATAGCAGATAAAAGTTTTAAAATTTATACTTATACAGGATGAAATTTTAACCACTTTCCAAAATTTTTAGAGGCGTTCAGTATCGTATTTGGAGCCTATTTATGAAGTAAAAAATGTAAATCAAGTTGTGACCCAAAAATATTTTTTGCGATATAGTTTTCAACTTTTACGGTCCTAGACCTGTTAAGGTATAAAGGGACAATCAAAAACTGATGAATAGTATCGTAATGAATGAATGAGATGCGCAACGCGTAAAAAAAGTGTTGCTAGGAGGCCATATCAACAATTTTAGATTTTTGGCGGACATTTTCTAAGTGCTTTATCTTGACATTTTTGTACTGGGCTATACTAAAAGAAAAAATACGTCATTTGTTTTTTGTCTCGTAGATTAATATATCAAAATTTGGAAGGTGGTTAAAATTTCACCCTGTATATAATATTATAAAGCTGAAGAGTTTGTTTGTTTGTTTGAACGCGCTAATCTCAGTAAGTTCTGGTTCGACTTTAAAAATTATTTTTGTGTTGGATAGTCCATTTATCGAGAAAGGCTTTAGGCTATTTAACATCACGCTGCGACCAACACGAGCGAAGCATCAGTCAAAAATGTTGCAAAAATAATCGCGATCATAATAACAGAAATTGACGCGTACGAAGTTGCGGGCAACAGCTAGTGAAACATATTAGCTAGATAGGCAGATTCTCTTCATTGTAAAAAGTAGCAAATAAATTAATATATTTAGAGCTCACCAATTTTGGTAATCTATATCGTTAGAAGCGCTCTCTTTCAGGCATAGGAAAGTTACTGTTGAATAACTGGGATGGGGAACTGTGGTGCCAGCTTACAATGTAATAAAACCACAGCTTTAGTAAGAGGCGACGAAAGGAGTAAGTACTGCTAGAAAACAGAAAAAGAGCAGCATCGTCTTCTCTACACTGATAGCCAGTGTTGTTGCCAACTGCCAAGCTTAACGATCATGAGAAAATCCTCTTTAAGCTCCTTTTGGAAAGTCCAGCAGTGATTTGTTTTAGGCTATTTTTAATAGTATGTTTACAGAAATGCACAACCTTTTATATCAATTTAAATTATTGTTCTATTATCTATTCCTTTAACATTCATTGTTATATTTTTGTAACTTTTCCAACACGTATTCCTTAACGTTTCCGAGAAATATCTGTTTTTTCTTTATCGCTCTCAAATATCAAGTGAAAATATTCACACCTAAATGGCCATACCGGAGAGTAAGTAAGGTTGTATTTACTAGCGAGAATTCGCTAGTAAAGGCTTACATAAGCGAGTTAGCGTAACTGTGACTCATAGTTGTAGTCCGGTTTGTTTCCAAGGTAGCAATTAGGTACGTGCAAAGCTTTTCTTCGCCGCCCGTTGCGGTGCTTTCAACTTAGCGAGCTTTAAAGATACCGGTTTTATTTACTTGGGTGTTTAGCTAGGATGTAACATCTTTAGCATTCAAATTGTTAGTTTTTTAGCAAAGATAAAAAGTAACAATTGATATGCAGTCCCAAACAAAAATGATACTTAAGAAAATGTATGTATGTAGAATGTTGTAGAGAGTGTTTAGTACTTACCTTAATGCATATTCAACCGTAAGGATTTTCCGGAATTGAACTTAAAGTAAACGATTTAAAGTCAAATTTTGGAAACTTTAAAAATGCGTCCAAACTCATTTTTTGTCACTAACTATTTATCACACATACACCCAGAGAGAGAGAGAGAGAGAGAGAGAATGAGAGAAATTTTGAGTAACTGTACTCTGATAACAGTGAATCTGAATACAGTTTGGAGCTATTAGTTAACAAATGTATGAACTAAAACAGATGTGTACATTTTTCAGTATGGAATATGAAATAGGCAGCCCTTGCTCGTTAGCAAAATGCAGTTTATTTACTAACAATACAAATGCAGCCGCTCTGTCTGGCAGTTTTGACCGCTAAACACTTCATTACGAACATTAACTAAACTTCAGTTATTTAAGTAAATATTCTTTTGTATAAGTATAACTGAATTTTCCGTGAAATTACTGTTCAGTTCTTTCAGAAAGCAAAACCTGCAATTATTTATAATGTACGGTATTTGCGTGATATTGGTGTAATGTTGTATCGTGCGATAATATAATTTCGTGCACATTGTTATTTTAATAAACTATGCATCACTTAGCATAGTAGCTTTATGGTTTTATAAAATTACGTAATACGTTCATGTATGGCGCCCAACGTGGGGTAGACATACCTGAAATTCATCGAAACCATTAAGTAGCTAAAGTAAGTGATTAAGTAGTAAGTATCAGCCTACAATCACCCCACTTTCATCATTCATAATATTCATATCATTGAATTCATATCCCTCGATCGTGAGTTATTCCAGACACAATTGAAATCAATTGTTAATTAACAAAGGCTAGCAATGGTGGGTACAGGCATAATCTTTCTATACTAATATTATAAAGCTAAAGAGTTTGTATGTTTGAACGCGCTAATCTCTGAAACTACTAGTTCGAATTATATTTTTTTTTGTGTTGATTAGTCCATTTATTGAGGAAGGCTTTAATTTCTTAATCACGATCATAATACCATAAATTGACGCGGACCAAGTTGCGGGCAATAGCTAGTAACAAATAAAACTGTGATCACAATCCCGAGCAATGTTAGAAAATGTTATTTATTTTTTGCCCGACCTAAACATCGAACCTAGGACCTCGAGATCTTAGCACGTTTAGTACCAAGTGTAGTCTGTTCACTCCAATCAACTAGGCAATATGAGACTTAACTTGTCAACATATTTTTAGTGTTCCGTACCCAAAGGGTAAAAACGGGACCCTATTACTAAGACTTCGCTGTCTGTCCGTCTGTCCGTCGCTCTGTCACCAGGCTGCATCTCAAGAGCCGCGATAGCTAGACAGTTGAAATTTTCACTAATTATGTATTTCTGTTACCGCAATAACAACAAATACTAAAAACAGAATAAAATAAATATTTAAGGGGGCTCCCATACAAAAACCCGCTTTTTTGGCCTTTTTGGTACGGAACCCTTCGTGCGCGAGTCCGACTCCCACTTGGCCAGTTTAATTTCAGTTTTAATTTCTTGTCTTTAAGTCTCTGTCACTCACAAATGCCACTATTTGATTGACGTATAGCGTTCTGTCCGCTACTTCGGTAGACTTCGATAATATCGTTCTCGGTTACACGGAGCTCTCGTTTATCGTGCTCTAAGAGATAAATTATAGATTCACCATAAAAACTCTTTGTCCCTTTATTGGTCGATATCCTGAATAAAAATTATCACTTATCCTTTACACCCACATATCATTTTATTTATCGAACTATCTCCATGCCATATGTTATTCAAATCGGTTGAAAAAATAAAGTTTCTTTATAAAAATTTTATTCCCTTTACTGATTTCCTGCATAAAAAATACTTACTTGTTAAAACGTGTGTGTTAGGGATAGGGTATGTGTAGGGTAGGGTAGGGGTAGGGTAGGTTAGGGGTAGGGTAGGGGTAGGGTAGGGGTAGGGTAGGGGTAGGGTAGGGGTAGGGTAGGGGTAGGGTAGGGGTAGGGTAGGGGTAGGGTAGGGGTAGGGTAGGGGTAGGGTAGGGGTAGGGTAGTAAAATATTAAAATTTTATAAAATATATATAACCCTAAATTTTTACCCTTTTACCACCAATACCTATTTTTTGTTAGCCATTTTAGTAATTTAATAATTTTTATGGCAAAACAACGTTTGCCGGGTCAGCTAGTTTTCATATATAATACTAGTATAGATTCGTAATAAGTTCCTACCTTAAACCCACTCTGTAATTAGTCCAATAGTAACAAAAGTAATGCACACAACTATGTTTTGCGTCATTATTTCCCAATAATGTGGCGGTAGACGCCGCAGTTTGCCGCAACGGGCGAGCCATATTGTTTACCAAGCGAAGTTTATTTGAATCGAGCTATTTATTGTCGAAAATATCGGCGATCATTCTTACCGAATATCACGCAAATATGGCCGCGACCATACCTGAAAAAAGGAAAACAAAGAATAAGTTATAATACGGCAAACTTAAAACGTGTATATATTTTACATACACGTGAGGGTTAGAGAACCATCATGCTTTTATAAAGAGGTCTACATGAGTCTCTGACATGCTAATTATTTAAGAAGAATGGCGCAGTAAATAATTACATGTTTACGCCAGAGTCCAGACAACGCAGCAATTAAGGCCTCGATATGGAGAAACACAGTAAGTTACGAGGCATCACAACATTTTGTAAAAGCACTGGCGAGTAGGTACATACAAGAGTTATTAGTTACCCATGCATGCCAAATGTGGTTAATTCGTTTTCTAGTCTTACCTAACTAAGATAGCCGACATTGCTCGAGAAATTGAGTGACAGTTGGCGGGTCACAGGAATCTCAATCAATCTATATTATCAATAATCGTTTATTGTGCATAGGTACTAAAATACGGGTGATGACAACTGACAAGTGCTTCCAGATCATAAAAAAATATTTTCAAATAAATGACTCTACCACACCTACCTAAAATTACTTATGAGGTTAAATCACTATAGGACTGGGACTCACAACAAATCAAATTATAGCGACTAGGTGTCAAATGTTGAATGCCACGGGACAATCGGTGTCAAGTTCGCCTAATTGGAGACAAAGGTCTAGGACCAAGTGGACATTAATAGCAATTATTTAATAAGTAGGTGTCGGCGTGCCTTGGCCTATGTAATTTATTTGCTGTGGATACGTAATTGTTTCATGCCAGATTGGGCTTTGTTAGGAAAATTTAAACAAAGACAAGAAAATTTATTACAATTGAAAAAAAGAAAATTTATATGTATTTAGGAGAACCTGAACCTTAACTTTAGCTCTACAATAGACAAGCTTTTTAAGCTTAAATTTAAAAGAGATTACAATATAAGGTGGGAAATTTGGGAAAAATATGCTAATTCTCTTGGGAAAAAAGAAGCAGTGGTTTCCCGTTGCCTTCTGCCCCAGACGTTTTAGAAGTTATTTAGACTCCAAGGCCGCTGTAGCCTCTTCAGTCGGTTGCCCGACTGGTGGTATGGTTATTCCGCCATTGCTCGGTCGCCAGAGCCTCGTCCGTTGTCTAGCAGGGAGCACCACGGCGTCCCGAGGCCACCGCTGGAAAAATATAAATAACAATTTTTTTTTAGATAAATTTAACCCGTTGACGATCAGATATTCCAGACACAATTAAAATCAATTGTTATCGCGACAACCGGTTGTCGCTTGGGGGTTGAGGGATTAAAAGCGGATTGAACTTAGGTTTTTACACGCGTACGCTAAATAAGAACACTTTTCGAAATACAATCAAATACAATAAAAACTATTATATAGGCCTCTCTTATGATATAGGACTCTCTAAAAGAAGGCTCTTCAGTTTGATCAATTAATGCTGGTAAGAACACGCTGCTGCCCATCATCATCAGGCCCGTCTTCTTCAGGCAGTAGTCGCCTCTTACCACGCCTAGACCAGAAGATCTGGTGAAAGGACAAAGAATGATAGTGTGCAAATGTTGCAGAGACAACCGGGTCCCGGCGGCGCCCCTTGCCCGCCGCGTATTTCGCGCCGCCGCCGCTGCTCGCGCCGCTGCTGAGGACGCGCCCGCCGCCGCTGCCGCCACCGCTACCACCATCGCACTTAGTAAAGAGATCCCTAAGCTAAGCAAGTAAAACGTGTTCGACTCATTTAATACCAGCAGTAATAAATATACAGACTGGATTTTAATAAGTAATTTAATGTATACATTCAATGCAAGGTGACTTTGTGAAAATTATAACGAAGGAACACGAACCACTTTTATGATTGTCATAGGACTAATATTGAAGTGAACGGTGTAGGTACTCGTAACAATTGTACGCCCTGAAAGTTAGTCAGCAATTTATCATTTTCGTACCTTCAAGTTTTCGATTTTCACTCAATAAGTAAACAAGTACCTACACAGGGCATTCAGTAAGCAATCACAGCAAGCAATTGATCATAGGAACTCTAGACTAAAATGTGGATACTCATTAGAAACACAATCATCAAAACATACCTTTGTTTATTAATTACAAGTTGATTTAGTTCCCGATATACAGGGTGAAATTTTAACCACTTTCCAAAATTTTTACAGGCGTTCAGTATCGTATTGAGAGCCCATTTATGAAGTGAAAACTGTAAATCAAGCTTTCACCCGAAAATATTTTTCGCAATATAGTTTTAAATTTTTACGGTCCTAGGCCTGATAAGGTAAAAAGGGATAATCAAAAACGTATGAATAGTATCGTAATGAATAAATGAGATGCGAATCGCGTAAAAAAAGTATTGCTAGGCGGCCGTATCAAAAATTTTCGATTTTTGGAGGACATTTTCTAAGTGCTTTTTCTTGACATTTTTGTACTGGGCTATACCAAAAGAAAAAATACGTCATTTGTGTTTTGTCTCGTAGATTGATATAATAAAATTTGGAAAGTGGTTAAAATTTCATCCTGTATCTATCATCTTGTTTATTCACAAGGTCTACTATAGTACCTAAAGTAGCTTAATTCATAAAATAAACACAGTTAATGTTCATGTAAATATTCATGAGACGACAGGTACGTCTCTAACAGCCACGTTTTGTACCACACTCCATTACAACGAATATGACGTAGTGCTCCTCTGAGCTCCCACGTTTGATGCACGTGCCAAAGATTTTTTAGCCCATATGCGTAGGTTTTTAATTAGCATTTAGTTAAACATAAAATGGCAGAAAAAGAAACTATAGAAATGTAAAAACCAATTGAAATGAAAATACATTTTCCGATGTAATTCGCGAAAAGGGTAGAACGCTGGAAAGTGTTTAACGTCCAAATAAAACAAGAAACCAATTACAAATGTTACGTACAAAATTGTTAATATACCTACTCTATTACTAGAATTTAATTGATTCCGGATTTATGTACGGAGGATTCTTCCGTGATCATGGCGCTAGCAACAGTGCCGAAATATCGGTAACTCATCAAAAACGAAGTAGGTACTTGGTATAGTAGACCCCGAATCAATAAACTTTAGTTACAAAATTGTTGTCTAAATAAATACAGAACCGTTTTTTCATCTGGGTAATGGTGTGTTGTGAAACTGGGACGTTATTATATTTTCATTGTACATAATATAATAGGGGTTAAAGTATGAAATTGCCGATTATTTTCCCACTTTTTATTTTTATTATAGCTCTTAAGTATAGTCGTATTATTGCGTAATTCTTTTTGTATTGTATCAAAAAATAAATAAAGTAACTTTTGACTAAAAAAAAAATGCAATACTAGTGCCTATTACTTCAAAGGAAGTCGTTGAAAAGACCCCTTACAATGTGTCAGCTGACCTTCTTGCTTCAATTAAGTATATTTGTATTATATACTTTGATTTTCAGAAATTTAAATACTATAATGCGTAGCTCTATAACCATGTAACTTTCACCTTTAATTGCATCGAAAACGGTTCAGGCGTTTTTAAAAAAACTAAAAAATTGTTAGTATGGAAAAATGACTTTTCTCGATTTCGTCCATACAAAACGGCAATTTCATACTTTAACCCCTAATAATCTATAGACTATGGATTTAAACAGTATCACAGTTGGTTAACGTGCCTACTCCCAGTTAAGCCTGAAATCGATCGCTGTGCCATTGTTATACTATGTGACCACTACCATTAACAATTCCGTTTTATTTATAAGCTTCTGATCGATTTGTTTAAGGCTAGCATTGTTTGTCACATGAATTATAAAACTATTGCATGAACTAAAAGTTTAACTCAACTAATTAGTATAAAACATGACGTACTAGACTACCTACTTAACGATTTTACTGCATTTAATTAAATTGAATTCTTTATATTTTAAAGTTGTAATAAATTTTGCACTGATATTGAGGTTTTATTTTGGTACCTACTAGCTGAGTGTGGAATTATTCGTGGAGGTTTGTTTCATAAATATTTTAAATATATTTAATAATATTAATGCTCTTGATTTAAACATCAGCATTCATATCGACCTACCTATTCACAGACCTATCAAATATGAACAAAAAAATCAAAAAACCGGTCAATCCATTTTGGAGGCGTCAATAACAAACGAGACTTTTATACATATAGGTATTCGATTTATTTATCGAGGTCTTGTCTTTATGACTTATTCTGTGAGCAGTGATAGGACCTTAGCAGCGTGCTCAAATGTCAGCTTTATCTTGATGTTATCGCTCTTGGCTATTATTTCATTCAAAACTATATATTATTATATTAGTTATTGATGTTACGCCATCTTATCAATCTTATCAGTAGCTGTTATATACATTCATTGATTACAATCGATTACTTGAATCAAACATTAGTATCCATTGTTAATAGTTTCGGAATCGTTTCCTTATCAGTTGTTGATAAGGCATGCATTTTGTTAGAACAATGTGATTTATCATCGCACAGCTGATTGCGTGGGCGGCTATTCTCGCTTTAATAAGCATAACATATAAAATAACGATAACTTTTACTTTTAACAGTTTGAATTAGGGATGCATCCGATACCGATACCGTTACCGATATTTTTATGAAAGATTCAACGATACTTTTCAAATTTCGCGCTTAAAAAATTTAATGTAAACGCGCGTGTTGTCCCATCTATTTCGTTGCAAACGAGGCACGAACTAACTTTTTTTTTTTTAACAGACCTATCACTGAAACCTCATATGGAAGGCTTTAATCAGTTAAACCGGGCAGAGTGTGGCGAGCGCTGAAGGCACTCAGCCTAGGTCCGCCACTCTAGCGGAGGCTTCGCTTCGCGAAGCCTCCCCTCGGCCGCACCGGGGCCCATACTAGCGGGCGTGATCGGGCTTTATTCATTATTTTTATTAACCGCGCGCTTTATTCAGTGTTTTGTTTCGCCAGGTAGAATGTTGTTGCGAAAACGTAAGAATACTTTGTTTTTTAAATAAAAAACTTATAAATGTTAATTTTGATTACTAAAACTATTTATTTATTTATTCTACCTTCCTTTTTGAATTCAATAAGCGTATCGGTATCGGTATCAGTATCGCCGATATTTTTATAAGAGTATCGGTATCGGTATCGTATCAGCAAAAAGGCGTATCGGGGCATCCCTAGTTTGAATCTCAAGATAATGAAAACAATTTAGGAAATCTTGTTCTTGTTCTTGTGTGATTATTAAGTACCTTTCAAGCATAATCTGGTGTCAGAATTTTCCATGCCATCATGACTTATGATGGCTCGCATATTGCGCCGGATGACTCTACGTGCCTTTCGAAATATGACTGTAACATTTCCAAGCACTGATTGCAGATCCAAGCCAATTAAGAAAAGATCTTATCCTCAATTGACCGACCGAGATACGAACCATGGACCGCAAGGTACAAGGCGGACAATACCACTACACCAAAACGGTCGTCGATACTTGTATTCAATGTATTAAGGCGACTACTAGAGCTAAGTGCTGCCCCAATAGATTTAATTTTATTACTTCTAAATAAAATCAATTCTCAAAAAACTAGAACAGTATCATTTTAGTAAATTACCTCTAGTATTTATTGAATCACAGTAAACTTTTCATTTAGTTGTTTATAAAGTCGAATTTGTCGCTAACGCCAAAAGCGGCCGCTTTTAGCAATAATGTACAATACGAAAGAATGCCCGAATGAAAAGCAGTTAACAGTGATTCAATAAACACTAGCGCTAATTTGCAATAATGATACTGTTCTAGTTATTTGAGAATTGACTTTGTTTAGAAGTAATAAAATAAACTCAATTATTATTGGGGACAGCACTTAGCTCTAGTAGTCCTCTTCACGAAATCTTTTTGACAGCTTATTTGATACTGGATAGTCGGGAAAATGCTGAAATAGCGCACGAAGGGTTGGACAGCTCGCCGACTAGCGACTCGCGCCTTTTTCATACACAGCAAGAAACGTTTTACTTAACGTACCTATACTTTATTTGATATTTTAGCAACTTAACTGCACTTATAATATCTTAAATTTTTCAAGTTTATATACTGATATTAACGTACCTATTTTACAAAAAGCAAACCAAGAATTTTAAGACAAAGTGCATAAAGTACAAAATGTACTTACATACGTAGTTACTTTTGTGCCTAATATTGGTATTTATTTAATACTAGCGGACCCGACAGACGTTGTCCTGTCTTAACTATGAATATTGATTACGATGGAATACTAAAAAAAAAACATTTAAAAAAAACAAAGAATGTAATGATTCTTTGTTTTTTTTTCAGGCGAGTATATAAATAGTTTTGTTGGTATTCCGAAAAGGGAAAACAGGCGATATATATAGGTTTTACTGGCCATGTGCAAAATTTAGTTTATTTTTTACTATTATTTGACGCTATTTAATTTGCAGCACGCAGAATGTGTCAATGTTATGTCAAACGCCATACATTAAAAAAGTTTAAATTGTCAAAAGCGATAAGGTGACATTACAAATAATATTTTAGTATGGTGATTAAGTTTTCTTAAATTTTCTAATTTTCCGCAAAATTTTCTTATTTTTTTCTTTTATAAGAACATTCATTTTTTTTAAGCTGTAAATGAGTTCTATAAATCACTGTTTAAGTTAAGGGAAACCTGTTATTGGCCATACTTACTTATAATTAAGAAATCATTGTCAAATAGTGTAATATAACGCTGTTGGTTTTCTCATTAAATAAAATAATAAAATAATAATTCTCCTGACAATAACAAACAAAACAAAAAAATAATTAGCCAAATCGGTCCAGCCGTTCACGCGTGATGCGATGACCAAGGGAAATATGGATTCATTTTTATATATATAGATTAGTTTTAAATGTCTAGTTCTCTTCTAGATGTCTATGACCTAATCAATGTCAATGTTTACAAGACACGTAAACAAACATTGCAGCACGCCCACACGTGACGGCTGGTACCATTGTGCTGAGGAACAACTTGACCGGGGCGACATTGGGCGGCGCGCGCGCAACGCTGCGGAATATTAATGGCGATGCACCATTTATGTGCTCGGGCCCAGCGCACTTGTTTCCCACGACATGTCATCTATCTATACTAACTAATAGACTAAGTGAATACTTGATGAGAATCATACCTTAACATTTCAAAAACACACGTGATATCCTAATATAATTAACACCTCATTCCACATGGTGCTTGTGGTGTTTTTTTTTGAGTGACATGCTTAACCTTACATGTGCGAAAGGGGACGTTAAATTTAATAATCAGCCCCTAGTCGGTCTCCACCCAGCCCTATGCTAAAGTAAAAAACATTACAGCACTGCACTCATCAAACAAGATTTAATTACTTTTAGTATATAAACTTGAAAAATTATGTCTCAGGCGGGACTCGAACCCGCATCTCCTCGCATGCCGGGCGGGCGCTATACCATTAAGCTACCGAGACTCTGCGACTCAGCGCGAATTTTTCAAGCATTTTCTTAACATCAAATGTTAGGAGTTTGCACCCTTAACACCCGAAAGAAACATCTTTGCAGATGTTTGACAGTCAGTTAAGATGAAACAGCTATTTATAAACTTCTTTGATATTTTAGCAATTAAATTGCAATTATAATATCAGTATATAAACTTGAAAAACTATGTCTCAGGTGGGACTCCGGGACCCCGCCCGGCATGCGAGGAGATGCGGGTACGAGTCCCGCCTGAGACATAATTTTTAAAGTTTATATACTGGTATTATAATTGCAATTTAATTGCTAAAATATCAAATAAAGTTAATTACTTTTGTTTTTAAATTATTATAAGTCATTAGCCGCTTCCAAGGACGGCACACTACAAAATGTCTATAGGTAGGTACGTGAAAGTTTACAGGTGTCAGGTGTCAATTCGCACGACCTCAGACACAAGTTACAGCGCGTGAAGGCTGCACGCGGCGGCTCACAGCGACACAGTCCCACTAGGAACAGTAGAAGTTACTTAAACCATAGTATCTACTCGTAGTATGTAATATCTTATCCATGCTTAAATACTAAGTAAGTGCTGCACCTGCTCTGGAATAGAATGACATTTATTTGCAAGAATACATAATGAAACTTATCATTGAACCGGGATTTGCATTAAAAATGTGTAACAATGCATCAAGGAAGTTTAAAAACCAATAGGTACATGATGAATAAGAATTAAAGTAAGTAAAAGTAAAGTAATAGCCTATAATCATCCCCCTGCAGGGAAAAGGCCTCCATCATTGAATTCAAGTTACCACTGCAATGATGGGTGTACTGGCATAATCACCACGCTTGCCAGCAACGTTCGAAAATTTGAAACTTTTTTTATTGCCCGACCTGGGATTCGAACCTGGACCCCGAGATCTTGAGATTATATTATTTACTAACGCTCGGCCCGTGACTCCATTCGCGTGGGAGTCGGATATTTAGCAATCCCAGAGATAGTGCAGGTTTTAAAAGATTGTACGAAGACGATATGTTACGTTTCTGTATACTGTGACACATCTGACTGAATGCTGACAGCTGAATGAGTCCACTCGGGAGCTCAGTATACAACTTAGCGGCGGTTTGTATATTTTATTGTTTGTACATACATTTAACTATAAAAAAAATTATATAAAATAGAAACCATGAAACAATTGATTATTAAGGCTTTGACGTTTTGTTATCGAACAGAAAATAAAACAAATTTATTTTATGACCGCAGTCTGTAATGTTTATTTATTCCTATCAACAGCCCGTATGTAACGCGTTTTAATTATTGCCAAATATGTAGCAAATCGAAAAATTCATAACACAGATGTTAGTAGGCTTTGAACACACGAAAATAATTTTTCAAAGATATTAGATAATTTTTATTACAGATTTACAGAAAATCAAACGGTTTCAAAATTATTAGATTATTACAAAGTTAATATTTAAGTAATGTAGGTAGGTAGGTATAATAAATTAATTAAATAGCTATCTGATTATATAAGTGTTGCTTTATAGCAATTAGTAGACTCATATGACTCTACATTACCTTAAAAAAGCAAAATGAAGTGATTCCGACCCGATCATTGCGATATTTCACAAGAGAAACCAAATATTTACTCACATAATTTGTCATTACAATTTGAATTCAAATAGTTACTTAATCATTGCGTACACTTTGTTGCTGTTACAAACAATGTCAAAAGTCTTTTGTTGTTCGCAGTCTGAAAAATATAAGTACCTACCTACTTAAGAGTGTAAAAGACCTCCTATTTTCCTAGGTAGGCACGGGAAGTTACCATTAGAATAAAAAAAGTTGTGCGTGTACTAGTGTACACACGTAAGAAGTGAAACTTCTTTATGGCCTTATTTTTCGAAAAATGATCTACATGCAACTTTCCAGAAATTGGTTAAATTAGTTAAATTGGTTAAATTGGTTAAATTGGTTAAATTGGTTAAATTGGTTAAATTGGTTAAATTGGTTAAATTGGTTACATTAGTTAAATTGGTTAAATTGGTTAAATTGGTTAAATTGGTTAAATATTATTTCACTACCTTTTTGCTATCGTCTGAACCAACCGTGGTAGGGGCAAGAAAAAGATGGCGCGTAACCGAAAAATGTGACGAAAATTTGACGCAAAACGTGACGGTAAATTTTTTCCAACGCCGATAAAGAAGTTTCAGTTTTCAAATAATAGAAAACAGCACACTCAGGCACGGTAGAAAGAGTGGGAGATACTAGTTCCTCTCCCTTCCCCTCGATCTTACGCTTTTTCGATCAGCATCACGTGACCCTGACGCGAGTTTGGAAGTTTTTACCCATCCAACAAAAAGTGCTCAGCGCCGCTAAAGAAGTTTTCACTTCAAAAAAACACTTAAAAGTTGAATAATACGACAAACACCATGCATGCTAACCCAAAAATTCATTTTAGCTCAAATGGCAATAACTTAAAACTTGGCAAACATCGGTAACTTTGGGTTGAGTTTTTAATGAAATACGAATAAACTTATTGAGGAAAATGCAACTTTATTCTTGCACTTTTAAAGGTCAAATACAGAAGCATACCTGTTCTCCGAAAAACTCTAGCCACTTGTTGATAATGTCAATTCAAAAAGTATAAAGCGCGCATCATTTGCATGGTACGAAGGAAGGCTCACTATAAAAATGGTTGCCTGCAAAGTCGGTTTTACGGGCGAAGATTTTACGTGACAACGTCTTTTCACTACAGACACAGCTGACGATACTTTAACCACACGTGTGAACTTGTATTACAATATGACGCTTTCTTGTTTTTCCAACGCCAAGAACGTTCGAGAAAGACAAAGACAGAGACACAAGCATGCGCCGATTCAATGCGCCTAATTCTCTAGTGCTGCGCGCGCGGCAGACCGATCATAGTTGAGTGGGAGAGAGACGCAAGGCATTCGGCGGGCCTCTCTCTCGTTCGGTGACTCATCGTAACGTTACCGAGCGTTACACTTTTTCATAAGTGACTCCCAGCCGCAACCTAATTTAAGACGTTGTCACGTCAAAAATGTTTACTGTTTCCGTGGTAAAAGAACAAGTACGTACTTGTAAAGAACAAAGTATCTTTTTGTATCGACTGTTGTTCTGTTTCCGCGGTTGTTAAGTGGTTTGCGGAAAGTCGGACAGGCAAAAAGATGGTAACAGTCTCGGTGTCAGTAGGCAGCGCTGTCTGGCGCAAGGTCAGCTGGCAATATAACAACTCATTAATATGTTTGCGGAAAAACGCCAATTTGATAATGTATATTATATGAAAATTTACTCTTCAACAACAACAACACATCAACAAAGGTTGGACAGAGGAGCGAGACGGCTATTTAACAGTGGCCTCCACATTAAACTCCACATTTTTGTCGCTAACTCTCACTTACGTCAACAACTTAAGATGCCTAGATGTACCTATATGTAGCCTTATTTATGTACATGTAAAGAGTCCTTATTTAAAGAGTGGCACTTAATTAATTTTCATCATTATAAGTGGCAATGTCAATAATTCAGTAAAAATCTGTTTCTATTACGTCCCAATACTTTTCCTTACACGTCCATTCACAAAATATTCGTATAGTTTTATTGCGTATCCCAGGGTTGGTCCCTCGGTCCACACGCACATGCGTCGGGATACTTGTCGACAGTAAGCCTCATTTTTATTTTAATGAAAGATATACAAAGTTTTTAGGTGCCTTCCTATAGCTTATTACTTTGTTTAGTGACTAGGTATTAGTTTGCCCTTCGTAGCTTTCAGCAGGTGCCTACGCAAGCTATTACTATCCTTGCATCACATTACGCGTGTGACCCGCGCCGAGCCCGCAGTGACGTCAGAGTGAGTGACATCACCCTCCGACCATCTCAGAGGCGGAGGGCCGGTCTGGGTCACGGGCGCGCTTGGCAACCAGACACCTAAATAGGTGCATGATGTAACAAGGTTTTTGTCCCTTTAAGCGAGATATACCTATTAGGTGTTAAAATATGAAATTGCCATTTTGTATGGACGAAATCGAGAAAAGTCATTTTTCCATACTAACAATTTTTTAGTTTTTTTAAAAACGCCTGAACCGTTTTCGATGTAATTAAAGGTGAAAGTTAGATGGTTATAAAGCTACGCATTATAGTATTTAAATTTCTAAAAATCAAAGTATACAAATATACTTAATTGAAGCAAGAAGGACAGCTGACACATTGTAAGGGGTCTTTTCAACGACTTCCTTTGAAGTAATAGGCACTAGTATTGCATTTTTTTTTAATCAAAAGTTACTTTATTTAGTTTTTGATACAATACAAAAATAATTACGCAATAATATGACTATACTTAAAGAGCTATAAACAAAATAAAAAGTGGGAAAATAATCGGCAATTTCATACTTTAACCCCTATTATTTGAAAAAGTTCTGCTGATGATTTCGAAATCAGTTATGCGCCACCTTGTTTTAAAACTGTTTTTAAGCATATTAATTGCGGTGTAAATTGAAAAATTTATTGATTGTATCATGAAAATGTTACGACTGACGATTTTATGTTATCTAATATTCTGAACGCGCAAATGTGTCTGTCTGTCATCTCTTCAAGCATAAACCGCAGAACCGATTAAGATTAAAATTAGAGACAGTCTGAATCCCGGGAAGATACGTAGGTAGGTAGTTATTATCCCAAATATTATAGTGAAAGCTTGTGAAAAGGTCGGCCGAAGTTTAGATAGGTAATAACTAATAAGTAAGAAAATGCGTCAAAATTGTTTTTTCCTTAAAATCATAGAAGTGGAGGAATAACAGTATCGATAGCATACATTTAAAGTGACGTCTAAGGCCCGAGTTCACCAACAGACGTTTAAGTTTAAACGGCGTTTAAACAGCGTTTAAAATATTATTTGACATATTTTGTATGGGACTTGTGTCAAATTAATCGTCACTCTTTGTTTACCGGCTGTTTAAGTGTTGGTAAACTCGGGTCTAAGTATTCTGTCTATTCGAAGTAGATAACGCGATAAACGGTGCACGATATGATGGGATACGGATCTTTTTTGTACCAAACTGTATAATACCAGAAAACCAGTTCCTAGTGACCAGGCAGTCCCCTAATTCGAGTAACCAAATCGTATCACAATCGTAATTGAATAGCAGGTTTTTGACAGTTCTAGTATGGGCTAAATGTCAAAATAGTCCAATTCTATCAGGATCGAACTGCGATTGAAATAGCTGAATAAGGCCCCTGTTCAAAAAGGTATTCTACAATACACCACTGCTGGACATACGTCTTTGCAAAAGTTTTGCCATAATCTCTACGCCCAGAGGATTGGCTGGCGATCGCGGTTTGATCAATGGTAGAGAGAAAACACTTGTCTTCTTCTGATATTACTCCCATGTTTACTTCTTATGATTATATAGGAAGAGATAGGGTTGTGCTGTTCTTATAATGAGCCATAAAGGATACAGATACAGAATCTGTTCGTACCACTTTCGCATGGGTTGTAAAATCGAGATGATGACAGCAAAATTTTATATTTACCTACTTACGACATTCAAACGCCCAAAGAAATTACATTTTATGGACAATAAACGAGATGAGGCTGTAAACGAGCTTTTTCAATAGACCTCCTCCTCATTTCTTTGATGCGAGGGTTACCTGATGACGACATCGCTCGGGGTGATCGGAGATGCGAGGGGTGACGTCATTGGCAAACAAAGAAAACTTCAGGGGAAATTATGATCTCATTATTTTTTTACAGGGCCCCGTCTTTAGTTACCCTCAACTTTTAGCCTCCCACAGAATACTAGCGTCGTGTTACCTTTTAAGCTAGGTATCACCATTAATGCTGAGCTGTAAACCTATTTGTAATAAAAATTCTTAGTACTTAGTAGTTTGTGCCTGTGCTTGTAACCAAGGATGCCAAATAAAAATAAAATAACCATTTCTCTTTCTTTGCTATATATACGAGTATGTTTTATTTGTTGTCATATTTTGATCAATCAATCAAATGAATGTCATATTTTTAGTGTTGTGTAACTGAGGTGCTAAGTACAGTCGATTTCACTTCTCATAGAAGAGAAACTAATTATGGTAGGTTAACTGAAACTCAAAACATGGTATCAAAAGTAAACTAGAATTAAAATTGGTTTAATGTTTTGTATAAACAGTGGTATTTACCTTGATCATGAACTCAGATTACATATCTATAATCATTCTAATATTGTACTGAGGTACATATTATTACTGATAATAACAGAAGCGAATAGCTCGGCTATTAAAAATGGCAGATATTATTTTACCAAAATAATAATAATTTCACAAATTGTTGTTGTAGTTCAATATCAGGCTATAGCGAGTAATGTTTAACATACCCAATCATAATTTGTGTATTATAAGAGTTTGCAAATGATACGAATGGTAATCAGACAAAACTTTACGGTTCGTAGGGTAAATACAAAACGCTTATATTGGTTTCCGTAAAAAATAATGATAATTACCAGGAAAATATTGGCTGAATCATTGAATTGTTTTGAAAATTATCTATCTGAACGCATAACAAAGCAATGATACCAATCTGAAAAATAATGGCAAACAACATAATGTGAATGGTAATTAGAATTTCACGGGCCGTCGGAGTCTGCCCGGGCGGCAGCGCGGCGCGACCTTCGATGCGTTCCGGTCACATGCGTACCCAATCGTTAGAAAGAGTAATCATATTTTTAAACACACATATAAATTATTTCTGTTTTCTTCATTATCATCATCATCACAGTCAAACAACGCTCACTGCTGGACATATGCCTCCCCTGAGCCAGCTTCGGCTTCCTGGCCAGACTCATGAGCGAAAGCCATCTGCGAAAATAACCACGCGTGGGACCGCTGGAGCCCCGCAGCGCCGGTGCCGTGAATGAAAATCCTATGATTTTTATTGAAAACGGTATGTTTATTACTAAAAAATGTAGAGCATACTGTATTTGGGGATTTTAAAATTATGACATGTTATATTATGTAATATTAAAGTCGAGCAAGTTATCATTCGGACAAATGATGATTAGGACAAAAAAGTTATGACACTCTAAACCATGGATAATATTTTTATGGGATACAAATAGAGAAGAACCCTTGCCCACAGATCGCGGTCGTCTTTCCAAAACCTTTCCGCCCAACGGCAATCGTTTTTTCTGCTTCTACTGCTCTGCAATTCGGCAAGACTTGTCAGTTTACCTCGTTCTGATTGAATGTCCTCATTTTTAGATTCTATCACGTAAGGAATTACTAACTAAATCTTTACAAATGTGAAACGAATATTAAATATTTATACAAAAAGTGACCTTATCCCAGCAAGTAGGTCAAGGAATTTTATCGATTAACCAATTTAAGTCGCTTTAATTTTGGCGAATTATAAAAGTAACGATATGTTTCACGTGCTTTTATACAGGGTGTTAGGTAAATGGAATA
The DNA here is from genome assembly GCA_949315895.1 of Anania crocealis. Classification (NCBI taxonomy): domain Eukaryota; kingdom Metazoa; phylum Arthropoda; class Insecta; order Lepidoptera; family Crambidae; genus Anania; species Anania crocealis. The sequence goes on from OX438884.1 coordinate 562,495, forward strand.
ACAATTATATTATACAGCATGCAATTTTAACCACCTGTAAAACGAAGCCCACGTTATAGGACCATTATGAAAAGTTTTTAAGTGACCTTTGGCAACAGAGTTTGTAATAAAATGGAAAACAAAATTGTGACTTTGACCCTCAATATCTTCGGGACCAGCTGTTTCCCAGGTACGGTCTTGAAGAAAAAAATGATCCTAATGATAGGGACAATACGTGGTTTTCGGATCTGCGTTACGATTTTTTACACCTATTATAAATAGTACTATAGTGAAGTCGAAAATTTGATCTGAAATTGGGAATAGAACAATGTATGTGATGCTATTCATTTTTTTATTTATTTAGTAATTTAATAGTAATTTGCTAGTTCTTTATCATGGTAGACAAACGCCGAATTTTTTAGTCCCTATTCATATTTTTTTAAATAAATTACTAATTATTTTGTAAATTTATCGCTTATAGTTAAAGTGCAGTTCAGTTAAAAGGAAAACAACGAGCAACCCTGCATCTGTGAAGGTCGTCTTGTTGATGACAGGCTGCGCGCGCGCAGCGAACCGTGGCGCGCGGAGTGTCGCTGCGAGTGACATTGAGAAATGTGGATGCACGATACCAGAAGTAGTATTATATTATCTGTGCCAGAACTTTAAATTATTGGTGAAGGTCACGCTCTTTTTAAAACGACGAAAGATAGCCTAGGACACATATAAAACAATTTAGGAATTATTACGAATTTAGATATTGTAGGCACGTTAAATACAGAATGTATCTTCAAATATCGAATTAGTAATATATTTTATGGACGCCCATAAAATTACAATCAACCACATAATATGATGTATGTTCTACTCAATAAAACACTGTTCCTAATATGGTACTAATTGTCAGTCCTTAGTTATTCCTAGACACCTAAGAAGACACAAATCTATTTGGCTATAAATAAATAAATAAATAAATAAATAAATAAATGTGGACAACATCACATACATTGTTCTGATCCCAGTTTGAATAACTATTTAAAGCATTCGTATTTTGGAAACCAGAAACAACGAACGTACCACAAACACCCAGACCCGAGAAAATGTAGAAAAATACTTTATCAATATACAACTTCATCAATAATTGCCATGAAACATGTCTAATTTAATAGCCAATTTAACATCCCAGACGTTACTAATTTAAGATGACGCCTAGTATGGCTCTGTGATGTTGTGACATCATCACCATGCCCTAGTTCCTCGATGACGTCACAGCTAATGTCAGGAGGACCAGCAGGGTTACTAATGAAACTCGACTCGATTTCAATCCAAAAACCAATGTCGAATTCGTTTAGAAAAAAATATTAAGGTTTATGATTATCCCACTGCAGGTCAAAGTTCTCCATCATTGAATTCAAGTTACCACAGCAATCATGGGTACAGGCATAATCACTACCTACGCTCGACAAATGGTCTAGCAATAAAACCACTTGTCCAATGGGGCGTTAAATTGATTATTCATTTTGTTCCAATAAATTCAACGAATATACGAAGACAACTTTTGGCAAATATTACTATGATTTGACGCTAGTGTAGCAAGAGTGCCAAATACGAAACATATCGATGCTATCTCAATCCCGCACTATTCGAGTGTCAAGAGTAGGTAAGCTTAAAGCTCTGCCTGGTCAGGTTCAAGGCCGCGTGGCAGTTGTAATTGCCGCCTATTGCTCCAAACGAAGGTTAGCATTAGATTCCGCTTCAGTGGCATTTGGAAGCGTTGATTTTACCGACAAAAGTCGGCCAAGAAAGTGCTCTACCAGTTTTGACAAACTGTCATATGTAAGTAAAATAGCGATAAGGCTGAACTCACGGACTTATGCTATATTAGTGTCAGTAACTGTCAGAATATTTTTGCATGGGAAAATCAACCCTGTTATTCTGAGACGCACGAATTATTTTCGACCTTAGGTGATTGACCACTTTCTTAGCCGATTGTACTTCAGAAATTCAAATTAAAATAATAAAATACAACGCTGCTCCTCTACCTTGTTAAATATATGGCCATGGATGGTTATAAATTAATATTATTCAAATGACAGGGAAAATATGGTATTTGCATGGTATACAGATAAAAAACACCATTGTTCATTTCAAAGTTCATGGTTAAAAATGAAACCTACATAATTCAAACACGTGTAACTTAATGGCTATGTATTTGTGTAAGCTAATAATACATACGCATACAATATGCTAAGTGTTATGTGTAAAAGGCACATGTAATGGGTCGCCCCGCTTATCTACCTGTGATCTAATGTACAGTAATTAAAGGTTTCCCGGAACATAATATGTAATGACCAAACGAAAACTACGCGTAAATGGAAGGCTTTTAATAACAGAGATATGGCCACGATAAAAATAGACATAATTTTAGAAGTAGCTGTCGCCATGTAACTGAGTTCGGTGTTCTTGATTATGATTCAGAAAACTTACAGGAACGCACAAAGCATGCAGGCCAACATACAAACTTATTACAACAATATACATACAACATAAGAACTTGTGTTGGTACAAGTATTTTAAGAGTTTTGAGTTAACAACACATAAGGGGTCTTCTGCCAAGTTTCGATTCCAAGACTACGCATACAAAGTCGCGGGCAACAGCTAATATTTATATAATTTAGTATTTTTCCTATCGGGCGGTAAGTTGATACACTCGTATCGTTTTTCGAAAATTTCTACTAGGTACTCATTTTTACGACAAATAGTCACAAGGTCAACATAATTGATACTAGATTTTTAAAAATTTATACAAACATTTCGCAACCACATAATAAAGGTTTTTTTTTATTACTTATAATTAAATTAGCACCTATAATTTGTTAGGTAAAAGATATTACTCGTAGTTATAAAAAAGTTAACATATTCAGTGTAAAATGTCACTCTTATAATGTACCTAATAAAACCACTCATTAGGTGGCTTTCAAACCTCGTAAAATTTGTGAAACCGTATCAATTAAACGCTAATGAATGTGCGAGAGGAAATCCTGTTTATGAATGAAGCCAATGCATACAATAGTATTCTCAATGGCTTAAATTCCATAAGATTTTGTATTGACGTTGGAAAACGCGGTATGGTATTCCATATTCCATATAGCGATTCGATCATGGTATGTAACTTATGTAGAGGTCAACTTATCCGGAAGCCATTACAGTCCCATCAAAATATGTGGGAGGACTACTTTGAATTGAGAACGCATTATGGTGACGTGGAGGTCAGCCATTACGAGAAGGTAGGTACATATATTATTTTTATTTGAGGCTCTATAATAAATTGATGTTTAAACATATGTACTGACTAAAAAACAAAGAAAACAATAGGCTGTTTGTTGAGCACGTAAATTAGGTAATAGCTATATTATTAAAAAAATATGCATTATACTACTCTGTAGCATCAGAAAATAAGACCATCGTCTTATCTTAGCCAAACGACGCCCAGAGCTGGACATAAGCTTCCACTAAGACCAATCTCCACGATTATTGGTCCAGTCACTGGACCATTGCGTTGCCAGACGTCCCGTTTTTGCGGGACGTCCCGATTTTTAAATCAAAATTAAATGTCCCGCGCGGGGCAGGCTTCGTCCCGCTTTTTGGGAATAACACGACCGTGCGAGAAGGATACTTTAAAAGAAGTTAAATCTTCTCAGAAATATGATAATGTACCTAATTCTTATAAATAATAATTCTTTAATTGTAAGTTGCAATTTGTAACATTCACTTCTCAGACTATTATTTGAAATGCATGCAAATGAATATATTAAAAAATAAAAAATTTTGAGGAATAAAACCTTTTTGATTTTGATTTCTGTTTATTAATTTTTTTTATTTAGAAGACGAAATAAGTCTCAACTTTTTAACGACAGGGTAAATCTGATTAAAAATATCATATATTTTTTTAAATACATTTTTATGGATATTTTTCCTACGTAAACGTAATTTGAAGAATTCAAAAACTTTTGATTACTTATATACGTTTTTTTACTATGTCCCGCTTTTGACGAAAGAAATCCCGCTTTTCCACTCAAAAAGTTGCTAAATCCCGACTTGGCAACAAAAGCAACGCCAGTGCATATTGCGCAGTAGACATGATGCGCCGGTACAATCTGCACGACAAGCACGACGACCGTGACCGCAGGGAAAGTTGCGCTTGCGACTCGTGACGTCACTACTATGCGCAGTGGAAAAGGGAAGGGGTATAAAAGAAAATATATTTATATTTTAGTAGTATAGGATGATCTTGGATGATATGGAAAAAACTAAGAATATCCACATGAAAAGTGTATATGGGTTACCTAAACATGATCGTAAACAGACCATTTGCATTATTTTCATTGGTAAACCCCTCCAAACGGACGGTTAACTAGTTTATATTGAAGTATCACCTAAACTAAGTAAAGTAAGTAAGGATAGAGAGTTAAAACAGAGAGTTGATCTTTCACTAGGCCAAGGCGTTGCAACACGGGATCCAAGTGAGGCCGCTCACAGGCGCACGCGCAGCTCCCTTGGCCCGAATGTGTTGCGTGGATGCGTTCTCTGCACTCGCGCGCTGCCTTGACGGTAAGTGCCGGCAAAGAAAAATGTAGAGCAGAAATGATAATTGATAAAATTTTGTAGGTAAATATTATGACCGCGCAACCGTTGCTTGGCTTCAATAATTAATTAAGTTCTTTAAAGAAAGACTTGACTATATTTTTAAGATTTAATTTAATAATTTCTGATGTCTTCCTTTGAGAACCCTAATTAAGCGAAAAAAAGGAAAATCCAGACCCTAATGATACACGACTACACCTATTAGGGGACAAACTTTAAACAACCCACGTATTTGATTTGAAATAAAATCCATACTTAATATTATAAATGGAAGAGTGTGTGTTTGTTTGTTTGTCCGTCTTTCACGGCAAAACGGAGCGATGAATTGACGTGATTTTTTATGTGGAGATAGTTGAAGGGATGGAGAGTGAAATAGGCTACTTTTTGTTTTTCTTGAGACTTGGTATGCGGACTATTTGTGACAAAAATTTATTACTCACATAATTATAGAAATTTTTTACTAAAAAATTTTTGGAAATCCACACTAAAAAGAGGGGGTGAAATTTTATTGTTACCCCGAAAGTAGGTAACGCGAGCGAAGCCGCGGGCAAAAGCTAGTAGCATTATAAATGTTAAAATAGTACAAGTATTAGACAGAAAACGAATTTCAAGTAATATTTCATTCAACTGTTTTCTTACAGACCTCAAGTATTTCGCTTCGATTTCTATAACGCTTATTTTGAATCCGACGCTGACGCGCTTGGTGGTGCGGTGCAGGTCCGACTATTACTCAAGGGTCGCAGGTTCGATTTGCGGTCCTAAATTGTCTTAAAGGGGTTGGAGTCGTGCTTCGATAGGCACGTTAAGACGTTGGTTCCAGCTTCTGTCGTAAAAACAAGTCAAAGGCCTGTAATTGTAATATACGACTTGGAAAACTGTGTCACCAATATTAATCTTATTCTTGTAAATGAACAATTTATTATTATTACAGGATAGTCCAACGATATGTAAATTTTAAATCATGAATTTGTAAACATATTATTAAAATGTAGGTACTTTTCGTATAAACCTTTGGTACATAATTTGTTTATTAAAATCATTCCAGTTTACAAAAACAGCTGCTACGACTACAAAGCGTCACGCCATTTATAATAATAATAATTAACCAAACAATTTTCATGCTTAAGTGAATTACACCGGTCCCACTCGCCATTATGTTATGAACTCATGATCATAGCGTGCCTGATTCAACTAACTAAATTATATGCCTAACATGAACTACCGAATGACTTAACTATGACAGTTGCCAAATAGCAGCGAAATTATACAAGATGAATACAAAAACAATCGACAAACTATACGGTCAGTTTCCATAGAATGCATTTCTTATTAAAATTTTATATCGGATTTGTGGAACGGAACGTAAGGTACATTTACTCTATGGTAAGGTATGTCAAAGGGAAGAAAGACGGAATGAGAGTCAATTTGAATATAAGTATATATATTTAAAAATTTCTTCTTCTTTCCTTTTTTAGCTCTACATTTTTTTTATGTAGACTTGAAATCGATATAATGTGCTACTTCAAAAGTAATGAACTGAATTAACTAAATTATACGTTACGGCACCGCGGCATACGCGTTGCTTGAAGTAGTAGCAGCTTATACCAAATCAACATTTTACAGTTTTTTTTTAACTTGGCAAAATTTTACATTCACTCTGTATAAATCGTAAATTATTATATAATTTTGGCATAAATTAACCAATTACAAAAGGTCTGATAACAGTGACATGACACGAACAGGTTGTGAAACACACGTCACGCAAACCGAAGGCTAATGAGGTGGGATAGGCTTTTAAAATGGTGGACTGGTCGGTTACCACTTCTAGTGGGTTGCTTTCTTCGCAATAGAATCTGTGCGGCATCAGCGGTTCTCTTACAGATGGATCTTTAAAATTGTAATCGGCGAAAAGCGTGAAAATTGCTGGCTTACCAATTTTAAGTCGGTGCAAAATGATTGATGACTGTCAGTTACTTCTTGTTTGGTGCCGATTCAAAAATGGTGGCTTCACTTAAAAATTCTTAGGCTGATAACCTTATATTATATTACTCGTTTTACGTTTTTTTAATTTAATGAGACTAACTATGAGCTATATTATAATATGAGGTACCTATATTAGATTTAATTATTATTTTGACGACCTACATGGCGAAGTGGCGTACACACCGGTTTTTAAGGTGTCGCCTGCTCCGAGGTCTAGGGTTCAATTCCTGAACGGGTCAAATAGAATAAAAGTGTTTTTCTACATTTTCTCGGGTCTGGGTGTTTGTGGTACCTTCGATGTTCCTGATTTCCAAAATACGAGTGCTTTAAATAGTTATTCAAATTGGGATCAGAACAATGTATGTGATGTTGTCCACATTTATTTATTATATAAATAACTAGCTGTTCCCTGTCACGCTTCGCTGTGGCAAATTGTGATTGAATGGTTTTTGTTTGTTATTGTCGTTTTTTCGCGGTCGCTGATAAATAGATAAAAACTATCCTTGATGCGGATTATATATCATGCTAAAATACGTTAAATTAATAGGCGACATTTTCAAGAGTCATTTTCATTTTTGTATGGGATTATTTACTGGTCCCTATTTGTTATCAATTCAAATTATTTCGAGAGGTTACATCAGTTAAAGTGTGAAACATAAGACAATTTCCATTTGCATCCTAATTAAGAGAGACGTAACACTGATGTTTCTGTAATGACAGGGAATAGCTTTTACTGCCGACATGATTGCTCATTGTTATTCTATTGTTGCTGAGTACGACAGGCAGGGATACCTAGCACTTAGCTTCGGGTTCTGTAGCTATTAAACAATATGGAGTAATAAACGATTAAGTATGTCGCATAGTTACTTGTATTTACGAAACAGGTAGCTAGACCTGTTGCAAACATGCAAGTACGTTAACAGTGACCAATTTCAAGATTTTTGTATCTGCAAATTAGGTAGGTACTTACATAAGTAAATGAAATATAAACTGGAATATAATTTTATTGGTTTCTTGCATTTTAGTTAGTAAATGAAACGTAAATTCACGCATATAACTCGTGTTTTTTATGTAAGTAATTCCATCTAAAATGATGCTTAAGCAATAATATTGCTAATTAAAATTGTAAGTACAATAAACGGTGATGATCATTTATTAATCTCATCTCAAGTTTTCAAACGTCAGATAAACTTATCCGACAGAATAAGTATAAAACGACCGATTTTTAAATATCACTAGCTGTTTCCCGCGACTTCGTTCGCGTCAATTTCTGTTATTATGATCGTGACTATTTTTGCAACATTTTTCACTCATGCTTCGCTGCTATTGGTCGCAGCGTGATGTTCCTAAAGCCTTCCTTGATAAATGGACTATCCAACACAAAAAGAATTTTTCCAATCGGACCAGTACTTCATGAGATTAGCGCGTTCAAACAAACAAACAAACAAACAAACAAACAAACTCTTCAGCTTTATATATTAGTATAGATAAATATCATTTACATAGATGATTGCTGATAAATAAGTGACGTTTTCAAATTGTATTTTATTCGACGAATATTTCTTATCTGACTATTGAAAAATCAGGCCTAATTGTTTTAAAATTTACTTTGGACCCCATTCTAAGACAAAGGTTTTCCTAAAGAACAATTAGGTAGGTACCTACTCCATGGAAATATCTCACTAACTGCAAAAAATAAATTTCATAGAAACAGCACTGGTAAGTATCACAAAAAAGAATATCCTCAAAGAAATTAGCCGATCAACTGATGATACTGATTTAAACAGTAATTAATTTTGCTTTTTATTAAGAAAATTTTAATTTTTTCAATTCAACCTTCCGACCCGTGATCTCATAATTCCGAGAACTCCTAAAAATCATGGTTTATTAAAATCCCGAATCATGGTTCGGTAACTTACATATACTTATGTAACATTACCCTGAAAAGAGTTTGATTTATGAAAATCTAATTATTTTCTAGTTAAATCCCGACAACACCCAAATTTCCGAGTGGGCGCTCATTTCGTTAAGACGTTTTTTTGTCGCTAATTGTGTATGTAGTTATTTATGTTCTACCTGTCTATACCTATACGATGATGGCATATGTATCACGATTCATTCTGCTGCCGCTGCTGTCGAGCCGTCATTAGGTAATGATTGCTCAACGAGGACGTTCACCCCGCTCACGTGGATGCACGATTCGCGATGTTGTTTCGCACGTTTTTTCATACATCGAGGCTTAGAAACGGCACGCAAGCTACACCTTAGTCGTTTAGAACAGTTGTTGATAATGTTTGCGACCTAAGTCTAATGTACGGGTTCATTGAAGACATAATTCCTTGAAAAAACATTTTGGACTAGGTACTTGAGGTGGGAATTGAACCCACAACTTTCCGCTAACGCGACAGCTCTAACTATTAAGCCACCCAGACATTCATTCAAAGCTTTTCGCTGTACGCTTTAAGATTACTGACTCCCAACATCCAAAGGAAATATTGTTGCAAATATTTGAAAATCGGTTAAAAACGATGAAAGCTTTTTAATATTTTTAAATTTTTTCTTTAAGCAAAGCCATTGCTATTGTTAATTGATAGTCAAATATAGACATTACCAGAGTAAATTTCAGCTAACCTAAATGCGAATCCATTTAACCAATTGGTTGGTCCAGTAGCCTACTAGGGCAATTAGCTTTTGAAAATAACCTTGGCCATCAGCAATAATAGATCAAAAGCCTGGCGATTTATGGACGTTGCTGAAACGATTTTGACATTGAAAAACACTCGTATTTCTCAATTTGGTAATCGCGTGACTACTGGACTTTGCATCGAATTAGATAATAAATGCGTACAGTTAGCTAATTGCCTGGGTGCAGGGGCTTTGACAGCCGACCACAAACACAGCAAGTTCACTAGTCACTACCCACGTCTTCCTTCTACTGGAGTACACTCTGGGTAGTTTCATTGGGATCCTAGTCGTTTGAGCGGGAAAAGCATGGGATTTTTCCACGTCAAAAGATAAAGTCTAATTAACTACATGATCAAGGAAACGGACTACATCGTCATCTGCCTACATGTATCCACTGCCATCAGTGACAGACTCCTCTACAAGGATTTAGTACCACCTGAATTTGCTCAACGGTGATTTAAGGATTTGGTTATGACTTTAGTACCGACTTGTGATGGGTTTCTAAAGTCAGAGTAATAAAATTTCAACAGGACCTGAACACGGTTATACTTAGCACAAATAAACATGGCTGACTTAGAGACTTTATACAAAGTGCGCTGTTCTATGTAGGTAGGTAGAAAAGGATAGCTCAGTAAAACAACTTTATAAATTACCTAAAATCGGTATAGGTATTCTTATGAGCAAATACAGGCACAGTGACGCAAACGGAAAAAGTGAGAGAAATGAAACTGGGAAAGATGCGGTCAAGTTCTTTTGGCGGGAAACCGCACGGCCACGCTAGCAAAGGTGTTGCGTTAGATAATGCCTAAGAAGCTAGATCTTTGTGACATTCGGTAAGGGAAAGGTGGAGAGCCTACTGTATGAACCTTTGTGATTTGTGACATAACAAACAGTCGCGTGAATAACAGCTGTTTTTCAGATGAAGTTAATTAATGCCAGCGAGTCGTGGGCGCGGCACTGACGTGGCTTCAGTTATTCCGCTTACTTTCTTTGTAAAACTACAAATTCTATGAACTTCGTCTACAAGTGGCAAACACACTGATTCTCAATGTATCGCCAGCCTTGAGGTCCCGGGTTTGACAGACGGGACAACGCCGAAAACACACACAACCGAATTGACTCTCTGTATTTATGTTACCTTCATTGTTGCTGAATTCCATAAAACAACTGCCCTAATAGCTAATTTGGAATAAAATTATGGAAGAAATAAAACATCTTGTAGTTTATAGGAGATAAGTATGTTACTGTAGAACTGAACCCGGCTGATACAGAAAACCTTATTTTGAGGATAAAAGATCTAAAAATCTTAGCTACCACAGTACTTATCTAGCATTAAAAAAACATAATGTTCTTAGAATTGCCTACTAAATAAGGATTAACAATAAAACCATACGAAACTGATTTTCAATCTGTGCTTGATGCGGCGGTCGCGTGTGTTTCAAGGTCAGATATTTCTGTCATAGTTCACAAGGAACCGTGTAATTTATATGACCCACATCGTGTGCCGCATCAGAGGCCTTACTCCGCAACACAATGTCCGTAATTCGAATCCATCTGTCCCTATCACTCATATCGATGTCTTAAAGTATCTGAAAGAGACAGATATATCCGTAAATATGAGCTTCGTGTTGCAGAGTAAGGCATCAGATCAGATACGTTCGGCTGACGTGTGTGTGACGCTATTCGTATGCCAAAATGTTATGAGTTATAGTTTATAGCCTCTTTTCTTTCTAACGTTTTGTTCTGTCGTACAAGTAGATGGTATTAAGCTTAAAATAAATATGAATCAGGCTAAGTCTGAATCGTAACTATCCCCTCTCAACGCCAGTGGAGATCCGCAAGTGATTTTTGATACCGATTGAGGAAATTTAAAACTCTCTGCAGCAAAATAAGGAATTATTTTTGAAGTAAGTAAAACTGGATACTAAGCGTTCTTACTAGAACTAGTGGTAAAAATTAATAATGGTACTTACGGATACCAATATGGCTGGATACCAATGTTAAACCGCCCGAGTCGCAATTGCAAGTTTATGGCTTGGGCCGTAGGATGAAGAAAACAAGTTTATTTGAGTATGTAGTAGTGGCCAGCACGTCAGAATATACATTATTGGTGCAAAAACACACTTATTGCAAATACGTAAGATGTATCAGACTTTTGTGGTCTGTGTTAGATATAATAATTTCATGATATATAGGTACCTACCTTATGTCCTACGTACATAGTACACATTCACTAGATGCATTTCAGACAATGCGATTTTCAATTTTAATTATATTTAGTAACGTATATCTGTGAAATTCAGAAGTCTCACAAAAGATGATCTTAAGATATTCAGACTACTCGTTCTAAAGCCACCTGCGGCGTCTTTAGGCACTTACTTTACAGCACCACTTTACCAATTCACACTGTGTAGAGTATGGCTAGAACCACCTTTCAGACAATGCGATTTTCAATTTTAATTATATTTAGTAACGTATATCTGTGAAATTCAGAAGTCTCACAAAAGATGATCCTAAGATATTCAGACTACTCGTTCTAAAGCCACCTGCGGCGTCTTTAGGCACTTGCTTTACAGCACCACTTTACCAATTCACACTGTGTAGAGTATGGCTAGAACCACCTTATAACCTAGGTTAGGTCATTTTTAACAAGAAGCTTTAAAAGTTACCTAACTTGGTTACTTAACTTTTTTTAATATTTGCCTTTTACTTTGCTTTATGTTGCAAACAAAATTTTGTAATATCGACCTAGTCATTCAAATCTTTTACAGTAAAGTTAAGCAACAATTACATGTCGAGGCCTCCATTCAATTACAGCAAGATAATTATGTTTTGCCATCAAAGTAGTTCTACTTTTAGGTCACCAGGGAGAACTTAATGTAAGTCATTACTTTAACATTTATAAGTAAGTATCAATGCAGTATCTAACCAGTGCTTGAATTACCTCTAAATGGATAAAATATAAAAGATGCCAGTATCATCAGAACCCACAACAGTATGTTATGCTCAAAAATATATGAAATGGATGTACCTACCTGTTAATAAAAATAACAAAAATAAAATAAATTAAATAGTGTCGCCTGATGCCGCCACAAAAATATAACAGCACTACCTTTTCACTTCCTATATGGGTTAGATGCATAAAAAGGACTAGAACCAGAAGATTTCCTTAAAATAAAATAAAAATTGGGTTTATCCCCATAAATATGTATTTTATTTCAACGAACAGTGAGCGCGTATAATCAGAAAACAATAATTTCCCGTAACATTGACCTTAGTACGATTTCTTTTAGATGAAGATGTTGTTTGTTTTACTTTGCAGATATATTTCGCGATGCCTACGAGTATATTGCAGTTTAACGAGATTTTTTGGCTGCAAGCCAATTCGTTTGATGCTAAGGCTAGCTGAACCCATCAATATTGGAAAATACATGGTATTTATCATCATCAGCCTTGTTTATGATGATAAGACTTTCACGGAAATCGTCTTTTGGCTTTTATAAAAGTACTTTGATCTAACTAAATAGGCAGTCTTGACACTATTACTTCATCAGTATGAGAAATTTCTCGTAATCTGATAAATAAATAAATAATAAATAAATAAATGTGGACAACATCACATACATTGTTCCTGATCCTAATTTGAATAACTATTCAAAGCATTCGTATTTTGGAAACCAGAAACAACGAAGGTACCACAAACACCCAGACCCGAGAAAATGTAGAAAAACACTTTTTTTTCTACATTGATCCGTCCGGGAATCGAACCCGGGACCTCGGAGCAGACGACACCTTGAAAACCGGTGTGTACGCCACTCCGCCACGGAGGTCGTCAAATCTGATCAAACAGAGTTTCTTGCGCTGGTTCTCCTCGGTACAGCCCACACTTGTCCAGAAGCAGTGGTAGCGCTTCCGAGGGCATATTTGTGGATATTAAACTGATTTTAAGGATACCTCAAAATAACAGTATAGGTTTTTAATAAACACACAGTGCAATAACTATTTTATAGGGACTACACAATATCTAAACATGAAAACTTGTTAAAACTGTATCAGGCCGATCTCAGTACATTGTAGACATTAAAGAAAACTTCTTCTCGAATCAGCCAATAGATTTAAAATGTTATTCGTTTATCACATTCACATTACGCAAAAGCAACTGAATGAAATCGAACGCAACTTCTTGACGATGTTTTGCCAACATAAAAATATGAAGGCTACTTTAAATAATTCTAAAGTCGCGGGCAAATGCTTGTTGTTAATAAAGGATCTGATAATGCGACCGGCTTGCTGGAGAATGGAAGGCCACCGCGTCGGTTTTGTTTGTTTTTTTCATACTTTAGTTTTAAAAACTTGGTAAGTACCTTCATAGCTACAAAAAACAAGTTAATTATCCTCTTGTTTTTAACCTTCAGTAAAGTTCCGTAGGTAGTTGGCATTGTAATGCCGATTCGACAGTGAATAAGACAATCTTGATCTATTTTAATAGGCTTGATTTTATATATCACAGTGTATCACTACAATAATTAAGAAATATGGAATTTTCCTCATTATGAAGTTTTTTGTGGTCGATGCAAATAGTTTAAATTTCATTTCAATTCAAAAGAAGTCCAACACCAGTTCTTGCAAGAAGCACTCAGTTATAAAAACAAACACGAAAATTTAACTGGAATTTGAATTAAGCTGCGCACGCGGCGAAATGTTCTGGTGAGACTACTTTTTGTTGAACTCAAGGTTCTCCAAATAACATCGTCACACACAGATTCTATTTCTACGCTGTAATGAATAGATGATTGTATATCCAGAATACAAGATTGAAGCGTCAAAAAACACTTATAATTTCGATTTCAAAGTATAAATTAACCTACTAACCTACATAGTTAAAGGGATATCATATTTGAATAGCAAAAAGTGAGTACCTATGCAATAGGTACCTAAGAAAGATCCCAATTAAGCAACATTCAAGCTTTATGTTAAGATCTATAGTAAAAAAAGAAGTGCTAACCGATCCATTATTATCTGTAAAACATAAATGAAAGGATTTAAATGGTTCCGATTTAAACATGTAGTTTTGATGAATTGCTTAGTTGAAGAATTTTTACATGCTAATAGTCTAAGAGCCCGTGAACCCCAGACCTTCGTTATTTTATAAAAGCTGAAAGTTTGTCAGCGCATGCTCCCAACACAGGTAAGAACGATGGACTATTATGAAGTTTGGGTTACCGTGGCTTTGGCAGGTAAACGGTACTAAGGGTGTGTAAAATACCGATCTAAATTCATCAAATAATAAAGTGTGATTTTTTGGTATTACCTTCAGAATATTATTAAAAATCACGTTATTGATTGCCAGACACTTAACATCGTGGCAACCCCTTGCCAGACACCCCTAATGTTCATGAAATTATAATTCTACTTATGTTATAGTATAAAAGCTGATTTTTATATATAATACTTAGGTAATAATTAGATGATGTTTCTTCATCAGCCAGACATTTTTGATAGTTCCAACCCCTTGCCAGACAATGATGTAGGGTCGCTGTAGGAGCGAGCGTGAGACAGTATATGTATGGTGGGTGCGAGTGAGATGGCGTGAGTGATTTCTATAGAAACTGACGAAGAAGAAGAAGACGACGATATGGAATGGAGTAACAGTGACGAAGAAAATGATAACATTGATTATAATGATGATAATGAATAAAATAATATTTTCTTTAGTACACTTTAATAATAATCTGTAATGTCATCAATCTATTTTTTTATGCTTTATAATAACTTGTAATGTTATTAATATATTTTTAATTAAATTTTTGAGTATTATTTATTTGTTTTTTTTTTATAATCTGTTATTGAGAGATCGCGATAGACCTATCTCGCCATCTCACTCGCACCCACCATACATATACTGTCTCACGCTCGCTCCTACAGCGACCCTACATCATTGTCTGGCAAGGGGTTGGAACTATCAAAAATGTCTGGCTGATGAAGAAACATCATCTAATTATTACCTAAGTATTATATATAAAAATCAGCTTTTATACTATAACATAAGTAGAATTATAATTTCATGAACATTAGGGGTGTCTGGCAAGGGGTTGCCACGATGTTAAGTGTCTGGCAATCAATAACGTGATTTTTAATAATATTCTGAAGGTAATACCAAAAAATCACACTTTATTATTTGATGAATTTAGATCGGTATTTTAAACACCTTTAGTACCGTTTACCTGCCAAAGCCACGGTAACCCAAACTTCATAATAGTCCATCGTTCTTACCTGTGTTGGGAGCATGCGCTGACAAACTTTCAGCTTTTATAAAATAACGAAGGTCTGGGGTTCACGGGCTCTTGCTCTATAAGATTTAAAACTAATAAGTTTTTCATATTTTTTATTGGTTTATCTTATAAACCATCCGACTTTTTCATCTGTTGTGGCTATCTACACGCTACACCAAAACGGCTTAGGTACTGCTAGAGAAAGCCGCATTTGTCCACCTTTATAAAGTAACAGCCTATTACCAACCCATTGCAGAGAAAAGGCCGCCATCATTGAATTCGCAAGTTACCACAGCAATGATGGGTACAGGCATAATCACCACGCTTGTTAAATGCGGGTTGGTGACCACAAACCCGAGCAATGTTCGAAAATTCGAAACTTTTTGTTGTCTGACCTGGAGATAGAACCCAAGACACCGAGATCTTGACCCGGTCCAGAATTTAAACCACTATACCAATGGGGTGTCAATTAATATAATAATGTTTAAAATATTAATAAGCAGTCGCTAAGCAGGGCGGCCTAGGGCAGCGGGCCGTCTGCCGGAGCCAGGGCTGGTCAGCGCAGCGCAGCCTTGACCTGAAAGGCCACTCTAATTGATTCGTCTTCATGTCGCTAAATTGACAGGCGGAGCTTTACGATTATGTTACAGCTATTTTAGGGTTGGATCCATCAATTAAGTATCAGAAATAGGTGCACAGTTTCAGAAAAAAATATACTTTGAACTGTCCATGTTTAAAATTTTAAATATAGGCAACTAATGGCATGTGGCATACCTACAAATGTGGCATGTGGCAAAAGATGATTTTTGAGTTGCTGATTTTGTATTTTTTTTTATTTCGCATAAATGGTTGGATCCACAAAAAAGAGGGTATTTCAATATATTGAACCGTTCCGATATTTAAATGGACTTTGATTTCGTACAAAGCACGTGTGTCATGTGGTAGGTATTTATACTCGTATCAGTATTAAATTCCCGTGTAGGAAGATTTTACAACTTCTGGCAGACAATACATAAATTGGACTGTTTTAGAACAGTAGGTAGCATACATTTATTGCAACATAAACCCTATTTTGTTTGTAGATCATCAATAGATCTTTGTCTCTGACATTATAGATTTTGCATCCATCAATTGTACTAAGTACATTAAAGTAGGAATGCGTCTAAAATGACTTATACGCATTGGCTCTATAAAGTACCCACGTTAGCTAAGAACAAGGTCACTTTTAGCCTGTTTATTCTTGAGGAGCATATTTATTTTAGTTAAACAGTAGTTAAGTAGGTTAAGCCAGTAATTAATAGTTAATCAAACGCGAAGCTCAAGACCAAACGCGATGGAGGACTACTGTGGACGCCCTCTGTCCCATCTTAGGGCCCGGACATTAAGTCAAGTTGGTCAAGTTAAGTTGGTTCTTATAACTTATTATAATATATTCGAAATTCTAAATAATACAGACACACAAAGGAAATCTTTTATGAAAAGTGCTTTATAAGTAGCTATATCTGATCAACTTTAACTACCATACTGTGTTTAGGTACTATGGTGGTTAAATGTCCTGACACAGAAAGTTCTTTTAGTTTCACTTAATTGTCACCCCTAACGACGCACCACCCTCCCTATCGAAATTGACGGCCAATACCTATCCAATGTAATATGGATGTATGGCAATTTTGATTAATGAAGTGAGTCGCGCTGCCGTAGCAAATGCCATCGGATATACAATGTCGGTCTGATTATGTCACGAAAGCTGAAATATCAGCAAAGGCGCGTGTACTGTCCATCACAGTGATGCATGTCAAGTCACGCGAGTAATTACAAATAACGCCCAGTTGGTCTAGTAGTTTAAATACCGGGCCAAGATTAAGATGATACCGGATTCGTACCCCGGGTCAGGCATCATAAAGTTTCGAACTTTCGAACAATGTCGGGTTTGTGATCACCAGCCCGCATTTGGAAAGCGTGGTGATTGCTTGTACCCATCGTTGCGGTAACTTGAATTCAATGATAGAGGCTTTTGCCCTGCAGTGGGATGATCCCTTTTCATAGGAGTCGTAAGAGGCGACTAAAGCAGTGCTGCCAGAAGAAGACAAGCAGCAGCCTCTTTTTTCCACCAAATCCGCCAGCAGTGCGTGGCAATTATAACCGAATCCTTCTTTTGAAGTGGCCTGTTTTGAGCATTGGACTATATGCTGTTAATGATAATGATGATGAGTCGGGTACGAAACTGATTATACAGGGTGAAATTTTAACTACTTTCCAAAATTTTTTAGGCGTTCGGTATCGTATTTAGAGCCTATTTATGAAGTAAAAAATGTAAATCAAGCTGTCACCCGAAAATATTTTTCGCAATTTAGTTTTAAATTTTTACGGTCCTAGGCCTGATAAAGTGTAAAGGGTAAATCAAAAACGTATGAATAGTATCGTAATGAATAAATGAGATGCGAATTGCGTAAAATAGTGTTGCTAGGCGGCCGTATCAAAAATTTTAGATTTTCGGTTGACATTTTCTAAGTGCTTTATCTTGACATTTTTGTACTGGGCTACTTATACCAAAAGAAAAAATACGCCATTTGTTTTTTGTCTCGTAGATTGATATATTAAAATTTGGAAAGTGGTTAAAAATTTCACCCTGTATATAGCAATTAAGAGTATTATGTTTTTAAGCGTCCTTAGGTTATTGGTAGACTTGGTGGTTACAATTAGAGCCACAGAGCTAAGAATCTGTCAATCAATGTGCTCTACATAGGTAGAGCGATAGAATCAAAATCGCGGTGATAGCACGGCATATGGTTTTGAGACGTGGACCCTCACAGTTCGGCTGATCCACCAGTTTGAAGTCGCTGAGCAGGCTACAGCTACGCTATGCTGGATATTTTCCGTTTATTGGGATTGGCGGTTTTAAAGATAACCCATGCAAACTAAATGAAATTTAACCGAAAATTCTTTTCCTAGATTACGGTTTCGAGGGCCTTCAAAGTAGTTAAATGCGTGAAACGTAGTGGGGAAACAAATTACTCGTACTGTCAATGTGTGTGACTTGGCCTTATCACTTTTAGCGATTATAAAACACAGTATGTATTCTATTCCTTAAAGAATGGAAAAAAAATGGGCTTTAGTTTTAATACTAAGCTGTATGTTTTTTACTTACTACCAAGTGAAAATATTGCCAGAAATACTTAAAGTAATAATCTGATATTAATCAAAACAAGATCGTTCGATATCATCGCATGCGGTCCAGTGTTCGGCGTAAATGTAATATCGTTTGAATCATCGTAAACACCATTTACGTTACCCCTAAGGGATCAAAGCCGATTGCTGAAAGTGAACGCGGTAGTATCAACAAACAAGTCTTGTTATTCCTTGAATGCGTTGTTTTGTTTGTTCTAGCCATTTCTCGGTTTGTGTCAATGCCTTTTAGAACTAGGTAAGTGCAGTTCATCGTGGTTCATCCACCCACTCAATAATAGCAAGTTTTTCCATTCGACTTTCATAAATATATCACTACCCTTCTTCTCGTCGTCTCTTCTCCCCACCATTGGTCAAACTGGTTGACAATTTAAACTGTACGAAGGTGCAAAAGACCAAATATATCTTTGTGAACAACTATCAAAACAAAGACAATTTTAACTCAAAATTATGCGAAAGAATTTTTCAATATTTTCTCGTTTTTGCTACTTTTGTTGTTTCCACAAAAGAAGTGTTTTAAACAGCAATTTTGGGATAATTTTTAAATATTTAAACCTGATTACATATTTTATTGCAACAACACAATGTAACAAACACTCGTTGAACATGTCTGTGACGTACACAGGAATTCGCACATTGCTCGCCCATAGATAAATCAGATTCCACCATTTGTATAATTTATTTTCGACTTAATACTCATCTGAATAAGGTTCCATTAAAAGCAACGAGAGTTTTCCACTTGATCAAGAGTCGGGAGCGACCTTGCGAGTGTTCGCGGGTTAGCTGCGCGGGCGCCGGTTTCACAAAACAGATAGGTAGGTTACAGAAGTCAAAGAAATCAGTCTTTGACGACCTCCGTGGCTGAGTGGCGTGCACACCGGTTTTTTAGGTGTCACCAGGTCCGAAGTACCGGCTTCTATTCCCGGACGGGTCAGTGTAGAAAAAAAAGTATTTTTCTAATTATTTTCTCGGGTGGTACCTTCGTTGTTTCTGGTTTTCAAAATACGCTTTTAAATAGTTACTCACATTGGGATCAGAAGAACAGTTTATGTAAGTAGGCACTGTTGTCCACATTTATTTAAGTATTATTGATTAATCTCATATTTTTATGCAGTTCACTTTCCATACCTACACTCGGCGCTCGCGATAAGGTATCGTGGTAATGAATCTCGTTTCTTGTAATTCGATTAATTGTCGAAAATGAAACCGGAAGAACGGAAATAAAAACCAATATAACTACAGTTGCTCCATTTATGAACAGAAAATTTCACAGACGCGCGTTTCAAGCGGGTAGCACTCGCGCGCGCTGGCGCTGTTCCGAGCTGGTCCGAGATATCATGTCCGTGAGTGATGTCTATTGGTGTGTGCTTTGCTCGGGGTAATTTTGTTTAAAGATTGACTTCTGCACCTATTTTGTGCCGGTTTGTTGCGGAGAGGTCATTTACACGACCACTTGCATAAGTGGCGAGGTGTATTTAGCACCAAGAGATAAGTGCTACATGCAAGGTTGCGGAATTTTGATGGGACAACATTAAGTTGCGGGCAAAAGTTGAACACGTTCTTGTGAACGTTTATTGAAAGTTACATACAAAGCTATTCTAGAATAATGTGGAGATATCTAAAACAGATTCAAATGGTGTAACTCAGGAATCAGCGTCAAACCAAAAGTTTCTAAGCCTTATGAGGCGGAATTTAAACATTTTTATGATTTGCTAACAGACTTAAATGAAAGTAGGTAATAACTCATGAATGTCGTGGGACTTGTGGAAAGAACGCATTGTTTTTTTTTCTTAGATAATTAGCAATTGGCATAGTCATGGGTTGTCTTGCATAGACAGTTATTTCATAAGACACACTCATTACAGATAATATTATTTTAATAAAATTGGACAAGCCAGGCGGAGTGATGATTTGCGCAAGATGGCTGGCAGGAGCTGGATGCAAGAAGCCGAGGTTCGACCTAAGTGGCGTGAAACTGGAGAGGCCTATGTCCAGCAGTAGACTGCGATAGGCTGATGATGAAAATTGGATAAAGTGATTACTTGGCATGCCTAACTAAATCATTACAAGTGGCAAGACTATGTAAATAAGATGATGTTTTGGAGCGTTAGCTTTTAGCTCTCTGTAGACCTTAGCATGGGGAACCTCGCCAGTTTTAAACCTTTCATTGGACAAAGCTGCACATAAAATGTCACTGATTGTGCAGGTTTCTTCATAACCTAGTGATACGACCATGACGACCATTTGGATCAGAGGTAGTAAACGCTGCTTCTGAGCCATGGGTCGCGGGTTCGATCCCCGCACAGTACAAATATTTGTGTGCATGAACATGTCTGTTTGTACTGGTCTGGGTGTTTTCTATGTATTATAAGCATGTATTTACAAAAAAAAAAGTATATAAGTAAGATTGTCTTGTACCCCATACGACAGGGTACTTAATAGTACCTTAATTTGGGACTAGATGGCTCTGTGTGGCCCAGTGAGGCATGTCTTAAAATATTTATTTATTTATTTATACGTGCTGGTTTTCAAACCAGGATTCACCGATGCGCTTTATGATATCGACTATTACTAAGCTACCAGCGCTATGCTCTACAATGTACATTATTTTGAGTTTGATATTCCAATTTATAGACAGAAAAATATTAAAAACTTAAGACAAGTAGACAACATCACATACGCTATTCTGAAAGCAAAGTAGCTATAAAATCACTTATTTTTAGTAATTCAGACACCATTTATCGTTAAAACTCTACCCCGACTGATTTTAATTGCAATTAAATTTTTCTTCAGATGTTTTTCTTCCTATGTAGAAAACAGGTGTCAAGCTGTTGTTATTAATAATTACATTTCTAGTTGGGTCAGTATCCCTAGTGGAGTTCCACAAGGATCTTTGCTGGGCCCGCTGCTGTTCCTGATATTCGTGAATGACATTGAGGATTGTTTTCGACCATCCAAGGTGTTATGCTTTGCGGATGATATGAACATTTTTGCCAAAATATCATCTAGCCTCGACTCATCTGCTCTACAAGACGATCTGCGTAGACTCGAAGGCTACTGTTCATTAAACTATCTGGATTTGAACCCATCTAAATGCAGCGTTGTAACGTTTAGTCGTAAATCTAATCCATTGATCTACAGCTATACACTCAAGGGTGAATTGTTGACTCGGAACCACTGTGTGCGGGATATGGGTGTTATTCACGATTCTAAATTACTGTTTGATGAGCACGTTAATCACATTGTTGCCAATGCAAGTAGGGCTTTTGGTTTTGTTTTGCGGATATCCAAAGATTTCAAAGATATAAAAGCTGTTAAGATACTATATTGCACCTTTGTTCGTACATGTTTGCAGTATGCATCCCAGATTTGGAATCCCAGATATGCAACTTATATAGGTCGTATTGAGCGCATTCAAAGAAAGTTTATTAAATATATTTGCTATTGTGTTAAAGTACCCTATCATTCTAATAATTACCATAACTTATGTAAAAAATTTCCTCTACTTCCCCTTGACAAAAGGCGTGACATTGCCGACTTGGCTTACCTTTTTATAATTGCCTCTGGTCAAAATCGACTGCCCTAGGCTTCTCTCACTCTTGTCAACTACAGCACCACCCAGACAGCTCCGACACAATTCCCTCATATACACCCCACAAACTACACACCCCATCCGCAGGAACTAATTACAGACAAAATAGTTTCTTGTTTCGTGCAGGCAACAGATTTAATGGGATTTCCAGTTCAATTGATTTTGATCTGTTCAATTCCAGTAGTTAAGTAAAGCGCAAGTTAACCAATCTGTTATTTAGGGATGATTTGGCACATAAGTAAGTATTAATAAGGTACTTTGCAAACCATGATTTGTTGTTTAAACTAAAATTCTGTTAATTTTGTATTTAAAATGAATTTA
This sequence comes from Anania crocealis, assembly GCA_949315895.1. NCBI lineage: Eukaryota > Metazoa > Arthropoda > Insecta > Lepidoptera > Crambidae > Anania > Anania crocealis. The sequence goes on from OX438884.1 coordinate 585,154, forward strand.
GCACTTAATAATATGTTAGTAAAGCATTATTTAATTTAATTGTGTTCGACGCTTAATGTACTTTCGCCTAGTCTATATTTAATTGCGAGGACCTGTTATTGGCTTTCTGATACTTATCTGTTTATGTTTTTATGTTGCATTAGCTGTTGGTCTTCCGAATATTAAATAAATAAATAAATAAATAAATATAATTTACAGTACCTAAAAAAAGAACACTCAATCGACTTATAACTGAAACAGAAAGTGCACTCCACACATGGCTGTCTGTCGCTATGTAGGTCACCTACCGCAGCCGACCCTGCCCTGAATCGGACCGACATTGACTGCACTCGCGGGGTAAACAAACACGGGCTATTTGGCAAGTTTGGCGAGTAGTTCACAGTCATTTGCTATTCCTAGTTACTGGAGTTTCGTATCAGTTCTGCAGTAGATGGGTGATTTACGACAGGATGCGAAGCATTGCATCGATGCTAGTGCACTTAGCGCATTAAAGCGCATACTGTATCATCGTTTCAGCCAAGCTACGCCCACTGCTGGACAGAGGCCATTATACGTTATACTTACATAAAACGTATGTTTCAAACAAAGTCAAATTTTGTTACGAACAACTAGCGCATACATTATTCAATCTAGGCATTTGACTTTTATATTTAAACGAAATTCTACATAAATATGAACGTAGTCAATCAGACTACATACATTTTGCATCGGAAAAACTATATCAAAATCCCTTCAATACTATTGTAGGTGATGAATCACGACGGACGACAAATAAACGCGACTCTGCAAGGACATGTCTATACTATTTATTTATTTATTTATTTAAAAGGTACACCAACAGTTTACATATTATACGCACTTAACTATAAATAACATTATCAGTGTTGTCATCTTATATGCACACCTATTATAGGCGTACACAGCATTGATGAAAAAAGATACTTTTGACTAGATAAATAGTCAAGGGAGTTAATAAAGCAACAGTAACTGAATCATTTTGACTCAACAATCCCACCCCAATATAAAACAACAAGTGTGCTTAGTGAGAAAATCATAATAATAAAACAGTATATAAACAAAAATAAACTAAATCAGAACCCATCACTCGTTCAGAAGCTTGACAAGTCCCTTCTTAAACTTAGGCAAGGAATCGTGGAAAATGTCAAGATTCGTATTACACAGATCATTGTATCGTGAGCAACATCTGACGAGAGGAGCGTGACGACCAAGGTTGGTCCGAGTATGTGGCAAAGCAAAGGTCTTTTTTATGGTGTAACGAGGCACACGAGCTGGCACTGATAATTTGGTACGTTCAACGAGATCAGGACATTTTATTTTACCATTAATAAGACCGTGCAAAAACACAATATCCTAACAAATAATAATAATAATCCTAACTAAAAAACCAAAATTAAATACAGCCTAGTAAACAATGTTGCAACAGTCGCAATAATGTTTCAAGTAGGCATAGGCAAGGAACGTTCCTAGTAAAACCAGTTATTAGTTATTCCAAAGTCATATTCGTCACAGGTATATCCCCGTTAAGCTGTTCCTGGCGCCGGCGCAGCCCGTGAGTAAATCATGAGCGCTTGGCGTGAATCACCATTTAATACGTTGTAAATCGCGCATCAACCATGCCGACGGATTTAGGACCGCTCCACCAAACAGGTTTGAGAGAAATGTGTATTCAGTTATTTTGTTAACGAGCGAATCTGATATTGTGCGGGTTCGACGAATTATTCCGTTTATTATTGTAACGATATAATTAAATTGACAAAGGTGCAAGAGTGCTATCCTCAGAACTTCACTAATAAACATAGGCAGAGTTTTTTAAACTGTATAACAACTTAATAAACAAGTAACTTCGGACACCTTTAGAAAAAAGGCATAATGGTACCCATTGTACGAAAACACGAAACGCATTCAGAGAAAGTTTTTAAGTAACGAAAGAGAGAACCCGCACTCTCTCATACACTAGTATGTATTAAAGTTATATTTTATAAATTTATTTTCTCTTTTTGCAGGTCTGGATAGACGTACAACTGTATTATTATATATAACTATATATTATTAGCTACTGTTTGAATTACGTAAAGTAAAGTAACAGCCTATTAGTCATCCCACTGCAGGGAAAAGGCTTCAATCATTGAATAATTTAAGATACCACAGCCATGCATGATGGGATTGAATTACGTAATGTTGATGATTTATTTTTCCTATTAGTATTTCGTACCATGAAAGTAGGTATTTTATGAAAAAAAAGTACCCATAAAGGTATAAAATAAATAGGCATAGATAGTATCTATTAATTAAAAACTAGCTGTTTCTCGTAACTTCGTTAGCATATTCACTGGTTCAAAAACATTCCTTACTATATGCACAACAACTCACCAAATTTGTATCACAATCTTTCCACTGTAAAAATGAAAAAATAATATTTGTAAACATTATCTTTAGTTAATTTTGGAGTTGTTTACATTATCCGCCCCTCCAGAGAGAATAAATATTAGGAACACGTTATGTTTTTAAAAGAGTACCTACTTATCGGGATAAGATTACAGTAAACAATGTTTCCGAGGAAAGTTTGGTCGTTCTTAAGTTTCATCTACAGAGGAATAGTAAGACTACTATCCTCGTATTTTTTTAAATAATCATTGGGCTTGCTCTTGATTACATACTTAACTCTACGGTTAAGAAGAAGCCTAAGATGGAGCGAGCTTACCCAGAAAGTGGCACTGGTTCTCCCACACACCAACGGAACACAGAAAAACTGTTTGGCACTGGACTTCGGCAGGAGGGTAGTAGCATCCAGGCAGCCTCTTACGAAGCCAGAGGGATCTGTTAGCCGTCATCGTTGGTTAAAAAACCAAAGATGCCGTTGCCCAACGTGGACCACTAGGAAGTAGATCCCACCACCCCAAAATACTACTATAAGTAATTTTATTTTCCGTTTTCACACCTATTATCAAAGATATAGTTAGTTAAAGTGTAGTTTTTAAAAATATATAATTATAATTTTCTTGTATGTATTATTTATGTACAGAATTGCTATTACTTAATCTTGTTCCTAGGTATGGCAGGCTTGGAGTTGAATGCTGCTTTGTTATCTTATTTCCAATTTTACTATATTTTACCGAAGGGTTTTCTAATGGGCGATCACTTCAAGATGTAAGAAAAAAATATATATTATTGTTTCACTTACTTTATTAGTTTTGTAGGATGTGAAAAAAGGGGAATATGCATTCACAAGTCTATAATTCCGAAAACACAAAGAAAGTGTTAGTCTACTTGTGCGTTACCGTGACGAATTCAAGTGTTTATTATTGAACCAGGTGTAATCGTATTAATAAACATAAAGTACTATAAGTAGGCGCCGTGTAGCCGGTACAATAATACCATAGCACCACCCCTTCCCTTCATGGGTGTCGTAAGCAACTAACGGCGTAACTAACTAAGGAATACCACCAGAAGAAGACGCCAATTTTGTCAAGCAGCGTCTGCACTGAACCATTCGATGAACTGCGACCGCCAAGCACCTGCCAAGAGTGGCGATTAATAGGGCCGGATCTATCATATGGCTTTTTGGGCTTCAGGCCAAGGCCCCATGGATTCCAGGGGCTTTTTTCAGGGATTTTTTTCCGTGGATTCCATCCCCCAGCTAAGTTAAGTAAAGTCAAAGTCAAAAATAGACGGTAGGTAATGCAAGGTACGTAAAATATATATTTTTCCTATACTTTGAGTAATTAGGTAAGTGTTAGCCTAAGTGATATTAAACAGGGGCTCCCTAAACTTACGGTCTGGTCGTGGTGATTATTCCAAAACTCTCCTTTTCAAAGGTCTGTGTACTGATGACGGCTGATGTTGGCAAATGAAAAATTCTTTGATCACCGCCGCGTTTTATTTACACACATTTCCACAACCTAGTGATAGTTAAATATTGATTGAACTTTGTAATTGGTCTGTGTGAAAACAAACGCGCAATCACATAGGATCGGTATTAATGTTTGTTTTGAAAACATAATAGCTAGCTACCGAGTTAGACATGTTGATTGCCGCCGATTGAACTTTTACGAAGTCATTTAACTTCAATGTTACCAAACTGTTTATTTGTTATCACTAAATATTTTTATTATTTCGTATTTGTGGACCTTTCTCTTTGATTATTTATTCAACTCTAAGACCTTTCTGCAGCCTACGACACGGTCAACATAAACATGCTTTAAATTAAAGTGAAAAACCTTACGGAAGACCGACCAGGCCTTTGTTCGTTTCTTGAGTGAGATGCTCCGTAATCGACGCTTTCAGGTCCTACTCCGCTCGGAAACCAGTCGCTGGCGTAACCAAAAGAACGGATTACCCCAGGGTAGTGTTCTAGCACCAACCTTGTTCAATATTTACACCAACGAACAACTAACGAGCCCAGGAACCTCTCGCTTTCTAACGATTTGATTTGACGAACTAGATCCTTTGAGTAAGCTGAGGCAAACTTGGCCGCTGCAGCGCTTGACACTCGAGCCACCTATTATAGGAATAGTGCCCTAAAGCCAAATCCTTCTTAAACACAGTCATGCGTATTCCACCTTCGTAATAGGAAAGCGAGCAGCAAACTCAACATTATGTGGCAAGGTATACCGATTACTCACAGTAATTACCCCAAATCTGGGTATCACTTTAGACAGATCAATCAACTACAAAAAGAACTGTGAGATGATCAAGCAGAAGGTATGTGCTCGCAACAACCTTCTGCGAAAGTTAACGTCGACCAATTGGGGCGCCTCACCCACGGTTCTGCGAACGACTGGCCTCGCCCTGTGCTATTCAGCCGGTGAATATGCGTGTCCAATATGGGCACGTTCCGCTCATACCAAACAGGTGGATGCAGCGTTAAATGAAACGTGCCGGATAATTACTGGCTGTCTCAAGCCGACCCTGGTACAAATGCTGTATCCACTGACCGGAATCGCACCTCCAGATGTTCGCAGAACCGTGTCCAGTTCCATCGAGAGGGCCAAGCTCGAGACTGATGCTCGACACCCAATGCACGAGTACCACGAGTACAAGTTTTATGAAGTGTGTCGAGCCGGTCTCTGGTGACGCCTCTCGAGAAAGACGAAGTCTATGGAAAAACTCCTGCTCACTGCCGACACCCTTTGTTCCGCTATCGGAAAGTCTTCTACCTGGACACAAGCTGCCGAGGCTGACATGGAAGGCCCTTAACAGGCTCCGAATTCAGGTCGGCCGGAGCAAAGAAAATCGCTTCAGGTGGGGATTTTCGCAGGGCCGGGACCTGCGGTGCCAGTGCGGTTACAATCCGCAGACCATGGCCCATTTATCGTCTTGCTCCGCGTGCCCGACTACCTGCACTCAGGAGGAGCTAATGGAGGCCACGGATAATGCCATCAAAGTGGCAGCGTACTGGGTCTGTAAAATATGACAGAGTTTGTCATCGACACGAAGAAGAAGAAGACAAAATATTTTAAGTTATTTAGGAACGGCTAAAGGATGGTGTATTTTTAGCTTGATCGTCATAGATGAGTCGTAATAGATAAAACACAAACTAATGTAGTCAATATCACACGCACATCGTTCTGATCGCAAAGCAACTATTTAAAGAACTTGTTTTATGGAATCAGAAACAACGAACCATAAATATCCAGGCCCAAAGCAATATTAGAAAAATATGTTTTTTGGTCCCGTTCGAGAATCGAACCTAGGAGCTGGCAATACCCTGAAAACCGGTGCGTAGGTCACCCTACTACGTAAATCGTCAAGATCTGTCCAGATACCAAATTATAGTTAACTGACTAATAAAATTGGGTAGGCACTTACAATATACGAGTCAAATAAACAACCAAGAAGAATGTCGAAAGCAATTATTTTTGTAGTAAAAATAAATAAGTATAACTGCTGAATTGCAGAGAAACGTTATTTTTCTTGAATTTTGAAAGTAAACTTGTAGAGATGATGACAACTTCTCAGTGACGAGTTTTTTTTTTAGTTAGGTAGTTTGGCATTTTATTATGGGTCAGTACAAGACTTTCTGAAAATGTTATTAACGACACTTTATAGCAATTAACAAGAGGCAATGAAAACACGCGTTAATTGGATGTCATCCTCGGAATGTTCGCATGATATTTGATTAAGTCGCACATGTTGTGTTTAACGACGAAATAAGTTTTTTTATTCAAGACACGACGTTCACACAATAATGTATGAACAATTAACACATTGTGAACAAGGAAGTGGATTTATGTCAGGTGAGATCAAGATTATCTTTGTGAACTTCCGCATTTTAACGAAAGGTATACGAAAGTCAATGATTGATTAGTGAAACGACATTTTGGTTGTAAACTTTGATAATTTTCAGGTTACATTTGCATTTAACAATGTCTCTGTTAACGCATCATTGATGTATGGGTTTGTACCGGGCCAAGATCTCGGGACCCCTGGGTTCCATCCCTGGGTCGAGCAGTAAGATTTACGAATTTTTTATGCACACAGCAATGTTAGTGCTCGGATTTGTGATCACCAACCCGCATTTGGGAAGGGCGGTGACAACCAAGGCCGGTACCCATAATTGCTGTGGTAATTTGAATTCATGGATAGAGTCTTTTCCCTGAAGTAGGTCGATTATGAGACGTTAATTCACTTTTTATGTCTTTGTTAACTTCGATAGAAGTTGACCGATACAAAATGATTTTAAAGTCAGGTTTGTCTCAAATCTTAATATGTAATAATAAAACTTCAAACTATTGTGTCTAGTGTAATGTATTAGAAAGTGCTAAGATGGTTGGTGAATAACCATAATGTTCGTTAAATGTGCCGTCGTCGTTAAATGAATTGATAACGTAGGTATATCTTCAAGTTTCTCCTGTTTGTCAATCAAACCTTTAGGTACGCATCGTATTGTAGCATCGTGTGGTTTTTTGTCCGAGAAAGTGGAGGTCTTGCGGTCGACTGCTGTATAGATAGATAAGATAGATACACTTTATTGCACACCATAAAAAGTGAAAAAAAACACATGAGTAAGATTTAGATTAGTACAATTTAGGCGGTCTTATCGCTTGCAGTGATCTCTACCAGACAATATATACCGAGATCTACTAAAAATCTTCAGTGCTACTGACAGTAAACTATTCAGTAAGATGCGGGACATAAGTGGACATCCACCAATGCGAAGGGCATGGTTTTACTGATTTTCGATTGAGTGCAGATGATTCGTATCTTACACATAACTTTTGCATTAGGTTAGCATTGCACTGACACCGACTGACCGCGTAGAGAAAGCAGTGCGTGATAGGCGCGCCGGCGCAGGTTGCGTAAAGCCAAAGGTTGCGTAAGCGCACGTCGAGATTTACAGCGGCCACTGACCCACGCGTGTTAGACATTCAGACAGATTGGTTTGGTAAATGGGTTCGAATTATTAGATATGTATAAAGGTAGACTCCAAATTTTATTCTTGTTCCGCCGCATAAGTAATAATCACCTAACGGTGGAAAACATGTAAGGCCAAATGTTCTGCACGCGATTCCGACAGAAACGTCCCTACTAAACAATGATGAAGTTACTTCGAGAAATGTTAGAGATATCATACTAGCTTTACCTAACGACCTCGTCCGCCGGTAGGTACTTCTCTATTGGATTCAGAGACAAACAAATAATTGTTGCTTGACTTGAATGTATCGTATGTATCACATGACTTCACACAAAATACAATTATTACGCCATTTTCCCGCGGCAACTACACGAAATTTTGAGATATTAAGATATTGCAGCTATAATACTGGAAAGTTTTATTAAAATCCGCTCAATAGTTTGTTTCGGCTTATAACATCATTTACCTTGTCTGTATATCTGAAAGATTAGAAGTTTGCAAATTGAATTCAGTAAATAATAACTAAGGCTGATTCATCCTTAAGTACCACAATGTCATTGCATCGACGGTGCACAAAGTGAGAGCGAACAAAAAGGGAAAAGGCAAAGGGAAATCATTGACGGCAGCTGTCAGACATCGAGCTCTAGTTTCCCTTGGATAAGAGCCACGCTAATGTAGGGTTACGATTGTATTTGTCGCTCTGGTGTAGATCGCTCGTCATGTATTGTTTCAGAAATAATTTTCTTCGTGTGAAGATTATTAATTGTCAAATTTGTCAAATGTATGAATGACCATATCATTCTTGGACAATCACACACAACCTGTTACTGAACGTGTAGATTTCCTGACGACGTTTTCTCTTACCGTCAAACATCCTTACTTCTTTCTTAAGTAATTTTATAAATCCGAAAGTAACTGTATGTTGTGTGTCACGCTTTCACTCCCAAACTACTTAACCGATTTTAATAAATTTAGGCATAAAGATAGATTAGACCATAAAAAAGGGACATAGGCAATTTGATAGATAGATGGATAGATTTCAACGTTTGTTTGGTACAATAAACAGTTATATATGAAAATATAAGAAATTAAATTTCTTATCTCCTATGCCCAGCAGGGGCTCTGGTTTCCACGTGATAGAATGCATAAGTCCACACGGGCAGAGCCGCGAGTGAAAAGCTGGTGAGCTATAAATCCGTGGGTAGATTCCGAAAATTTCATAGGTGTGTGCTTTGAACTTGCGGCTACCGGAAAGTTTATTGGTTTCGTCAAACTATTCCATATCAAAGGCAATAATAGAACCCATAGATTGTTTCTTAGCATGTAAGTATGTGTAACAGAGATCCACAGTTCAAAGTGCAACTGACCGCGTGGGCGGAAAACCGAAGTGATGTGAGTCAGGCGATGATATCACGTTGATTCTTGCTTCAATCTGTCGATATGAACAATTAGCAGCATCGCTAATTAACTTATGTCGATAACAAACATCTTTTGTTCCTGCCAAGGGCAGGCGCAAGGCTACCACTAGGCGGCAGGTACTTCAATCAGGGAACTTCAATGGCACCATATTATGGTGTAGGTATACTTATATGTATCTTATAGAATAAGAGAGTTATTTAAGTAATCCATATAAATTTAAAAAATATGACTTAATAAAGGTACTATTTAACGTTGTATTTGTTATTGTCGGGACAAGGCAGGTTTTGTTTCATTAAAGAGGTTATTACAGATTATAAAGGAAATATACTTTATTTGATATTTTAGCAACTTACTTGCACTTATAGTTGAGTGACATGATATTTATCGGTAATCAATAATTTTATGTTTACAATAGTTCTGAAGGTTGGGTTTGTTTTTATTAAGTGTTTTATACTTTTGAACATGCAAAGTTGTGTTACCTACTTTTATAAACCTTATTGTAGCCATTGTATTTTAGCCACCCGGATTCGCAACGTTATTCTTTTCATGGAAATTCATTTCTTTCTAATTTTATAAAGCTGTTTTGCTAAAATATCTAATAAAGTGTTTATCAGTTTTTAGATTCATTCGATGATCGAGCGCAATAAAGCGGCCGCAGCTCTACATTTACGTTTGACAATTTGAATGTACCCAGTGAAGCGACATGTTGGTAAGGAAGACTTTACATAAAAAAATAATTAAATGTCGGCGTAAGGGGATGTTTGATTGCTTGTCTATTATATTGTTCCATAACATTTTTGTCTATTAGTTGGTTCTGTATTTGGGAGACGAACTTCTTTTTCTAAATTTTTCCTTTTTATTTAACTTATTTTTGTCAGCTTCTTTGTTAGCGGAGAAAATTCAGTCTACGTTATAACCTGGCCTCCAAAAGTCCAAGCTAGGTACCACTGTGCAAAAAATCATGTCGCTTCCTTTTAATATGAAAAACAAAGTTCCTACAGGAAGCGAATACATCTCCAGGATAAAAAGTAGCCAATCAACGTCAGGGATGCGAAAATTCCTGTGTCTAACTTCAATCACATCTGTTCAGCCATTCTGGAATTTGAGTAACATCCATCCAGACATTTTCATCTTTAATATTCAGTAAAATTGTAGGTATTCATTAATTACCCACACTTCTCGTCCAAAAGAATCAAAATCGGTTAGCTCGTATAAAGTAAAGAAAAAATACGCTTTGATTTGCAAGGTTCACTCTATTTAATAGCAAATGTTTGCGGGGTAGACGCACAGCACAGCATAGGTAAAGGGGTCAAGGCGAGCGATGCGCTACCTTCACAACACACCCGGTTTTTGCGGACAATTGACAATAATGTTTGTTACGTAAACTAGTTATTGGTCTGTGATAATCTGACAGTAAGTAGCTATAAAAAATTTGAATTACCTTAATAGAGAGTGGATGTAAAGCAAAATGAATGTAGGTAGCTCAGAAATTTTGTCCTACCATGAAGTTCAAGCAATAAATATTTTAAGGGTAGGTACTAACATTTCAAGTTTAAGCAATAAATTTTTTAAAGGTAACTAACATTTTCCCGCGTAGTTTACACGATAAAAATACGAATAATTCAGTACCCACTTGTGTTCAGAACATTATTGTTGTTGAATATAGAAACACTGTACCTACATTAAATGAGAAGGTAAGTATTTGTTTAGTTCAATGTTAATTTTAGTGATAAGAGGAAACACAAGGGCCGTTTTTCCATACATATGTAGTTCCCTGTTTCCTCCCTGGATAATGCCAGTAGAGCAATAATTTTAAATTACAAAAATCTATGGCCACTATTAGCATGTTTTTATGTTTTCCTTTTTTTCATAAATTAAATAATAAAAGAGATATGAGCCTCCAAAAATCTAAAAAATTCGTCAGATTTTCCGCTGTGCTCTAACATCCAGAAAATAAATTTGAATAAATTGCAGAAAATTAAGCAAAATATACGAACACGGCCAAAGCCTTTCCTTAATTTTTAATGAAAAAAGTATTTAAATCGGTCTAGTTTTGGAAAAGGAATCGGGGGACTAGGAAACGTTGATTTTGTGTGCTTTTAGTAGGTATTTTCGGTCCAAAATGCAGTTGTCTCTATCACGCTCTGCGGTAGAGGCGTTCGGGACTGCGCGACAGCAATAGATTGTACAAAATCCTTATTTTTCAATTCTCTCGACCGTAGTGTTTCCTCTTAACAAAGCAACACTGATAAAACCCAACAATTACAATTATAATAATACCTAATGGATACCTATTAATAAACACTGTAAGTTATTTTAGGTACAAAATGATTTTTGGTCATTATAGGAATTTATTGATACTAAATATATATAAGGAGATGTTTTAAGGCATTTATTTCTATTTAACTTATTTTGAATTTGTGGTAAGTAACCATCAACTTACCTATATTACTGGGTGTAGTAACCTGGTAAGCATTTTATGATTTGACTGAATTTTCATGGAATGTAAATTACGTTCCAAAAACATTGTCGAAGAATGCGTACTATTATTTACTTGAGAATTGCGTGATCAAACAGTTTAAAAGTTTCCTAACTGAATATTTCAATGTCATCTTTAAAACATACGGCATTATTTTGCCCAGGTGTTGTTCTCAGGTAATTCATTGGAAGACAATGACACAATTGGCACAATGTCGAATAAAGTAGGTACCGAGTGAAAATTAAAATTGCTTTACGCAAAAGCATTGCCACATCAAGTTAAGTTTTAAACTAAAAGATAATCAGTACGAGCAACTTAAGTTGTCTGACTGGTTTAGAATAGGTCCTACCTTTTCCGTTGAGCTGGGTCCTGAGGCGAGTGAGTTCCCTCGAGCGGCTCCTGCTCCTGCGCTGGGCGATCCTGCGGGGCGACCGAGCCATGGCCAGTCCCACTCCCTCACTATCACACACTTGCACCATCGGGTCGCATTGCACAGTACACTAAAAACTCTACGTGAAACAAGTTCCGCGATCACGGCTTGTTTACTAGCTCAGCACGGCGGCACGAGCGACAGGGGAAAGGCACGGCGAGGCACTGATGGCGCGGCGCCGCCGAAGCCGCCAAACGCACCTGCGTTACGTCACTGATAACGTGATAACGGTGCACTAACCCTGTTGTCTCAGCGGGGTTTGTTTGCGAACACTTCAGTAATTAATATTGATCTTAAAATGATAAAGTACCGCAGTATTTTTTTAAAGGATTATTTAAGTTGTTGAATTGACACGCAGAAAATAAATTACCAATTTTTTTAGTTTCATAATTAGTTTCATCAGTATTTTATATTGATTAAAATTTTGTTAATTGATGTTAATTCTTCCGAGATCATTGCGTTTGTACCAGTGACGAAATATCGGAAATAAGCAAGGTAGGTCACGGTATAATAAACCCCGAATTAATTAACATTATGCAGGTAGTTATTTGAAATATTGGTATCCATACAACCTACCTACCCACCTTGTAGCGCTTCGTACCCCGCGCGACAGTCGGCTGTCGCGATAACAATTGTTTTTTATTGTGTCTGGAATAACCCACGCTCGATGCCCTAGCCCTACGCCCCTATTTGTTATTTTGTAGAGTAGTTAGTCTCTTTTTATCAGCAAGATTTGATGCGAATCCAAATACCTATGTAACCAGAAACCATGATATTTATCGTTGATCCTATCAATATTTATTGACAATGTGGCCCAGTGTGGCATTAATATGTTGGTATTTTTCCAATCACGGGGCCATGGAGTCCTGGACCTTTGGAAGGTAGGTATTTTACAAAACTAAATTACACATATACTGATTTAACCTTCCATGGTCACTATTACTAGAGTCGATTGATACGGGGTTTATACCATGTACCTTAGGGAACTCATAAAAACTAAGGTACATGGTATAAACCCAGGGAACTCATAAAAACTAAGGTACATGGTATAAACCCCGTATCAATCAACTCTAGTAAATTACACATTTTAAATTTCTTGCTATCCTGAAATAAAATGCCTGTAAGTATTGTAATAACGGGTGGCCTGTTGGCTGGTACCTACCTTTTATAACTATACTTACTTGAAGCGATCGATTGAGTATCTACTATAATAAATAATAACGTAGAAATTAAATATTTATGATGGCTAGCCTTTTATGCCGTCAGTAATATTATAAGTAATAAATAATGTAACGAATTAAGGTATGGAAAAACCCGGAAAAGTGCGAGACGACCTTTTCCACGGGTTCCGTACAAATTATAAGTAAACGGTTCAAGAATCGAGTGCTTATTGCAGATTTTACCGATTTTTTTTACGAATGAATTACAAATGTTTAAGTTTTTAGATTTTTAGTATTAGGTACTTGTCTGCCATACGTAGTTCTAGGGCAACGAAAAATACCGTTTCAGAAACTTATATGATCCTGATATTGATTCCCTTCAGAGTTTTTTGCTGTCTATAATACATATTTAGCCGTATCTTTTTACGTAAAACTGAAAAGTATGTTTTTTACACATGTGATCACAAACCCGAGCAATGTTCGAAAATTCGAAACTATGTTGCCCGACCCGGACATCGAATCCGGGACTCCAAGATCTGGCCCGATATTAAAACCAGACCATCAGGACGTTCTTTAAGATTTAGTTAAATTTTATTATGGATGAAACACAATTTTAGCAAAAAAATAAATAAATTATTTGTGGACAACATCACGTATCCCAAAATAATTTATTAAAGCACTTGCTTTGATTTGTGGAAATTAAAAACAATCAAGGTACCTCGAACACACATACCTGAGAAAATATAGAAAAGCTCCGTTGTTTTTTAAATTTGCCGTCCACGCAGGAATCGAACCCGGGACCTCGGAGCAAGCGGAACATAAAATCCGGTGCCTTCGCCACTCCGCGGACGTCGTCAAAGAAGGGCAAGCTATTTATTATTTGTGTGCCTACCTTCATTAGTTTTATTATCAAATGACGTCAGTCAGATCGAAAATTTTCCGCTTTGGAATGATATAACATCCGCAGATTCATACCAAAGCAAACGTATACCTAATTAGCAGACTCTATACAAAATTATGTGATTTAACGTTAATTAGATCACATTTGAAGGTGTTAGGTATTACACCTTCAGAATGACGCAATGAAAAAACCGATGTAAGATACGGAAGATACATGGAATTTTGAACTACTTATAACTTATATTTTAATTACGAGTAGGTATAACTTGGCCCTTTCAGCCTCAGAAAAGACTTACCGCAAAATTGGGCTATAACATCTATAACGCTGAGACGAAACGTTCTTGGACCTGAAATAACCGCATTTAAGTAATTAAAACTCTTTGATCTTGATTAAATTAGACGAGATAATATGGTGATAGCTTGGCTACGTCCAGGCCCCCGATTCCGCTAATTTACAAATGGCTCAATAGAATCGCAATGGTATCGCAATTGTATATTTTGACAAATTTAATGGTAGTAATGTCAAATAATACGATTGCGATGCCATTGCGATTCTATTGAGCCATTTGTAAATTAGCAGAATTGGGGCCCAGGTAACCAGCATATCGTCTTCACCATTCTTGACTTTGTTATATAAAATTAATGCGGTGTAAGTGAATGCCGTTTCAATAACTTTAAAACATACCTATCATACCTGATATTTATCTACGTGATCCCTAAAAGGTGAAAAGTCCGAACCACATATAGAACAAGAACCACTCGACGGAGTGATTCCTGTTTTTTAATTCATTTTATTTACAGTAGGTCACAGTAGGTAATTATTTTTGAAAAATGACAATAATGCAATCTTGTCAAAATATCAAAATGAATTACTTAATTGTCACTTAAAAACTTTTTACAATTCTAAAGGAGATTTCATTTCTCTAAGATGTCTTTTAATTTTCTTGCACAACATTGATTATATCGATGTTGCACATTAAGCTATACAATTAAAGTTATTTCCATTTAATCGCAATATTTCCATATTTCTTACGCACCTACGATATAAGCTTTTCTTAGACTTCCAAGATTATTTCAAAACCAGTCTAATAATATTGAGACTAGAATGATAATCATAATACTCGTATTGAGACCAAACAAAAAAGCATTTCATTTTTGTAGATTAATGCAAATTAATCCTCGGTTGATCGCACGTAGGAAGCTAGCAGCACGGTAACTAGCAGCAACAATCCTATTTTTAATATAGTAACGGTCATGGAGGTGCCTGGAATACGCGATGGACTAACGGTTACAGACTTAATGAGCTGGAATACGTGTGTGGCTGGATTACTATAACTTATTATAATTTATTCTGTCTTCATTTGAAGAGACGTGTAAAGACTGAACTGACCTATCCAAATTAGTCTTCCATTCATGAATTTGTGTTCGATCGCAATGGAACGATTGCTGCCAGCCACTGTTGAGCTATCATTAAATGTGATGACACCACTGTTGCACTTCTTTCTTCTATCTTTGTTGGAGTTGCATGTAAATAAAAATTAACGAATGAACAATCGAAACGTCAGGCAAGATAATAAGGTATAATAACAAAATTTCATGCGTTGATGTCTATTACACCGCCTATTTCATAATACTTATACTTATTGACTGAATTCAAGGATCCCAAGGGTTTATTTATTTAATTTGGACTGCCAGGGATAATTACATTGGTAAATTACTTATATAATCTTCATAGGTTGTCTGATGTCAGAAATTTCTAAGTCGCCTTTTATAGTATTCTAACGTGAAATGTTTTACGAATTCCATCTTGCAATAGAAGCTGGCTTAACGTGCCTTCCTAAGCACAACTGTAATCCCCCACCCCTTTCAGATCGACCGGGAATCGAACCCGGGGCCATTGCGTAGCAGGCGGGCCACTGCACTTTCTCTATCTTTATCCTATACCATTTCGACCCGAGTAAACGAGTCTTGTGGGTGGTGCCGATGCGGGAAAAAGAAAAGCGCTATATCCCTTCTTTTTTTATGGGAGCCATCATAGAGGACTAAAGGAGTATGTCAGAAGAAGATGGGCAGCAGTCCTGTTCTAACTTTCACATTTCAAATCCTGAACAAGTTTCAAAGAGAGTCCCTCAGCCCACACGCCCATGCAGCGCAACGATGTTCTGCTAACCTACTTGCCAAGTGTACTATCGATTATGGCATAATTTTACTACTGTCCATGAGTGGACTAAAACAAGCTAGTGATGATTTGATTGTAGTCACCACCACCCCTTAACAGCTGGCCACGGTCCTCTTCAAAAGGATTTAACCAAAATTACCAGCTTGGCAGACGGGATAACACTTTCGCTATAGTGGTGCCGGTTAAAGCAGAATAGCCTTGTCTCTCGTACTATGAGCGCTGTAACAAGGAGACTCCAAAAGACATAGCGTCTTCTCTTGCTGAACTGTGCTCGAAAAATGTTACGATTTTTGTTAAATTAAAAAAAAAAGTCTTTGTGACAGTGGACTAATGTAGGCTGATAATGAAGAGTTTAGTTAGGGTCCGCTTCTTAACTGTTTCGATACTCGGTTTCGTCTCTAGTGCCCTCTGCTGCGTAGAGCGGATTCTAGCTACGGTTACCCGGAGTAGTCAAAAGTAACAAGGGGTTTTTCTATTTTTTCTCGGGTATGGGTGATACTTTTGTTGTTTCTGACTTCCACAGAAGTGCTTTAAATTGTTATTTACTCTGGGGTTAGAACAATGTATGTGATGTAATAGTACACATCTTTTTATTATTATTTGTCAGTAATAGAAGCGATCCTGCTCCATTTAGGTACTAACAGAAAATTGGTTTATAGGTATCAAACGTAAATAAAACAACAAGTAAAGAACGAGAACAAATAATATAATTTATTTCTGTTACATCCACATCACTTACAAGTAAAGGCGCCAGCAAGATACGACGCCGATAGACAATAACAACCGTATGATCATGATGGTAGAGTTTAAACTGACGTGCAGTTAGGAATTGCATTGGTCCCAATCGGTAACATTTGATCGTATTGTTGTTGAATATAAAGCTAGGACCAAAGGAGCACGAAAAATAATGAAGATATACCACACTATTTATAGACAGTAACAACATGATAACAACAGCAAAGATTCTTGTGTTCGACAAACTATGACAGCAACTATGACACTGTGAGCCGAACTAACATTTTTAACTGTGCCTCAATATAACCAAAATTGTAATACAACTTTCTACTGATTAAGCATTACATTAGTTAAACATGTTCTAGTGCAGTCACACTGAAAGTACAAAACATATGCGAGTAAGTAGTGTGCGTCACTTGAAAATAAAATGGCGACGCGGCGTCGCATCTCGCTCCGGCCAACATAATCTTAGTCGATTTAACAGTTAACAATAATAAACTGTTACGAGGTATAATGTGATAAATATCAGTTACAAGTCCCTCAAAAAACCACTAGCAGTCGACTTTTGTAAAGACTCTGAAAATTTTAGCTTCATCAAGTTATATCACAATAATTTTGTAAATATTAATTCATTTATACAATAAATCAATTGGTTTCAGATGAAACTATCTAGTTACAATACAGAGAAGTAAAAAGGCTGATATACAGTATCCGAGAACAAGGCATTTAGTTTTCATTTACATTAGATTTTTGTGCCAATACTTTATGGAGTAATCAAATGATTCGGTGCTTTATAATATCCGAAATACAGATCTAGGTGCTCGATTTAAAATTCCCCATTTAGGTATTCATTTTTAATTCTAAAATTTTGAATATTTCCACTCCACACTAGATTAGACACGCCTTATACGAAGCAAACTTATACGAGTAACTAAACATATAGCATCACATACATAAGTGTGTAGACCACACATAAAGCGACCAGCATGCTTGTAGCGTCAGGATGGGAATTCATATTTTTTTGTATTGATTTTTCCATTAGTAATACTATATAAGGAACTGATAAATTGTTTGTACATTTCTTAAATGTAAGTAAATAGATAAATACTATCTATAGAGGTATTTGTACAAGTAGATACAATTATTTAAGTTAAGTAAACAAACACATTTATCGAATTTTGATGCTGATAGTACTTACTTAGCGAAGCCATTTCCAAGCAAATTTTAGATTATCTCATAAAAACACTCAATGTGGTTTGAAGGGCTTGATTGGCTATTTAATTGTGATGAAAAGCAGAGCTTTTTCTGGTATTATTTTGATACTAAAATGTAAAAATTTGATGAAATATACAATAAGTAATAAAATATACAACTCACCCAGCTGATGGCAAAATATTAAAAAAATATATTGAATTAGTAAAACTAAAACAATTTTTTTATTATGATTTTTCAGGCATCTTGGTTCAAGATCTAAATATGATATTATACAAAACATTACCTAGATACAAGTGTGAAGCCGATTTCACTTTAATCAGATCTTATACACATCAAAATTCCATATTTCAAGCACAATTCCTATTACATAATTGTGAATTAATTTACATACCTTTTTTATTTATTTGTGATGCTAGATATCATAAACTAGCAACAAATAAGAAGTTTATTATTTTTTAGACATCTCGATTTGATTTGTACGTGATAGAATCTAGGAAATGCTTACTTTTTCAAGTGCTATCTTTTCCAAACTCCTTTTTGCATAATATAAAGATTGTGGCATTACAAAAACAATTCACTTAAAATAAATTAAAATATCAGAATCAAATAATAAACATAGGCCTGATTTATTAATATTAAAACTTTTACATCTTTTCATTCTAGCTTAAGCTGCATCACAAAGCACTGAGTAGGTATTTCAGTTGATTTGTGAACTATTAAACGCTTATGGTGCTACGCACATATCACTAAAGCATATAAAATGTAAACAATAATTTATTAATTAACTAAAGTAACAATAATAAATTATTTCTCAACAGCAACGATAATTATAATCATTATACAATACTTTGAAACGTTTTGTCATGTACAGGGAATACTCGAATCCCCATGCTAATGTCTAGCAAATATTCGGACTGTGTTCATTTTAAAATCTGCGGTAGAATTTCCCTGTGACCGAGTTCAGCTGCCTACTATCTAAACGCATCAACCACAGCCTATCGTCACCTACTCTATACATAAATTCTACATACCATTAAGATCAGACAACATTCACACGACGTTAAGTACAGTAAACATACACTTTGTGAGTGAATAAGAGTCGCCTGGGAATCGACATAGAGTTGTTTGTGGGCTCGCCGGTCGTCGGGCGGGGTCAGCTCAGGAGCGCGCGGGCCTCGGCTGCCGCGTGTCGTAGGCGCGGATGATGGCGCCCTGCGACACGCTGCCGCCCTCCTCTTGCGAGAACGCGAACCCATCTGCACACCGGCCACACTCGTTATCATAAAGCCAAAAGTTCAAAACAAACTAAAAGGAAACTCGTGAGTGTTGTGATATAATCGAGAAACGAATGTGAACGAACAGCGTGTCGACGACGCCCTCTAGTGTGCGGTACAGTGTTTTAAAGTTGTATTAGTCACGTGACGGGTACCTGTGTTCCTTTAAATTGCATGGGACGACTCGGGGGAACAAGAGTGTCTATGTGAGCGTGCGTCTACGACGCGTATGCGTGCGGTGTGGGTACTCACGCGACATCTCGAGCTCCATGCTGCGGGAGGCGGAGCGCCGGCTGAACACGCTGCGAACGTTTTGGAGCAGCCGCGCCGTCTCCGTGAGGCTGCCACACAGACGCGGTCACAACTACTATTGCGACCCGGCCCAGACGAGCGTCGGCCGGGCAGGGAACCCCACGAGCGATCGACAGTGGCGCCAGCGTATTGTAGCGTGAAACACTCCTTTCAAATATCTACGAGAGTACTCAGCAAATGGACGATGGATGGCGCGATCAATTACAAAATGTATGTTCCAAATCAAATTAAGCACATTCTATGCGATTCATCTTCTAAGAGATGTTTTAAATTTGACAAATAACTCAAAAGAGAACTATAATAACGTATATTTCAATATGGCGACGTAAGTGCTAACCATTGGCCGCCAGAGGTCTAAACCTGTCTACACTAAAACACACATATTCAGCTCAATCTATCCATTACACTGGCTTTCAGATGCTGAGGTCAAAAAAGATATGAATTTACAGGCATTATGATGCGGAATAGGTAGATAAAACAGTGTTACATAAATGTGTAACAAAATACAGAACACTATCCGTGGATCACGCTATAGTACGCCAGCGCCTCTAACGGGAGAAAACGTCTGTAAGGTTCCCTAGACCGCTTCGGCGATCGCAAAACACGTGTCATTGAAAGGGCTACAGTCCGTGTTAGTGATTAGATAGAAGCGTGAGGTGTACCTCAAGCGTGCGGAAGCCATGCAGCATTCGGTACTTACACTGGGCGAGCCGCACCAGCGCGTGGCGCGTGTCCGCGGCGCTGCCAGGAACAAACATCGTTAGTCATGCGCGGGCCGATACCGCCACCGATCCCGGCCGAGTATACCGCTTAGCGATTCCCAATTATGTTATTGTACAGCCATAAAGTAGTGGTGTACCACCTTATATTCGCACGTTGTTAGTCGACGAGCAACATATAAAAGATCTGATAGATAATTCCATTCGACTGAACCAACAGGATTCAAGTTTTTCAGAGAAAGCGAATACACATCTTCAAGATCTTGATACACGGCATCTATCTCTTAGAAATATCTGCTTAACCAACACGACAATGTTCTTTTCTTAGAATAATTGTTCCTCAAATTTTCACTTAGAGATATTTTGAATAAATATAAATACGTATACAATGTGGTACACCTCTTTAATGGCCGACTGTACTACAGCGTAACAAATCACTTCTCAAACTTAGTAGAATTAAGTTCTAAACTAAAGTCATACTGATTTGTGTTACAGAATCACACTGTTTTATAAAAAAAAGTTTAAAAAACCATTTAAACTAATAATTTCAGTGAGATTTCTTACGCCTTTCGTACGGAAACGGTTCTAAATTTCACCTTTACTACTTACAACTACAGTACACAACACGTTTAGAAAATTCCAATTCTTTATTAAATAATTAGGAATGATCATTACAAACAACAGCAATAAGGCTCCCTTATATTATTTACAACACTATACAAGATCACAAATTGACATGACATGACATTTTATGGAATGCTTTAAGTAGGTAAATTGTAAGTAAAAATAATAAATGCGCTTGTGACGACGGCGGACACACTGTTACCTCTGTTAGAAGGGATCCTCTTTTCAATAGTTACTGATCAAATTAAATGTTACTTTACTTCTATTTTAGAAAAACAAACGAAAAAAAAACTTTGATATGATCAAAAGTTTAACAAAGATACCTAATATTCAGACGTCAGAATGAACTCTGGTAATTTATAAACTTCTTATGATAGGAATACTAAAATATGGATATTCATAAAACCCCCAGGCATATCCATAAATTTTGTATAATGATTTCCCATTGTAGCAGCAACTTTTGCTGTAACTCTTCTACAAAACATGTTGTATTATGAATAAAAAACACCAGTCCAAGGATGCATTTACTAATATTTTTACTATATTATATATTTTCATACCTCTGAAAGCCACTTCTCTGTTCTGTGTTTATCAACCCAATTAATAAAGATCGTTAATATTTAAATAAAATAAAATAAAAAACTAACTTAATAAATGTGACCACAGATACATGAACACTGTAACAGTGTGTGCCCCTCGCAAAAATATTTGTACATTTTGATGATATGATAATATTGCAAAGTGGTTGATGCAATCAACAATCAAAAGAACAGACTGACAGACAAAGATACAAGCATGTTACGATTGCTGTTGACTGCAAGAGACCTTAACGATCTGACTATCGAGTGCCTGACTGACCATAGACGAAGACTTTGATAATTTAGCTCATTGCTCAGCCACAATACTTGAAAAAAAAAACAGCATTTGTACTTTACTAATTGGATATCCAGATTGGATTCGTAAACAAAAAAATAAAATAAACATACTGATATTAAATTATTGTTTCAATAAGTAAAATTTCATCAACAAATTAAAATTATATCATCAATTGTTTTATTGATGTCTTTTTTTTTAGAAAAACACATGTAGATAAACATTAGAGTATCCAAGTAACATCAAAAAACTGTAATTATTTTAAAAAAATATTATAAAAGAAATTGTATCGTGCCTCTTCATTTTTAATTCAGTACATATATTTAATAGTCTCAATTCTGAACTCATCAAATTCTTGTCCACGATTGCATCAAATTCTCGTAAAGGATCGGTTACAATACTCGTTGGCCAGAATCGAGCACTACCTACAAATAAACAAATACAAAATAATATAAAAAGTTATTAAGAGGGAACTGGAGGCCATCATCGTGTCAAAATGAGAGGGTCCGGTAAGAAAAAAAGGAAGTGCAGAAAAACAAGACTAACGAGTCAAAATATACATCGACATTTGAAGCTTATTGTGTATTTTAAAAATTTTAACAATTATCATATCTCTTTCATTGGTGCCAATGTTTACTCGACTGATATTTTACTGTGTGCCAAGTTATTAAAGTTCAAAATACGGTGGAAATGCTTCCACCACTGTAGTTTCTAAAAAAATTTATCAACAAGCAAAATATGGGGATGTATTGCTTAAAATAATGAGTCATTATTTTAATATTAGGACACCTTTAAATATTAATACGCTTATTTTTTTAAAATATTATATGGTAAAGAATATACTGGCACGTTAAACGTGAACAATAAACTAGAAATGTCATTACAAGAGTGAATGAGTAATAAAACATAACAATAAAAAAAAAACAGAGCAAAATAATTTCAGCTGTAGGATTTATACACCACAAGTACACAACTACAGACTCGTTGGAATACACTTTATTACGCTATATACATTAAATATAAGGAAGAACACTGTTACACATTAATTCCATCAAAACGAGATTCGTTATCGTCTAATTTTGACAAAATATCTTTTATTAACCTTTACGATATAATACACATTTGTAGGGACTGCTTACGATCGACTAGATTCGGTTCTGTAGAGCGCTGTCCCTGTCTCTCGCGGGTGTTATCGTGTCAGACACAAACAGGTTGCCTGGCTAGCCCAAGGCCTCTACAAAGTTGTAGTGTACTATTATTTATAACAATAAATGTGAACAAAATAGTAAAACAAACTAACGAAATAAAAATCAATAAACATCAAGAAATAAAGTTGTCTCGTACGCGTATAGTTTAATTTAGGAAGTTTAATACAGACGACAAATGCATACGTTACTTTCTATGCAGAGAAACCGGGGCAAATAAAAAAAAAACACTAAGGTTTTCTTTGGTGTATTTGTCTTTAAAACATTGTATATGTTATGGTCCAAGTGATTAATGCGGGCATTATTTATAATGCCCGGGCATTGTATAATGCTCAATTAATTACTTGGTTCATAACATATACATTCGAGAGCATAAATTATTGCCGGAGAAACATGTCATAAAATATTAATAAAAAAAACAAGTGAAAGCAATTACCACAATACTTGAAAAAAAAAACAGCAAATAATTGTACTTTACTAATTGGATATCGAGATTGGATTCGTAGACAAAAAAAATAAACATACTGATATTAAATTATTGTTTCTATAAGTAAAATTACCAAGACGACGTTCCACAAAACCGAACCTAACGGACTACTGGTGTATATTATTAATGGGGCATCAAAATAACTTGCAACAATTACAACACTGCATTAACTTTATAGTATAAAAATATTCATTGTATAGAAAAATATATTCTAGCGTACATAAGTACTATTTTGGCTGCAAACAAACCATAGAGAACTACGATACTAAATCACACGACGGAATGTCCGGCTACTGGCAACTCCACACTATACCCGATAGTTCAATTAGCAAATACACAAAACAATATTAACTACAACAATTCTCAACGAGGAAGCAACAGTTATCAATTCTGATTAATCACTCAATTCCATAATATTTTTTACGCAAAACCACGATACTGAATATTACTGTTCAAAGTGAATTATAAATTAGGTATCAGTTCAAAATATGAGTGTGAATAAATGCAAATCGATTTCACTCCAAGCTTTGACCAAACGCTCTTACGGAGAGCAAATAAATAAATAGGAAAAAGGAGATAGTTATATTATGATTGATTAAAAATTTTACTATTTTATTATTTTGATATTGCACATTTTAACTGGATATGGATACTTTATACAGGATGAAATTTTAACCACTTTCCAAAATTTTTATATGTGTTCAGTGTCGTATTTAGAGCCTATTTATGAAGTAAAAAATGTAAATCAAGTTGTCACCCGAAAATATTTCTCGCGTTATAGTTTTCAATTTTTACGGTCCTAGACCTGTTAAGGTATAAAGGGAAAATCAAAAACTTATGAATAGTATTGTAATGAATGAATGCGATAAACATTGCGTAAAAAAAGGGTTACTAGGATGCCATATCAAAAGTTTTAGATTTTTGGCGGACATGTTCTAAGTGCTTTATCTTGACATTTTTGTGCTGGGCTATACCAAAAGAAAAAATACGTCATTTGATTTTTGCCTCGTAGATTGCTATATTAAAATTTGGAAAGTGGTTAAAATTTCACCCTGTAGATCAATTATAAATAGGAACGGTTTTTAGAAGACATAAAATACAGGAGACTGATGAAATTGAAGCTAAATATATGAACTATAGCTTAGCAAATCTAACAAGGTTACCAGATATTATTTTTTAAACGGGATCATATAGAAATTAATTATTTAGAATTTTCACATTAAAACCATTAGATCGTCAATATTTTAAGGAAGTATTAAATGTAGTTCTGTGAACCTCAATATTAATTTATGCTGGCAACCCCGAACGAGCCTAAATAGCAACACTCATTAATTTACCATTTAATGGCGGTTTCTCCTCGAAACACGTACTGCAAGTACGCCCAACTTGAATAAAAGTCAACTATGAGTCGATAACAACAAAAAATAAATATCTAAAAAATATCTTAAGAACACACTCGTTACAACTTGTTGTTAATCTACCGAAGACGCAGTTTCAAACGTGATATACATTATCTTATATACAGATATATTTTTATTTAGGAAGGAGGTAATTTAGTAAATAATGTTGGGGCTGATTGTCATTCAGTCGAAAGGTGGCGCTGGTGGGAATCTGATTATGAAACGTTCTTTAGTTTTGATTAGAAGTACTAGTACTAGTATTTAATCATATAACATACTTTAATGTGAATTCCGAATATAAATTCAAAATAGGTGTTCAACTGGTACAATATTTTTGGGAATATGGCACATTAGTACTCAGTTGGTTATTATGTGGTCATTTTCTAGCTGCGCGTCATTTCACATAACAGTCTTTCCACCACCGCTCGATTATATACAATATGTCAACTACAGTAATCTCTACTATATCACATCGTAATCAGTCGTTCCCGGGGAACTCGGGGTCTGATCGCTCATGTACACTTCTCGAGAGTACTATTCGATTACAATTATTCTAGCCGTCGCGTAAATTGTTACGATCGTTACATATGACATGTGTTTCGATTACCCGTCAATGTTTTGATTTAGAATCTAAATCAGGCCGTAAAATGTCGATGTTTTAGAAGTGCCAACACCATCCAATCTTTTCTTTCAAATGATCATCGTCACTTGACGTCGTGCACAATATCATATGTAGCGAGCGTTTCACGCGACCGTGAACTGTCAAATGACGTGCGAGTCTGTCTGGCTCCGGCGGGGCGGGGCGGGGCGGGGCCGGCGGGGCGGCGCGGGGGCGGGCGCGGGCGCGACGGCGCGGCGGCGCCAGCGCAGCCCCACGGGCTCGCCGCGCTTGCTGGGCGCGACACAGAACGTCAACAAGCGAGCCACAGCCGCCCGGGTGACATAGACTCATGCTAAGACGCAACGGTGAAGATCGTTTCACGTCGGTGCGAACGTGGAGGCGTTACAGGAAAACATTTACTAATAGATTTTAGAACACTGTATTGTGAACGTGAAAAAATCTGGCATTATGAAATTTTCGTCTTTGCCTTCTTCTTGGAATGTGATTTCAATTGAAATGTGTCTCACAATACAACGACCAAACATTTTAAAAATTAAGATGAAAATTTCATCAGACGAGTGCGGCACAGTCATGCGATTGCACATCTTAATACGAGTCTATGGTGGGTGCGGGGAGGGGCGATGCAAAGCCAACTCAAAATTAAATACAATCAAAACTAAATATACTCAGCGTGCGCATTATATTATAATAGGGGTTAAAGTATGAAATTGCCGATTATTTTCCCACTTTTTATTTTGTTTATACCTCTTGAGTGTAGTCATATTATTGCGTAATTCATTTTGTATAATAAAGTAACTTTTGACTAAAAAAAAATTCAATACTAGTGCCTATTATTTCAAAGGAAGTCGTTGAAAAGACCCCTTACAATGTGTCAGCTGACCTTATTGCTTCAATTAAGTATATTTGTATTATATACTTTGATTTTCAGAAATTTAAATACTATAATGCGTAGCTTTATAACCATCTAACTTTTACCTTTAATTGCATCGATAACGGTTCAGGCGTTTTTAAAAAAACTAAAAAATTGTTAGTATGGAAAAATGACTTTTCTCGATTTCGTCCATACAAAACGGCAATTTCATACTTTAACCCCTAATACTTGGGTCGGTGCTTCGACAACGATATTAGTCTAGTTTTATGTAGATAAACTATCGACCTAACATCGAAAGCATAACAGTGAGAAAAATACCAAATTTGTGTGTGTGTGTTATATAAAACTGAAATAATAAACCTACAAATAATAATGTGATTGGTTTACAAATGGTCTACGATATGATTCTTTATATAGACTACAGATATTAAAGGATATTTCTATTATATTTTCTATGTATGTACTGTATTTGCAAGTATTATTTCTTTTAATATGCGAATACGCTAAGATATATATTTTAAATACTTCTAATAGTTAACTATTGTGTACTTATTAAGTCTTTCTGTTCTATAACTAATATTATACTTAAGTCTGATAATTAAATATCGTATAGATTAAAATAAAATATACATAACTAAATTATAATTTGTACAAAATAAATTAAAATATATAAATACACATATACAAACAACTATAAAACAATATATACAGGTAAACTGAACTATAAAGTAACATATCAGCCTACACAGGTCATTCCGAACGAGCAAACAAACATACACGCATCTCACGCACACCACTCAACACATGTTAAACTATTCTATCACCCACACATGTTATTACACGGTAAATGCAGGCATGACGGGAGTCTTTGGATACCATGGAAATAAATATTAAAGTGATATTATAAGAAATATTTTTGGGGTGAGACCAGGCACGCCTTTTAAGCAATAATAAAAGCAATAAAATTCTAGAGAATATAAAATTATAGAGAGATAAGATAAGTCATCGCAATTATTATTCGGTATGTTCCGTATTGATATTTCTTACTTTAACAAAACTCACTGTACGATCTAAGAAAAAGAATTTTGTGGTACGCTAGATATCTGCGACACTGATTCCGTACCAACTATGCTGAGGGCACTTTATTTGAAATTTAGCGATTTGCGAGGGCATCTCCTTTTCGAGTTCGAGAGGGTTCGAGTCCCGCCTGAGACATAATTTTTCAAGTTTATATACTGATATTATGCTGAGGGCATTTATTATGTTTAATTTGAATTAGTTTCTGCAACTTACTTTGGCCATTTCAAATAATAGGGGTTAAAGTATGAAATTGCCGATTATTACACCACTTTTTATTTTGTTTATAGCTCTTAAGTATAGTCATATTATTGCGTAATTCTTTTTGTATTGTATCAAAAACTAAATAAAATAACTTTTGACTAAAAAAAAATGCAATACTAGTGCCTATTACTTCAAAGGAAGTCGTTGAAAAGACCCCTTACAATGTGTCAGCTGACCTTCTTGCTTCAATTAAGTATATTTGTATTATATACTTTTATTTTCAGAAATTTTAAATACTATAATGCGTAGCTTTATAACCATCTAACTTTCACCTTTAATTGCATCGAAAACGGTTCAAGCGTTTTTAAAAAAAATAAAAAATTGTTAGTATGGAAAAATTACTTTTCTCGATTTCGTCCATACAAAACGGCAATTTCATACTTTAACCCCTATTATTAAATTTAGCGTAACTATCTTATCTGGGACGGCAGTTTTTATGTGTATCATTTATGGCGATGATATAGTTAAGCATCACATAAACCGACTTTAATTCATTCATAATTAAATATCTGTACCAGCAGACTTTTTTGTACAACTTTAATAATCAAAGAACCGATTTTAGTATTAAAAACCTTTTTTTTTTATTGGTACTAACATCGAAATGTAACAAAAAATTCTTTAGTTAGGACCTGTTAGTTTTTATTATTGTACCAGTTTTTTTTGTCGTCATTTTAATGTTAGTCCCTTACAAAAAAAAAGAAGTACTTTAACACCGAAATCAGCGTATTTAGGTTGATAATGATTTACAATCAATCATGTATCTCATCATAGTTATGTTGTTTGCATGTGACGTGTATGGCCTCACCCTGCGCACACGCATAAGGCAAGCTTGGAGCCTTTGTTTGGCGCGTGTCGCCGTACGTACGGCTTTTGAAGCTCGGCCTGTGTGCTTTCAGCCTAAGCTTCCACGCTAAATATTTGAGAATTATCGACAGTGACTTATGTTTTTTATAGAATAATATATATTTTTTACTTTATATGGTATTTTGCACTGGCCATATTTCTCAAATTCATGTTATTACTTTATCAGAATTATTCATTGAGTAAGTTTATTTTTTTTAATTTTTTTTTTTTGCAAATTTAAATTTAATCATAAAGTTATTATTCAAAACGAAATTACTTATATGAAAAGGTGTCCAGCTGAACACAAGTTATTATAATAAGTTTAAGTACTCAAACCGTGATTCAAATAATGCAACTGACCTATTGATTTTAGTCAATCGGCATTACTATGCAGTTCTATGTATACAGGTGAAATTTTAACCACCTTCCAAATTTTAATACGAGTATATCAATCTACGAGACGAAACAAATGAGGTATATTTTTTTTGGTATAGCCCAGTACAAAATTGTCAAAATAAAGCACTTAAAAAATGTTCGCATAAAATCTAAAATTTTTGATACGGCCGCCTAGCAACACTTTTTTTACGCTTTTTTTACCCATTCGATACTATTCACAAGTTTTTGATTTTCCCTTTATACATTATCAGGCCTAGGAATTGAAAAATATATAAGTGGCGAAAAAAAAATTTCGGTTGAAATTTACATTTTTTACTGTATAAATGGGCTCTTAAACACGTTAAAATCAGTTAAAAATCAGTTAAAATCAGTTTTATTTCTGCAAATAGGCCCCAGGAGGCGCTTTTACACGTCCCAATATTTAAACCTACCACTGCTTCGGGACAAGTCTGGGCTAGTGCCGAGAAGAAGCAGCGCAAGAAACTCGGTCACTATTGTCAGCCTCTTTTTAAATACATTTTTACAAGGTAAGGTAATTTTTACAAGGTTTAAGCAAGTACGAGCTGGGACAACTTAATGCCATACATTTCTATCATTTAAATAATCATTAACAGTGTAATAGCCCTTTTTCATTAAAATAACTTTGACATACGATTTAAGTTTATGTACAGGTAGTTCAGCAATATCCTTTGGTAATTTGTTGAAAATACGGATACAATTTCCCATAAACGATTTTCCTACTTTTCGCAGTCTGAAGCCTGGAACGGCAAGTTTATCTTTATTTCTAGTATTGAAATTGTGTACGTTACTTTTCTTAAGAAATAAATGTATGTTCACGATACTAAACGCCTATAAAATTTTTTGGAAAGTGGTTAAAATTTCATCCTGTATGTAATCTAAAAGTTGCAAGCAAACTGCACTGTCCTGAAACGTACTTTTTCAACTTCGAGCAAAATTACCTACATTCATAGAGCGTACAAAATTTTCAATAACTTTAGATTAACTTTGAATTTGCAGATTATGATTTAATCTCAAAGTTACTAGTTTCGCGATTTATATACGCAACAATTTTTACACGAAATAATATGTTAATCAAATAATTTCGTGTAAAAACATGTTTTCGAGGTATCTCTTATGTCCTCAATAAATTCACCGGTAACTGTATTCACTTGCGACCTAACAGACCTACGTATTATCACTTAACCGCGTTTTAATAGAGGAAAAAGGGAGTTCAGTAAAAAAATGGACAGTGTTATTTAGAAAGAGTAAGTATTAGGTCTGTAAAACCGCAAGAGACTTATAAAAGGCCTGTTCTAGCTATCAAATAACTTGTCCAATAGTGTCA
This sequence comes from Anania crocealis, assembly GCA_949315895.1. Taxonomy (NCBI): domain Eukaryota; kingdom Metazoa; phylum Arthropoda; class Insecta; order Lepidoptera; family Crambidae; genus Anania; species Anania crocealis. Next base: position 615,358 of record OX438884.1, read on the forward strand.
AATTTGAATAATTTTATTTATTGTATAAATCCTTTTAAACAGTACAGTGTTTGTGATATTTCACAAGTAAAGTATTTTCCACGGCCAATGAGTTTTGAGCCTTAAATACCGAGCATGTGTGAGTCGCGAAATGAGGGTTCCAATACCATCACACAACACTGACGTCACTCAACTCTAAATTCAATTTTCGGATTCTATCCTACAAGAATTATTGTATGGTCAAAATGATGTCCCCTAGGATTTAGAAGCTTTGTATAGTTCGAACAGGCCCCATAATAGGAGAGAAGAAATTGCAAAAACCTTATACAACCTTGTGATGTACTCTGATTCAAGATTAGATCATGGTTAGCCTTTCCCATTTAACGGGAAAAAACTTTAAAAAAATTAACTAAAAAAATACTTAATCATGAGTCACACAGACAATTTTCTCAATTAAGATAGAGACAGACTTTTCTCTAGTTGTTTACTTTCTTCTTCAAACAAACTGTGAAAACCACTCGACATTAGGAATTAGAAGTCTTATTCATCTCTCAACATAAAAACAGAGTTTCTGACTGCGACTTGTCATATAAGGTTTTGGCAATGTCATTCACTTATAACCTTGATTCGGTCAAAAACGTTTTCGACATATCCCCTTAGCCCGTCTCCCTCGGCTGGTGTGCGAGCGAGAGGGGTGGAGCGGTCGCAGCGTATGTTAGAGCGAGTACTCACGAGTGCCTCGGCTGCGCGAGCAGCGCGGCGGGGTCGCGCTCTTTGATCTCCGACTCGCGCACCGCCTCCGTCATGGTCTTGAACGCAGAGTTGTGGATGCTGTGGATTTAGACAATTTAGGTAAACTATACTGTGTTATACCATCTAAAAATGTATTCTGAAATAAATGATGATTTAATTTGATTTATTTAAACAAATTGGCCAACAATTAAGGTTGAATACACAGAATGGTTTGTGTTGTGCGTCACTTTAAAAAATTGTATCACCTCTTGCCTTCCTGAGGGTGTCGTAAAAGGCGAGGGAGAGTACTGCCAGATGGAAGCACCGTTTCCTCTCGACCATTGGCTAAACTCTGATCGCCAACCAAGCTAAACGAAGCGATTAAGGCATAACCCCATTTTAGGGGAGGGCTTTGTCCGCTGTTTGGATGATGATGACAATACAGCAATATAACTGAACCTTTTTTCGATTTGCACAAAGCTTTTCTTTAAAAGAAAAGTACCGCCAGAAGTGGACGGCTAGAAATAGCCCCATCATTAACCAAATTGCAATCACGCACCTGCTTACCGAGTATAAGCGATTATGGCACTGGTACTTTGATTCAGAGAATTTATAAAAATAAGTTTTTGTCGCACATTTAAACAAACCTTTTTCTGGGGGGATAATTTATCCGTCAAATGGGAATGGGAGCCGCTACCCAAACTGCGACTACATTATGCTAATTACAGATGTTCTATTGCAGTGTCATTTTAGGAATAGGACAAAGGAAAAGGTCACAAGGATAATGAAATGAATGTCTCAAAACTACACATTCTTCTTCTAGTCGGATCAATATCTTCGAAGAATAGCTTGATAAACATTTCTTTTCTAGTCCTATGATTTCCCTTCAAGAATACTCTGGTATTAGAGCCTTCACAGCCGCTGATTAACGGCCTCTGACTTGTTTCAGTCACTTCCACCTTGCGACGTAAAAGAGACTTATGGCCTTATTTGCGTTCCTGAGCTCTACTACACTACTGCACAAAACTTAATTAATTCAATTAAGATAGCTTTTAAAGTGAACAGATCGGAAATCAACCCCGAAACTCTTGAGCAGTAGGCGGACCGTCGCAAAACACATCAACTGGGCGATCAACTAAATACAGTAGTATCTATTCGTCTGCATAATTGTTGTAATATGTTCGTTACCTAGAATCAGCAGTCGTCTCATAAAGTGTAGTTTCGTAAACTTCTTCCATATGAATATCACAACACGGCCTCTTTTCTATGGAAATAATAAAACGCATTTAGCTAAATTATCCTTAAGAATTTCCATTTACTCATAAATTTTAAAGAGCGGCGTCCTAGAATAATTCAGTTACTTGCATAATATTACCATTTAACAATATAGAGATTTTTGTACAATCTTACAAATTTTATAAATGCGAAATTTTTATTGGATATTTGTTATACACACGCAAGAACGACAGTACGGATCTGAATGAAATTTGAAACGTTTAAAAATTTTATTTGATTAGGTAACTACTATAACGTCTTGTTTAAGACTGTGTGTTTTCCTACAGAAAATAAAATAAATTAGGAGCAAAAATTCGTTTTGATTTTTAGATTGGTTCAAGGTTATATTTGGACGACGCTACATCTAGCTAATCTAATACAATACGTCAAATAGTGAGGTAAATCTACGTCAAATAGAATAAGGAAAATCTTAGTTTTAGTATACCCAACAAACTAAAAAGTTAACTAGCCCTTCCCTTACAAATCGAATAGTCTAACTAAAGTCAATTATATAAAATCAATAATATTTCAAAATGTTTAAGTATCTCACTAAGCGACCTAAGAAACTACGTAAAGTAAGATCACATTTGCATTTTAACTATCAAATCTCTCTACGTTTTGGTTTTTGGTAAGTAAGATATGATGAGCTCCTTGGTCCGTTTTGAAATTTAAATCTCTTGCGCAAAAAAGGCATTTTGATATAAAAAGCTTTCGTCTACAAAGCACAATGATGATGAATGATGGTTCTGAGCACTTAACAAATTTTAAAGTGATCTCATAACCAATAGTCTACTATAGTTTCGCAAGTGAGTTTACATTAATTCGGAACGAGTTTGAGCGCGCTAATATCGCTACGGGCGCAAAACGGACCGCGGGCTGAACTCACCCTGCACTTCGGCTTCAGCAAGTCGGGCGCTGGCGACGCAGCGACCACGAGTGAGCTGCTATTAATTTATTATCATGATTCGAAACTCACATTTTCACTTCCAATTTTTAGGAGTGTTTGTCGACAAATTTTTTTTGTATTTTAATCAAGGGACTTTAACCACAAGTTAAGTCAGTCCCATCATACCCTAACCTAGACTTGTAGAGTATACATCAGTAGTTTTGTACATGACACTCGTACTAAAAACTAATCTGTTGTATCCTTGATAAGATATCTTCTTTAACTGACTCCACCGGGAATTGAACCCGGAATCCTTGGAAGCTTGATCTTAAGTCTAGAAGAATTGATCCACTTAAATTTTTCATGTATTTGTTTATTTTTTTATTTGTGTTTGGAGAGCTTATAAAAACTACATACTGTCATGTCGAATGAATACTTTCTTTCTTGTCTCCTTGAGCACTACTACGCTTATATCTTTGATGTTTCAAACGCGTTACAGCGGCTGTGGTCACCAAGTGACTGACTATTAGCACGCCCCGTTCGTAGGTACAGTTAGCATAAGTCACTGCAAATATTAAACTATGACAAACTAAGTTTGCTTGTTTTCAAACGATTTCCATTTGGAATAGGCGAATTCTTACCATGCCACGGTACTATTATGTCTGAGCGACTTCCGATGCTAAATATGTATGCTCTACACCGTTATGTTTAAACCACCTGGAAACCGAAACCCACATTATTGGACCATTATGTATAACGTCATGGCAGTTTTTATTTATTTTTTGATTAAAAATATTTTAGCAACTTAATTGCAATTATGATATCAGTATATAAACTTGTATAGCGCCGCGTCCGGATTGCGGTGAGATGCGGGTTCGAGTCCCGCCTGAGACATAATTTTTCAAGTTTATATACTGATATTCAATATTGATTCAGACTTTTAATTTTGTAACACACTGTGAAGCGCACAGACGCATTATTCTGTTGCGTCTGGGTCCCTGGTGAATGAACCTTACACAGCTACATCTGTGCGCGTCACAGCGTGTCTAAAAATAAATAGCTGAACCAATTTATATATCTTTATAAAAAAAATTTTGATATATTTTTATTATTTTTTGATATATATTTTTAAGATGGCATACCTACGTAATGGTTTCATGATGAGGATTACGTTTTACAGGTGGTTGAATATTCACCGTGTACTTTCCTAACTACTTGGCCCGTATCACTTACTTACTTCGCGGACCGTGAAGGTACTTCAGAAGATCCTCAATTTTCTCCGTGGGCGGACAGCGGTACCAGTAGTAAAAGCGAGTTCGGACACGAGACCTGGAAGGGCTTATTGGTTCACCTATTTCGTTTAATCCTCTACCAATTTAGTACCTTATAATGATATGACTAAGAGGGGGAACGTAGGTTGGGATAAGTTAAGGGATAAAGGTAAGGTCATTTTATTTTTTTGACACATATAGTAATAACATATTATGATCAAAAATTAAACGAAAATTAGCTACATACTATAACTATTTGACTAGTTTGTTGTGATTTGAATGCGAAAAGTGCAATCTTTTAACATTACGCAGTCGGTTCTGAGGCGATTGATCAATCGGTAATTGGCCATGCGAGTTGTTGCAGTGGTTCAAGTACCAGGAAAATATATCAGGATCCTGGAGTCAATCCCGGGCTATAAATTTCGGAATCTCCTTCCCGCATTTGGAAAGCGTAAAGCGTGATTATTGCCCGTGCTCGTCATTGCTGTGCTAACTTCAATTACTCACCTTTAACTTGCAGTGAGATGATTATAGGTTGTTTCTTTACTTTGATCAGCTCCTAAAAGTAATGTGCACTACTCACACAGTGACGAGCAGGTCGGGCACGAGCACGAGCGGCCGGCTCAGGTCTACTAGTGCACTAGCTACTACTCACACAGTGACGAGCAGGTCGGGCACGAGCACGAGCGGCCGGCTCAGGTCTACTAGTGCACTAGCTACTACTCACACAGTGACGAGCAGGTCGGGCACGAGCACGAGCGGCCGGCTCAGGTCTACTAGTGCACTAGCTACTACTCACACAGTGACGAGCAGGTCGGGCACGAGCACGAGCGGCCGGCTCAGGTCTACTAGTGCACTAGCTACTACTCACACAGTGACGAGCAGGTCGGGCACGAGCGCGGCCACGGGCACGAGCACGAGCCCGAGCCAGAACACGAGCGAGCTGAACACCATGCGGTCCATGCCCTGCATCACGGCGCCGATCAGCACCAGCGGGTACACGTTGCTGGGAGAAGATAGATAGATAGAATCAATGATATTTTTAAGTATAGATATGATACCTTCATAGTAATTAGCATATTAGATCTCTTCCGAGCAATCTAAAACTGCACACATTGACAAGTTTCACTGATAAGCAGAACAAAAGATTCTAAATACTGACTGCACTCGCCGTGAACGTTGTAAAAAAAGGGTATGATTTAAGCTGTCACCAATTAAAGCCATTTTCTGTTTCCTTAATGATAGAGTTTGCCCCCAAAATAATAGATTTATCACCAAAATCTAGTCACCAAACAATATAAAATCAGTTCCACGAAAAATCACCTAAAATCATGGAGATATGGGGTCTAGTACCAAATTAATATTTTTGAATGTATTTTAATAGGTTTGTCCTAATAAGTATTAAAGCAAATTAATTTAAAGTGACCGCCAATAAATCATATTTTTGTCGCTAGAAAATTTCAAAGAGTTTCAAAAAAATTAGGAGTTATCATTATCATCGTTTCAACGAAAACAGTCTACCTACTACTTTACTGGACTCCTCCTACTTCACTGGATATGCCTCCCCAAGGAACTTAATTCCCACAGGTAAAAGCAGTATTTAGATTAAATTTCTAGTAGGATAATAAATAAAACACATAGTTTACGTGAAATAATCAACATTTATTATTTAATAAAACAAGTATTACTCAATAATCAGGGCTAGTTTGGACTTTGCATGGCGCCTCCTTTTTTCTTTTCTGGTCGAAGAACATTTTTGGCTTCTAGTGGCGGGTTAGCCAGCTCACAGAACATAAAAAACGATAGAAGTAGTAAGTAGGCGGGCCCCGCGTTCCACACATCACAGTTGCTAGAACGTATTGACGTTGTACTATTCTGACAAAAATCTTTAAATATGCCGACCTGCACAGTATAAGAGTGCATAAACACAAGCACTAAAAAGAGTTTATCCAAAGGAGGCGTGACATACCATTTGTAAGTAATATTATATCGTTATTTTAATAGAAATTATAAATTTTGCGGATAATAACAATCCTTAAAAAGTACAACTTAAAACTATTCCACTGTCCATGGAGATAAGGTCTAAACTATATTTTGGTAATTGCTTATTTTTGTAATGTTTCAAAACGCTATTCATTTAGGGATGTGGTAAAATATCGATAAGTTAGTTATCGATACTTATAATTATGTATGACACATTAAAAAAAGTACAGCTTATTAAGATTTATAAATTGCTTGTTTTTTTTGTTATTTATAAATGTAAATAAAAAAATTGAAAAAGTACAAAAAAAAATAGTATCTATGAAAGTACTTAGTTACAAAAGGTCATTAAATATACCGGGTCTTTGGTACATTGTGTGCCCAATTTAAATGGCTTGCAGCGAGAGCCTTTGCTATCGTTTCCCGCCTTAATTTTTTTATCTTATTTTGTAGTCGTTTGTTTTTTGTATATAAGTAATAACTTGTTTAAATAAATCAATACTCGTCTTTAATTAATTCAATCCAAACATATACGAAAATGGATTGAAGCAATCGGTAGGCAAAATTGGTATCCCGGAAAAACATGCACTATTTGCCATAAACATTTCTGGGAAAACGATTTTGAAACAAAGAAAGTATTTTTTTTCATTTATAATGAAGAAGCCATTAATATGTAATTTATATATTTTTTGGAAAAGATGTTAAGTTGTAATAATTAAGGAGATGAGGAAGACAATGTTAAAAATAACGCTGGCTCTCTAATGTTGTTATAACATAAATATATTTTTGTTATGATTATCGTAACTATCCCACCCCTATTTAGAAATAGTTTTTAGGTAGCATCTATCGTCGCGTAGCGGAACTATTTGATAGTGAATAAGAGGCATCTAGTGTCGGGTAGCGGAACTATCTGACAGTTAAAGTTAACCAATCGCTACAAGACATTCTTGGTGTGCGTGATAATGTGATTTAATCACAAATATGTTAGTTTGGTTACACTGGTTTTCATACAAATAGGAGTGGATGCTACTTCTACTCGTTTTTTATGTTCTGTGAGCCAGCTTCAAGCGTAAGTAGGTAAGTATTGCTAATCCGACAATATGTTTGCACATATAATTTTTATAAAACGCAGGGCAGTTGCATTTCCCATGCATCTAATCCTTATTGTCAGGTAGATCCACTCTCCATTAACTGAACCATTGGATTTTGTTGTCATCAAAATCAGTCCATGCAGATTCAAATTTGGCTCCGCCTATTTGAACATTTTTTCATTCAAATTGACAATTGATGTATTAAATTGGTAACGAACAATATTATTTTGATAACTCAATGAAATAAAATGTTACCTCTGTATTGGTGACAAGATAACAAATTAAAGGGAATCGCAGTCTGGGAACGAAAATCGATTTATTTGGTGACAGATCTACCATTTTGAGGACAAACCTATTATTATATAACTAAAAAAGTATTTACATAAAATCCGGTTAGACGACCGATTCGTAACACTAATCTTGCGTATTCAAATCAAATAAGATTTTTTGGAGTGTAAAATTGCATATTTAGTAACAAAACTATTATTTTGAGGACGAAGTATAAATTCAATCAATGCACTACAATTTCTTTGGTGATCCATCTTTTATTTTACACATAATTATGCTAACATTAATTTGGTGATTCATACCTGGGAACACATTTGTTTATCTGAGAACGAAAATATTTCGTGGCGATAGATCTAATTATTTGGTGATACAACTTGATGACAAATATAAATTTTGGTGACAGAAAATATAGTTCCCGTAAAAAAATATCCTAAGGCTGCCTGTCCACCGGAGCGAAGCGAGATAGCGGAGAAACGGAAAAATATTAACCAACAGAATTGCACAAAATGTCCGCTCCTATTTTTGTGCAATCCTATTGGTTATCCTCTGTTTCTCTCCGCTCCGCTTTGGTAGACAGCGCAGCCTAATTAGGGCGTATTTGAGTTTTCACAACGCGCGCGCTTATAACATATCTGCTTCGATTTAATATAATATCATTGGATAGAATACCCTTTTACAACTAAAGCGGCGGTCATAAGGCCTATTCAGACTTATTCTGTAATACTACTGTTCACAGCAATTCTGCTCTAAGCGCGAAACTTGCTACTAAATACCTGAGCGAAACCCGCGCTGTATGTATCTCCACTCGCAGCAGCAGCGAATACAGTTTAGGTTTGAATAGGCCTTTGCCACTAAAAAAACGATCTGTTCCAAAAAATAGATTACGTATAGGATTTTAAACTCTCTTGTTGCATTTTTACACTTAACACTTAACACATTACGGGGTTTAATGCAACGAACCGTTATTTAAAGGATTAAGTATGTACAGGTCAGGGAGGCGATTCTCGCGCAATAGACATAATGTCGCATTAGAGATATGTCGAAATAAAATGGGGGATGTCGATTGAAGCAGAATTTTTGTATTCTCGAAATGTCACCTTAGAGATATGTCTATGCCTAGCGCTCGACTTGCAACGTCAGTCGAGATGAATGTCGCGCGCAAAGTCTATCGAAAATTTTCCTTGGTGCAGTTCTTCGACAGCTTCTATAAACTCCACCAACCTTGACTTTTGTATTGAAGTCGGGTACTGTTTTTTATTAGACATATTTTTAAAATTCCGTGTAATTTTCGTACAATAAAACCCTCTTCTTTTTGTTTTATACATATAGTGCCGAGCGAACTTAAGTTTAGTTTTATCTGTCTAATCTGTATAATTTAAACATGAACGTAATTCAATGTGTAATTAAAAAAAAAACAACGGTTGGCTGATATTAATGTTAAAATTGAGAGAAGGAAAATAAGGGAGTTTTGCGCGGGAAACGAAAAGAGAAAGATGGAATTTATTTCGTAATTTTTTGAAATTATTTTATGCGGCATTTATTGTGATAAAGTGGTGGGATTGTTATAATAATGTGTCAGTGAGTAGGATAAATCAAATAAAAGTGAGAAACAAGGAAAGGCGCTCCTACTTGACTCTGATCCACGTTCTCACGTAAAACTCCATGAAATGTATAAACCACCCATACATTTCAACGAGTTAGGTTAGTTTAGGTCTAGGTTAGGTTAGGCTATTATGTTTATGTACCTAAGTATTTCTGATATTGTATGTATTTTATATTCTTTATTTTTGATATTTTAGCAATTAAATTGCAATTATAATATCAGTATATAAACTTGAAAAATTATGTCTCAGGCGGGACTCGAACCCGCATCTCCTCGCATGCCGGGCGGGGATATTTTATATTATTTTATACTGTTATTTTAACTAAAGACTAGGCTGTATGGACTCGTCCGAAGCCGTAAATTAAAAAAAAAAAGATAATTACGTTACGTTTCATGCATTTTATTATTGCAATTTATTTATAAAAAAAAGTTCCCTTACTTATGAACCCGTTTTATGAGATTTTTTGTGAATGCTATACTGCAGTATTAAATTGTTGATTTATGGAGTAGTTACATATTTTAGAAACCATTAAAAATTGCGAATTCATTTATCCCGATTATGATTCAACACAATCGAGAAAACGGAACGCAGCCAGTGATAGAGATTCAAAAAATCTGCGACTTTTATCTCTATTGATCCCGAGAATACGATTATAGAAGTTTTGTGACATTTTTCCATAGACATTTAAAATTCGACATCATCTCGAATTAGAGATATCTCGCAAGAACTGAGAATCGCCTTCCTGCAGAGTAAAATGATGGCTTTTTTGCAAAAATAAAATAAAATTTTATAGTACAGTAGAATTCGGTTATAACGACTTGGTTTAATGTTAAATTCATTACTCTCTCACGCTAAAACGACTCAACATATCTGAATAAAATTTGGCACGGTATTAGTTTATTAGCTTGAATAACATATAGGCTACATTTCATCCCGATAAAAGGTACGGTTCCCGATGGATTTTAATACAAATTATAAATTGAAAATTCCACGTGTATGAATCGCGGGCAACAGCTAGTATTGTACCTCCATGGCGGAATGGCGTAGACACCGTTTTTCAAGGTGTCGCCTGCTCCAAGGTCCCGGGTTCGATTCAATATAGAAAAAAATGTGTTTTTCTACATTTTCTCGGGTCCGGGTGTTTGTGGTACCTTCTTTGTTTCTGGTTCCCAAAATACGAGTGCTTTAAATAGTTATACAAATTGGGATCAGAACAATGTATGTGATTTCCTCCACATTTATATACACTAACCTGTAGATGAGTATGAAGAGGAACCACATGGCGACGGAGCCCCAGATGGCGACGTGCGTCACCCACGTCCACGAGTGCGTGGCCAGCCCCGCCTTCAGGCACACCGTCAGCACCACGTACTGGAACACCGAGCCAGCATTCACGTAGTGGTCAAGTGATTAGGATTTAACTCAGAAATCGGATGCCATTGTTACATGATTTTGGTGGACTTGAGTTTTTTTTTGTGCCAAAAGGCATTGTAGTCTTTGGCAATTAGGATTATATTTTAACAAAATACTTTTAAAGTATTTTGCTTTCAATTTGCTTTGGGTCGGAAATTGCTCAAGCACGCGTCGTATCCAATAGGCCAGGCAACGCGTCATTGGGATGGGACATTGTCTTTCGCACTTGTGTCATCTATATATATAAAAATGAATCCCTATTTCCCTTGGTCATCGCATCACGCGTGAACGGCTGGACCGATTTCGCTAATTCTTTTTTGTTTTATTTGTTACTGTCAGGAGAATATTCTTATGAAAGAAAAAATTAAGAAAATTTCGAGAAAAATTAGAAGTTTTAAGAAAACTTTATCACCATACTAAATTATTTGTAATGTAACCTTATTGCTTCTGACGATTTTAAACTTTTTTAATGTATGGCGTTTGACATAACATTGGCAGAATGCGTGCTGCTAATATCGTCAAATAGAGGGTAAAAAAAAACTGAATTTTGCACATGGCCAGTAATATGTCGCCTGTTCCCATGTCATGTCGGAAAACCAAAAAAGCATATTAACAATAAACAATTGGTAGCATTTTTTTATTATACCATTTTGTAATCAATATTCATAGTTAGGACAGGACAATGTCTGTCGGGTCCGCTAGTAGGTAATAAAACTCGAAATCATGTAAGTCTTCAACTTTTAACATGCACTGAGCAATATACAGTATGCTAATCATGGTCTTTTTCTTATAACTGCATTAAGGTCTATTTTGACTTTAAAGAAAAATTATATCATCATTATCTCAGCCAAAGACGACCACTGTTGGAAATAGGGGTAACGATTCTAAGGGGAGCCTGAGGGTCTCCAGAACAATCACCTACTGGTCGCCACAGGAGAATCTACGTCCAGCACAGTCATGCCTTTCCTCACTAGGCTTCAGGCTATTGCCACGGGGGAGTAGTGGAATGGAATGGAAATTGCACGTCCTCGCGACCGGTTGCTGGAGACCGGGAGGAAACTTTTCCCCGAAACCGGACGGCGTTCGCTACAACAACCAGAGCTAAAGGTGGAAATGTGGAAGATTGCCCAAAGAGGAGTCCGTTAACCGGCCCAAGCTTTCTCCTCCGCCGCCTCTGAGTGTACATATCAGCATTGCCCCTCTTCAAAAAAAAAAAAAAAACGTAAATCATCGTCTCACCGTGTAGACCAGGTTCCCCAGCACGAGGTAGCCGCCGTCCTTGCCGGAGGGCCACAGTACGTGGTGGGCGCCGGCCAGCACGGGCAGCCAGAACAGCAGCACGGAGTGCAGCAGCGCGTTGACGGCCCACACCCAGAACACGCGCACGTTGAACAGCAGCCCCTGCTGCGACGGGATGTACAGCACCGGGTGCTGGGGATAAGGAAACACACGATGAAGACAGAAATAGACTGGCTGCTATCGAAATACATATGTCAGGGATCCGACTTTCTATATTTTTCCACTAGCTGGTGCCCGCGACTTCGTACGCGTCAGTTTCTGTTATTATGATCGCGATTATTTTTGCAACATTTTTCACTGATGCTTCGCTCCTTTTGGTCGTAGTGTGACGTTATAAATGGACTATCCGACACTACTTTTTCAATTCGAACCAGTACTTCTTGAGATTAGCGCGTTCAAACAAACAAACAAACTCTTCAGCTTTATAATATTAGTATAGATACTAATATACAATTTCAGCGACTTAAATCACCTTAGGAAATGGCGCACCTCTAGAAAAGGGTAATAAGTTGTTAATTTTGCCTTCATACCTTAACAGGATTGGGACAGTAACTGAAAACTATGTTGCGAAAAATATGTTCTTGCTTGACCTAAATAATATTTAACTACATAAATGGGCTCCAAATACTATGCTGAACGTCTATAAACAATTTGGAAGGTGATGAAAAAGTCATACTGTATAAATATTTTATTCAGTAAAAGAGTCATTCTATATTACTCTAGCTGTTGCCCGCGACTTGTTATTTTGCAACATTTTTCACTGCTGCTTTGCTCCTATTGGTCGCAGCGTAATGTAATATAGCCTAAAGCCTTCCTCGATAAATGGACTATCCAAAACAAAAATAATTTTTCAAATCGAACCAGTACTTCCTGAGATTAGCGCGTTCAAACAAACAAACAAACAAACACACTCTTCAGCTTTATAATATTAGTATAGATTTTTATTCAAGAAATCGTATTTTCTATTGTAAGACTGTAATATGAATTCCAGCCTTAGCTTCGCAACTTCTAGTATTAATCATTATAACTATATCCAAGCTACCCAGTACCTACTTCTAAAGTGAATAAAACATATTCTCACCCTCAGCATAATATCAGGTGAACACAATTTGTCGAAGAGGCCGATGGCGAACGGAGGCAGCGCCGTGAATATCACGTTGTAGAAGCCTATCGTCCACCGCTCGAAGAGGATTTGACCAGACCTAGGAAACAAAAAATTAAAAAATATTTAGGCTGTGCCACACTGGGCCACTCCTAGCTATCTAGTCCCAAATTAAGCTACTACTATGTAGCTTGGAGTATGGGATACTAGACGACTCTCAATTTTTTTTGTAAATGAATACTTATAACACTTATAACTTATAACATAAGGAATATGCTTGAAAAATTCGCGCTAAGTCGCAGTGTCTCGGCGGCTTAATGGTATAGCGCCCGCCCGGCATGCGAGGAGATGCGGGTTCGAGTCCCGCCTGAGACATGATTTTTCAAGTTTATATACTGATACTTATAACACATAGAAAAACACCCAGACCATTACAAACACACATGTTTATTTACACAAATTACTGTGCGGGGATCGAACCCGAGACCCTTGGTTCAGAAGAAAAGTTTACAAATTTATGAGACGAATTACAATTTACTTTTATTTTGTTAATAAACTCTGAATTTATTTCATGTGTAGCTGTTTAATGAGCTGTTAATAAAACTCTAATTTAAAGAAACTGCTTTGAAAACATTTCTTCCAATCCCTAAAGTCTTTGATAGCAGTTTCAGTGACAGAAGCCGGGACCAACGCGAACGGCTACCATGTCTTCCGAAGCCCCCTTCCTCCCTTTCCAGACTAAAGCCCATTTAGAAATGGTCTTTACCTAAACTAATCCGACTGAAAACCCGGCCTCCTTACAGGTCCTGATACCATATTTTGTAGGGTCTTCGTTCTCACAGGGTATAGGGTCAAGCGTTCATACGTTCAGACTCACCAGGCGGAGTAGATGGCGAACCAGAGCTCGATGACGTAGAGGCAGATGTTCTTGTAGAAAGAGTACAGGATGAGCTTGCTGATGCGCGAGTAGTTCCACGCGCCGTGCACCAGCAGCAGCCGCAGCAGGAAGCGGAACTGAACATACATTTATTTTCTTCATTTATTTAAAAACACATCCTTAATAATAGATCACTACAGAAAGAATCCAATACACAAATAGAATAGTAAAATAAATGCCACTTTAAACTATTAAATAAATAAATAATTAAGACATGCCTCACTGGGCCACACAGAGCCATCTAGTCCCAAATTAAGCTACTATCAAGTACCCTGTCGTATGGGGTACTAGACAACCGATAAACTTACTTATATACTTTTTTTTTGTAAATACATACCCAGACCAGTACAAACAGACATGTTCATGCACACAAATATTTGTACTGTGCGGGGATCGAACCCGCGACCCATGGCTCAGAAGCAGCGTTTACTACCGCTGATCCAAATGGTCGTAAATTCAATATTATCCAGATGGGCAAGGCAATGTTTCATTACGAAATTTAATTCTCACAACTGCGTGTGAAAGTGTCTTTTTTTAATATAAATAAATGTCGCTAACATAACACACATTGTTGTGATCCCAATTTGAATCACTATATAATGCTCGTATTTTGGAAACCAGAAACAACGAAGGTACCACAAACACACAAATCCGAGAAAATGTAGAAAAACACTTCTTTCCGGATTTTATTCACGTTCGGGAATCGAACCCGGGACCTTGGAACAGGTGACACCTTGAAAACCGGTGTGTACGCCATTCCACCACGGAGGTCGTCAGTGTCTGGCGACGACATAGTTGGTGTAGTAGTACGGTGACATGCCTACTAAGAAATATACAGGGTGTATCGGGCAGACTGTAGGTAAATTAAAGTAAAGGTCAAATGAGAAGTCTAGATAATACAAAATAATTACTCACTGAATACATTTGAACGTGTACGAAATTATCTCACCGGGAACCATTCCGCGAAACGACCGAAAATCATGGGCACACACCGCGCCGTGGCCCGCGCCACGCGACCCTGATCGTTTATTTACTCAGTTTCTCCTTCGTACTTTTTCTGGACTAAGGACCGGCAAAGAATCTAAAACTTGAAATTTATGTTCATCTCAAAATCTAACATTTAGATTTTAAATAATCGTAGAAATAAATTAGAAGAAAAGAGGGAATTTGCAAAAAAACACTAACTCTATTTAGATGATTTGGTGTAGTTAAAAAACTGAATCAACTTATTTACAATCACTGAATTAATTATCTAGTTAGTTTATCACCTGCAGTTAGGTATAAAAACTTACGTTTTGCAAGCAGTAAGTGTTTGAAATGACGTCCAATTAGCACTAAACACAATGTCACAAATTATTGTAAAATCAGCTCACTGTTTTTTACTTCTTCACTTTTAGAACGTCTAAGTAGTTTATCACGGTCATTGACCTCACCGTCTCTATCGGAAAACTAAATGAATCAACTTAATTACAATAATTGAGTTGTTTACGTTTGCCACCATGTAAAACTCCAGGAAAGTATGGTAACAGCCAAGTTACCACCACTTTCACCATAAATTAATCCCTCAATCCCCAGGAGGCACTCGGGTGCCACGATAACAATTGATTTCAATTGTGTCTGGAATAACTCACGATCGAGCGATAAAACTAAGTCACTCAGTTCAATGTTTGTTAAGTCACCCATGATGCACCCACGAAAAGTTTTGTATTGCGACCGTCGAAACTGTTGCGCGTTTTCACCTACGTACAAACAGTAGCGAGTCTAGTCGGCAACTGAGAGAGCGAGGCGCGCCTTACGTCGGGCTCGAGGAGAACAACAGGCGGCGCGGGCGCTTTGAGTGGCGACAAGCGGAGCCGTGGCGTGTCGGCAAGCCGCGTGCGCTATGACTACAATGCATCGAAAATGTGGATAATTTCGTGAAAAAAAAATTGAGATTTTTTAAACTGATTTATGATCAGAATCGTTTAATGAGTTCTCTCCTTAATTTACCTACAGGCCGCCTGATACACCCTGTATTCATTTTTGAAAACGAATTTATCTAAATTAGTTTTGCTAGACATAGGCTTTCGCTGAGGATTTTCACAAAATTGGAGAGCAGAACTGGCAGAGGGCGGGACACAGTGGCAGAGTGAGAAGTTGGGTTGGGGAGGAAAGGTTTCGGAATGGCGACCACGCACCAGACGACGGTTTGTGGGTAGGCTCCTTACCAGATGGATCGACGATCTGGTGAAGGTCGTGGGTGGATGCGGAGTGGGACCGATCGTTGTGTAGATCCTTGGGGGAGTCCTATCTCCGTCGGACGTGCTTCAGCCGGGCACAGTACCTGCGCGATGCTGTAGTCGGAGGCGCACACGGCCTGCAGCCCCTCGACGCCGGAGATGCCGACGCCGACGGACGCGCGCTGGATCATCGCCACGTCGTTCGCGCCGTCGCCGATCGCGAGGGTCACCGCCCCCGTTGCGGTGGACACCATTTCTACGACCTACATACATATTCCTTATTTAGTACTAGCTGTTGGCCGCGACTTCGTCAGCGTCAATTTCTGTTATTATGATGGCGATTATTTTTGCAACATATAGCCTAAGCCTTCCTAGATAAATGGACCATCCAACACAAAAATATTTTTTTAATTCGAACCAGTACTTCCTGAGATTAGCGCGTTCAAACAAACAAACTCTTGAACTTTATAATATTAGTATAGATTTAAAGAATTATTTTCTGACTTCTAACTTCTAAATTGATGAGCCTGCAATGCAGGATAGTATGGGCATAATTATAACGATTTGATTTGTAATAGGGGTTTAAGTATGAAATTGCCGATTATTTTCCAACTTTTAGCTCTTAAGTATAGTCATATTATTGCGTAATTCTTTTTGTATTGTATCAAAAACTAAATAAAGTAACTTTTGACTAAAAAAAAAATGCAATACTAGTGCCTATTACTTCAAAGGAAGTCGTTGAAAAGACCCCTTACAATGTGTCAGCTGACCTTCTTGCTTCAATTAAGTATATTTGTATTATATACTTTGATTTTCAGAAATTTAAATACTATAATGCGTAGCTTTATAACCATCTAACTTTCACCTTTAATTGCATCGAAAACGGTTCAGGCGTTTTTAAAAAAACTAAAAAATTGTTAGTATGGAAAATGACTTTTCTCGATTTCGTCCATACAAAACGGCAATTTCATACTTTAACCCCTAATATTAACTCAAATTGTTAAGTTGACATTTAGACCCTAAACGTAAAATAACATGTAATTTCTCCGGAAACATTCAAGATAAATGCCGATAACAGTATCGATAAATTTGAGTCATGTAAAATATTTCGATGAATGAATTATCCACCGAAATAATGTAAATTACCAATAAATTTGTCTCCTTTCGTTTGATAGAACTCATAATGACTGCAATCTTTTTTTATTCAAAGAACCCCAATATATTGTCCTAGCTTTCACCGTGTAGCTTTTTTATTAACATAAGGTAACCTATGGTACCCGGACTGTACTCGTAGTATGGAATCGATTGATACCTCATTCACCAAAATCAGCTTAGGGGTCGTCCACATACTCTCGGCGTCAAAAAAATCGCACCATCGCATAATTTCCATACAAACATGCTCAGTTCAGAGGCCTACAAATGTAAAAGTATCAGTGCTTTAAGAATAATAAAATTTTACCGTAAATCGATGTCACAAAAGTTCGATTTTTATTTAGCATTTAAACTGACTAGAGGATCATGCCAGTTTCCTTTAAAAAAAAGAAACATGTAGGTTGCTGTTTGCATCCCCATGTTTGAATGAAACAAGAAAAACAACTTACATTTTCATAATTTTGAGGAAATTGGCACGTTTCTCTAGTCAGTTAAAATGCTTTATTCAAAATCGAATTTTTCTAAAATTGATTTACAATAAAATTTATTACTGAAGCACTGTACTTTTAAATTTGTAGGCCTCTGAACTGAACATGTTTGTATGAAAATTACGCGATGGTGCAATTTTTTTGACGCCGAGTGTATTACGTTACACATTAAGGGGGAGGGGGGGGGGGGCTTCCTTATAGTGACATTGGACAAAATAGTATGGGAATTTTCGTAAAAATGCGTGACAAAGGGGGGAGGGGGCGGTCTGGAAATCTTAAAAATCGTGTGACGTAATTTATGGATGACCCCCTTAGTAGTTTAGCCACAGATGTGCAACCCACATACATATACACACAGACTGTTGACTTTGTAGTAGTAGAATAAAAAGAAAACCGGCCAAGTGAGAGTCGGATTCGCGCACTGAGGGTTCCGTACCAGATTTAACAAAAATACCACAATATCTTGATGACTGCAAAAATAACTTTGTTTTTAACAGTGTTTGTATGGAGGACAAAGTTATGTTTGCTGTTGTTGAAAATGTGCTAGATTTTTAAAACTACCAGTTCGATCTCGTCTGAACCAATTTTCGTTGAAAGTATTTGTTAAGATCTACATTATGTTTTTTTTCCAAAATTATCACTTGCTTATTTTAAAAGTTAGAGGGGGGGGACACTCATTTCACCACTTTGGAAGCGTCTATCTTCCAAATGTTAGACTTTTGGGAAAAATGGTTTTATGAACCTCTATGTCATTTTAGAAGACCTATCCATAGATACCCCATTTGTATAGTTTTGAGTAAAAAAAAAATTTTGTTTAGCTCTGTGTATGGGAAGCCCCCCTAAATATCATTATTTTTTATTTTTTGTATGAGAATCGTTAAGCGGTTAACAGGATACACCTACCTACGAAGTTTTAACTGTGTGATGCTAATACTTTCAGAATAAAGTGGCTAAGACATACGGACGGACAGACAGACAGACAGACAGACTTGACGAATCCGTTTTTCGCAATTTGGCAACGGAACCCTAAAAAAGTAGAGGCTTATAATCATTCCACTGCAGGGTAAAGGCCTTCGTCATTGAATTCAACAAGTTACCATAGGAATGATGGGTACAGGCGTAATCACTGCATTTGCTTACAAATACGGGTTGGTGATCATCATCAGTAAAGACTCACCTCAGCCTTCTGTATGGGCGACACCCTGCAGCACACCACGACCTTGCAGGATATGCACAGGTCCAGGAAGTCTTTCTTCAGGTCGCATCCCATGGCGTACTTGAGCGTCTTGCCGTCGATTATGAGCGCGACTTCGTTCTGTTTCCGGAGATTATCGCCGAACTCCGCCGAGTGACGGGATATCGTTTCTCTTGTGCCCTGGAAAGATACATAAGTCTGTAAGTAAAACAACTAAGCCACATTGATGATGTAATCTATCTATACAGGATGAAATTTTAACCACCTTGCAAATTTTAAAATATTAATCTACGAGACAAAAAACAAATGACGTATTTTTTCTTTTGGTATAGCCCAGTACAAAAATGTCAAGATAAAGCACTTAGAAAATATTCGCTAAAAATCTCATTCAATAATTACGATACTATTCATAAGTTTTTGATTTTCCCTTTGTACCTTAACAGGCCTAGGACCGTAAAAATAAAAAACTATATTGCGAAAAATACGTTAAGGTATTAAGATACGAGTAGTATCGTAATAATTGATTCAGATGCGCATCGCGTAAAAAAAGTGTTGCTAGGAGGCCGTATTAAAACTTTTAGATTTTTGGCGAATATTCTCTTATACTTTATCTTAACATTTTTGTATTGAGCTATACACAAAAAAAAAAAAAAAGATTGCTATATTAAAATTTGGAAGTTGGTTAAAATATCATCCTGTACATCGCTGGTTACATGTGTTTGATTTAGGTGTGCGATATCTAGTCTAGGGTTCTGCAAGCTGTGTGCCGGGTACGTACGTCGAGGCTGTCCTCGTTGAGGATGAGGAGAGGCACGGGGCGTGTGTGTACTGTGTGCCGGGTACGTACGTCGAGGCTGTCCTCGTTGAGGATGAGGAGAGGCACGGGGCGTGTGTGTACTGTGTGCCGGGTACGTACGTCGAGGCTGTCCTCGTTGAGGATGAGGAGAGGCACGGGGCGTGTGTGTACTGTGTGGGTACGTACGTCGAGGCTGTCCTCGTTGAGGATGAGGAGAGGCACGGGGCGTGTGTGTACTGTGTGGGTACGTACGTCGAGGCTGTCCTCGTTGAGGATGAGGAGAGGCACGGGGCGTGTGTGTACTGTGTGCCGGGTACGTACGTCGAGGCTGTCCTCGTTGAGGATGAGGAGAGGCACGGGGCGTGTGTGTACTGTGTGGGTACGTACGTCGAGGCTGTCCTCGTTGAGGATGAGGAGAGGCACGGGGCGTGTGTGTACTGTGTGGGTACGTACGTCGAGGCTGTCCTCGTTGAGGATGAGGAGAGGCACGGGGCGTGTGTGTACTGTGTGGGTACGTACGTCGAGGCTGTCCTCGTTGAGGATGAGGAGAGGCACGGGGCGTGTGTGTACTGTGTGGGTACGTACGTCGAGGCTGTCCTCGTTGAGGATGAGGAGAGGCACGGCGGCGTGGATGAGGCGGGCGGAGT
Organism: Anania crocealis; assembly: GCA_949315895.1. Classification (NCBI taxonomy): domain Eukaryota; kingdom Metazoa; phylum Arthropoda; class Insecta; order Lepidoptera; family Crambidae; genus Anania; species Anania crocealis. The sequence goes on from OX438884.1 coordinate 635,712, forward strand.
GCGCGATGTTGATGGCGGTCTCCTGCTTGTCGCCCGTCAGCACCCACACGTACATGTTCGCCTTCAGCAGCGCGGCTATCGTCTCCGGGACGCCGTCCTGGATAGAGGACATACAAATTTGCTTTTAAGACTGTTCTTTAAGCAATTAAATAGCTAGCGTTAGTTAAAAATACAATTAAAATTTGGCCTATCGTCGCTTATCGGGCTACTGTTCTTACCAATGAACTTTATTGCTTAGTAAAGTTTATATTTAAGAACTCGTATTACCAATTTATATTTACATTTTATTTTCCTTAATCACCGACACGAATCTTATGCCATAAAACAAACTCACATTCGTATTTATATCGGATTGTGAGTAAAAATTACCTTTACGCTTTTGCTGGATGTTGAACAATCTAAACGACTACTAAAGATAAGTGCTGCCCCCAATTAATTTTATTTTATTACTTCTAAACAAAATCAATTCTCAAAATACTAGAACAGTATCATTTTACCAAATTACCTCTAGTATTTATTGAATCACTTCAACTGCTTTTCGTTCTGGCATTCTTTCGTATTGTACATTATTGCTAAAAGCGGCCGCTTTTGGCGTTAACAACAAATTCGACTTTATAAACAACTAAATGAAATTAACTGTGATTCAATAAATACTAGAGGTAATTTGCTAAAATGATAACTGTTCTAGTTTTTTGAGAATTGATTTTGCTTATAAGAGAAATTTGTTCATAAAATAAAATCAATTGGGGCAATACTTAGCTCTAGAAAAGGTAACTTGAAAGAGTGGATTAGGTGAGCAACAAATCAACAAAGCATTGGAACACGACTTAATTTAAAGCAAACTTTGAACCACTCTATAATTTAGTGTTTCTTGTAGCTAAAATATGTTAAAAACGTTACCTGCAGCTTGTCCTCGATAGCCGTGGCTCCTAAAAGCCTCAGATTGTTCTCTATAAGCAACGCGGCCTCCTCGATCTTCTGTTCACGGTCCTGTATCGCTATGCTCGCTTTGTGGTATGTGTTTGACCAGTCCTGGAGGAAATTAATGTTGTTAATTCGTGAATTCAAGTTCTGTTTCATCACAGGGTATTTTAATAAATATACACACACTAACACACGTAGTCTCACACATCTACTCATATTAGCTTTGTCTCATTTACACACACGCACATATACTGCTTGGAAATCACCAGGAACTAGTGGTTGCGGCGGCGCAAAACAGTGGTAAGTGCGGTGGATATCACCCGGTGTAGATTACATGGCGGTATATATAGGTTTATTACCTTGTACATGGCCGGTGTCCATCGAGCAGCGTTACCTGGTTTGGATCTGGCGATTACTGGGTTATGGCGGGCGGTACCTTTTACAGTGTGAGCTTTACCCCCGTATTTATAAACAAGTAAAAGTAATTACTTGACTACAAGTAATTACTTGAGAGACAATTTGTATGCCTTAATCAAGAAATTACTAGAAGTTATAACCACCAAAAGTTAGCATTTTCAGCCAAATAATATGATATTAATGGTGACCAATTTCTTTCACTTAAGCACTAGGTATAAACACTTTAAGCTATGACTTTCTTAAGCAATGAGTAATTACTTCTTTATAAATACGGGTGTTAGTGTCTCGGGGACGGTACCTGGGACAGGGCAGGTGTCGTCTGGGCGGCGGTAGTATCCACCGGGCGGTGCCTGGTTCATGGCAGATGTCTACCAGGTGGTAAGTACCTTGTACGTGGCGAGCGGCACGTCGGCGACGGCGAACACTAGCGTCTTAAGCCCCTCAGTAGCAAAGTACTTGAAGTGTGCCACGTTGGGGCGGTAGGGGGGTAGTACACGGTGGGTGCCATAAAGCGGGCAGTACCTAATACAGGGCGGGCGGCACCTGGTCGAGGACGGTCGTTGCCTGGTATAAGGCGAGCGATATATGGTATGTATCACTGTAGATCTGGTACAGTATCTGGTACTGGGGGGCAGTACCTAGGACATTACAGGTGTCCACTGGGTGGTGATGGTATCCACCGGGCGGTACCTGATTCATAGCAAATGTCTACCGGGCGGTACCTGGTACGTAGCGAGCGGCACATCCGCGACGGCAAACGCGAGGTTCCTAAGCCCCTCAGCAGCAAAGTGCTTGAGGTGCAGCAAGTCGGGGCGGTGTGTTTTGGGGTAGTACACGGCGGGTGCCAGAAAGCGGGCAGTACCTAATAGAGGACAGGCGGCACCTGGTCGAGGGCGGTCGTTGCCTCGTATAAGGTGGGCGATATATGGTATTAGAGTTATTTAATTCGGGGTTTATACCATGTAAATTATTTATTATGAGTTTCCGATAAATAACTCTAGTGATAGTGACCATGAAAGTTTAAATTAGGATATATGGTATTGTCCAAGTACCTACCCAAGGTCCAGTTGCGGGTACCTGTCCAAGGGCGGGCAGTTTTCGTTCGAAAGTGTCAGTACGTGGTACAGGGCGGACAAGGTCCTATGCGGTCAGTACCTAGCTTAGGGCGAGAATACTTGGGTCAGGGCTGGCGGTACCTAATACAGTTCGGGCAGTCTATGAACCATACAGTTGTTCGACGCCTTTGATCTCATGGAAAATGCCGACAACGTCTAGACAGTATCGTGACGGCCAGGGTTGTCAAAAGTAAACAATATATAAAAATATTTATTTATTGCAGATAAACACTCGTTATCAGCACCCCAATGAAACTCAAAAGTGACACACATATCAAATTATAAAAAAATACGTCCGCCATCTTAGATTTTAAAAAAGATGGCATAATGGTAATCAGCACTTTAATGAACCTTAAAATTGACACCCATGTCAAGTTATAAAAAAAATTACGTCCGCCATCTTGGATTTAAAATAGGATGGCATTTTCGAAATCAGTAGGTACCCTAATGAATCTCAAAATTAAAACCCATATCAAATTATAAAACAATACGTCCGCCATCTTGGATTTTAAAAATGATGGCATTTTGGTAATCGGCACCCCTATGAACCTCAAAATTGACCCCCATATCAAATTTTAAAAAAATACGTCCGCCATCTCGGATTTTAAAAAGGATGGCATTTTTGTAATCAGCAGCCCAATTAACCTCGAAAGTGACAACTATTTATCTTATTAAAAAAAAATTTGTTCACCATCTCGAATCATTCTATATCAGCATTCCAATAAATTCCAACAAACAAATATAAAATAATTTAAAACACAAACATTAAAGCCCTGAATACTGTGTCCCGAACTGCTAACATCGTTTTGTTCGCAGTTCGGGCTCGGCCTTCCCGCGTCTCGCCCCTCACACACCGCACAATTGCCCTGTCTAGACGTCTTCGTCGAACGACTGTATGGTTCATAGACTGAGGTTCGGGGCTGTGTAGCGGCGGTACCTGGTAGGTGGCGAGCGGCACGTCGGCGACGGCGAACACGAGCGTGCGCAGCCCCTCGGCCGCGAAGTGCTCGAGGTGCGCGAGCGTGGCGTCGGCGTAGGCGGTGTCGCCCAGCCGCGGGTAGATCACGGAGTCCGCGCCCTTGCAGTACAGCTTGATCTCGCCTACGGAGGCAAAACGTCGGTAAAACCTTATTTTATCGACATGACTCAAGCAAATAAATTAAAACAAGGTTACCTCAATTATTTCTTAATCAAGATTTATTTGATTCGGGATTTATACCATGTTCCGACGACGATTAGACGACCATTTGGATCAGCGGTAGTTAAAGCTGCTTCTGAGCCATGGGTCGCGGGTTCGATCCCCGCACAGTACAAATATTTGTGTGCATGAACATGTCTGTTTGTACTGGTCTGGGTGTTTTCTATGTATTATAAGTATATATTTACAAAAAAAAAAGTATATAAGTAAGTTTATCGGTTGTCTAGTACCCCATACGACAGGGTACTTAATAGTACCTTAATTTGGGACTAGATGGCTCAGTGTGGCCCAGTGAGGCATGTCTTAAATATTTATTTTTTCTTTTTTTTATTTATTTTTTCCTTAAATCAGTATATTTCTTAATCAAACCTATGTCCACGTTTAAATCCCGCTATACATTTTTAAATAGTTATGCAACGCATAAGCTTAAAAGGGGGCAAAACACGTTCTAAAGTCTATAAGCCATAACCAATTTCATTGGGTACTGTACTCAGTCTTTTGCAAATATTTCCAAAACTATTATTCTAATACTTGACCTCACTGAAGGCTTAAAAAGCATTTCGAGAATGATTTTTACGGATAAATTTCAATTAATTGTAAAATAAAACATTTTTATTACTTTTAATAGCAAAATTTTTACTTGTTTTCTTTAAATAATTAACAGTTAAACATTTGAGTAGGGTAAATTTACTCGTTACATAATATTTTCACTTTTGCATTACTTATAAAGTATATTATCATACTTTTTTCTTTGTCAAAAACAACACAATTTTTTATTTAACTAATTAAAACTTTTAATTTTCTAACGTTTCGTTCGTGTTACTGTGGTAGTGGTTGTGCAATTAGCACATTAAGAAAGTAAGTAGTAATATACCAAATTAACAATGTAGATACATTCCCGCTTGTTTAATAAATTATATCGCAACGCGAAAGTCTGAAATCATGTTATTATTAAATTTGTATTCAACATAGCAGTTATGTGTAATTAATGTGTGGAAAAGATCTGTTACACCAGTGAGTAGCGTGCCTTGGTAAACATTTGTTTGGGCGAATCTTATCAAGGTTTCTCGCAAAAAAAATAATCATAAAATTAAAAGAAATATTTATTCATCATAAATTATTTATCAATCACTTTTTCCAAAATTTTTACTGACAATTTAAATTTAATATACACACCCTCCTTGCCTTTTTTTCGGCAAACTGATTTATTAAATCATTTACAGCTGATGAGGACTTAGGTTTTTCTTAAGTTTTTGCCACTATAGACAATAGTGACAGGTCTGACAGGTGTTCATGTTCTATCGAAGTTGGGAAGTTTATATAAATTTTTGCTTACGCACGTCGCGGGTAGCTACGCCCCTGGTTACAATTTTGTTCTTCGTCCAAAGTCACATCAATGCCACTTCGTAAGCTAATTTTGCATCATTGGTATAGTGGTTTAAGTATCGGGCTAAAATCTAGGGTTCCTGGGACCGATACTCGGGTCGGGCATCAAGAAGTTTTGAATGATGCATTTGGCAAGAGAGGTGATTAGGCATGTACCCATTGTTGCTGTGGTAACTTTCATAAAATTCAATTTTGAGCCATTACTTTAGTTTTTTTTTTATTTTTTTTATTTAGTAAGTTGGATGATTATAGGCCGTTACTTTACTTCAGACGTAGTAGCAGTGTTTATTGCCATGTATAGCCGTCTACACACAGAAGCCGCAGTCCCGCCGGCACTAACCCAGCGGGCAAGGCCGGCGGCTTAATTTTAACGATCTTGCCGGCGGCTTGCGCCCGCGCGATCTATCCCGCGGCATCTCCGAAAACTTTGCAATCACTAAATGTGAACACTGCATGCCGCGACTGATGTGCCGCCGGGAAAATTGTCCGGCTCGCGACTTCTAAGGCCGCCGGGTCCACCCGCCGGGTTCGTGTCGGCGGGCCGGCGGCTTCGGTGCGTAGACAGCTTCTAGTGTGCACGCGGCGACATACCCGCGGGCGTCCGCACGATGACCGACATGCGCTTGCGGGTGGAGGTGAAGTCGATGACGTTGAGCACGGCGTACTCCTCGTCGCGGCCGGCGCTGCGCAGGCGCACGGCGGCGGGCGTGCGCGTCGTGAACACGAAGCCGAAGCGCGCCGCGCCCATCACCAGCGCGCGCTCGTCTGGGTGTACATATTATAAATATATTAGGTAAATATAATAATAATAATAATCATGTGGCCTGTCGATTCAGCTGTCATTGTACCGATAGTCGTCTCTGCCCACGGACTGATAGCTAAGAGCCTCGATAAACACCTCAAGAGGCTCACGTTAGGCGCTCGGGTCGAGAGTAGGATACAGAAGGCGGTACTCTTGGACACGGCCCGCATTGTAAGGAGGTTCCTGTCTCTGGAGCCTTAACCACCGGTAGCTTGGACCCTGATCTCGATGCCGGTTGGGAACTATTTTTTATATTTTTAAATGTATTTATTTTTTTATAAAGATATTTAAAAATGTAATTTATATGTTATAAGATTAAATAAAATAATAAATATATAAGCGCGACACCCTAACACAACTATAATACACACGTGAAATGTTAACCACCTTCCAAATTTTAATATATCAACCTACGAGACAAAAACAGATGACGTATTTTTTCTTTTGGCATAGGTAGCCCAGCACAAAAAATGTCAAGATAAAGCACTTAGAAAATGCCCGCAAAAATTCTAAAATTTGTGATACGGCCGCCTAGCAACACTTTTTAAAGCGATTCGCATCTCATTCATTCGTTACGGATACTATTCATACGTTTTTGATTTTCCTTTAAACCTTATCAGGCAAGCTGACCGTTAAAACGTTAAAACTATATCGCGAAAAATATTTTCGGGTGAAAGCTTGATTTACATTTTCTACTTCATAAATGTGCTCTAACTACGATACCGAACGCAAATAAAAATTTTGGAAAGTGGTCAAAATTTCACCTTGCATAAATCGCTGAATGTGTTGAGCGAAAACTGTAAGATAGAGTACAGCCGAACCGATTTCGCTAATTCTTTTATTAGAATATTCCTTGAGGTACGAGGATGGTTCTTACGCTTAAATTGCCTGAAAAAGTCAATAAACAACACTTCTATACTCCCATACGAACACATTTTATTGGAACCCCGCCATAAGTCGTCAAAATGAAATATCTGATGCGAAAAGGAGTTCGCGGGGTCCGCTAATTTTTAAAAAAAATAATAGACGTGACGAAAGATTTTGAAATCCTGTATCGTAATGTGGATACACATTTACTATTTAGAAAAAAAGCCTTTATTTAATAAAATTAAGTTTAACGAAATGTAAAGCAATTTTTCTAATACCAACTTTAATTTGTATGAAATTTTTTTGCTGAGAAATAATGATATTAAATTTCTGACTTCACCAAAGTACATATTTATGTGGGATGTGAGGAATGGAACGCTAGATAATATGAAAGGGAAGGAAGACAAAATGAAAGTGATGAATGATTTTTGAATTTTAATTATACATGTTCATGGTCCAGTCTAAGGCAAAGAGGACTACCCAGCAAATATATAGGAATCATTCAGTCACTATACAATGGTAGTACTTGCAAAGTAGTGCACGAGCAAGTCCTAGGGGAATCAATTCCAATAACTGCAGGAGTCAAACAGGGCTGCCTCCTGTCGCCGCTGCTCTTCATCGTCCTGCTCGACGACGTCATGCGGAGAGTGACTAGAACACCCAGAGGCATCGCCTGGAACGAAAGCTCACACCTGGAAGACCTCGACTACGCAGACGACATAGTGTTGATCTCGACATCACTGTCCGATCTCCAAATGAAGCTTGACTCGTTACGAGTAGAAGCTGAAGATAGGGGACTAAGAATCAACGCTAAGAAGACCGTCGAAATGCGAGTTCAGTCATGCGAAAATCGACCCATCAGACTCAATGGTACACCGCTGGAATCTGTCGCTAAATTTGCATATCTCGGCAGCGCCGTGACCAACAGCGGTGGATCTGATGACGACGTCGACGCGAGGATCAGGAAAGCAAAAGGCGCATTTGCCCAACTGAAACCCGTCTGGGATTCGAACGTTCTCACTCGACGGATCAAGATTTCCCTCTTCGATTCCATAGTGAAGTCTGTTTTGCTTTTCGGCTGCGAGACCTGGAAGGAGACAAAGGGTCTTGCGAGCAAGCTGCAAGTGTTCGTCAACAAATGCCTTAGATCCATCCTGCGCAGATTTTGGCCGAACACTATCAGCAATCAGGATCTATGGAATCGATGCCACCGAGTCCCGATCAGGCAAGAAATTGCTCATCGGAAGTGGAAGTGGATAGGGCACACCCTCCGAAGACCAGAGGACAACATTGCCAGGACCGCGTTTACATGGAGGCCGCGCGGGAGCAGGCGGCGGGGCCGGCCGGTGCACACACGGCAGCGCACCGTCGACGCCGAGCTGCGGCCGGGCGGGCTGAGTTGGAGGGACGCGAAGCGAGAGGCGCAGGATAGGAGGACGGAGACGTCTCACGAAGGCCCTCTGTACCACTGGGGTACCATAGGACGACAAAAACAACAATTATACATGTTCTAGAAAGATCTCATAAAGTAAGGAGACCAATTCTACTAACATAAAATAACAAAACGTAATCGCAACAATTGACGAAACTCAACTAAATGTCAACTTTTCGTATTCTATTAGCAATATCGGTAGCGTATCAGCTCACGTTATCGATCGATGAAAACTAAGTTGAACGATTTCCTAAATTCATATTCCACTACGTCCACTAGTGATTTGACGTTGCTGTCAGTCGAAGCGCGCGCAGCCGAAGACCAACGTTTCAACTGTCAAAATTACCGGTCGTCGGTCGAGCATACTCTAGTAAAAGGCTACTTTTGTTGGATCGATAGCTAGCGGTTCAGCTTACGTTTAGATTTCGTTTAGTAAAAATGGTTAGAAGAATACAGTCTTGTGCGACAACCGAAGTTGACATTTAGTTGCGTTTCGTTAGTTGTTACGTTTAAGTTTTGATAATTTACGTTAGTAGAATTGGTCTCCTCTTCGGTTTTAGATTTTAAGTTCAGTTAGTATTAGGACGAAGACGAATAAAATTGTGCATTAAAGAAAATAGTTTCCTTTATCCCTACATTTATATGCATATGTTAAGAGGAAATACAACGGTCGTTTTTCCACACAAACGTAGTCCCCCGTTTCTTCCCTGGATAAAGCCAGTAGAGCAATAATTTTTATTATAAAAATCTATGGCCACTATTAGCATGTTTCTATGTTTTCTGTTTTTTCATAAATTAATTAATAAAAAAGATATGAGCTCTCAAAAATCGAAAAAATTCGCCAGATTTTCCGTTGTGTTCAAACATCCAGAAAACCAATTTGGCTAAGTTTTAGAAAAAAAGGAAAAGATACGAACTCGGCCAAAGCCTTTCTTTAATTTTTAATGAAAAAAGTATTTAAATCGGTCTAGTTTTGGAAAAGTAATCGGGGGCCACGAAACGTTGATTTGGTATGCTTTTAGTAGGTATTTTCGGTCCAAGAAGCAGTTGTCTCTATCACACTCTGCGGTGAATGCGTTCGGCACTGCGCTACAGCAATAGATTTTAAAAATACCTATTTTTCAATTCTCTCGTCCGTTGTGTTTCCTCTTAACATAGGCTCGATTCGGCTCGCTAAACCATTCACCTAACAACCCGTATAAGTAGACAGGTTCGATTAATTAGTGAGAGATTAGCCATCACATCTCAATCTCACCGGGCGACGCGGCGTGGTAGTTGATCTGTCCGTCCACCATCTCCGGTATGACGGTGTGGCAGATGGCGAGCATGGTGAGGAACTCGCGTATGACGGGCGCCGAGGGGTGCTCCCGCGTCAGGTTCTGGTGCAGCAGCGTGTCTTCCAGGCGTTCCGTCTCGCCGGGACGGTTGTAAATTATCTGTAGACACGAAGGAAAATAGTGAACCTTTTTAAGGCTCTGTCCAGTGTCCATATATTGAAAACATTAATTTGGTCCTTAATCACTTAAAATAAGGTCGGAATCCAATGATAAATTAAAACATTTGTGCCTTATAAAGGGTCGAGTCACCCAGTTCCTCCTTGCGGATGTTTCGATCTCAAATCATTTCGTTTTGCCTTATCATGAGTACACGCCATTGGTTTTGTGGTTTAAATACTAGGACAAAATCTCGGTGTCCAAGGTTCAATAACCGGGTCGGGCAATAATAGTTTCGAATTGAATTGAATGAAACATTGCTCGAGGTTTGTGATCACTAATCTGAATTTTGTAGTTATTGTATTCAATAATGAAGAACTTGGCCCTGGAATTATTATGTTTCTCTATCTATTTTTCTCTCCGTATATTTGTGTGTACTTTCAGTTAGTAGTGGAGTCATAGCTAACCAGTATTTACACAGAGTTTTATTCTATTTCATTTATAAAGGTACACCGACAATATTACATAGAAATAGGAATATTTATTTGTTTCATTTTGCATACATAAACTTTCACAATTATTAAAGCTAGCAGTTATTCGTATGAATATCAGTTATAGGCGTACACAGCTTTGACCATAGTATGTAGTTTAAAAATTTACAATTGACAATAGTATGAGTATCAGTATATAAACTTGAAAAATTTTGTCTCAGGCAATTTTGACAAAAGACAAAATTTTTCAAGTTTATATACTGATATTATAAGTGCAATTAAGTTGCTAAAATATCAAATAAAGTATATAGTATGAGTATTTATGTTTTCAAGTAGGCAGACTGTGTTAGCAGCATACCTCGGCTATGGAGCACTTGTGGAACTCCATGACGTTGCAGGTGAGCGTGCCCGTCTTGTCGCTGAACACGTACTTGACCATGCCCAGCTCCTCGTTCAGGTTGGACGTGCGCGCCATGGCCGGCGTGTCCGTCGCCGCGTGGTACATCTCGCTGTCCATCGCTATGAACTTCGCCTGGAATGCGTTACAATAAAAAAATAATAGGGGTTAAAGTATGAAATTGCCGATTATTTTCCCACTTTTTATTTTGTTTATAGCTCTTAAGTATAGTCGTATTATTGCTTAATTCTTTTTGTATTGTTTCAAAAACTAAATAAAGTAACTTATGACTAAAAAAAAATGCAATACTAGTGCCTATTACTTCAAAGGAAGTCGTTGAAAAGACCCCTTACAATGTGTCAGCTGACCTTCTTGCTTCAATTAAGTATATTTGTATTATATACTTTGATTTTCAGAAATTTAAATACTATAATGCGTAGCTTTATAACCATCTAACTTTCACCTTTAATTGCATCGAAAACGGTTCAGGCGTTTTTAAAAAAACTAAAAAATTGTTAGTATGGAAAAATGACTTTTCTCGATTTCGTCCATACAAAACGGCAATTTCATACTTTAACCCCTAATATAAATAAAAATAAAATTGATTTATTTCAGACGATGTGTCCATATGTTTGTTAGTAACAAAATGGAAAAAACTTATACTTATGTTAGTAGCATCATTATGTGAAAAAAAAAAGACGTGTGGCACTCGGAGACTGCCGCGGTAAAGCTACTCGTATTGCATAGAATTTTTTATCAACTCATGCAATTATAAAACTAAAGAGTATCACCGCTGTGCCGGTCGGAGTGGAGGGGTGTTAGGTTATTTTCGTTACGGAATTTCTGGATTCGGTCTCCACGCTCAAGGCCCGCGATAGAAGCTATGCAATAGCTTAATATATATCTAAAAACTAATTTAAATATCTGCCTATACTGCCCGACACCCCGGCCACGTGTGTGTGTGTGTACACCCAGTGCCGCAGTATCCGACAGTCAGGCTTATCGCTTATTGTTTTTAGAATATTGTTGGCGCTCCCACGCACCGTGCGCAGAAGTGATGTTAAAATCAGTTAAAATCAGTTAAAAATCAGTTAAAATCAGTTTTATTTCTGCAAATAGGCCCCAGGAGGCGCTTTTACACGTCCCAATTTAAACCTACCACTGCTTCGGGACAAGTCTGGGCTAGTGCCGAGAAGAAGCAGCGCAAGAAACTCGGTCACTATTGTCAGCCTCTTTTTAAATACATTTTTACAAGGTAAGGTAATTTTTACAAGGTTTAAGCAAGTACGAGCTGGGACAACTTAATGCCATACATTTCTATCATTTAAATAATCATTAACAGTGTAATAGCCCTTTTTCATTAAAATAACTTTGACATACGATTTAAGTTTATGTACAGGGAGTTCAGCAATATCCTTTGGTAATTTGTTGAAAATACGGATACAATTTCCCATAAACGATTTTCCTACTTTTCGCAGTCTGAAGCCTGGAACGGCAAGTTTATCTTTATTTCTAGTATTGAAATTGTGTACGTTACTTTTCTTAAGAAATAAATGTATGTTCTTACGAACGTAAACAATATTCTCGAGAATGTATTGAGAAGACACTGTAAGTATATTAATCTCTTTGAAGAGCTCTTTCAGCGAGTCACGGGGTCGAAGGCCGTAAATAGCCCGTACAGCACGTTTTTGTAATATAAAAATTGACTCAATATCACAACAGAATTCCGTATGACATTATGCTATGAAAGTAGCTAAAATATACTAATCTTGCCGTTTCAACATCAGTCAATTGCCTTATCTTTCTCACAGCATAAGCAGCAGAACTAAGTCTTCCAGACAGAACCCTAATATGAGCACCCCATTGCAAATGAGAGTCTACAGTTATACCTAAAAAGGTAGTTAAATCTACAGAGTTTAGTGGTTCATCTTTAACAATTATATGAGTAGCAGCAAATCTTACATTGGGCATGGTAAATTTTACACATTTTGTTTTATTTGCATTTAGTAAAAGATTATTTGTTGTAAACCAATGTAATAATTTAGAGAGGGTATTGTTAACATCATCAAATGAACATTTGCCCCTCTTAGTTTTAAAAATCATTGATGTGTCATCTGCAAACAATACCATCTCACAAAGATTATGTAAATAACACGGAAGGTCATTTATATAAATTAAAAATAGCAGGGGTCCTAATACTGATCCCTGAGGGACACCCATAATAAGGGCAGACCCTGAAGACTCAGCTCCATTTATGCAAACCTTTTGTGTTCTGTCCTTAAGGTAAGAACTTATTAGATCCAAGGAATCATTCGATGCACCATAATGTTTAAGTTTTTTAAGTAATGTTACATGGTCGACACAATCGAAAGCCTTTGAAAGGTCACAAAATACACCTATGGCATCTAGCTTATTAGATGCGATTCGCTTTCGCATTACGGTGTAAAAACCGTCCGTGTGTGCCAGCGCGAACATCGCGAATATTTAATCATTTAGCCCACAAGTCGAGGCCCTGGGCCACACATTAGCAGACTTGGTCTCAATATTGGGATCTGAAAAAGCGCGTCCTGCGGGCTATTTGCAAAAATTTAAATGATACTGTTTTCTAAAGATTACGCGAACACTTTACGTTGGAATTAAATATATGTTTACAGATATTAAATTCGCGTTAATTTTGCACAACAGATTTTTATGTTTAATATTAATATCCTTATTGAGGACCGATTTTATAATCATTAAAATGCTACCTTTGAGTAACATAAGATTACTTTTGATATAAATACTTAAGTAGGAACGTATGTCGGTTGCCATTCAACGCCTAAACTACTGAGGGTAAAAGTATTAAAATATGTCCGATAAGACAATCAAAAATTTTTATATAAAATAAAACGTTTTTTTTTAAAATAGGCAGTTTTTTTCGTCTTCTGTTAAGTTGGTCTCCAATACAGTAGCGTAAAAATGACATATGCGGTGTTATAAGCTAAATGACAAAATTACAAAATACGAAACCAAATTGTGAAAAACATTAGGTAATATTACTTACTTGGAAAAATCTAACAATTTCAGCAGTTACTTGTAACGATATAGGTATAAGATTGTTGTACAATATTAAAAATGTCAAAAAGTTAAATCCGAAATGTGCATTCTGCGCCTCTGAAACAAAAGAAAAAGAGATACATTAATACATAATAATAATAAAATTTAAGACATGCCTCACTGGGCCACACAGAGCCATCTAGTCCCAAATTAAGCTACTATTAAGTGCCCTGTCGTATGGGGTACTAGACGACCGATAAACTTACTTATGTACTTTTTTTTGTAAATACATACTTAAAATACATAGAAAACACCCAGACCAGTACAAACAGACATGTTTATGCACACAAATATTTGTACTGTGCGAGGATCGAACCCGCGACTACCTTACTACCGCTGATCCAAGTGATCGTCATACATCATCCACATAAACCCGTCTCTGTTGATGGGTTACGCGTTACTTAATACAACAGGAGCACTAATTTTAATGGTGTTAGTAGTTGATGCCACATAGAATTAGAACTCGTTTTTTTTACATCATCATCTCATTTAGAACGATTAGTAAGAGATAAAAAACTATTATGTTTCTGTTCCTCTATCAACATCTTAGGGAAACGAATTTACTTACAAATAACCTTGCATAGACAAAAAAAACTGTAACAAAGCTGTTTTTTGCATTTAGTAGTAAAATACAACATAAGATGTTTTACAGGTGGTTTTTATCTACCTTTTTCCCCTCTCTCTCTCTCTTTATATATATCTCCCTCGCTCGCTTTCTCTCTCCCTGTGGGTGGTATGCGTGCGCGCACGCGTTAGTGTGTGTTTGCGTGTGTGAGTGTGATGTGTAAGCTACTATTTTCCCTTCTCTCTCTCGCTTTATATATATCTCCCTCGCCCATCTCCCTCGCTCTCTTTCTCTCTCCCTGTGGGTGGTATGCGTGCGCGCACGCGTTAGCGTGTGTTTGCGTGTGTGAGTGTGATGTGTAAGCGTGCGTGTGAGTGCTAGTGTATGTTATGGGTGTGTGTTACTAATCGTTCAGCTCACCGTCGAGCCCGATGTACCAGTCGCGGTGGTTGCGCAGCCACAGCTCGTTGAAGCCGGCGCTGAGCAGCGACAGCGCCAGCAGGATCATGAACAGCATCAGGATGTGCGTGTTCGTCTGTCTGTCTATAGACGAACGCTTCAGTGGAGCTGTGGACATAATCATAGATAATGTTCAGTCAAAGCAGGTAGGAGAAACATTGGATATTGGATTGCTGGATTGAGTTCGACATTAGTTCTACAAATATTATAAAAAATAAAGTTTATGCGGATCTATGTACTATATCACGCTAAAACGACTCACGGAGTAAGTTTATCGGCTTTTCATCCCGGGAAAAGGTACGGTTCCCGTGTGATAGTATCAATTTCAATCAATCAATCAGCCTATTGCAGTCCACTGCTGGACGTAGGCCTCCCCAAGGGCACGCCACAGTGCACGATCCCCCGCTTTCCTCATCCAGCCACTACCAGCGACCTTCTTCAGGTCATCGGCCCATCTGGCAGGGGGGCGTCCTACACTACGTTTGCCGAGACGTGGTCTCCATTCGAGAACCCGTCTACTGCAACGCTCATCGGTTCTGCGACAAATATGGCCAGCCCACTGCCACTTCAGCTTGCTACACTTTTGGATAATGTCCATAACTTTGGTCCTCTGCCGGATAATCTCGTTACGGATTTTATCCCGCAGCGAAATACCGAGCATAGATCTTTCCATAGCTCGCGACATGCAGTCGGTGGGCCAGCCTGACTGTTATGTTCCACGTTTAGGCTCCGTATGTCATGACAGGTAGGACGCACTGATTGATTGATTGATTGATTTATTTATTAATTATAATTTATTTATTCATACATGGATAACTAACAGCATTCACATATAAAAGATATAGATAGAGATGTTTTAGAGAAAATATGCCTCAAGTACAAATACAAACGTAGTTTTGAATTTAAAATCCCAGGCGTACGTAGTCGTGGGCAACAGCTAGTCAAGTATTATATCCACGCAAATAAATATACACGTCGTGGCGGCTTCTAATTATGGCAAATGTAAAGTTACGAATATTTTTATGCTATTGGATTTCAATGTCTTGTTAGCTGCCCTTTAAAATTTTTAATAACTAAAAAATTAAACAAGTAATTATTCTTTCATATTAAACCGCACAATAATACATTGTCGTAGTAGTATCATGATAAAGTTTATCGATTTTTTTTTTGTCATATAACCAATTAACCATGGCTTCACTATACAATTACGGACCATAACTATCCATAATGACTTATATAGCCAGGTCTACCTTTTAATTTGCATTCTGTAACACGAAAATGCTTCTGATAGATTCGAGTTTGGTTAAAATAATTAGTGTTAATAACTGAACCATGGTAATCTCTATCAAAGCGCAGCCATTACGAAGTTTGAAGCATCACTCCTTGGTTTGTTGATATCAGCCAACATCAATCCAATGCTGGACAAAAACCTCACTAACAGGAGAATTTTTCTATAGTACTCGTAAATAGGTAGATAAAACTAAATGTGGACACCATCACATAGATTGTTCTGATCCCAATTTGAATAACTATTTAAAGCATTCGTATTTTGATAACCAGAAACAACGAAGGTACCACAAACACCCAGACCCGAGAAAATGTAGAAAAATACTTTTTCTACATTGACCCCTCCGGGAATGGAATACGGGACCTCGGAGCAGGCGACAACTTGAAAACCTGTGTGTCACGTACGCCACTCCGCCACGGAGGTTTTCATTTGTATACGCTAACCCCGCGAACTTCGTATCGCCTCAGAATAATATAATTGCATTTTGACGTAAGACGTCACACAATGTCATTGGCATCAAATATGGCGTTTACCTTACCATGTTACACAGAAAATTTGCAATAAAATAATATTGCGACTTTAAATTGATATTTAAGCTATCCTATCTTTCAAGTTGGATGAACTGCACACGATGTGCAATTTTGATTAAAATCGGTTAAGTAATTTAGGAGTCCATCGCGGACAAACAACGTGACACGTAATTTATATATATTAAGAAGATTAAGATATAGATGTAATACCTTTGGTGGAATTCTTCATGAGCTTCGTCTCGTGCCCGGTGTAGATCACGACGCCGTACACCCACGAAGTGTTCCGCAGCATCGCCCCTCGAAGCAGCATTTGGTCCAGACCCAGTGGTATAGTCCTAGAAAGAAATAATTATTTTAGAAATAACGTTATGGGGCTGATCCAGTACTGTTATACTCTTAAGGTTTACAGGATAAATCCTTTAATAAATTCGTCGACAGAAACAATGCATTGGTAACCATTGAGGGTTAGAGCGGTCACTCGGTAAGGAAGGTTGTGGGTTCGACTCCCACCTAGGGCAGTCGAAATTATTGTTAAATAAATGATATTTTAAATACTATTGGCTAACTCTCAACCAAGACTAGATTGCATAACTTATTTCCTAGATTTATAGATTATGTATAGTAGGTTTAATTTCCTCAATAAATCATTCCCATCTGCAAGCAAGCCAGCAACAGCCTATAATCGTCCCAGGGAAATCCCTAAATCTGCAGGGAAAAGGCCTCCAGCATTGAATTCAAGTTACCACAGCAATGATGGGTACTGGCAAAATCACCACGCTTGCCAAATGCGGGTTGGTGATCACAAACCCGAGCAATATTCGTAAATTCGAAAATTTTGTTTGGCTGCCCGACCCGGGGATCGAACCCGGGACCCCGAGATCTCGGCCCAGTATTTAAGCCATTAGACCAACGCGACGGGGCGTTCCTGAATACTTTTATTACAAGTTTTTTTTTTATAATTCTTGTTTCTTACACCGGGATTGTATTAAGTACTTACTTCAATTAATAATTTACATAGTGACTTTTCGTTTCGTTTTATTGAGGGTACCATAACAATATTTTTATACAAAATTGGTGGCATTTCTCATTACTTTATTACATACAGCCTTACTTAACCTTTATAACCAAAAATCAAAAGTACTAGACCCAATAACAACATACTAACTTCGCATTGGTCTCCTTAAGCATCCCATTGAATTCGTACAGGTGGCGGTTCGGCGGCTCGCACTGTATGGTGGCGTGGAAGTCGGCGAGAAGCCGCGTCGTGTCCAGCTTCGCGGTCTCAGCGCTCGCCTGCCTGATCTTGAGATTCGTCTCGCCGTCCAAGTTCGAGGTCTCGATGAACGATATGCCTTGAGGCTCGCTAAGTGGGAAAAATAAATAAATAAATTCATTTATCTGTCAAAAAAAATGCCTAAGTGATAGAAGTTTTTTGACTAACACTCAGTAGGCTAGATCCGACTTTTGGGCTCAACTAAAATATATAAGAGTGTGTGTTAGTGAATATAGTGAAGATAAGAGTTAGGATTTAGAGAGAGTGGTAACTAGGTAGGTAGGTTATGGCTTGTGGCTAGTGGCATGGTTAGGACAAAGGTTCATTTACAGGCATACTTTCTATCAATACTGCTGGGTAAAGGCTACTCTTTCCCTACTCTACGTGGTCCTGTCCTCAAAGCGGTACGTTATGTTGTCTAGATTTATTGTATACATTTTTCATACTAACGTGCAATGAATTTGTAATTGAAAATTTTTGCATGCCATTATTTCAAATGCGTGATCACTACTATTTTCAAGCAAAATGCTTGTAACATAAGTGGTTTATTTCAGATCTTTGGTTGGTATAGCTACCGCTTCGTATAGCCTCCGCTTTTTGCTGTGTTTTTACGCTGACCGCTGATGTACGCTCCATGGAGCTTGCTCCTGCGTTCTCATTTCGACCACTTCCGGTCACCCCCAATGACTACCTCACCCCAAGCGCTTACGTTGCAGTTATGATCTGAATGCACTTATGATCATGATTATAGGACCTCACCTCGAAGACAGTAACACCAGGTCGGCCGGGAAGAACTGGTTGTTGACGACCTTGCAGATGTCGCCCACCTGCAGCCGCTCCCAGCGCACCGACAGCCAGCGGCCGTCGCGGAGCACGTCAACCTTGCGGCGGTTCGTCTCATCGTCTGCTCTGTGACGTTTCTGGGTACAATAGAAACATGGTAAATAGGTATTGGGAATTGGTAAACGCTCAATCGTTCTGGAGTAAACCTCCTTGAGTACCGGACCAAAATCGCGGAGCCCTTTGTCGGGCAAAAATATTTTCAAACATTGCTGTTTGGCAAGCATTGTGATTATGCTTGAACTCAGCATTCCGTTATAACCTTAATTTAACAATGGAGATCTTTGCCCTACAGTGGATTGAATAACTGAAGTTATCAGTAAAAAATTAAAAATCAAATAGGCCCCGGGAGGCGCTTTTACACGTCCCAATATTTAAAACTACCACTGCTTTATGGACCTAATGCACCAGAAGTGTCTGGGCTAGTGCCGAGAAGAAGCAGCGTAAGAAACTCGGTCACTATTGTGAGCCGCCTTTAAAATAAATGTTTACAATGATAGGCCAGCGTTTACCATTTGCCGTGTCGCGACCCGGTACCGGGCCATCAAAATTAAATTCCGAGTCGCGAAATTCCCGCCTTGTTTTCGGGGAACTTGGTATTCTTTAGTAAAACATGGGCAGCAAAATTAATGTTTGTAAATGGCACTAGGCAGGATTCAGTCAATACAGAAACAATCTAATATCTAAAATTGTAACATTTAGAAAAAAATTGCTTTGTGGGGTTTTAAAAAGCTTTCAATAATTAAGATCCCAACACACTAAGACATAATTAAGATCCCAACACACTAAGACTTAAGCGTACCTATATTACAGAAAATCTCTTATTATTAGAATCACGAAGAATAACGTATCAGAAGAGAAATTGTTTAAAATGAAATCTGAAATTCCTCCATTCGGTTGGACCGCAAGATTCGTACCGTCGATATTTTTAGCGTGCAATATAAGACGATGAGCAAATTTTAATGCAGTTACTAACCCCAGCTGCTGTAGCCAGCGCATTCGATCCTTGACACGATTTAATTAGATGCTAAAGTAGGTATCATCTAATGAAATGGGTCATTGATACATTAACTAAAAATCGAGTAGGTACACTTCAGTTGGAAAAACACGAATGCTTTTCATACTGATTTAAACTTTCATGTTCACAATCATAATAGTAATTTGTACTCCTGCACATTTTTTTCAGAGTTCTCCCGTGATCATGGCGCTTGCAACAGTACTGAAATATGGTAAACTTATAAAAAGCAAGATGATATAAACACTGAATAGTTCTTGTCTTGCTTTTCAAACTTCTTTAGAGCTATTTCTTCTAATGTTTCTTGAGTATAAAATATTGACGGCAAGAATATTTTGAAACGGAACTAGCAAAGCAAGACAAATAGAGAGAGTTACTATAATTAAAATTAAGATTCGGAAGTTACTCAAGCTATACACCAATTAGTGAGCAAAAAGTAAAATTATGTATATCATCGAAATGAAAAATATAAAATAATTGTTTTCTTGAATTTCCGTAAACACTATACGTTGTAATGATACCTAGATATATTAATTAACGGTTTTAACTCACGATTATTAGGATTTTACACCGTATTCTGGTTCAACCCGTCGTTTCGAACACTTCACAGCGTTTTCGGTAAAACCCTATAATAAACGCGAGTTAAATCCGTAAAACATCTTTGTGTAATGTTTGCGGAAATTTAAGATAACAATTATTTTATCGCTATTCCCATATCATTAAAATTATTGTAATATTATTAATATACTGTCCAGTTTTCAAATATGTAATAATCGTATTGCACCGCATTTATTTAAGGCAGTGTCAACCAATACAACATTTACTAAAGCAGTAACTGATGAGAAACATTAGCGACATATGCGCATGCGCAGACTCTACATCATCACATTGCGGTCGTAACAATAATTATAATAGAGGAGGTAGGTAGCTAGGTAGAAATGGTTCCGTGCTTATGATGCTCTGTTTTAAAAACACTATCACCGGCAACCTTACTTGTACTTTACCTAGAAATTCTTTTCGAGCATACGTAATTTGCGTGACGCGTTTACTTATCACGATGCTAAGTAAACATGAAACATTTGTAGAACCTTTAGACACGGTTGACGTTGGTACACACAGTAGACCCACGAGACAGACGTGGGGTAGATTTTCTACTAAATTTAATATGCTACATTGGTAGGCTAGGTAGGGCATTTGGCGCTATATCTTTCTATCCCAGGCCGAAGATCCAGAGGCAGGCCTAGGGTAAGGTGGAGGGATGTGGGTGAGTGCCAGCTATCCGAGGAGGATGTCAAGGATAGAGCGAAGTGGACAAGAAAGATAAGGAAAGCTGACCCCACCACCATATGGGGATACATAGCCAGGAAGAGAGAGAGAGAGAGAGAGGTAGGCTAGGTAGGAAAGGATAAAATTGAACCTTGTAGGTTGACGTTTCTTTAAAAAAGGGTGTATTGGCCCAAGTTTACCATTTTGGCACAGCCGATACGAAAAGAGAGGGCGACCAGAGCTTTATCGTTATTTCGTTCATCAAAACTGTTTTTATCATTGTCATGTTTAAACATGTCTCTGCCTACATAATTATCTGTATTTATATTCGGTAAACTTTATAGCACTTCATCCAATCATCATATCACATTTATCAATTGGTGTAAACTTAAAGTTAAGAAAGATAAGATAAGATAAGAAATCGTTTATTAGTTCATTTATTTGTTACTGCAAAATATAGATAACTAGCGGCCCGTCCCGGCTTCGCACGGGTGGACATAAGATAAGGATCCCTAATCCTTTCTAGCAATAAATATAGCCTAAGTCTCTCAGGGTGAACGTACCTTTCCAAAGGTGAAATAATTTTGAAATCAGCAAAGCAGTTTTTGTGTTTATTCATTACAAACATACACACACACACACATAAAAACACAAATCTTTCCTCTTTATAAAGAAGTGATTCTTAGTGAAGAAGTGTAGATTTCGTCATAGTTTATAGAAATCCATATTATTTTGTTAAGTAACATTTATTTATCTGGTTTTTAAAATAACGCACGATAAGAATAAATCTGCGCCACAGTGCCGTCCACATGTTTTTATCGATTACGGATATTGCATACTTGGGTTTCCTCACGGAAGCTACTTACTATAATCTCTTTAGTTCCACTGAGTTGTGCAAGCTGATATATCTGAAGAGGCAGTTGCAAGACATCCTTTGACATATCGGTCGAGAAACGGATAATCAAACGAATTAAATAATTATAACAAAGCTAGAACTAAGTTATGTTTGAATTATGTATGTATACTATTTATAAGCAAATTGTAACAATTGTAATCATGCTAGGAACACTTTTGGCATACAATCTAGGTTGAGACTAGTTTACTAACAGCTCAAATGTACTTTGTGTGATGTACATGTATGTGTACTTTGGAAAAAAAAGATCTTGAATACTACATAAAACATCTCAAATGCAAATTTTAATTCACAATTTAATCCAAGATATTATTTGAGACAATAGTAGGCTAATGCAGAAGAGAAGCAGCGCAAGAAAGTTATAACCTAGTTTCTTTTACAGATTAAACTACAACAACATTCATAGCGTTTAAACAATCACAGTAGTGTCCGTTCAAATAAACAGCAAAGAAATAACAAACAAAAAATAGATATTAATAAACTGTTACTTTTAGCAGTATCTAATATTATGAAGCAGATAACGAATTATTTTTCTGTGTCAAATAGAATTATTAAATCTAAGAAAAAACTAAATTAAGTTTGCCTAATCTTACTAATATTAATGTAAGTTTGAATTCGAATGAAATTTGACACTCAGATGGATTACAGGCTGAAAGAGCACAAATGTATGGCATTTAATTGTCTTAGGTCGCATTGGCATATTACATCTTATTGTAGTATTGTAGTATAGTCAAAAGTCCGCCGTTATGCGCGATCGGAAGCGGACGTGTCCGTTGCATAGCAGAATTATTTAATTCACGACTAGCGCAGCGCGCGCCGTCAATCAGCAATGGATACGCAAAAACTCATTGCTAACGAATTGTTGGCGTTTATACAGCACGCCATCGACACTATGGACGAGGTAAGCATCATGCAGATCTGCAAATCCAATTTCAAGGCAGAAGAGATTTGCAGTGGCAAGGCGCTCCTGTTCCAGACGCTCGGGAAGAGTGCCCAGATGCCGTCTCGCCGGAGGGACGGGGGTGAAAGAAGTGTGCAGGATATCATTACCTTGCTGAAGGAGACCGATCCTGACGAAATGCCTGCGTTCGTGGCTAAGGAGCTACACAAGCTGCCTCCTGTCACGTTCGATCATGTCGACGTCACCAGGCTGTTGAAGGACATAACGTTCCTAAAAGCAAGTCTGGCCGAAGTACACGCAAAATTGGAGGCCTCAGAGAACACCATAGGTGACTTGCGAGCCAAAGTGTTGCTATTAAGCAACACTGCTCCGGTTAGTAGGTCACCTGAGGCCTGCAATGTCAACAGACGTCGCGGGGCGCAGAATGCATCGGTCTGCAGTTTCGGGTCGGCGCGCACTGATGCGTCACCCGTCGCGTGCAACGACATCGTCACGGCTACTGCGCGCCCCGCAGCACCGCAGGAAACAACGTGCGTGTTAGACGTCAACCCCGACGCGTGCGTATGCTGCAGCAGCCGCTAGGAAAAGCAGTTGCATGGCGGCTCCGAAGACGCTGGCATCACAGGCAGATAAGTGTGATGAGGAGGGCTTTACGAAGGTCGAGAAGAAAAGAAAGCCCTCCACTCGCAACCAGTGCGGCAACGCACCGACTGGACCGAACCACCTACTTCGGCCCGCAGTTCCAGTGACACTGCTATACGTGTCCCGGCTCCATTACTCTACAAAGGTCGAAGAGATTGTAGAGTACATCCGAGTGAAGACCAGATATACACTGAGGGTCGAACGGTTGGAGTCTCGACACAACACGAACTTTAATTCGTTTGTGGTGAGGGTTCCGACTGAACAGCTGTCGACCTTCATGCAGGCAGAATTTTGGCCGAAGGGTGTTGTATATCGTCGATTTCGTGGACGGTTACTTGACACCAAGTTGCGAAACACAACGCCGTCAAAATAGTGTGTATTAATACTTAGTGTAATTTATATGTGTTATTTTGTATGTATGTAAGTCTGTAAGGTATTTATTTTATGGGCCTGTATTTCATATCTGTTGCCTGATTTAAATGAATAAATAAAAAAATAAAAAAAGTATACATTATTACATAAAAAGAGAGTAAAAATAGTGACCGAGCTTCTTGCGCTCCTTCTTCAAGGCACTAGGCCACATTTGTCTCGAAGCTGTCGTATGTTATGATATTGGGACGTGTAAACGGGGGTAAACTTCCTGGGGCCTATTTGCAGAAATAGAATTGTTTCTTGTGCTGCTATTTCTCGGCACCCGTCCACAAAATTTGTCCCTAAGCAGTGGTAGCTTTGTATATTGGGACGTTTAAAATCGCGATGGATTTCCAGAGTGCTTCCAGCTCGCTCTATAGTAGGCTTCCTATAAATTCTAAGGTTTAGTTTAAAGCCAAGAGCAATCATCGATAAAAAAAAGCTCCTCTTGTGGCCTATTTCCAGAAATAAAACTGATTTACACGGGTAACTTTTCGTCCCGAAAAAATTTACGGTGTTATGGAAAAGTTCTGTATAACTTACAAAGTCTTCCACGATCTCCTTGACAGCGCTCACGCTAAGTATGAGTATGAGGGGCGTGAGCGTCGTCCACCGGCCCGTCGGCGACACGTCCGGGATCTGCTGCAGCAGCGCGATCAGCAGGAAGAAGCAGTTCGAGTATCGGCGAAACTGCTCGAACAGGAACAGCGGGATGAACGATGGGACGCTGTGAACAAATCAGAAGAATGTTTGAAGTAGCATATAATAATAAAAAATACATTTGAATTATTCTTTTTAGCCGGCGAAGATATGAGATTTTCACAAAAACATGTACAAATAACTTGTTACGGAGCTTATTTCCATGTACTTTTGTATTGTCGTCATGCATATAGGCTGCTTTCTTCAGTTCACTACGGGACATACATAGACCTCTCCATAAGAGGATATGCCATCGCCACGCTTGGAAGAGCGTTGGCGATCATTATTTGGCCAATAATGAATAAAAGACAGTGCTGTTTGGCTTTATCTGGCGGCACCCATCACTAAATATTCAGGGATCATCATTACACACAAGTTATTCAATTACAAAAAGTTTTAATTAAATTATTTTAATGTAAAATATACAGTATCAGGAAATAATAAAGATGAAGTTAGGTAATCAATCAAGAACTGATAACCTAAAAACGTTAATTAAAGTTAGTTCTCTGTACTGAAACTGGTTGCATTTACTCCGGTAATAAAAAAAGTACCTACAAGTAAATACCTGAGGTTTCGAACACTTTATTTTCGAATACTGTTAGTTAAAATTTAAGAAAACCATAACTTGCAAACATTTGCAAGACACTAACGTATCCAAATATCGTATAAACAAGCCTGCTTTTAAAATCACGAGAAGTACAAAGCATAGATCAAACAAACACACGACACGGCACCAGGGTCACAGACGACTGAAGAGAGATTAACATCGGCGCTTCAGTGTTTACAAACAAACTTGGTAATGGTTCCCTTGGAGACAGTTCAGTGTTCGCATCTGGTCTGGAACGTCGCCAGGTGACTTATAGATTCATAACGGCTAGATAGTACAGAATCATAATTAACGGCAGCTGTTGGAAGAATAACTGCCATTAAAGTTGGTAATTTATAACGATTTCTTATCATCGATGACATCATAGCTGAACATTTCCAATAGTAAAATTTTGTTACGATCGCCATGCTTTGGCACGCGAGGTAAACGGATCCTACGTTATCTATACCTCACGTGCGTCTACACGCAGGTGCCTGTGTTCTTCATTCAGTACTCCGGTGACCCTATAGTCGCCGCTTACGACACACATAGGGTGAGAAGAGGATCTCTTCAATTATGGGTCAGCTCTACACATCATATTTTTGGCGGCCACCACATGAGTTACGGTTGAAATAACACATGAAAGTTTCAAGTACTTTGCTGTCAAATGGGTTCGGATCTGAGGTTAGTTAGTGCCAGTATAGCTAGCTATAATGTTAAGTAATTTGCTACAATGTCTCACCTTCAAGGATAGATGTCTTGCAAGCCGTCTATGTATATCTGACATGAGTGGTTTTTACCACTTCAATCTTACAACAGAAGCCGAGATCAAAGGGCCTTCCGAAAAATAAACAATGTACAGACAAACGGCAGGTCAACCTACCCAAAAAGTTAAAGGTCATTGAATTGATTTTCAACTTTAAGTCCAAAAAGTAGAGATCAATTGGGAAAATTTGACGTTTTGTGGTAGGTTGACGTGCTGCTTCCTATCCCTTCCAAACTCCAGCCAATTTTAGAAAGATCGTTTCCTAAATTGAACCAACCAGAAATCCTACCCGGAAGCCATGCGTAGTAGTAGATGGTTCATCACTACATAAACCGAGTCGTTCAGTCGTGGCTTTGTCAGCAGTGGAACTCAGTTCCACTATTCAGCCGCACAGTAATCAAATTAGTCTATTTAATGTTTACAAACAAAACTACTAAGGCTTCAGCCGGCACTTGGCGGCAAGTTAGAACACGTGGCACACGGCCAGAAGAAACTCCATACTTCAGCCCGGGAATGCCATTCGAGTAAACAATGATTCGCGATTCGTGCCGGGCTTAGCGATTGGACGATCATCTCTAATTTTATTATGACATATAGAGTTGTTAATAGCACCGTCACTCTTGGCAGCGATGAGTTTTCATATTAAGGAGACATTTACCTAGTCTTGTATTTCAAGACGACTGGTTTGATGGAAAACATTACGTATAAAACTGTTTATGCATAAGTTTGCTTGTTGCAACTAACGGTAGCAGAACAAACTTTCGCACATTCAATAATGTAAAAGCACATCTGGTAAAGATAACTTTAGTTGCATTATAAAACGAGAAAAGATGCAAAGATACATGGCCTTAATAACAGATGTAGGTAACCTAGATTAACATGGTAATCATAAATTCGATTGCAACGGAAATGAAATGCCATAGTAATAGGATCAATCTTACCAAACATTTCTAGCACCGGCACCGTTAAGAGTCACCGGAACCGCAGTCAGCATAATTTATAGAAAAAATAGTATAGAACCTCTCGTCTGAGTCAACATTTCAGTAGATTTTGCAGCACCAAATTCTAAATAGCATCTAGGTATCTCATTACCATTACATTATTCATAGAGAACAATAGCTATATCACCTTACGACCGTAAAAAACAATAGAAACTATAATCTTGCAAAAATAAACAAGACGACAGCGAGCAGGTCATGTTTGTTGAAGGGGCGATAGGAGTTCAAGCAAATAAGCTCAGCAGGGCAAATATATTGACGAACGTTTGTTCACCGCTACCGTTGGGACCAAGGTTTAGGGGACGCTGCAACGTGACGGCAATCGTGAGTCCACCAAAACCGACTTCGGTGGATAAGTCTTTTCACGCCATCATTATTCGAGTACCGGTGCCTACTGTCATATTGTAGGAAGCTCTGCAGAAGTGTCATGCATAGCCGGCGAATCAAATCGACACGATCTCTGACCATACTCTAATAGTCGAGCCAGGACACTGACAGCTGGAGGTCGCAATGACTGACTTGAATCACGTCTAATTTAATTGGTGGCTGCACCAGACTATAAGATCATAAGTTCTCTAGGGCCGCTTCCCCATTATGCCCCACAGTGAGCTGTCTTCTGTCTCACACAGAGCGACGTAATTAGTTAGCAGAACCGCCAGCCAAGAGCACCGTTCACTAAGCTGGATTGTGAGCCCAATCTGGATAAGACCTAAAGCATTTTAAAAGACTACTCTGCCATACGTTCACCCTTATGTCTTCCACTCTCAATCAGGGGTATTGACGTGAGAACAGAGTCGTGTCATATCTATCGAATACAGATGTAGCAAGGAATATTTACCTATATTTGGCGGTAGATATAGTGTTGGAGACGAACTTCTGCGGCTGCGGGTGGTTGACGAAGATGACGCGGTTCTGCTGGTCGCCGGTCGCGCCGTCGGTGATACCAGACGTCGTCGCCTCGTCTTCGTCTGTTGACAAGAGAAAAGTTCAATGGCATGGCCAGAGATTTGGAACAACAGAAGACAGAACTATGTTTTTTTGAGTAGACCAGGTAGTACTCTGAAATTTCTTATAAACATTTCTCCTTCGTGCGGAAAGTTTAATTTGAGGTTTTGACATTGCCGTCTTTGTTGCTGCAATATGTTATTATGTTATTCTTAACAACCTAAAATTAAGGTTTATACACTTACGGTGTAAATTATAGTGTTAGGTAATTCGACACTTGAGGGAAAAAGAGCAAATGTTACAGTATTTCTAAATAGTTTATTCATCATGTGATTCAGAGCATTCACTTCATTTTTTGTAGGTAGAGATATTAAGTGTTATTAATTCAGCTATCAAAATTCGTTATTCAATTAAACATACTTACATAAAATAAAATAAATGGGGTGGCGAAGGCAAAGTGAATAACAGATGGCGCCACAATCGTATCGTTGGTACTTGACAATTTGTGGTTTTGTAATGATATGGACGATATTGTACCAAATTCGGCTGTGGTGGACCGTAACAATAACAATAACTCTCCTGTTGGCGGTTTTTAATTTGACAGTAAATGTACATTACCTTGTTTACCGTAGCTCAATTCAACGTAAAACATTTTAACCATTGGGGAGAATGATGGACCTCAACATTTATACATTTTAAACACAAGTTTGTGAATTAGTTACTAAATTTAACAAAGAAAAACGTACTCAACTTATTCGTTACGTACTTATAAATAGGTTTAGACCGGGTACACACCGGACCTGTTACCCAGAACAAAGTGAAAAATAGCCACATTAGTAAAAAATATAATGAACAAGACTTAATACCGTACAGACCCATTACAGGCAATTACTTAAAAATCGGCCAAGTGCGAGTCGGACTCGCGCACGAAGGGTACCGTACCAAAACGGCCAAAAAAACGAGTTTGTTGTATGGGATCCCCCCTTTAGCATGTATTTTATTTTGTTTTTAGTATTTGTTGTTATTGCGGTAACAGAAATATATAATTTGTGAAAATTTCAACTGTCTAGCTATCGCGGCTCTTGAGATACAGCCTGGTGACAGAGCGACGGACCGACGGACAGACGGACAGACGAACAGACAGCGAAGTCTTAGTAATAGGGTCCCGTTTTAACCCTTTGGGTACGGAACCCTAACAATGGTGAGTTTTTAGTAAACTTAATTTAAAGTTAATAATAAACACAACTCATCAACTTTCAAAGAGCTTTTAGCTTGTTCATTTCTAAAAGAATTTTCTTGTTAAATGAAAAAAAAACCTAACAAGATTGGAAATACATAAAAGGTCTTGTACATGAGAGCACTTTACGATGCCAATACATAAGTAATGAATAAGCTACAAACCTCGCGGGAACACAAAAATAACTTTTCCCCTTTCTCTCCCGTGGCGTATGTAATGGTTCACAGTTCGGTATATTTCCTGGTAACGAGTACATTTTATAGGTTTCATTGTATTGTAGAAGTCACTTGAAGTAGCCCACCAAACGTAATAAATAAACACACCAAAATGCTCGGTAATATTTCAAGAAATGTGTTTTTACAGTAATGTTGGTACATATTTTATCGAAAGAGTAAAACCCTATCATTATAGTGTTGGGTTAGAAAGCTTAATAAATACCACGTAAGCCATATCAAATAATACGGTGGGTCTACAGTGAAAAATGTTGGCTGTCGAATGAATATTTAACAACAACATTACTGGCTTGTGTTTCAGTTTCTTTTCAAACGGTTCCAATATGCTTAAAATAATTAAAATGTCAAGACCTAGGTACACTACTCAAATTGAAGGTGGACAAATCTACACTAATATTATAAAGAGGAAAGATTTGGTTGTTTGTTTGTATTGAATACACTTCGAAACTAATAGACCGATTTGAAAAAAAAAAAACTTCTAAGCTGTCATTATCCCTGATGAACATAGGCTACTTTTTACCGCGGGACCCGGTAGGTGGCGCTGCTGTCGGTATGCCAATTACTAAACGGCTTGACCGATTGGGTTGAAATTTTGTATTTCATGTGTATTCAGCCTAC
This sequence comes from Anania crocealis, assembly GCA_949315895.1. Lineage (NCBI taxonomy): Eukaryota > Metazoa > Arthropoda > Insecta > Lepidoptera > Crambidae > Anania > Anania crocealis. The sequence continues at coordinate 665,455 of OX438884.1, forward strand.
CTAATCTATCTTTCTATACGCCACCGCTAGGCACAGGTTTCCGACCGCGCGATATGACGTAGAGTTCGCGGGCAGAGCAGCGGGCGAAGAGCTATTAATGATAAAATAACACGATCATTTGCCTACATAAGTACCAGCTTGACAAAGCTCTCTACAAAAAGGGAGCTGTTTCCATGACGGTCGCAGTTTAACAAATGTGAAAGACGATGTTGCCCATTTACATTTACGACAACATTATTTACGTCCGTAAAAACCTACGTATATTTCTTAAGAAAAGTGAACGCACACAATTTCACAACCAGACAAAGATAAACTTGCCGTTCCAGATTTCAGACTGCGTAAAGTGGTAAATTGTTCATGAGAAATTTGCATTAGGATTTTCAAGAAATTAACACAGTCTTTTGCTGAACTCCCCTGTAAGTGAAAGAATATAAATCGTACTCCTACCTATTAGCTACTTAAAGTTGTTAATCATTATATTATAAATGATAGAAATGAAAGGCATAAAATTGTCCCAACTCAAACTAGCACATACCTATTTTTTTTTTTAACATAAAAATTTAAAACGTTACTGACAATAGTAATCGACTTTCTTTCACTTTCTTCTCCTCGGCACCAGCCCACTCTTGACCCAAAGCAGGTTAAATTATTGGGACCTTTAAAAGCAACTCCTAGGGCCTATTTGCAAAACAAAACCTGATTTCAAGACATTCTTTAAGAAGACACACCCATGTGGTGTGGTGCTATTTTATAACTACCTAGCCTAAGCCATGCTTCATGTAATCTATACTAATATTATAAAGCTGAAGAGTTTGTTTGTTTATTTGTTTGAACGCACTAATCTCAGGAAGTACTGGTTCGATTTGAAAAAATCTTTTTGTATTTATATAACATCACGCTGCGACTACTAGGAGCGAAATATGAGTGAAAAATGTTGCAAAAATAATCGCGATCATTATAACAGAAATTGACGCGGACGAAGTCGCGGGCAACAGCTAGTCCCATATATACTTAATTTAATACCCAAGTAACCTTCAAGTTTGTAAACAATAGTATCAAACTAATTTACGTGTAGTAGATATGAATCAGCTGATATTTGAGGCTAGTAAAGCTACCGGCATTATCAGTGTCATCGCACTCGGGCATGCCATATTTTATGGGCGACCAGCGTATATAGTACCCGAGTCCCACATCAGAAAACCTTGAAGAGGTGTCTTGGGTCTTGGTACGGTATTCCATTCATGCAGATTGGACTTAGAATTATCAGTTTTGCAACTTGTAGACCAGGGGCCTTATTCAGCTATTTCAATTGCAGTTCAATCGTGATTGAATTGGGCGATTTTGACATTACTATAACTGTCAAAAACCTGCTATTCAATTCTACGATTGTGATACGATTTGCTTAGCTGAATTAGGGGTCAGGACTTGATATACTCACTGGTAAATATATGGCATTGTTATAAAAGTCTGTTGCCTTCATTAAAAAATAAAGATGTCCAAGTCAAGGACAACAATAGTAATGCAACAGATATTATGAAACAATCAAAATTTAAATTGCAACAATCGATTATAAACTGAATGCATTAACTATAGATTTATGGGGTTTTTAAGATGGGAACTCTTTCGCATTCAGACAGCTGTAGAAATCGAACTAAATAAAGGTGATAACAGAATACAGACATAACGTTATATTGACATTAACTTGTTAAGAAAATAAAAATGTTGTTTATTAATAAATAAACTAACATACAATGGAGCAGTCAGCAATACTTTTCATTTGTCTGACTTCAAACGAATATCAGTCAAGCCCGGCCTGATAACTGATTAGATAAATAAGAAATAAAGATTGTTTGTTTGAATTACTTGGCATTACCACAATCAGTATCTAAAACACCAATTGATTGCTATACACAGTCACTGATAACGATAACAATGTAGTATACTACGACCGACAACGTAAGTAATTGATTGCTGACAATGATCATGCGTTTCTTCATCGACACACATTGTTGAGTTCATCATCTTCACCAGCTTTTATTAGTTCACTGATGGACACGGGCCGTAACAAAAAAAGTATTTAGGGGTGGTGCTGCCAAAACCTATTTCATTGAATGGGGACTACCGTTTCTTTGCTCACCAGTAGGCGCCACTGTAGACTGAGGTCCGGAGGTATAGCTGTCAAAGGCGACTTTATAATAAAACAAAGTTTTAAATCTTGAATCTAATTAAAGTTTATTATTTATAAATAACTAATCCTCATATCAACAAACTAACTTCTGAAATAGTTGCTCTTTGAGGCCGCCTATTTAATCGCTTTTTCTTAATTCCGCTTTCAAAGCGTTCACATTAATCGCCAAATAATCCATATTTGCAATATTTTACGAAGGCGATCACTTTCCAGCAGGTAAATTAAAGAAATTGTAATTTACTTAACGAAACCCGCTAAAACCAGTGAAAAGTTATGTTATTGGACCTCACGCGACACTAGCGCCTCTAGTGGCAAATTCACTAGCGATAGCCCCCATTGGAACGAGCGCAAAGAAGATTATTAAAAGTAATGTAACTTTAAACCACGTCTATATTTAACAGAATTGCTGTATTCTTTTGCCGGTTTAATGACAGTTCGAAAATTGTATTTATTACATGTTGTTTTGAAAAAGCATAAGACGTTAAATTTTGAAGCTAATATCTTAACAAAAAGAAGAAATTATAAAGTTGCTACCCTAAACTGTACTAACACTAAATTTGCTCATAATCAATATAAAAACATCTCATCACAATTATATAATAGAATAAATAGAATTTTAAATATATATCCTATGACTTATCGTCACTGTAAACAGAAAGTTGTTGAATGGCTGAGAAGTTTAGAATATCTAGAAATAGAAAACATATTGAATTTTGGATTGTGATGTGAACATTTATGTAAAATAACACTTGTTTCACACACACACACACACACACACACACACACACACGCACACACACACACACACACACACACGCACGCATTTTAAGTGGTTTTTGTTTAGCTATAATACCTACTTACTATCCAAGTTAAGGAAGAGTGGCTTATTTCTGGTACGGACGCTTCTCTCGTTCAAAAGAAGAAGTCTACCCTTGTTTTTGCTATTGTAAGACTGTGTTTATGAATAAATCATTTTTCATTTTCATTTTCATCTATACTAATATTATAAAGCTGATGAGTTTGTTTGTTTGTTTGTTGGAACGCGCTATTAATCTCAGGAAGTACTGGTCCGATTTGAAAAATTCTTTTTGTGTTGGATAGTCCATTTATTGAGGAAGGCTTTAGGCTATAAAACATCACGCTGCGACCAATAGGAGCGAAGCATCAGTGAAAAATGTTACAAAAACGGGGAAAATTATTCATATTAATCGCGATCATAATAACAGAAATTGACGCGGACGAAGTCGCGGGCAACAGCTAGTTTAATAATAAACTCTTCGCTTGACAGTGATCGCATTTTGGCCCACGAAACATGGAAAAAGGTTAGAAAGGCTGTCATGCGGCATTTGTATGAGAACCGATGTCGCCGCTTGCGCCACTACTACTTGTGCACATAAATAAACACAAGCTTCCGGACACATAAACGAGTTCAAAGAGCGCCAATCAAGCGACCTATTCGCAGCGATCACTTACATTCATGTTTGGACAGATGAGCATTTGCTCAAAAACTCAACTCGCCTTCGCCTTTTTAAACTTTTTTCCGGGTTCTGTGGTTGAGTTCATCATCCTCACCAGACTATATTAGTCCACTGCTGCCCACGGGCCTCAAAAAAAGGAGCATTCTGCAGTAAACTCCACGCTGGGCAGGTGGGTTGGTGATCGCACCTTAGCCAATGATACGGGGAAGACATTGCGTGTCCGTCTCCTTCGGGCAGTTTTCCTTTAGTCGCCTTTACGACAGTAATAAGAAGAAAAAATGTGGTGCGCCTTTACGACAGTAATAAGGAGAAAAAATGTGGTGCAATTTTTTGATATGACGACACTACGCGACAAATGTATGTTTTTTTTAAATTGGATAACATCATAAATTACCAAATTAAACAAAAAACTGTAAAAGAACTCGTTAGAATATAAATTAAGTATTAACAAGCTTTGGCTTAATGTTTCAAACGTTCAAAATCTGATTCGGTACACTCAACTATTTTAAATCCATCCACCTATTAATACTCGTACAACTTTTTGAACGCTTAAAAATTTGTAATTATAAATACGAGTACTAATTAGCATCAAAACTACTTATTACTTTCAGTATTTGTTTAGCGTAGGTATCACGTATCGACAACGGTCGTTATAACCCGACTAATTCATCGCAATGACGTGTCAAATCGATCATCGCTTTAAATAAGTAAACAAAAACATTTTCGACTCGACCTTCATGCATCACACCTCGAAAGGTCATATTTGTTACGTATTCAAGATTTGAACATGAAGGTTGAAGGTTACAATCAATGGGACGTTTAATTAAGGACTATACACACACATCGCATATTTAATTCAATAGTGTCGCGCGCAACGGGAAAGCATTGATCACACGAGACGAAGACGAAGAATGAAACTTTACGATAATATAACTTAATTATCGGAATAACATCTAGGCTTTAATGTATCCCAAAATATCATATAGGTAGTTCTCGGGGGATGGGAAACATGAGATTCCATTTTGGATTAACATACGCAGGCAAACTAAAAGCACTTGCACGCGATTGGTTGTTCCAAAGTCGCGTGGAAACGAGACTGCGTACCGTGATATGTCTACTATTCCATGCTCCGCCCACCACGGGTTCTAATTAGTGAAACCGTGTTTTTGGCTTAGTTAGGTCCTTGTTGATAATGAACTAGTTTCTTTTTTGTGCCACAGGAAAACCTTTGGCCGGGTCTTAAGCAGTTGTCATATAAAGGCTATTTAATTAGGAGTCTGGGCTATTATCAGTAATACTCACAGCCGTTATCAAAATAAATATTTGATTTAGTTAGGTGACTGATTACACACAGAACTAGGTAAGGACATCATTCGATAAAAGTTAATTTACAAATGGATTGAGGTATTGTTTAACAATGAATAAAGGATAAATATGGCATGTTATTCCACCTTTAAAAGTAATGAAGACAGACACGCGACAGATATTACAGGCAGTGTTTGTGAACTACTGTACGCTTATAATATTCTAGCTAGTACAACTGATATTACTCTCGACTTCGAGTAATAAGTAAGTAGGTACTTAAGTACACATAAAAAGCATGATTTTTATCGATACTTGATACAAGGAAAATTATTAAGGAAAAATGATAAATTTAATGTAAGTGTCATTGAAATCGTTGTTAAGAATTTAAAGTTAAACTTTACACAAAGCGAAAACGCTTTTAGGACCACAATTCAGTAAGACTTGTAACTACCAATATTGAGTAAGAATCTTTTTTGTCATATCCTAAAGGGGGCATGTTTTCGAACCCAAGCCGAGGTCGCACCGGGAGACCACTAGCGCGGCGGTCCTAGGCTGAGCGCGGCATCCTCAGCGCTCAGCTCGCCAAATTTCCGCCCGGTTTAACTAAATAAAGCCTTCCATATAAGGTTCCAGTGATAGGTCCATCCGAAAAAAAAAACTAATTTGATTCGATCTTTTGGTTCCAAGATATACCTAATAGAGGAGAAAATCGGATCACTACCTCTCATCATTTTCAAAATAATAAAATATTCAGAAACAGGCATCTGCCGTTTTCCTAACGCCACTTGGTAAAAATAATGCAGCAAAATGCATATTAGTTAATAATGCACGTATTTGTCTTAGATAAGAATCTATAACACAAGAGGCAAGGTCGTAGAGTGCATTCTGAGTGGCCTCCAGTGCGTTTATGTTATCCATTTTCATGGCTGACGGGTGGAAACGCTATTACCATATTGTGAGGCTTAAAATGGAAGATTTTAATATAGTTAAGTTACCGTATGATTCTTTAGAGTACAGAGAATATAGAACATTAAAGTTTTTTCACTGGAACTCAAAGCTACAACTTTCAATGTTTTGATTCAAGGAATTAAACTTTGAAGTTGATCAGCAAATTATTTGCTTAAAGAATAGTCACAAAACTTACCCCCGTATTTATAAAGAAGTAATTACTTATTGCTTAAGAAAGTCATAACTTAAAGTGTTCATACCTTGTGCTTAAGTGAAAGAAATTGGTCATCATTAATAGTCATATTATTTGGCTGAAAATGCTAACTTTTGGTAGTTATAACTTCTAGTAATTTCTTGATTAAGTCATACAAATTGTCTCTCAAGTAAAAAATTACTTGTAGTCAAGTAATTAATTTTACTTGTTTATAAATACAGGGGTTACCACCGTATTTTTTTTTTAGTAAAGGTAAGCATTGTCAAAAAGAAAGTTATTATTGCATTTTTTCCTTTATTTAGTCAGTTTAGTTAGCTTATGTGAATGGTTATTTACAGAAAGCTTTGACTAAGTCACCCTTTAGGAAAAAAAGTCACGATTCACGTAGGCGTAGGCGCCCACAAAAATATCCTTGTCTCTTTCACACTGAGCACCCTGAAATTGTCAATTGATTACGAGGACTGTTTACATAATTTTACTTCATGAAATATGCAACTTCCGCTCCATTTAGTCGATTTACGATCTTATTTAGCTTCTGAAACTCAATTAAATGTTCCTGAGTTCGTTTGATCCGCGGCGAGCGCTTCGATAAGGAAATGGCTCGTTCAGTGAATTGAATATCGTACGGGGAGCCCCCGGTTTCAGTACGGTCGGCGTAAAATATGATACACTTTTGCCCTTTATCCAACCTTACTACCCTGCAAGTGGCAAGTAATGTTTGTCATACGTTTAAAAAAAAAGAGTGAGTAACATTATTTTAATACACTTTCAAACTGTTACATCAAATTGGAAACTCGTTCATAGGGAATTGCATTCGCATTTTCAGCGATCTATTGCTTGAAGTAAAGTGTATCCCTACAGTAAGTACCTATACACTTGAACAACATAATAAATCAATTTTAATGGATAAGGG